>JALAZF010000664.1:1727500-2327500 GCA_022829125.1 Lathyrus tuberosus | reverse complement strand
TGCAGGTACAATGAAGAAAAAACCTTAGTACACACCTTTGTGGGACTGGTTCTTACCCTTGGCTTCATGCTCGTGACTTGAACCTTGACCCGTGTGCTTTGAGTGATCTTGTTTGTGGTTGCTGCATACATGCACTCATGCATTCATGGACATTCTATTTCAGTCAATTTTCAAGGATCTTAGAGATTTTCCTTTTGCAGACATCGCAGATAATATTCAATAAAATGAGATGTTTACAGTATTTCAAAAAAAGTGTTATTACGATGTTTGCAATCGCTTTATATTTTAAAGATCCTTGAAAGTTGAATGAAACATTTGCATTTTGCATTAACATTTGCATCATTCTGCATTGTTTCTTGCCTTTTCCAGGTCTTATTGTTTCCCTTTGGTCTTCATTCAGCCAAGCTGTCACACCAGTATAATACTCGGGCTAATCAGAGAAAGAAGAGGATTTAGCTGATTTTCTGGCATTCATACCAAGATTGAGGTAGTTACTGAAGGAATATGGAGAGAACAAAAGATGATGATCTCATGTCAGGCTTTACAGTGATGACCAATCCGATGTATGATTCTCCTCTGGACGACGATGTTCCACAAGTGGATGTTCCTACTCGATCCCGACCTGTGCAAAATGATCTAATTGGTCAAGTTATTAAAAAAGATTCTCGATTTTCGAGGTATATGCCAAATCCTCAGAACGTCCACCCTGTGACAGAAATGATTGATCTTAAAGTTGTGGAAATGAAAGAAGAACTTCGTGATCTCAGTGAGGAATTGGAAATGTTGACAAGACCCAATGCATCTAGTTTTAAGGCTCATGACTTGTGCCTGGTTCTGGATGTGGTTATCCCTCCGAAGTTCAAAATGCATGTCTTTGAAATATACAAGGGAGTTAGCTGTCCAAGGAACCATTTGACGATGTTCTGTCGAAAGTTGCCCACATTTACTGCTTTCAAGAAAGTTTATATGGAGGATCCTTGATGTGGTATACGAAACTGAAAAGGGACCATATTCAGTCTTGGGAAGACCTAGCTGATGCTTTTGTAAAACAATATGACTACAATTTGGACATGGCTCCAGATAGTGATGAATTGATGAGTATGAGTCAGAAGGACAGCGAATCCTTCAGAGAGTATGCACAAAGGTGGAAAGAGTTAGCAGCTCAAGTTTATCCACCACTCTTAGAGAAAGAACTGGCC
This sequence comes from Lathyrus tuberosus, assembly GCA_022829125.1. Lineage (NCBI taxonomy): Eukaryota > Viridiplantae > Streptophyta > Magnoliopsida > Fabales > Fabaceae > Lathyrus > Lathyrus tuberosus. The sequence goes on along the minus strand of JALAZF010000664.1, from coordinate 2,326,301 downwards.
AAAATGTTTCTAAGAACGCTGTCAGACTCCTATTATGTCAGGATGGTAGGTGTTGTACCTCTAGATTTCTCCAAAATTGTGGAAGTCGGAGTAAACATTGAGAACGCATTCAAAAGTGGAAGAATAAAAGATGGTTCAGATGACCAAGCTAGTGAAGAGAAATCTATCTGTGATTCCCAAGAGGAAGAAAATGTTGAAGTTGATGCGATTCAAGATTCTCCTCAGTGCCAGAATCAACATAGACCTATGAATAATTCAGAAAGAGAGACTCGTCATTTTGATTCAATTCCAATGACTTACAGTCAGTTGTGGTCTTATTTTGCCCGAAACTCGGTGATGACACCTAGAAAAACCAGAGCCATGAAATCTCGTCCTCCTTGGTTCAATCCAAACACCAGTTATGAATTTCATGATGGAGTAATAGGGCATCTAATTGAGGAGTGCAAGGTTTTCCAAGAAAAGGTTCAAGAGATGATTGACGATGAGGTGTTGACCTTCATGGAAGGAAGCGTATTTGTGAATGGAACTCCTTTATGCTGATATCAGCAGAGTGACCCCTGGTGGTTGTATGTTTACTTCCGTGTCTCCCAAGAAAGTTGATAATGTTCTTTCAAGCTTAAGCTGACACAGTTTCCTCAGATCTTTAGTTCATTTACTGCATTTTCATTTGTAATCTTTTATGATTGTTATTGCTTTGTTTGCATGTAAAACTTGTTTGTTTTGAATATTAATCTTAATGCAATGAGTATGTTTATCTTGAAGTGATCCATTCGCATTCGCTCGTAATTTGTTTTCCGCATTTGCAATACCAACTTCTTGTTTAAACTCTTGGAGGGAGGATGATGAAGTGAAAACGCAAAATTTTTGGTTGTGTGCTTTTGAATAAGACCTTGCTGATGATGTAAGGCATTGTTTCAAATTTCCAAACACCGGAGATATAAGGAAGATAATCCCTTGTTAACCCCTTTGAACCTTCAAGTAGGAGTTTCTTTTCTAAATGAAAAAACCCTCACATTTAACCTTGGGGCAGGGTAGTCTTCAGTTAATTAGACCAAGTGTCCAAACTTCAAAAGGAGTGGGCACCAAAGGAAACCACAATGGTTATTCCTCATCCATGAAGGAAAGAGGCGGATACAACCTTTCAAACAAGTCAAATAAGCCAAAGTCACATGATTTGTTCAAAAAAAAGAAGATAAAAAATAATAAAAAATATAAAAAAGAAGCCCGCTAAGTCGAAAGCTTGAAAACCAGTGACTTAGGCAAAAATTGGGGCATCCCGCTGGACATCAAAAATTCAAAAAAAATTAGTCCAGGCAAAAGTTAGGGAAAAATAAAAAGAATGAAAATGTGAAAAGCAAGAATAAAAGAAAGACTCTCATCAAAAGAGCAAATCTTTGTGTGACTATCAAGTCGAAAGACAAAAGGGTGACTGTTATCCCCAAATAACCTCATTGGTTCTTAAACCATCAGTTTCAGTAATCTTTTAAAGATGAACATTTGTGTCAATTAGCTGAGTATAGGACTGAAGAACATCACGGAGATTGGGTGGGTACAAATAAATTTTGAGCCTAAAAATCCTTTTTTCTGAAAACCGTGAACCAGGTCAAGTTATAACCCTCAAAAGACCTAATTGAAGTAGGGTTTATTTTGAGAGCATACTCCAAACGAGATAGCGTTCCTGACTCCCATGAGTTGCGCTAAAAGATCTTTGTTGGTATTGCATGTGCATTCAAAAATCAATGTCGTGTCTAAACTAGTGATTCATTCACAAGGTTTTGCGACATCTTTTCAATAAAAACTTCAAGATAACATGTTTGTTGCATTAGAATTATCATTCTCAGAATTAACATTTTTCTGCTTGCATACATTTGTTTGACATCATGGAAGTTTACATTTGAGCATCAGTGATGAGTTTAATCTTTTGAGGCCTAAAACTCTGATGAGTAATTGGCAAATCATTTCAAGGATGATCTTATCCAGGGGCATGTTGCCTGAAGGCTTTGTTGAATATGAGCAAACTTGTTTTCCCAGTTGATGCTTTCACATGGGGCAAAGCTGGAAGACTCTATTGATTGAAAAGTGTGCCAAGTTCAGTAAATCTGGGCCGGTTACGTCGAGATTCGATGAATCTCTCAGAGTTTGAAGACACTGGGATAGATTATCTCAAGTCGTTATGATACAAAGTTTCCTTTTGGTGTAAAATCCTTTGTAGACCATGCAGTCTGGGGAAAAAGTTAAATGGTGAATTCAACGCACATAAGCAGATTTGTTCTTGTGGATGTAATCAAGTTTTTAATCAGATGATAGATTCCCTCATTGTTATGAGGTGTTGGACTCTTGAAATCCATTATTCCCCAATTGAGCGCCAGTTTGGGTATTTCCTGTCAAAGTACTATTTTGGGTATTCCTTCGGCTAAGTCTTGATTCAGATTTCCCCAGCTGAGTATGATTCTATTCTCCGGCCAGGTTATGATCAGGCATTTGTGAAGCTTTGGGGTGATGTTTCCCCTTGATGTGGAATCCTCGCACAGAGTTTTACCTCTCGTTGTGATTGCTTTGATCACTCCCCCAAGCAAAGAGTAATGTTGACTTCTTATTCCCCAATTGGTTGATATCCCCATTAGGGTTTGCTTTGTGTGTACTCCTTGACAGGATCTCTTTTGGTATCTCTATCCTGTTGAGATTAGCCGAGTATTCAGCTGAACTGTGGTGTTCTTCCACCCTCTGTTTATCCTTATGTCTGTTTTGTCAGCATATTCATACTCATACGTATTGCATATGCATTCTTTCGTTGTGCATAGCATGTTGTTGTTGCATTGTGCATTTTGCATCTGTTTTAGTGCTTCCCGGCTCTCTGGTGTGGTTTCCTCCGCGGAGTGTGTGTGTGTGTGTGTGTGTGTGTGTGTCCTCTCTCCATTAGAGTGTTGACCCTAAGCATAAAGCGTTTATCCTTTCTAATTCCCCGCTGAGTTTATTCCTCGTGGAAATTTTTGCTTCAGTTTTCCTTTCCAGTTCAGTATCTATATGGGACCAATCCCCAGTTGAGTTATTTCCTCTTTGGGATGAGTCTTGTTTGACTGTTTCTCTGCAGTTTGTTCCTGGATTGAACTTTGGTCTCCGGCGGTGACTACTTTAAAGCTTTCTAGGTTATGTAACCTTGATGATTGAGAGTGCATTTATTTTGCACCTTCGAAGATTTTGTATTACTCAGCAGGTGATCTGTTTGTGATTACTATCAGAAGATGAAGATTTTGTTTCTCCAGCAGGGTTGTGACAACACTCTTTTGGAATTTATTACGTGACAACAAGCAGCATCCTCTTTATTTGAGAAACTTGTGTGCCTCTAGTTATCAGACGTTATCTTTTCAGGTTGTGCCTGTCAGAGAAGTTTGTTGTGAATTTCCAACAGATGGTTGTCTCTTTATTTGAGAAGTCTGTTGTGTGATCTAATTTGTCCATATCTCCTGTGAAGATCCCTGGTAGAGTTATTGATTCCTAGTTCCTGTCAAATCTCGGCAGAAGATTTCCAGTTGACCTCGGCAGAAGGTATTTTCTTTCCAAGAATCTCGGCGGTAGATTTCTTGGATATTTTCAAAAGATTTCCAGCAAACCTCGGCAGAAGGTGGCTTTATTTCAGATTTCTTTGGTTGATCTCGGCAGTAGATTCTCCAGTGAGTTTTAAAATAGAATTTGCAATAAGCCTCGGCAGAAGGATCTCGGCAGTAGAATCCTTAAAAGATTTTTCAGCAGAGCCTCGGCAGCAGGCATGTTCTCGATTAATCCTCGGCAGTTGAAATTACATATAAAATCTCGGCAGAAGGTGTTTCATTTGAAGGTTCTCTGGTTGATCTTGGCAATAGATTCCCCAGTAAATTTTGATGGTTGACACACACCAAAAAAAAATCTTAGTAGAAAGTATTCCCAAATGAAGTCCTAAGTCTCAACAGTAGACTCCTGCAGTTGATATCTTTTGAAATCCTCGCAGTGGACCTCGTCAGCATGTTCTCCAAGTGGAATTTGTTAAAAGATCTCATTAAAATCTCTCCATTTGAGTTTATTACCCTCGTTGTAGTTAATATATCTCGTGTTCTCTTTGGTTCGCCTACCATATGCCTGGTAGTAGGTAGTCTCTACTCCAATGAATGGTAAGTCTCTTCGGTTAGACAAGACAGTTCGTTGTTGAGATTTGTTACTCCGATGAATGGTAAGTCTCTTCGGTTGGACGGGACAGTTCGTTGTTGAGATTTTCTACTCTGATGGATGGTTAGTCTCTTCGGTATGCTAAAGATAGTTCATTGTTGAGGTATTGATTTTCCCCAGTGGAGCCTTGTTGTGTTAAGCCCTCCCCGTTGAGTTATATACTTGTTGTGTTATGGTTTATTTCCATATACAGTTATCCCCAGTTTGAATCTTTTCCTCAGCTGAGTTCCAGTAGTTGTGTCGTGTGTTCCCCGACTTGTTGGTGGTCTCCTGTGATATGTTTCCCCAGTGGACTTTCATTCTCCCGTTCTTCTTTTGGTTTATCTCCTGTGGCATTTTCTACTCACAGAGGTCTTGTGTCTGCATACCATTTGCATAATCATATCATTTTGTGGTCTCTTAGAGCCAAAAATTGGGTTTATTGTTATATTTAAGTCTCTTCTATCTCGTCGAGACAAAGATGTCAATCTTCTTATCTCCGGATAGAAGAAACTTAAATAGGGGCAGTTGTAATACCCTAATTTTTACCCCTAAGATCCCACATGTCCTTTTGCATTTCATGCCACAAACAAGATCACACATTGGTTCCCTTTTCTATAGGTTTGCGCCTTGCAGGGATCTTTGGGTTTGTGTGTGTGTGTTTGTTATCTGTTTATTGCTTAATTTGTTTATGTTTACTAACCATTAAATAAAATCCAAAAATATTTTGTTTCCTTTCACTAACATTTTCAGGGGAAGAACAGGTTAAAAATACCAAAAGCCAGTCTCTCAGCTCGAACGAATTTCATCTGAACAAAGTCAAAGTTGATCTGCAGTTAATTCAAGAATTATCTGATCAAGAGTTTCCAAGATTTAATTGATTATTATTCAAGAGACTCTAAGGTTCATGTGTTTATTTCCATGCCTTCTTTGACAAGCAAAGGAATCGAGCCGGAACCACAACAGTGCAACAAAATGCTCATTTTTCACAAATTTTGCACTGAGTAACCGGTTAGCAAGTATGCTGTAACCGGTTACCCTCGTGAAATTTTGAAAAATGGCAGAAAATTTAAATTTCAGCAATTTGGCACCAATCTCAGCCCTTGATCACATTTGGAATATTCTAGACCACCTCATTTTAATTCCCCTACATCACTTTGATCATTTTCCACCATGCACCTTCACTAATCACCACTCTTTTGATAATTCCCTCCAAATTTGAATTCCAATCCTAATTTTGATCATCCAAGCCTAATTCCAAACCAACAATTTTCCCAAGCCTAAATTCTATAAATAGAGGCTTCATTTCATTCATTCTTCAAGCTTTTGATAACCAACAAACCTCTTGCAAATTCTCTTCCCAACCACAAAATTCACCAAAGCTCACTTTTTTTCTTTTGAAAGTTAACAAGAATTCACATTGAATCTTGTTCAACTTTGAGCTAAACCTTCATCCATTCTTGTTTTTGTTCATCAATTATAGTAGATCAAGGCTTTGGAATTTGGATCTTGAAGCAATTTGAAGGAATTTTCAGATTTGAAGTGGTAATCCATTTTTCACCATCGTTGAAGCTTCATCTTCATCTACCATAATGTAGATCTTTGGAGATCTTTGTTAATTGATCCTTTGGATCTTATAATTTTGTTTAATTGCTCGTTTTCACTGTTATTTTACTTTAAATTTCGTGCAATTTCAGTTACATGATCACAAAGTGTTTGTAAAAAGTTTTGAAAGTGGATCATGCTGAATTTTGCACAATTTTCAGCATTCTGTTGCAGAGTAACCGGTTAGCAGATATGCTATAACCGGTTACTCTGTGTTAATTTTGAAAAATTGCGCCTATTTTGAACTAAGTAACCGGTTAGCAGATATGTTGTAACCGGTTACTTCGAAACAGAATGCATATTTTCACTTGTTTTTGGGGCTGTTTTGGTTTTTCTTCTTCCTTCTTCCCCTTTCTTCTTGTTTTAGCCTTGAAATGCATTATTGAGATTAATTTCTCTTCAATTTCAATGGACTTTGGATATGGTTAAAGTAATTAAACATTCATTAGTTCAAATATATCTTTTAATGAATTGTTGAATTCATTTGAGGTGCTTTGAATTAGTGATATGTTTTCACACTTAAACTTATCAATTAAAGGTGATTGAACTTGAAGATGAAAGGTTCTTAACTCTGTAATTCAATTTGGCTTTCTTCTTCATCTATTTCTCTTTTCTTTTGATCGATGAAAGTCTTATGGATCTTAGAATTTCTTAGTTGAATTCTTGATCAAGACTAGATCGTTACCTATTTTCTTTTCGTGCGGTATTGCTTCCGGATGACGATCTACATATCATTCATCTAGCATGCATTAGCACAAAGATCTATTGACCGACCTCATTGTAGGGTAATTACTCCGTAAATTACTCGGTGATTGCTTGACATAGCACAACATTTGTCCCTCTTTATCCAATTCGGAATTTGAACTTTCGTGGTCCGGACCTTGATTGGTCGCGTCAACCCAATGTTGGTTAAACTTTTGTATTAGTTCCATAATCTTTAAAACTTGGCGTTGTAGAGGCTTTGGTTCTACCAATCTTCTGTCAAGTTCATAAACTTTGGCCTAAGTGCATTGTTTAAGCGCTATAGTTCAAGACGCGAAACGGAATAATCGGTGAAGGCTTATGGCACTAGAGCCTTGTGCTACTAACCACTAACTTCTAACTTTACACTTCCCTCTCGCTCCCTATCTCTCGTTTACTTTTATACAATTTTTCCTTTGTCCGTTGGACACATGTTTATGCTTCCGCATATTTTTCCTTTGTCCGTTGGACACATGTTTATGTTTCCGCAATTTTTTCCTTTGTCCGTTGGACACATGTTTATGCTTATGCCTTTTCCTTTTGTCCATTTGGACTCAAAAACATTAATAAAGGATTAAACCACTAAAAGACTTGTGCTCTTAATTGTCGGACTATGGCCACTATCCCTTGCTTTGGAGGACCTATACTCTTGATTATGGACTTATGGACTTAGAGTTAGGATCTTAACCTATGCTTGGGAGTTTGTGATGGAAAACCTTGGATTTTGGATACTTGGAGTCCTCTTTTGAAGACTTATTTTGAATCAAGACCAAATCAAAAAGGAAAAATGCTTATGCTATGGAGCTTGTCCATGTGGTTAGATCTTTCTTATCCTTAGCTTTTATTTTATGCACTAAGATAGTCACTTCTTCTCCACCCCTTCTTCAATTTTCAAAATCTCCTCTCTTTTTCAAAACCTTCTTGTTTTCAAACTTAAAACCGCTTTCATAATAAAACCTTGACTTTGGTCAAGTGATTTTTAAAACTTTGTTTTCTTTAATAAATGTCAATCAATATTAACCATATTTTGACCATTTCATAAAAACATAAAAAATACAAAAACTCATCAAATTTTTTGTGTGCTTTGTGCACTTTTTCTTTTAAATTTTTTCATAAGTTTAGACTTGATTCATTTCTTTAAGCGGAATTATTCGCTTGGAAATGGCGACTTGTCTTTACAATTAAAATCAACCAGAACAAACAAATTTTTTGTTCTTTGTACCACGAACTACGGGGTTTTGATCCTACATTGCACATCGTGGGTACGTAGGCATGAGGCGATAAGTCTCTCCAAACACAAAAATCTTAAAAAATATTTCTCTTCTCATCTCTCCCAATCTCTTTCAAGCAAACCATTTTCAGACCAAAAAGCGGTAAAAATTTAAAGGGCTCCTATAGGATACTATAGACGTTTTGGGTGCTAACACCTTCCCATTGCGTAACCAACCCCCTTACCCATTCTCTGTTTGTTCTTGTTGTTTTATAACTCTTTAGGTTTTATTCGCTCTTTTTTTTTCCTTTCCTTTTTGGATAAAATAAAAGTGCGGTGGAGACTCTTGCTTTTTGAGTTAAGTTTATCAATAGCTTATACTCACAAATTTCCCCGCTACAGATCCCCTTGTCTAAGACCTCTAGAAACCAAGAAATCCAAAGTAGGACTACCATTCACAAGAATAGACATCGTGCTATTGAACACCAACGCTTCAATCCACTTTAACCATAAAGACCCAAACCCCATTCTTTTTAACATATACCTTAGAAAGTCCCACGACACACAATCGTAGACCTTCTCAAAGTACACCTTAACAACCATACAAGTCTTCTTGAATCTCTTGGCATAGTCCAACATCTCATTCACAAGAAGAACCCCATCCAACATGTTCCTATTAGGGATAAAAGCGGATTGGCACTTAGATACAAGCTTGTCAATCACCTTCTTCAACCTAGAAGCAAGAATCTTAGCCACAATCCTATACATGCTTCCAATAAGACAAATAGGTCTATAGTCTTCTAAAGAGTTAGGGTAATCCACTTTTGGAATTAAAGCAAAAAACGAGGCGGTGACCGCTTTAGGAAGAATCGCAAACGAGTGAAATTCTCCGACAAACTTCAACACATCACTCTATAAAAAAGGCCAACCCACTTTGTAGAAATTTAAAGTGAAACCATCCGGCCCCGGACTCTTATCCCCATCACTACTCCAAATGGCTTCCTTGATTTCCTCCTCCGAAAAGGAATATTCCAAAGAAGTGACTTCCTCAACGGAAAGAGAGTTAAAAGCAATCCCGTCTAAAAGAGATCTTGAAGGCAAAAAATCCGTAAATCTCAAGGAAAAATGAGATCTAATTTCTTGTTTAACCTCATCCACTTTATCAATCCATCCTCTAGAAGTATTCAAACCAAATATCAAATTTCTTCGAATGCGGTGTTTAATGTACTTGTGAAAGAATTTAGAATTTAAGTCACCTTCCTTAAGCCAAGAGATTCTAGACTTTTGCCAAAGAAAGCACTCTTGATTACGCAAAGAATCCCATATTTTATCATTTGCTAATACACGCTTGGAAGCAATGTCGGACGAGTCTAAAGAATCTGTGCCAGCAACCAAATCATCCAAATCATTCAATGCTCCTATAGATGCTTCCACCTCAAAATTCAAAAAACCAAATACTTCCCTATTCCACTTACGCAAACAACCTCTCATCAACTTTAATCTCTCCTTGAAGGAGAAAATCTCTTTTCCTTTAACCTTTGACATCTTCCAACTTCTTTCCACAAAATATTAATTAAATTTATAGTGACATTGATTTCAACCCTAAATCCGTCGCTAACATAAACACCATAAAAAAAACCCAGAAATCTTTCTAATCTGCGGTTAATCCCTAGTTAATTCAAACACATCATTCTTATGACCTAGACTTCGTATTTTTTCATGATTTTTTCTAGAACGTTAATGACATTATAAGGATCTCTCTCACAAAATTAAATTTTTTATACTTGATATGATTTAAATATGAATTTTTTAAGAGTCAATTTTCTATAAACCGAAAACTACTATAACATTAACATATCATTGAATTTTTAGCTATTATTTTGCAAGGACTTATGTGTTTGTCTTATTGGTGGAATACCTAAGTAGGATCATTTGTAAACTTGCTGGAAATCCTAACTTTAATTTACATTCTAGATGTGAGAAGCTGGGCATAGTTCATGTTTGCTTTGCAGATGACCTCCTGGTGTTTACCCGTGGTGATCTCATATCAGTCAATCTTGCTTTGGAGGCTTTCCAAGACTTTTCTGTTGCTACAGGTCTTAAGGTGAATCCCCAGAAATGCAAAATCTATTTTGGTAATATGGATGTTCGGACCAAGCATAACATTCTTAACTCCACTTCATTCAAGGAAGATAGTCTCCCCTTTCGTTACTTGGCCATTCCTTTGTCTAGTAAAAAGTTGTCTGTTGTTGATTGTAGAATCCTTGTGGACAAAATTGTTAATCGAATTGATCATTAGAGTGCTCATTTGTTGAGCTTTGCTGGCAGGTTGGAATTTATCAGAAGCACATTGGTAACAGTTACTAATTTTTGGATGCAATGTATCCCCCTTCCAAAAAAAAGTGATTAAGCAAGTGGAGGCAGCTTGTAGATCCTTTTTATGGGCTGGAACATGTCCTATTAGTAGAAAAGCCTCCATATCGTGGCAGAAAACTTGCAAAAGGAAAAACTAAGGTGGACTGAACATCAGAGACATCTCAAATTAGAACCAAGCTAACCTCTTGAAACTTCTGTGGAATCTTAGTAACAAGAGAGACAACCTGTGGATAAAATGGGTGTACAATTACTATATAAAAGGAAAGGATCTAATGGAGATACAAGTGAAAAGTCAATGGTCTTGGATAATGAAAGAAATATTCAAACAAGGACAAAGAGTATCTCCTCAAGAGTGGAATAATTTGATAACTCAGCAGGTTATATCTACCAGACAAATATACCAAACCTTCCATTCTAACCAAGATCAGTTTGCTTGGAGGAACATTTGGATTAACAACTCTGCTAGGCCTAGGGCGGAATTTGTTCTTTGTTTGGCTTGTAATGATAGATTAGTAACTAAAGAAAGAATGGAAAAATTTGGATTTATTGAGCAAACTAGCTGCTGCTTCTGTAGTAATTCTGAGAATATTCAGCATTTGCTTTTTGAGTGTGGCACAATGAAAATGATATGGCAGCATATTCTTCAATGGTTAAACATGAATCACAACCCTCTTGGATGGAAGGAATAGTTGTTTTGGGTCCTAAGAAATAGTAAAGGAAAAGGTTGGAAGGCCAAGATTCTCAAATGCGCGTTTATAGAGACGTTTTACGAGTCTTGGATTTGTAGAAATCTCTTTTATTTTTTTAATCATATTGATGTTGGTTCTATATGGTCTAAGATCATAAAGATAGTTGCTAATTGATGTTGGGCAAGGACTAAGCTTAGAAAACATATAAACAATTTGTTGCTCCTATAGTTGTAGTGTTTCTTTGTTATGGTTGTTCATGGCTGGATTGTTGATCGCCTCGCTTTGTATCGTGTTTTTTGGGATTTAATAAAATCTTTTATTTCAAAAAAAAAGGTTAGCTCGAAATTTAATCATTTTCCAAAGTTGTATTGTTTATGTTTCATGGAAAATCGATGCTTAAAAAATTCTTATTAATTAATTTCATGTAGAAAAAGTCAAAGGTATGGTTGACTTTTTCTCAGAAACCCTAGTTTGTGGTCCAGATGAATTTGAATCCTTATATTGCTTATGAACCAAGTTCTTTGAATTAATTAAATCTTGTGAATGGATCAATATGATGTATTTGAGATCCTTAAAGCATATCTTGAGGTATTGGTTCATGCCTTGCTCCAAAAGTCAACTTAGGGATTGAATTAGGTCAAAACCCTAATTCTTGATTTTTGATAGATGTTTCCCCTGAGGCTATTTTGAACTTATGAATGGACTCATGAGGTTCTTTTGAGCTTCTTGAATCATATATTGAGGTATTGGCTCATGCCCAGATGAAAATTTCTCTCTGGAGGCCTTGGTCGACCAAAACCCTAATTTGGTGACACTGATGATCTTGAGGCTTGATCAACTTGAAATGTTGCATTCTTGTGTTATATTCTTGATGTGGGAGACCTCTTGATCCTTCATGGATGTTTGAGAAGCTTGACAAGTTGAAGATCATGTCAATTCTTGATTAATCATTTGTCTGAATGCTCTGAGAGGGCTTGAAAACCCTAAGCCTTGGTTGAGGTAAATACTCAACAATCTTTGAAAGGATTAGTGAGGTATGAAAGTACATCCATATTGTGGTGATGATTTACACAATGATGTGAAATCTTGTGGTCAAAATTTAGGGTATGACACTTATGCGTGTGATGATTATCATAATTCAAATTGCCTTAAATTGATTGTCAAAACGAAAAATGAAAGAAAATCGAAAAGAGACTTCAGTCCAAAGCGTAGCTAGAGAGGTGACCAAAGTAGGAAACTATTGAGTATATTTGTTTTATGGTTTTGTGTTCTGGTAATGCTTTTGGTATTGGTGAGTAGGGGGCTTGAATTTTAGTCGGTTGGAATAACAGACCACCTATGAGTATCAATAAGATTTCATCTTTTTTGAGCTTTTGAAGAACCAAAAACTGCTTGATCCTAATTTTTTCTAAGCAAGCTTGTTGCATGAGGACAAGCAACGATTCAAGTTTGGGGATATTTGTTAAGTGGTAAATGTATCGTGTTTCTTGCTTGTTTTCCCTTTAATTTCATGTATGTTTTCATCATTCTAGTTTGTTTTTTACGTGGTTTTGTATCCTTTGTTTGTTTTTAGGTAATAAGAGGTCAATGGAGCGAATTGAAACGAAAAAGGCCAAAGATCGCATAAAAAATAGTACTTCCCATACAAATATCCCGAGACCAACACAGCCTGGTCGTGTCCCATGACACGGGCTGCATTGGCCCCTTTAAAGCGCGTCCATACAAGCAACAAGAGGCTGGCATGGTCAGCCCGTATTCCTTGACACGACCCATGTCAGCCCCCCAGGCAAATACGAGCTCTTTGATTTTTGGACTTTTTTGTGACTTTTTGGCTTCCATATCCCCCTAGGTTTTATGTTAGTGGGTAATTAAGGTCTTAACTCAAAATAAGTGTAAATTATTGGTGATTTAGAACCTAGTTTAGTATAAATAGAGGTTTATAGCTTAAGAAAAAATTGGAGAGGCCTAAGGGTGACACTTAAGAATCCATCACTTGCTACTACCATTACTCAAAGCAATTGTTGTTACTTTTAGTTCTTAGTTCAAATTCTTATTGTTTTCTTGTAATTTCTGCACTTGATTTATTATAAGCTTGCCTTTATTTTCATATCCATTTGTTATTGCTTTACTATTTTGCAATTATTTACTTTTTTGCAATGTTCTTAAACTTCTTTGGTGTTGTTGTTCATCTCACCATGAGTGAGTAGTTCCTTAAGGACAAAGGGTTGTGAGAGCTTTTCTCATGACAACCCCCAATATTTATATGCTATATACATTACGAGAAATTTTTTTGAGTATTGTTATTTTAGAATCCAAGCCGCAATTCACATTTATATGTCGGTTGCAAAAGCAAAGGCAACGTAGATGTCGATCATGTATTGAAAGATAATGGTTCGACATCCGAAAGCGGATTGCTAAACAATATAGTAGTGAGGTTCCCGTCGTGACAAGGCGACTTGCTCTTTGATGATGAAAGTTGTTAGTCTTTATTGATGTAACATCCTTGAATCCATCATCATAGCTGCATCAAGATGGAAGTAATCAATTTGAAAATATCACTACATATACAAGACTGGTTGGAAGGTTGATATATTTGAACGATACAAGAACAAATATAACTCTTACAACTCAACAATTAAGTCAATTTCTTCAAAGTTCTACACAAATGCACTATTAAGCAGCTTGCAGAATTATCAAATATTTGAAGCAGAACCCTGGTTGTGGCCTATTGTTACCTAGATCCTCAAACCTTCAAATCCTAAGCTACATAAGTTCATATTAGGTTGGATGCATTTGTATAGAGAAATCAACATCAGGTTATTGCTTCTATCTATGATCATCTCTCATTTTTTGGAAGGGAAAGAAACATCAAACAATATCTAGAAGTTATTTTAAAGTTGAGTATAGAGCACTTGACACAACCACTTGTGAATTGGTTTGACTTATATATCTCTTGAGGAATTTGCACATTGCACGCTCTAATTCACTAGTTTTATATTGTGATAATCAAAGTGCATTCCATATAACATCTAATTTTGTTTTCCATGAAAGGAGAAAGCACCTTGAAATTAATAATTACTAAATAAGAGAGAAAGTTCAACGAGGAATAATAAGATTGTTGACAATCCCTCCAAAAGACAAGCTTGCAAATTTTCTCACAAAACCTTTGTCTATAACCAAGTTCAACTCTTTTGTTTCAAAAGTTTGACATGATTGACATTTATCATACTTAAGTTTGAGGAATAGTGTTTGAAAGCTTAAGCATAATTAGTTTGATGCCTTAAGCCTTGTTATCTAGTGTTTTTTAAGGGTTTTTTTTTTTTATGTCAAGGAGTGTTTTAAGATTATGATTTAATACCGTAATTTTAACTTTACATGTTCATTATATATAAAATAGAATCCCACTTAATATGTTATTTATGTTATAGATTATCTCACACAATAGAAGGGAAAACAATTTTTTTTGGTGGGTCTCATACCAATAAGTTTTTCTTAGCAACCCAAGAAGAAAAGCAATAGAATTTGAGTTTCAAATATATATATCATTATCACCCTTGACTAGTATGTATCTTAAATGACAAATTGGCTACTCAATTTACTTTGGTTTTTGGTTAAATATCAAAACTAATTTCAAAATCACAATAATTGATCGATCAAAAGTCTTATACTTGGGCTGCAGACTTGTTTGAACCAACCTAACATTTAAGTTTTCTAATTGAAAATCATTTATTGATTCGCAACACATATACTAATAAAAACTATTATTTTAAGATCAATTATTTAAATCAAATCACTAACTAATATTATGCATATCACTTTTAAGTTAATTTTTTTCTTTGCTTTAATAATAATTATAAATATTAATATTTAATATAATTGCTTTAGTTTGTGAGGTCTTAGTTTGTTAGTAAATGTTTAGTATTGTCATATTAGTAGACAAAGTTCAATTCATTTAAGGACGGTTGTAAGATGGTTATTCAAATGGAACAAAAATTTTAAGACAACCGGAACAAAAATTTTAAAAGTGTTTTAATTTTTAGCTATTAAAAATTGTTTTATAAATTAATTTTAAAAATTAACTTTGAAGAAAAAATAAAGCATGCTTGGTATTTTTATTTTTTATAGATGAAAATATGGAAGAAAAAAAGTGTTGAGTAGATTTATTTTTAAAATTAGAAGAAAAAAGTAATTTGTTTTACATGTACTTTATTTTTTATAATAATTTTTTAAAATATATATATTTTTAAATTTATAGTTCTTAATATTTATGGTTATTACGTATGATTGACAATATTTTACAGACAAAATGTTAAGTAAGATGTTCCATCAAAATATGAGACATTCTGTCTCGAAGTGGTTCATTGCACATTTGTGAAAAGCTACATGTTAACTCAAATGTTCCGACATTGTAGGAGACATTTTGTCTCAAGCTGTTTACATGGTGCGCACGTTTTAATGAATTGTAGCTAGTGTTGTTAAGATTTGTTTCCTTTAATGTTCAATCAAATATATGATTTTAAAGCGTGTACGGTAACACCCTAAATATATCTCGCGTAATTTAAATAATTATCAGAGTAAATTGAATCAAATAATATTTAGGATGTCACACAATCACAAAACAGTTGCTCATATAACATGATATGTAACACATGCAACTTTTAAAATTTATTTATAATAACTATAATAAACAAACATGTCGGAAACATCAACTTTTATTGAAACAGCAGAAGCATCAAAATCAAATAATTATTAAGAACATACTATGTTTTCAAAATAACATAAGCAACTACAACTCTAGAGATATCCAAAATCTCCATCGAAACATAACAGACATAACGTTTTATAACCCCGGTGTTACACATCAGAGCAGACACTGACACTAAAAGAAAAATGGAAGACTTCATCTTCCACTCACATCTCCTCTACTGCGAGTTATCTACACGATGTCTATGTAAAGGCAACATTCAAATAGAAGGCGTGAAATATATATAAAGGAAAGAATGATAATAAGCAAGCATTAGATTATCACATGCACAAACACCCATTTCATAGCATACATCCACACAACCAACACAACCAAAATTCAATCACAACAACGAATACAACCAAGATGCAATGCATTAAGACTCACAACTTGACTTAATGCATGTGGTACCATTTGATTCATATTTCAGAACCAGGTCCCTATTTCAGAATCACAATTCCCGTCGAAATTTCCATTACGTCACTCACACCCCACACGGGCACACGGCCTCCACGATCGCTCACACCCCACATGGACATACGATCACCTCAACAACAACAACACGATTCCACAACTAGAATCCAGATAAGACGCTCACACCCCACATGGGCACATGACTTATCTCATAACTCATGCAATCATGAAATGCATGACAACAACAACAACAACGACGACCATCATCTAAACAATGCATCACGCCACTACAGGCCACAACACAACATGTCATACAGTCCAGCAACATCGACATAGATCATAACCAGCAACTACAAAGGCATTTACAATTATGTCACACCACAACATAACGCCAATAATGCGTTTAACACCATCATACAGTAAAATTATTCAACTTCTGGTACAGAAACCATTTTTATAATAAAGTTCATCACTTCAAATTTCTAACGCTTCGAACGACACTCAAATCGGACACCCGAAACAAAAGTTATGAATTTTCAAAGATTTTTCAAAAATGGTCCCAGTGTAACCGGTTATTCAAAATGAGGTAACCGATTACACCCCTTGTAACCAGCTACTGCCACGCAAAATACACACAGTGTAACTGGTTACCTCAATTAGGGTAACCGATTACACCTTCATAGATTTGCCCAAAAACACCATTTTTCAACAATGTAACCGGTTACTCCTGTTTTGGTAACCGATTACACCTGCAACAGAAGCACTTTTCTGCTGCTTATCAATACGAAAAGCACTTTTTGACACACCCCAAAATCCCACTTCTCATACAATTTGTGTAACACTTAGTTTTACTCAAAATCAGTTTTCCTAAATGTAACACCCCATTTTAATTATTTATATGTCTTGTATTATTTTAATTGTTGGCTTTGGTTGGGTGCGTGTTCAAGCGCGTAGGGGGTGATATTAGTAATATGGAAATATTATTATTATTATTTTAATAGTATATTTCATTATTATTATTATTACTATTAGTATTGTTATGGTTTTGGTTATTATTATTATTATTATTATTAAGATTATTTAGTAAATAGGACCTAAGATAATAAGTGAATATTGGATTAATGAGATTAGTGAGGGTAGTTTGGTAATTGGAGTTTAATTAGTGGAAAATTGGTAAAAGTTGGAATAATCAGAATTTTAGAGATAGAAAGAGAAAAGAGCTAAGGAGAGGAAGAACAAGGGAGCACTAGGGCAAGAATCTTCACCAATTTTCGCAGGAATTCATCAGATTCGAGGTAAGGGGGGAGAAACGAGTTTAATATTGGTGTTTATCTCATGATCGGGTAGTGGGGAGTCCTTAACCCTGTAGGAATTTGTATGAAAAATGTTGTGTTGATGAATTGTTACATATATCTGATCTGATAATGAAGTTGTGTTTGAATCGATCTGTGATTATGAGATTTTCTGCTGTTGTTGCTGTTGTATGAACGTATCTGTTGTGGTTGATTCAGATTGGGGGGAAACGGTTTAAGATTTTAGGCTTGTAATTGATGTAGTAATCATAGGATGCAAGTGAAAGAAGGAAAATTGAACCTAAAATCAATGTAGAAACGATTATAGGACTGATTAGGAGTGGAAACATGTGAAAATCGTAGCAGAATGCAGAATAGGGAGGTCTCTGGTGAAATGCGTAATAGATCTGGCCATACGCGTATGGGGCTAGGCCATACGCGTATGGGAGTGAAGGGAAAAGGGGCCATACGCGTAAGGGAGCTAGGCAGTACGCGAAAGAGAGAGTAGTACGCGTATGGCATTGGAATTTGGGAAAATTCAGTGAGGAAACGTCTCTGTCCGTACGCGTACGGCATAAGGCAGTACGTGTATGGCCTTGGGCACTGTGAAGAGATACGCGTAACATATGGAGCCTTACGCGTATGGATGAGCGGAGAATTGAGGCATACGCGTATGACTTGGGTCAGTACGCGTATGGGCTGGCTGCGTGTAGGATTTTTCTGTTTGGAGATTTCTTTCCCGTTTTCGCACCCGTTCGATTTCTAACGGTTTGAGAGGTTGAGGGTAGAAGTCAGTTGCTGAGGGATAATAATTTGGTGATGAAAATAATCAGTTTAATAATTTTAAATTAATTAATTGATTAATTAATAGTTGATTTATGTGGTGTGACGTAAATGTATGGTGTTGAGTATTTGGTGTTTAATTTTGGTGTGATCAGGAGGATCGTGAACATGTATCTATGTGGTAATATACATGTGTTTTATATGCATTTGGTGTCATTGCATTTCATGGTGATTGGTGGGATGGATCGTTGCTCAGGAGGAGCGTATGCGATTCATCCGTACTCCTATATGGAGAATGGTGGGGATAAATCATTGCCAAGTAGAGGTGTATGTGATCTATCCGGGTTCGATTGAATGAACCAATGAGTCGGTACCGCATGCATGGTGTTGTGTTGCATTGCATTATTATTTGATGTTGTTGATGATATTAGGCAGTAGGCCGTGTTTTATAAGTTGTTGGCAGATGGCGGTGAGTTGAATGAATAAAACTATTTCCGCTATTTCATTTAATAAAAGAGTTTATTTGTCGGATTTCAAATGTGACATTCCACTTTTGGGGAAAAACTCTGATTTATCTTTAAGATTTTGTATTTTATTTTACATTGGGAAAGTGGGGTGTTACAATTGGTATCATAGCAGGTCGGTCCGTCCGGCCAGTGTAGTAGTCGAGTCTGTCCTTAGAATAGGAGTTGATTTTGGTGTTCTGACCTTGTGATGATTGTTGTCCAGTATGGCAGGAAGGAATGATGCTGCTCTTGCTGCTGCTATGCAAGCCATGGCGCAAGCTGTAGAGAATGCCAACCAGGGTGGAGGTGCTCAGTTTCGTGACTTAGCACAATTTCAGAGCAACAAGCCGCCTATATATGAGGGAGGTATCTTGGACCCAGAGGCAGCACAGAAATGGCTGAAGGCTATGGAGAAAATCTCCAGGACCATGGGATGCAGTGATGCTCAGAAGGTACAGTTTGGTACTCATATGCTAGAAGGGGAAGCTGAGGCTTGGTGGGACAACAGTCGTCAGAGATTGGAAGCTGCAGGTACTGAGATTACTTGGGCTGTGTTTCAAGCTGAGTTTCTAGAAAAATATTTTCCGGAAGACATCCGTAGTGCGAAAGAGGTTGAGTTTCTGGAGCTGAAGCAGGGTGATAAGACTGTGGCTGAGTATGCCGCTAAGTTTGAAGAGCTGGTTCAGTATTGTGCTCATTATAATACTGAAGAAGCTATGACATCGAAATGTCTGAAGTTTGAGAACGGGCTGCGTCCCGAGATCAAATTGGGTATTGCTTGTCAGAAGATAAGAAACTATCCAGAGCTGGTAAGCAGAAGCAGAATTTATGATAATGACAACAGGGCCAGAATTGCTCATTACAAAGCTGTGAATGAGAAGAAAAATAAGCAAAGATTTGGAGGTACTCCTTACAGTGCTCCAGCTGATAAGGAGAAACAGAAAACTGAAGGGGGAAATAAGCAAAAGGAGAAGGGAGCAGGTGCTGATGCTCTCAAGTGCTTCATATGTGGTGGCGCGGGTCACCGTGCTAACGACTGTCAGAAAGAGGTGAAGAAGTGCTTCAAATGTGGCAAGGCAGGTCATGTTATAGCTGATTGCCGAGCCACTATGCCTACCTATTATAATTGTGGAGAGAAGGGTCACATCAGTACTCATTGTGATGCGTCTAAGATGGGATTAGGCGGTGTATTGATGCAAGGTGGCAAGGTAGTGGCTTATGATTCAAGGCAATTAAGGGTGCATGAAAGGAACTATCCTACTCATGATCTTGAATTAGCTGCAGTGGTGTTCGTGTTAAAGATTTGGAGGCATTATTTGTATGGATCGAGATTTGAAGTGTTTAGTGACCACAAGAGTTTGAAATATTTGTTCGATCAGAAGGAATTGAATATGAGGCAGAGAAGATGGTTAGAATTCTTGAAGGACTATAACTTTAATTTGAGTTTTCATCCGGGAAAGGCTAATGTTGTAGCAGATGCTCTGAGTCGGAAGACAATCCATATGTCTGCGTTAATGGTGAAGGAAATAGAATTGATTGAACAGTTCAGAGATTTGAGCATGGTTTGTGAGACTACGCCAGGATGTGTCAGATTGGGTATGCTGAAAGTGAATAATGACTTTTTGGATGTAATTAAGGAAAATCAGAAACTGGATGTGAAATTGGTAGACTTGATGCCTACAGAAGGAGATGATCCCGATAGTGATTTTAAAGTGGATAATGTTGGTGTGTTGAGATTCCGGGGTAGAATTTGCGTACCGGATAATGTGGAATTGAAAAAGGCAATATTAGAGGAAAGTCATCGGAGTAGCTTGAGTATTCACCCGGGAGCTACAAAGATGTACCATGATTTGAAGAAGTTGTTTTGGTGGTCCGGTATGAAGAGGGACATAGCTCAGTTTGTCTATGCTTGTTTGACATGTCAGAAGTCAAAAGTGGAGCATCAGAAACCTTCGGGATTGATGCCACCGTTAGAGATTCCTGAATGGAAATGGGACAGTATTGCTATGGATTTTGTGACTGGTTTGCCAAATACGGCGAGAGGTTTTGATGCTATTTGGGTAGTGGTGGATCGACTTACGAAGTCCGCCCATTTTATACCAATTAACCTCAATTTTCCGTTGTCGAAGCTGACAGAAATTTATATCAGGATAATTGTGAAGTTGCATGGTGTTCCATCGAGCATAGTGTCGGATAGAGATCCGAGGTTTACTTCAGAATTTTGGAGGAGTCTGCAGGAAGCCTTGGGTTCTAAGTTGAAGTTGAGCTCGGCTTATCATCCACAGACCGATGGTCAGTCAGAAAGGACCATTCAGTCGTTGGAGGATTTGCTGAGAGCTTGTGTATTGGAAAAAGGTGGTGCGTGGGATACTCATTTGCCATTGATTGAGTTCACGTATAATAACAGTCACCATTATAGCATCAGAATTGCACCTTTTGAAGCTTTGTATGGTAGGAAGTGTAGAACGCCTCTGTGTTGGTATGAAACAGGTGAGAATGTGGTGCTTGGACCAGAAATTATACAACAGACTACTGAGACAATTCAGATGATCCGTGAGAAGATGAAAGCGTCTCAGAGTAGACAGAAAAGTTACCATGATAATCGGAGGAAGGAATTGGAATTCAGTGAAGGTGATCACGTATTCCTAAGGGTTAACCCAGTGACCGGTGTGGGTCGTGCCTTGAAATCCAAGAAGTTGGATCCTAAGTTTATTGGACCGTATCAAATCTTGCAGAGATTTAGTGTCATTGCTTATAGAGTGGCATTGCCACCGGAGCTTTCGAACTTGCACGACGTGTTTCATGTGTCGCAACTTCGGAAGTATGTTTCGGATCCGTCTCATGTGATTCAGAGAGACGAAGTTCAAATCAGGGAGAATCTTACCGTAGAGACGATGCCGTTGAGGATCGAGGATCGTAAGATGAAACAGCTCAGAGGGAAGGAGATACCTCTGGTGAGAGTAGCTTGGGGAGGTGCTACAGGAGGCAGTGTGACCTGGGAATTGGAAAGCAGGATGCGAGAGTCGTATCCAGAATTGTTTCCATCAGGTAATTTTCGAGGACAAAAATAATTTAAGTGGGGGAGAGTTGTAACACCCCATTTTAATTATTTATATGTCTTGTATTATTTTAATTGGTGGCTTTGGTTGGGTGCGTGTTCGAGCGCGTAGGGGGTGATATTAGTAATATGGAAATATTATTATTATTATTTTAATAGTATATTTCATTATTATTATTATTACTATTAGTATTGTTATGGTTTTGGTTATTATTATTATTATTATTAAGATTATTTAGTAAATAGGACCTAAGATAATAAGTGAATATTGGATTAATGAGATTAGTGAGGGTAGTTTGGTAATTGGAGTTTAATTAGTGGAAAATTGGTAAAAGTTGGAATAATCAGAATTTTAGAGATAGAAAGAGAAAAGAGCTAAGGAGAGGAAGAACAAGGGAGCACTAGGGCAAGAATCTTCACCAATTTTCGTAGGAATTCATCAGATTCGAGGTAAGGGGGGAGAAACGAGTTTAATATTGGTGTTTATCTCATGATCGGGTAGTGGGGAGTCCTTAACCCCGTAGGAATTTGTATGAAAAATGTTGTGTTAATGAATTGTTACATATATCTGATCTGATAATGAAGTTGTGTTTGAATCGATCTGTGATTATGAGATTTTCTGCTGTTGTTGCTGTTGTATGAACGTATCTGTTGTGGTTGATTCATATTGGGGGGAAACGGTTTAAGATTTTAGGCTTGTAATTGATGTAGTAATCATAGGATGCAAGTGAAAGAAGGAAAATTGAACCTAAAATCAATGTAGAAACGATTATAGGACTGATTAGGAGTGGAAACATGTGAAAATCGTAGCAGAATGCAGAATAGGGAGGTCTCTGGTGAAATGCGTAATAGATCTGGCCATACGCGTATGGGGCTAGGCCATACGCGTATGGGAGTGAAGGGAAAAGGGGCCATACGCGTAAGGGAGCTAGGCAGTACGCGGAAGAGAGAGTAGTACGCGTATGGCATTGGAATTTGGGAAAATTCAGTGAGGAAACGTCTCTGTCCGTACGCGTACGGCATAAGGCAGTACGCGTATGGCCTTGGGCACTGTGAAGAGATACGCGTAACATTTGGAGCCTTACGCGTATGGATGAGCGGAGAATTGAGGCATACGCGTATGACTTGGGTCAGTACGCGTATGGGCTGGCTGCGTGTAGGATTTTTCTGTTTGGAGATTTCTTTCCCGTTTTCGCACCCGTTCGATTTCTAACGGTTTGAGAGGTTGAGGGTAGAAGTCAGTTGCTGAGGGATAATAATTTGGTGATGAAAATAATCAGTTTAATAATTTTAAATTAATTAATTGATTAATTAATAGTTGATTTATGTGGTGTGATGTAAATGTATGGTGTTGAGTATTTGGTGTTTAATTTTGGTGTGATCAGGAGGATCGTGAACATGTATCTATGTGGTAATATACATGTGTTTTATATGCATTTGGTGTCATTGCATTTCATGGTGATTGGTGGGATGGATCGTTGCTCAGGAGGAGCGTATGCGATTCATCCGTACTCCTATATGGAGAATGGTGGGGATAGATCATTGCCAAGTAGAGGTGTATGTGATCTATCCGGGTTCGATTGAATGAACCAATGAGTCGGTACCGCATGCATGGTGTTGTGTTGCATTGCATTATTATTTGATGTTATTGATGATATTAGGCAGTAGGCCGTGTTTGATAATTGATGATGGTTGTGTATGGTGACTACCTGTTTATCATGTATTTATTCACCTATAATATTTGAACGTGATTTCTTACCCCTTTGTTGTTGTTGTGTCTGTGCTTCTTCGGAAGTACAGATAATCCAGGTACTTAGGTAGCTTGGATATTGGTGTTGCTGATCGAGTCTATAGGAGTGCTCTGATACGTAACACGGGAACTATTTGGGGATTTTAAATCATTTGTTATTTGTTATTTCTTTCATTCGTTACGTATCATATTTTGGTGTATTTTTGGTGAACCACGAATTGATGTGGAATAATTTTATAAGTTGTTGGCAGATGGTCGTGAGTTGAATGAATAAAACTATTTCCGTTATTTCATTTAATAAAAGAGTTTATTTGTCGGATTTCAAATGTGACATTCCACTTTTGGTGAAAAACTCTGATTTATCTTTAAGATTTTGTATTTTATTTTACATTGGGAAAGTGGGGTGTTACAATTGGTATCAGTGCAGGTCGGTCCGTCCGGCCAGTGTAGTAGTCGAGTCTGTCCTTAGAATAAGAGTTGATTTTGGTGTTCTGACCTTGTGATGATTGTTGTCCAGTATGGCAGGAAGGAATGATGCTGCTCTTGCTGCTGCTATGCAAGCCATGGCGCAAGCTGTAGAGAATGCCAACCAGGGTGGAGGTGCTCAGTTTCGTGACTTAGCACAATTTCAGAGCAACAAGTCGCCTATATATGAGGGAGGTATCTTGGACCCAGAGGCTGCACAGAAATGGCTGAAGGCTATGGAGAAAATCTCCAGGACCATGGGATGCAGTGATGCTCAGAAGGTACGGTTTGGTACTCATATGCTAGAGGGGGAAGCTGAGGCTTGGTGGGACAACAGTCGTCAGAGATTGGAAGCTGCAGGTACTGAGATTACTTGGGCTGTGTTTCAAGCTGAGTTTCTGGAAAAGTATTTTCCGGAAGACATCCGTAGTGCGAAAGAGGTTGAGTTTCTGGAGCTGAAGCAGGGTGATAAGACTGTGGCTGAGTATGCCGCTAAGTTTGAAGAGCTGGTTCAATACTGTGCTCATTATAATACTGAAGAAGCTATGACATCGAAGTGTCTGAAGTTTGAGAATGGGTTGCGTCCCGAGATCAAATTGGGTATTGCTTGTCAGAAGATAAGAAACTATCCAGAGCTGGTAAGCAGAAGCAGAATTTATGATAATGACAACAGGGCCAGAATTGCTCATTACAAAGCTGTGAATGAGAAGAAAAATAAGCAAAGATTTGGAGGTACTCCTTACAGTGCTCCAGCTGATAAGGAGAAACAGAAAACTGATGGGGGAAAGAAGCAAAAGGAGAAGGGAGCAGGTGCTGATGCTCTCAAGTGCTTCAGACGTGGTGGCGCGGGTCACCGTGCTAACGACTGTCAGAAAGAGGTGAAGAAGTGCTTCAAATGTGGAAAGGCATGTCATGTTATAGCTGATTGCCGAGCCACTATGCCTACCTGTTATAATTGTGGAGAGAAGGGTCACATCAGTACTCATTGTGATGCGTCTAAGATGGGATTAGGCGGTGTATTGATGCAAGGTGGCAAGGTAGTGGCTTATGCTTCAAGGCAATTAAGGGTGCATGAAAGGAACTATCCTACTCATGATCTTGAATTAGCTGCAGTGGTGTTCGTGTTAAAGATTTGGAGGCATTATTTGTATGGATCGAGATTTAAAGTGTTTAGTGACCACAAGAGTTTGAAATATTTGTTCGATCAGAAGGAATTGAATATGAGGCAGAGAAGATGGTTAGAATTCTTGAAGGACTATGACTTTAATTTGAGTTACCATCCGGGAAAGGCTAATGTTGTAGCAGATGCTCTGAGTCGGAAGACAATCCATATGTCTGCGTTAATGGTGAAGGAAATGGAATTGATTGAACAGTTCAGAGATTTGAGCATGGTTTGTGAGACTACGCCAGGATGTGTCAGATTGGGTATGCTGAAAGTAAATAATGACTTTTTGGATGTAATTAAGGAAAATCAGAAACTGGATGTGAAATTGGTAGACTTGATGCCTACAGAAGGAGATGATCCCGATAGTGATTTTAAAGTGGATAATGTTGGTGTGTTGAGATTCCGGGGCAGAATTTGCGTTCCGGATAATGTGGAATTGAAAAAGGAAATATTAGAGGAAAGTCATCGGAGTAGCTTGAGTATTCACCCGGGAGCTACAAAGATGTACCATGATTTGAAGAAGTTGTTTTGGTGGTCCGGTATGAAGAGGGACATAGCTCAGTTTGTCTATGCTTGTTTGACATGTCAGAAGTCAAAAGTGGAGCATCAGAAACCTTCGGGATTGATGCAACCGTTAGAGATTCCTGAATGGAAATGGGACAGTATTGTTATGGATTTTGTGACTGGTTTGCCGAATACGGCGAGAGGTTTTGATGCTATTTGTGTAGTGGTGGATCGACTTACGAAGTCCGCCCATTTTATACCAATTAACCTCAGTTTTCCGTTGTCGAAGCTGGAAGAAATTTATATCAGGATAATTATGAAGTTGCATGGTGTTCCGTCGAGCATAGTGTCGGATAGAGATCTGAGGTTTACTTCAAAATTTTGGAGGAGTCTGCAGGAAGCCTTGGGTTCTAAGTTGAAGTTGAGCTCGGCTTATCATCCACAGACCGATGGTCAGTCATAAAGGACCATTCAGTCGTTGGAGGATTTGCTGAGAGCCTGTGTATTGGAAAAAGGTGGTGCGTGGGATACTCATTTGCCATTGATTGAGTTCACGTATAATAACAGTCACCATTCTAGCATCGGAATTGCACCTTTTGAAGCTTTGTATGGTAGGAGGTGTAGAACGCCTCTGTGTTGGTATGAAATAGGTGAGAATGTGGTGCTTGGACCAGAAATTGTACAACAGACTAATGATACAATTCAGATGATCCGTGAGAAGATGAAAGCGTCTCAGAGTAGACAGAAAAGTTACCATGATAATCGGAGGAAGGAATTGGAATTCAGTGAAGGTGATCACGTATTCCTAAGGGTTAACCCAGTGACCGGTGTGGGTCGTGCATTGAAATCCAAGAAGTTGGATCCTAAGTTTATTGGACCGTATCAAATCTTGCAGAGAGTTGGTGTCGTTGCTTATAGAATGGCATTGCCACCGGAGCTTTCGAACTTGCACGACGTGTTTCATGTGTCGCAACTTCGGAAGTATGTTTCGGATCCGTCTCATGTGATTCAGAGAGACGAAGTTCAAATCAGGGAGAATCTTACCGTAGAGACGATGCCGTTGAGGATCGAGGAACGTAAGATGAAACAGCTCAGAGGGAAGGAGATACCTCTGGTGAGAGTAGCTTGGGGAGGTGCTGCAGGAGGCAGTGTGACCTGGGAATTGGAAAGCAGGATGTGAGAGTCGTATCCAGAATTGTTTTCATCAGGTAATTTTCGAGGACGAAAATAATTTAAGTGGGGGAGAGTTGTAACACCCCATTTTAATTATTTATATGTCTTGTATTATTTTAATTGTTGGCTTTGGTTGGGTGCGTGTTCGAGCGCGTTGGGGGTGATATTAGTAATATGGAAATATTATTATTATTATTTTAATAGTATATTTCATTATTATTATTATTACTATTAGTATTGTTATGGTTTTGGTTATTATTATTATTATTATTAAGATTAATTAGTAAATAGGACCTAAGATAATAAGTGAATATTGGATTAATGAGATTAGTGAGGGTAGTTTGGTAATTGGAGTTTAATTAGTGGAAAATTGGTAAAAGTTGGAATAATCAGAATTTTAGAGATAGAAAGAGAAAAGAGCTAAGGAGAGGAAGAACAAGGGAGCACTAGGGCAAGAATCTTCACCAATTTTCGCAGGAATTCATCAGATTCGAGGTAAGGGGGGAGAAACGAGTTTAATATTGGTGTTTATCTCATGATCGGGTAGTGGGGAGTCCTTAACCCCGTAGGAATTTGTATGAAAAATGTTGTGTTGATGAATTGTTACATATATCTGATCTGATAATGAAGTTGTGTTTGAATTGATCTGTGATTATGAGATTTTCTGCTGTTGTTGCTGTTGTATGAACGTATCTGTTGTGGTTGATTCAGATTGGGGGGAAACAGTTTAAGATTTTAGGCTTGTAATTGATGTAGTAATCATAGGATACAAGTGAAAGAAGGAAAATTGAACGTAAAATCAATATAGAAACGATTATAGGACTGATTAGGAGTGGAAACATGTGAAAATCGTAGCAGAATGCAGAATAGGGAGGTCTCTGGTGAAATGCGTAATAGATCTGGCCATACGCGTATGGGGCTAGGCCATACGCGTATGGGAGTGAAGGGAAAAGGGGCCATACGCGTAAGGGAGCTAGGCAGTACGCGGAAGAGAGAGTAGTACGTGTATGGCATTGGAATTTGGGAAAATTCAGTGAGGAAACGTCTATGTCCGTACGCGTACGACATAAGGCAGTACGCGTATGGCATTGGGCACTGTGAAGAGATACGCGTAACAGATGGAGCCTTACGCGGATGGATGAGCGAAGAATTGAGGCATACGCGTATGACTTGGGTCAGTACGCGTATGGGCTGGCTGCGTGTAGGATTTTTCTGTTTGGAGATTTCTTTCCCGTTTTCGCACCCGTTCGATTTCTAACGGTTTGAGAGCTTGAGGGTAGAAGTCAGTTGCTGAGGGATAATAATTTGGTGATGAAAATAATCAGTTTAATAATTTTAAATTAATTAATTGATTAATTAATAGTTGATTTATGTAGTGTGACGTAAATGTATGGTGTTGAGTATTTGGTGTTTAATTTTGGTGTGATCAGGAGGATCGTGAACGTGTATCTATGTGGTAATATACATGTGTTTTATATGCATTTGGTGTCATTGCATTTCATGGTGATTGGTATGATGGATCGTTGCTCAGGAGGAGCGTATGCGATTCATCCGTACTCCTATATGGAGAATGGTGGGGATAGATCATTGCCAAGTAGAGGTGTATGTGATCTATCCGGGTTCGATTGAACTAACCAATGAGTCGGTACCGCATGCATGGTGTTGTGTTGCATTGCATTATTATTTGATGTTGTTGATGATATTAGGCAGTAGGCCGTGTTTGATAATTGATGATGGTTGTGTATGGTGACTACCTGTTTATCATGTATTTATTCACCTATAATATTTGAAGGTGATTTCTCACCCCTTTGTTGTTGTTGTGTCTGTGCTTCTTCGGAAGTACAGATAATCCAGGTACTTAGGTAGCTTGGATATTGGTGTTGCTGATCGAGTCTATAGGAGTGCTCTGATACGTAACATGGGAACTATTTGGGGATTTTAAATCATTTGTTATTTGTTATTTCTTTCATTCGTTACGTATCATATTTTGGTGTATTTTTGGTGAACCACGAATTGATGTGGAATAATTTTATAAGTTGTTGGCAGATGGCTGTGAGTTGAATGAATAAAACTATTTCCGCTATTTCATTTAATAAAAGAGTTTATTTGTCGGATTTCAAATGTGACATTCCACTTTTGGTGAAAAACTCTGATTTATCTTTAAGATTTTGTATTTTATTTTACATTGGGAAAGTGGGGTGTTACAATTGGTATCAGAGCAGGTCAGTCCGTCCAGCCAGTGTAGTAGTCGAGTTTGTCCTTAAAATAGGAGTTGATTTTGGTGTTCTGACCTTGTGATGATTGTTGTCCAGTATGGCAGGAAGGAATGATGCTGCTCTTGCTGCTGCTATGCAAGCCATGGCGCAAGCTGTAGAGAATGCCAACCAGGGTGGAGGTAGACATGGCAACGGGGCGGGTCGGGGCGGGTTTGAGCAGCCCCGCACCCGCCACCCTGAAACAGACCTGCCCCCGCACCCGCACTCAGTCGGGGGTAAAACACTACCACCCAGACCCGCCCCAAATGGGGAACGGGTTCCCCGCCCCCGTCCCCGCCCCCACCCGCAAAACTATTTTTTTTTAAATAAATATTTTTCATAATAATAAAAATTAATAATTTAATTAAATAATTAATTATTTTAATAATAAATATGTTTTTAAAGAGTAAAATAATTAATAAACATGTTTTTCTAGTAAAACTATTTTTAAAAATTAAAATAACTTTAATAAATATATAATAAAATAATTAAAATAAGATATAAAAGTAAATTAAGGTAGACCGGGGCGGGTGCGGGGGCGGGGCCGGGTGCGGGGCGGGTAGTAGCATCCCCCGCCCCCGCACCCGCACCCGTAATAAAAAATCGGGTTTTACCTGCACCCGCACCCGCACCCAGTTAAACCGGGTTTTCCCTGCTAATT
Source organism: Lathyrus tuberosus (assembly GCA_022829125.1). Lineage (NCBI taxonomy): Eukaryota > Viridiplantae > Streptophyta > Magnoliopsida > Fabales > Fabaceae > Lathyrus > Lathyrus tuberosus. The sequence continues at coordinate 2,296,731 of JALAZF010000664.1, read as the reverse complement.
TCGGGGCGGGTCCGGGCGGGTCTCGGTTTTGTTGCCATGCCTAGGTGGAGGTGCTCAGTTTCGTGACTTAGCACAATTTCAGAGCAACAAGCCGCCTACATATGAGGGAGGTATCTTGGACCCAGAGGCTGCACAGAAATGGCTGAAGGCTGTGGAGAAAATCTCCAGGACCATGGGATGCAGTGATGCTCAGAAGGTACGGTTTGGTACTCATATGCTAGAAGGGGAAGCTGAGGCTTGGTGGGACAACAGTCGTCAGAGATTGGAAGTTGCAGGTACTGAGATTACTTGGGCTGTGTTTCAAGCTGAGTTTCTGGAAAAGTATTTTCCGGAAGACATCCGTAGTGCGAAAGAGGTTGAGTTTCTGGAGCTGAAGCAAGGTGATAAGACTGTGGCTGAGTATGCCGCTAAGTTTGAAGAGCTGGTTCAGTATTGTGCTCATTATAATACTGAAAAAGCTATGACATCGAAGTGTCTGAAGTTTGAGAACGGGCTGCGTCCCGAGATCAAATTGGGTATTGCTTGTCAGAAGATAAGAAACTATCCAGAGCTGGTAAGCAGAAGCAGAATTTATGATAATGACAACAGGGCCAGAATTGCTCATTACAAAGCTGTGAATGAGAAGAAAAATAAGCAAAGATTTGGAGGTACTCCTTACAGTTCTCCAGCTGATAAGGAGAAACAGAAAACTGATGGGGGAAAGAAGCAAAAGGAGAAGGGAGCAGGTGTTGATGCTCTCAAGTGCTTCAGATGTGGTGGCGCGGGTCACCGTGCTAACGACTGTCAGAAAGAGGTGAAGAAGTGCTTCAAATGTGGCAAGGCAGGTCATGTTATAGCTGATTGCCGAGCCACTATGCCTACCTGTTATAATTGTGGAGAGAATGGTCACATCAGTACTCATTGTGATGCGTCTAAGATGGGATTAGGCGGTGTATTGATGCAAGGTGGCAAGGTAGTGGCTTATGCTTCAAGGCAATTAAGGGTGCATGAAAGGAACTATCCTACTCATGATCTTGAATTAGTTGCAGTGGTGTTCGTGTTAAAGATTTGGAGGCATTATTTTTATGGATCGAGATTTGAAGTGTTTAGTGACCACAAGAGTTTGAAATATTTGTTCGATCAGAAGGAATTGAATATGAGGCAGAGAAGATGGTTAGAGTTCTTGAAGGACTGTGACTTTAATTTGAGTTACCATCCGGGAAAGGATAATGTTGTAGCAGATGCTCTGAGTCGGAAGACAATCCATATGTCTGCGTTAATGGTGAAGGAAATGGAATTGATTGAACAGTTCAGAGATTTGAGCATGGTTTGTGAGACTACGCCAGGATGTGTCAGATTGGGTATGCTGAAAGTGAATAATGACTTTTTGGACGTAATTAAGGAAAATCAGAAACTGGATGTGAAATTGGTAGACTTGATGCCTACAGAAGGAGATGATCCCGATAGTGATTTTAAAGTGGATAATGTTGGTGTGTTGAGATTCAGGGGCAGAATTTGCGTACCGGATAATGTGGAATTGAAAAAGGGAATATTAGAGGAAAGTCATCGGAGTAGCTTGAGTATTCACCCGGGAGCTACAAAGATGTACCATGATTTGAAGAAGTTGTTTTGGTGGTCCGGTATGAAGAGGGACATAGCTCAGTTTGTCTATGCTTGTTTGACATGTCAGAAGTCAAAAGTGGAGCATCAGAAACCTTCGGGATTGATGCGACCGTTAGAGATTCCTGAATGGAAATGGGACAGTATTGCTATGGATTTTGTGACTGGTTTGCCGAATACGGCGAGTGGTTTTGATGCTATTTGGGTAGTGGTGGATCGACTTACGAAGTCCGCCCATTTTATACCAATTAACCTCAGTTTTCCGTTGTCGAAGCTGGCAGAAATTTATATCAGGATAATTGTGAAGTTGCATGGTGTTTCTTCGAGCATAGTGTCGGATAGAGATCCAAGGTTTACTTCAGAATTTTGGAGGAGTCTGTAGGAAGTTTTGGGTTCTAAGTTGAAATTGAGCTCGACTTATCATCCACAGACCGATGGTCAGTCAGAAAGGACCATTCAGTCGTTGGAGGATTTGCTGAGAGCCTGTGTATTGGAAAAAGGTGGTGCGTGGGATACTCATTTTCCATTGATTGAGTTCACGTATAATAACAGTCACCATTCTAGCATCGGAATTGCACCTTTTGAAGCTTTGTATGGTAGGAGGTGTAGAACGCCTCTGTGTTGGTATGAAACAGGTGAGAATGTGGTGCTTGGACCAGAAATTGTACAACAGACTACTGAGACAATTCAGATGATCCGTGAGAAGATGAAAGCGTCTCAGAGTAGACAGAAAAGTTACCATGATAATCGGAGGAAGGAATTGGAATTCAGTGAAGGTGATCACGTATTCCTAAGGGTTAACCCAGTGACCGGTGTGGGTCGTGCCTTGAAATCCAAGAAGTTGGATCCTAAGTTTATTGGACCGTATCAAATCTTGCAGAGAGTTGGTGTCGTTGCTTATAGAGTGGCATTGCCACCGGAGCTTTCGAACTTGCACGACGTGTTTCATGTGTCGCAACTTCGGAAGTATGTTTCGGATCCGTCTCATGTGATTCAGAGAGACGAAGTTCAAATCAGGGAGAATCTTACCGTAGAGACGATTCCGTTGAGGATCGAGGATCGTAAGATGAAACAGCTCAGAGGGAAGGAGATACCTCTGGTGAGAGTAGCTTAGGGAGGTGCTGCAGGAGGCAGTGTGACCTGGGAATTGGAAAGCAGGATGCGAGAGTCGTATCCAGAATTGTTTCCATCAGGTAATTTTCGAGGACGAAAATAATTTAAGTGGGGGAGAGTTGTAACACCCCATTTTAATTATTTATATGTCTTGTATTATTTTAATTGTTGGCTTTGGTTGGGTGCGTGTTCGAGCGCGTAGGGGGTGATATTAGTAATATGAAAATATTACTATTATTATTTTAATAGTATATTTCAATATTATTATTATTACTATTAGTATTGTTATGGTTTTGGTTATTATTATTATTATTATTAAGATTATTTAGTAAATAGGACCTAAGATAATAAGTGAATATTGGATTAATGAGACTAGTGAGGGTAGTTTGGTAATTGGAGTTTAATTAGTGGAAAATTGGTAAAAGTTTGAATAATCAGAATTTTAGAGATAGAAAGAGAAAAGAGCTAAGGAGAGGAAGAACAAGGGAGCACTAGGGTAAGAATCTTCACCAATTTTCGCAGGAATTCATCAGATTCGAGGTAAGGGGGGAGAAACGAGTTTAATATTGGTGTTTATCTCATGATCGGGTAGTGGGGAGTCCTTAACCCAGTAGGAATTTGTATGAAAAATGTTGTGTTGATGAATTGTTACATATATCTGATCTGATAATGAAGTTGTGTTTGAATCGATCTGTGATTATGAGATTTTCTGCTGTTGTTGTTGTTATATGAACGTATCTGTTGTGGTTGATTCAGATTGGGGGGAAACGGTTTAAGATTTTAGGCTTGTAATTGATGTAGTAATCATAGGATGCAAGTGAAAGAAGGAAAATTGAACGTAAAATCAATGTAGAAACGATTATAGGACTGATTAGGAGTGGAAACATGTGAAAATCGTAGCAGAATGAAGAATAGGGAGGTCTCTGGTGAAATGCATAATAGATCTGGCCATACGCGTATGGGGCTAGGCCATACGCGTATGGGAGTGAAGGAAAAAAGGGCCATACGCGTAAGGGAGCTAGGCAGTACGCGGAAGAGAGAGTAGTACGCGTATGGCATTGGAATTTGGGAAAATTCAGTGAGGAAACGTCTCTGTCCGTACGCGTACGGCATAAGGCAGTACGCGTATGGCCTTGGGCACTGTGAAGAGATACGCGTAACAGATGGAGCCTTACGCGTATGGATGAGCAGAGAATTGAGGCATACGCGTATGACTTGGGTCAGTACGCGTATGGGCTGGCTGCGTGTAGGATTTTTCTGTTTGGAGATTTCTTTCCCGTTTTCGCACCCGTTCGATTTCTAACGGTTTGAGAGGTTGAGGGTAGAAGTCAGTTGCTGAGGGATAATAATTTGGTGATGAAAATAATCAGTTTAATAATTTTAAATTAATTAATTGATTAATTAATAGTTGATTTATGTGGTGTGACGTAAATGTATGGTGTTGAGTATTTGGTGTTTAATTTTGGTGTGATCAGGAGGATCGTGAACATGTATCTATGTGGTAATATACATGTATTTTATATGCATTTAGTGTCATTGCATTTCATGGTGATTGGTGGGATGGATCGTTGCTCAGGAGGAGCGTATGCGATTCATCCGTACTCCTATATGGAGAATGGTGGGGATAGATCATTGCCAAGTAGAGGTGTATGTGATCTATCTGGGTTCGATTGAATGAACCAATGAGTCGGTACCGCATGCATGGTGTTGTGTTGCATTGCATTATTATTTGATGTTGTTGATGATATTAGGCAGTAGGCCGTGTTTGATAATTGATGATGGTTGTGTATGGTGACTACCTGTTTATCATGTATTTATTCACCTATAATATTTGAACGTGATTTCTCACCCCTTTGTTGTTGTTGTGTTTGTGCTTCTTCGGAAGTACAGATAATCCAGGTACTTAGATAGCTTGGATATTGGTGTTGCTGATCGAGTCTATAGGAGTGCTCTGATACGTAACACGGGAACTATTTGGGGATTTTAAATCATTTGTTATTTGTTATTTCTTTCATTCGTTACATATCATATTTTGGTGTATTTTTGGTGAACCACGAATTGATGTGGAATAATTTTATAAGTTGTTGGCAGATGGTCGTGAGTTGAATGAATAAAACTATTTCCGCTATTTCATTTAATAAAATAGTTTATTTGTCGGATTTCAAATGTGACATTCCACTTTTGGTGAAAAACTCTGATTTATCTTTAAGATTTTGTATTTTATTTTACATTGGGAAAGTGGGGTGTTACACTAAACATCAAAACCCCAATTACTCTCCCCAAAAACATCCATAACCTGAGTTTTAACTCTGACTCGCGATAACACACAACAAACAACATCAACATCATACAATTCATCAATCACATGATTTCAACAGCAACAATTACAACAATGCATCATACTAACATCAATCACAACATAAACATACCACACACAACATTCATCAAGAAATTCATCGAATCCAAAAAATACCAATTCATCAAAATTATGAACAAAGAGAAGAAAAACACAAACCCTACATGGCATAATCTACTCACCATCATCATGTTAACCCTTAGATAATTAGAACTTCACCCTTACCTTATAGTTCTTTCAAAGAGCTTTACAACAATGGAGTCTTCTCTCTTCCTTATGCCCTAGCCTCTTATTTCTCTTTTTCTCCAAAAACACGTTCTGACAATTCTATCTCCTAACTTTCCCCTTTCTTATTATTATAATAATAATATTATTATTATTATTACTAATTCCACTAATTAAAATAATAATAATAATCACTAATTAATTAAGTTAATAATATTTCAATTAATATTATAACCAACTAAATATTACTAATATAATTTAATTAGTCATTCTCATCACACCACCAAATTCTACACAATTGGTCATACACCCTTCAACCCTTAGAGTCTATTCTTAAGGCCACTACCCCACACAAGGTAGCTCAAACATATCAATAGCACAAGACAACCACAATTATCGCTAAATAAATTACAGAAAAATAAATAAAATAAGTCGGGGCGTTACATGTACTCGTTTGGGAAAGATTTACACTGAATCCGTTTTAGCTAGATCGAAATTCTTATTTTTATCAAATTCAGATTTAAATAAAGTTTTGTTTCAATCAAGATTTTGAATCCATATTATGAAGATTGATATTTTGTGCATGTTTAGAATTAAGTTGTATATACGTCAAAACTCTATTGAACTTTTTGTGCTTGAAAATTGTTGCTATTTAGAGAGGTGTTCTCCATTGTGATGACTCGTACCTTGCATTGTGAAGCTATGTGTATTTATTTGTTATTGAGTCTTTATGGTTTGGGTTGTAATATTCTATTTCAGGGACATCTTTCTAAGTTATAATTAAGAATAGACTATTGATGTTGTAATTGTAAAATCATCACTTCATCTATACTTTTGTAATTGTACAAAGATTTGGGAAGTGTTTGAGTGAAAACGAGAGAGGTCTTAAATTTAGTGGAGCACGAATCGAAGTTCACATATATTATTAGAAAAAATGCACTGAACTATGAGAGTTCGGATAAGACCATTGCATACTATTTACCACTAAAAATGAATTTCCTTTCATTAAGTTGATGTTCTGCGGACGTAGGTAACATTGCATCAAATTGAGTTAACAATTATTTATGTAATTTATTTTATACATATATTTTCCTTTTTATACAACATTTCAACATTGTATCTGAAACTTTATCATCAGTAGAACAGAAGTTCATTTATTATATTAAATTTAAATAAAAAATTCAATATATATATATATATATATATATATATATATATATATATATATATATATATATATATATATATATATATATATATATGGGTTATGCTAATGCACACCCATGTAGGTGTGCATTAGCAACATACACCTTAGTGTATTTTTGTGTGGGCCCACTAATTTTGGGTGGGACCCACATTAAAAAGATGAAGAAAAAAAATAGAAAGAAAATAGATGTAGTGTATTTTTGTGTGGGACCCACTAATTTTGGGTGTATGCTAGCATTTATATATATATATATATATATATATATATATATATATATATATATATATATATATATATATATATATATATATATATATAATTTAAACTATTTTATATATACTAGAATACACATATCAAATAAATATAAACTGCGTACACGAAAATTTCTTCTTCCTTTCTTTTTGACATCCTCAACTCCGGTGGTTTTGGTTTCGTTCTGCTTAGGTTTAGAGGTTTTGGTTTTGGGACTCTTTCAGCGCTGATTATTGTTACAATTCTATTTTTCATCCTAATCATTGTTCTCCAACAATTTTGATACTTGTAACCTCATTCTTCTACAGTGCGGTTTCATTGACTTTTCTGGCCCTAGACTCTCTATTTGGTTTCATATTTGTTGATATTTGCAGGTTTCAAGGTTTAGTGTATCTCCACTGCGTCGAAGGATTTTAGGTTGTTTAGACTGTCAGTGGTTTATGGATTCTGACTTTGATTTGAGTTTGTTGTCTCAGGTGTCTTTAAAATTCGCTTCAATTCTTTGTAGGTGATTTCAAACTGTTTGGTTAGAAATGATTATGATTGCTTGTTGCAGTTTGTCCGTGAATTGTTGGTTAATAAATTTGTTATCGTGTTGGCAGTCGAGTTCATTCGCCGTATTCAAAATCTAAGTTCGATAATTGTCGATTCATGTAATAATTTTTTTTAAATTTTTGTTTTGTAGGTGATTCGTTAGATTGTGCACCTATGCGTGAAATTAGAGATTAAATTAAATATTTATTATTGTTTTATGTTTTTTTCCTTCCACATTTTTATTACTAATTTCTTATAGTACTAATCTAACATAGTGTGAGAATAAAATAAAGTTTTTATTATTCGTTTTATTCTTCATTATTCTTTAACAATTCAATTAAAACAGTAGTAATTAAAAGATTCATATGATTAGATAGTCATTAGATAAGAATAAATAATACTAGTACCAGGACTAAACATATCCAGATCCTACTACCACTCCGTTCTTACCCATAACTAACACACCTACCCACATGGTTAACGGCATCTAATCAACGTGGGACCCTGTACTAATCACATGTTTCCATTCTGCGCGATCCAACGCTCCAGGATTCGCTCTTCACATTCACTGTCACTTTCACAGCCGTTGATTTGTGGTCCCTAGTTTTCAGTACCATTGGCTGTGTTTGTTGCCTCAATTGTCCCCTCTCTTTCTTACAACATGCTTTTTCATGTTACGAAAGTCACCGACAATCGTATCTGTCCTTTGTAACAACGCTTTACTCCACGCGCTTCTTCAGCCGTGTAGCACAACCCCACTCCACACGCTTCTTCAACTGTTTTATTTATGATTAACACGTTTGGATAGTTACTTATCATCATTTTGCCATGCTATATTAAATTTTAAAATTTATTATCTTATCAAAATGTTTTGAAAATGTGTTTATTAGGTTGATTCACGAATCAGTTGGTCTAAATTGAATAAAATTATAAATTATCTAAGTTTGTTTATTTACGGATACTCATACAATTTGTTAAAAGAGTTTATGAATACGAATAAACTTGTGAATTTACTCATTCAATCTAATTTAACTCTTATTTTTATTCAACTTAATTAGATAAGATTTTAATTTAAATTAACGCATTTCACTCATTGATATTTGGCTCGGATAATGAATTTGAAGTTTTAAATTCATGAACTCATAAATTCAATCCATTGACATAAAACAATATTTTTATTTTATTTTATTCATAAATTATCTATTATAATTCTTACAATGCATATATAAATTTTTAAATATAATTATAGTTTTTATTAATTATAAAAAGTTTAGTTTTAATCAAATTTGAAAAAACATATTTCTTTATTCAAAGAGAGAGATATTTTGTCTTTAAAATCGTACTTTATATCATTTGTATATTTTTTGAAACTATTTGTATATATTTTTTGTTGATATGAATCGTAAAAGAGATTTTAGATATTAAACGATAAATTTTATTTAAATTAAATGCTAAAATTTTATGATTTTTATCAACTCAACATATTAATGAGCGAGTTGGTTTGGGTTGGATTTAGTCTTAGAAGTACGGGTTGAACACCCAACTCAAATACTATTGATTAGGTCGGATATTAGTTTTAATCAAATTAGACCAAACCTAACTCGCAAACACCCTTACAACTCATATAGTTTTGGTTCAATTATTGGATTTAAATTCTTCAATCTGCGGATCCAATGTGAAATTAGTGATTTCTTATTTTCTTAAATTGTTATTTTAAATGAAAATATAAAATTAATATTTCATTATTAACCACAATTTTTTCAAAAGAAAAATTATTCAACGTCAATACTAGTAATAGACTAATAAATTTATGTAATTTTAAGATTAAACGTTGTTTCTTATTTTCTTTTGTATTATTTTCAACTTACGTATCGAATGGAAACAACGTATCTTTTGGAATTTTCTACTATTATCCAAGGTTATATCATGTTGATAAATTTTATTAAACATTATGTGTTTTTATCAATTTGAGTGTTAAAAATAAATGTAATTGTATTGAATTGTGTTATAATTTTGTTATAATTAAAAAAAATATTAACAAATATTTTTTATTTGAAACAAAATCTGTGAATTCAACTCGGTTCAAGTCATAAATGAACGAGTCGGTTTGGATCGGATTTAAATGTGAAATTATATATTGGACGATAAACACAATTCATTGAAGTTTGAACGAGTTGGATAACAGATTATGTCAAATTCAGTCTAATCGAACTCGTGTACACTTTATTTTAAGGTTTCAAATTTAAATTATGTTAGTTGTAATTAATTTTTATGTTAGACTAAGTATATACAGAACTTTACCATCGATTTTAAACGAACTCTACAAATAGGTGATAAAATTAATTATTTTTAATTAATCGGCCACAAAACCGAATATCAAGATTTCAAAAATAAATTTTTTAAATTAATTTAGTTTAAAAGATAAATATATATCCAAATATGTTTTAAAATATTTAAGAATTTATTCACATCTCATTTTTGTAAAATGATTTTGTCTATATCGACATATTATTTGTATAAAACAAATGCGATATTGAGCAGATATACACTTAATTGTTTAGTATTGAGGATAACTGATGAAATAAAATGATAAATAAACAAAAAATTTATCGAAAAAGAAAAATATTGAAATTAAAATTAAATTGCTTGCATTGACATACGCAGAACGTAGAAAAAATTACACACTAATAGAAAGGGAATATTTAATTATTTTGCGGCTAATAGAAAGAGAAAACTACTACTAAACCAAAATAAAGAAAGTAAAAATTTGTACTTTTAATATAAAAAAGTTAAAATTAAATAAGGGTAAATTCATATAACTGTAAATATAAATTATTTGTACATGATAATAATTGAAAACTGATGCTTATAGTTAGGCCTGGAAATGAGTCGAGTCGTTAAGAAGTGACCGAGTTCGAGTTTATCACGAACTTTTTTTTCAGGTCAAACTCGACTTATTAGAAGTTCACGAATATCTTGGTTCAATTCGTTAGGTTTATCTTATTAGATTCAACTCGCTTATTTCACAGATTTAAAAGTAATTTTTTAAAGTCTATTTTTTATATATATATTTGATATTTTAAATTAATATTTTTTATATAAAAAATATAGAAATAAAATAAAAGTTATAAGATTAAAATTTATACGATGTTAATTTTATTTGTATAATTATTCGTAGAAATATTTTACTCACTTGAGAATATAAATTATCAATTAAAACCGTTAGATTAAAAAAAATATATGAGACTAAGATTTAGAACAAATCTTTAAACCTACTCTTAAAGACAATATAATCTATCTCCTATATAATCGAATTGACTCATGAACCTAACGAGTCGAATTATGTATAGTTCAAGTTCAGATCATTTAATTAACGAACTTAGTTTTTAGCTCATATTCAGCTCATTTGGTTCATGAACCTAGTTCAACGATTTAATTTTCGAATCAAATTTCGAACTATTTTTGAATTGGTTTGGTTCATTGTCAGCCCTACTTATAGTATAAATTAGAAGCTCTAATTAGAAAAACATTATAATTACATAAATGAAAAGTGATACTCTTTTAAAATATATATTTTTGAAATCAATATCAAATAGTTGGACCATCTATTTCTAAAATTACAAGTCAACAATGAATTAAAAGTGTTGATTACTTAATACATCACTCAAATTTCTTAGGCACCATGTGAAATTTTATTTTTGCCCCCAGATTCCGGATTTGCACATCCGGACGCACCAAATTTTTAAAAAACGCTGATATGTTCCGGATGTGCACATCCGGAAGAATTCCGGATTTGCAAATCCGGAAAAAATCAAAAGAATTCCATAAAATCATTTACTTCTAAATATAATTAAATTCAATCTAATTAAAATCCAATATAATTAAAATTAATATCATTTTTTCAATATAATTAAATCCAATATAATTAAAATCTATATTAATTAAAATTAATATGATATTTAATATGATTTATTTTTTTCAATATAATTAATAGGATTAATATGGTATTTAATTCTAAATTATTTTTTTATATTGAAAAAATTAATTTAATTATATTGGATTTAAAATTATATGGTATTTACTTCTAAAATTGGATTTAATTATATTGGTATTTAAAATTATATGGTATTTACTTCTAAATTATATGGTATTTACTTCTAAATTATAATTAAAATTATATGGTATTTACTTCTAAAATTAATTTAATTATATTGGATTTAATTATATTGAAAAAATCATATTAATTTTAATTATATTGGATTTAATTATATTGAAAAAATCATATTAAGTTTAATTATGTTAGATTTTAATTATATTGGATTTAATTATATTTAGAAGTAAATGATTTTATGGAATTCTTTTATTTTTTCCGGATTTGCAAATCAGGAATTCTTTCGGATGTGCACATCCGGAACATATCAGTGTTTTTTAAAAATTTGGTGCGTCCGGATGTGCAAATCCGAAATCTGAGGACAAAAATGAAATTTCACATGATACCTAAAAAACTTGGATGGTGTATTAAGAAATCTTCTTAAAATAAGAGTAATCGACTTTAAATCCTTTTCTAGCTAAAAATTATGTCATCCTTCATTCTTAGGCAATTTCAATAGTCGTCATTGAACTTGCCAAATAAGCTCGAAGAGAATTCACATATTTAGAGCAAAGCACTCAGCTGATGGGACATTAGAGTTTCTAAAAATTCTGGCTAAAAAAGGAAGGGTTAGGGCAGCCAATAGAAACACCATCTACATTGCATTCGATTCAACATGTTAAAAGGGGTGGTCACTTATGTCAAATGTTATTTTTATAAAAGGAGCTATGCACAAATGTTTTTTTTTTAATAAAAGGAGCTATGGAAGGTTTGGTGAAGACTCCAAAAGATTTGAGCATAACAAATTCAGCTATGGAGTTTTTTATTTTGTTTTATGAAAGTCTTGAATGGTTGAAAATTAAGGCCATATAATAATATAAAATTGTTCATATTCTGTATCAGTCAAATACTCGGGATCTCCTCCTCTGCGCTGAAAAAGAATTGACCATTATCCACCTTACCTCGTCAGATCTAAAGTATAAATATTTTCGTAAAGGGTTTTTAAGTATACAATTTCTACTCTCCACTTTCACTATCAATATCTTGAACCATAAATTAACTAGGACGTTAGAGTGCTAACCATATAGGTACCTCTAGGTCTACTGTAGTGGGATAGCAAAAATCGGTTAACAGCATCGCATGAAGACCGATCTCTCTGGTTTAAGAAGTGTAGTGATCGCAACCTTCGATCCACGGTGTCAAATCAATGTAGTGAATCGAAAGCTTCGTTCCATCGTAGAGTTTCTGATTCTCGCCATTTATGGTTCTGCAACGGAACAACGGCGCCGTTTGTGGGAATCGACTTATGATTCCTGCAATTTCCACGACTCCGCATTCGATCTTCAGATCTAAGCTCCAAAAGCGTCCCAGGAAAAGAGATCGAAGTCTCGAGGATCCAAGATCTCAGATCTGCGCCATTTGGATCCACTGAATTTCGATATGATGTCGAGCATTCGATCGTATCGATTCTGGCCTGCAACGAAGTAATGCCATAAAACGCCCTGGAGTTGAGATCCAGTCCGGTGACATTCCTGGAAACCGGGGACATCAACCTCAAGCTATTGGGAAAGCCGGTCGGTGGACACCTTCAGATCCAAATTCAGATTCATAAAGCTGGGACCAGGCGAGTCCCGTTTTTCCCTCAGTCGAGCAACATTATAGGTCCACGCCAACCAAACACACCTTCGGAAAGCTCTCATCAAATCTGAGACAAGTTCGTCACAAACCCGGGAAAGAACAAAAGAAATCACCTTTGGGAGATGTGGTAGAACACAACACCATCATGCCTAACCAACGCTAGATGTCTCATCGTCGTAAAAGCCTTACGGCAGATGCCTCATCATCGTACAACCAGAGTCCGATCCCGGACAATCAACAAGGCTCCGGGACCGCGGAGTGATAAGGGAGTTACAAGATAACAACTCTACCCAGACGTGGGGTAACTCAGGGAACCAATCAAACAACTGAGGCTTCTGTTGATGGAGTAAGCGAGGGACACATTGCTCTCCATCGGGAGGAGAATCTCTTAATATCCCATCCTTAGCCCAAAAAGGAGGTTAGGTGGACGGTCGAGGTGTAAGAATAGGAGAAGGGTGGCCCGCATTCGACAGGGCGTATGTTAGGTAACAACTACCGGGGAGGTTTTGCACGCTACAAGGCCATAAGTACATCGAAGGATCTCCAACCACCACGAATGTTGGTCAAAATCATTTCAGCCTCGGATAACACAAGCATCCTAAAGATTCCAAAGCAGATCTAAACCCCAGCACATCGATCCATTTCAACTTAGATACCAGAGCCAAACATGCACAATAGAGGCCGGATACATCTCGGTTCAAGAGTCTGGCCTTTCTGGTCAGACGACCATTAAGTTGCCATGTTGACACATCCGGAGTCCAATGCTCGGTACACACTTACGCCCAACTGCAAGATTTAATTGTATTTGTAAATTAATTTATAATAGTGAAATGATATATATATATATATATATATATATATATAACTCTTGTTCTCTTTTCCGCCTTGTCCTCTCTTTAAGTCACCGAAAAGTGAATGCATGTAGCAGTGCACTGGGGAACAACCAATGTAGTTGATGCCCATTTTAAAGATCTTGGGGTTCTATGAGAGACACTTTGCTCATCTGGCTACATCAATCATAACCGCCAGACAGTCTACCCAAGTGAAGATCCAGGGGTGCTGTTGGACACATTTTGAGCGCCTGACTACATCAATTAATTTATTAGAATGCCTCGTGAATCATTAGAATATATGGGTGCTTTCAGACATATTTTGAGCGCCTGACTACAACAATTAATTCCCCACAGAGCCTCATGTGTCTTCAGAATCCAGGGGTGTTGTCAAACACACTTTGAGCGCCCTACAACAATTAATTCCCCATAATGCCTCGTGTGTCTTCAAAATCCATGGGAATTATTGTAGGTGCTTTCGGAGACGTTTTGTATGCCCGAATACAACACTCACGCTTTCACGCATAGCTAACGCACCTCTTCATATCTAGACAATCTAAGGGAGAGCACGATGAAGCCTAGAGACGTCCACCTTGATCCAAGTTATCACCTTGGGGGAAGGGACGGAGATCCTTTACCTTTGTCCAGGTAAGATCCTCTGTGACGCGGAGGGTAGTTCAAAGCATAGTCACATCTAGCCAACTTCATGCCCTTCGTTTGTAAGTATAATTCGAAACACCTCCATGATTAAGCGAACTCATTCCTTATCCATATAAATGTGATTAAGGCATAGCCACGTCTAGTTGGTTTGGCATGAAATACTTACAGGTACAATCAAGAGCGCAAATGCCCAGAGTTGAGCACATATTACACAAGTTCTGATCCGATATATTGTCGCATACAACTGTACCAATACTCCCTCCACACGAGCACATTCTGAGCTCAGCCAAATGTTATTAACTCAGAATTCCATCAAGGCAATGCATACATCGTAACCTAACACGCTTATGATTGAAGCAGTCATACAAGAATCTGCAAAAGACTTGAGGTCATTTACACTTTAAGAAAAGATCATTTATTACTCTATATAGCAAATAATATGCAATTTGTAGAGTTCCAAAGCAAGCACTACATCCTCTTCAGATCCTAGATATCCTCGGATCCCAGGCAGACAATAACAACGGTTGAATAAGGAGGAATACACATATTATTCCAAAAAGCACAAGCTTGATAAATGTAATAACTAAAATACATATATAAAATAATTGTTTAAAAACTGAGGCACAAAGGCCCATATAAATATTACAAGAACAAAATAAAGCAAAGAAAAATAATAGAAAAGATCTCAGATGTCGGTACCCGGATCTAAATCTCCAGAGCGACTTTTGGTACCCATTCTATAATCATCGGCTAGAAGATCCAACTGGTCAACAATAATGGTAAAGTCGGGACAAACCCCTTAGGCCTGATCCAAATTTTCATCTCGGTCTCTACTCACGCCTTCCACAGCCTGTTGAAGAGACTCCCGAGATTTCTAGCGACCAGCAACCACCTCTTCTTCAAGACCTTTCTAAGCATTGACTCAGACATCCTTCTTCTGCTGAAGAAGTTTCTGATCCGCTTCGAACTCTCGACACACTTCAACCACATCCTCATAAAGCTTCTTACATCGTGTATCTCTATTAGCAAGGGAAACATTCAACTTCTCTATCTAAGCAGCCAGAGTGGACGGTCGACCGTTCCGATCCACCTCTTCTCACAAAGAGTTCACAATATCTGCATTTACTTGAAATTCAACCAATTCCTTCTCAACATCAGAATTTTCCCTCTCGAGGGTTTCAAACATCTCCCTAAGCTCATCTCATTCTCTTGAAAGCTCTCCAGAGCCCAGAACATCATCCTAGCCAACAACTACAATAGAAAAAAGGAATCCAACCCTAAACAAAGTACAAGAAACATCTGCAAAAGGGATACACCTGTCAGTTGCAAATAAACCCTTAACAAAATCCAAGTCTTTAAAGCCACGACAACAACAAATTCCTATGGGGGGCTAGGCACCCGGGACAGAAGAATAGTAGGAAGCTGGAATAATGGAGTAAGGTACTCATGCTCGCCACCCTCTGAAAGAGGATCCCATTTGAAAGAACCTCGTTCAATAGGAGTAGACAGACTATCAACGCAACTCATCTTGGCAGGAGAAGCAGAAGGTGAAACAGTAGTTGGTTGACCCACCTCAAGAGCCGAGACTGAGGCTGTAGTATCAACTACCTATGGGGCAACAACCAAAACAAGAATTCGAGCCTCCGAAGAAAAAGTATAAGTAACTACAGGTGTTGAAGGCACCTGGATGGACAAGCCATTTGTAAGGACCTGGTCATTTGCAAGCATCATAGCTTCCTGCAATTGACTCAACTTATTCATGTTATCTGCAAAACACATATTGCACTATAAAAAAATGGCACACGGATCCCCATCCTTAACAAAGAGTTTAATGATCAGACACATTAATTATTGCGTAAGTATTTATTCGCCTTTTCTGCTGCTAAAAAGAAAATACTTCACTAAGACCGAATTCTTCTTCATACGCGAGCCCCTGAAACCAGACATTTAACTTCTCTTTCATCCCCACTTCCTCGGGAGACATAAGAGGTAACCCAGAGTGGTACAAAGAAATAGGCCAAAAAAGTGAGCTTTAGACCAGTACTTTCGAATACCCCCTACAAGAGCGGGCACTTCCCTCCAGGGATAGAGATGAACAGGAGGCCATATGAGACTCGGAAGTCACTGGTTTCACCAGAATGAAACGCTAAAAAAAATCACCCCAATTTGAGACAAAATAGATAAACAAAGGTATTTTAGGAAGAAGGGATATCAATCTTTGGTCCCGAGAATCATCCAGCGAAGTACGAGCTACAGGAAAAAAGGTCAAGAAATAGCCCTAAGGAAGGTTTCCAGGACTTGTACTCCCCATATTGTTGGAACACCTTTATGAAAGATAAAACTCTGGGATGAAGATGCGAGGGGGTAAATTTTAGATGGTCCATCATGGCCACCTCAAAATTAGAGAAAGACAGGTGTATCCTTAACAAGGTGAAGAAACACTCATACAAAGGAATCGAACAACCCTCAAAAGTGTTGCATACCCTCTCATCTGGACCTACTAGAAGAATCTCCCAATCAGGGGAACTCGAACTGTGATGCTAGCTTGAGTTACGGGGTCAAAGGTGTTCAAAGCAAAAGGAATCTCAACTATTTTTGCGGCCACCCAATGGTACATATTAGCATTGGGCGACTCTATTAATTGGAGACCCTTACGAGTCAATACACCAACTCTATGATGATCATCGGGATTGACCCAGGACACAGCATCAGGCCGCCCCTGACACTCCATATGGCGATAAATTTCAGCATCACTAGGGTCATAACCAGTTGACTCCCGGTATGTTTTGACAAATCGATTGACATGTTCCCTTCTTTGACGAGTGGCCTCAATTTCTGCATCAATCAAGACAAGAGGAGGCATAAGTCTCTCGACCTGGTTTTTTCCCGTCTGACCTCACCGAAAATAGAGTCTCTAAAGGATCCTTAGAAATAACTTCATTTGGAAGAGATTCTCTAGACGACCCTTCCATATTTGAGTCGTCACTCAAAAAGACAACTTTTGATTCAAAATTTCCATTGACAGAAAGAAGGGAATGTAATTCAGACCTCATTTCCTTTTTTGAAGATGAGGAAACACTACCCTCCGAGTCACCCTCGATGATAATAGAGTTACCATTCGTTGTAATAAAATGCGATAAATACTTGAGTAAAGGCTGGGGTGAAGAGAAGGTAACTTGAAGTATGATGACTAAAGCGCTGAAACAAGGAAGGGGGCTGAAAATTCGAAACTTTAATTCTCTGAAATTATGAACGTGCAGCAGCGATTACTCTGGAAGACAAACGTTTTTAGATAAGAGGGATGGACTCAAAGAGACACGGAACACTCATTCTACAAGATGGCTAAAAAGTTTCTATACGATCTTTCTCCATATTTATATAAGCAACGGCAATTGAACGGATCAGATCGAAAGCGAGAAATAAAGGAAAATCAATAGTTAGAATTCATATAGGAAGACAATCGTAATCAAGTGTACTCGAGTACACGGAAGTTGCGTCACATCGCCCCATACATTTTCAAGTTACACTTCAAAGAAAAATAATGAAATGTTTAAATAATGGGGTTACTTTAAATGCTCACATCCTCATCACGTTTTTGCAAAACCAAAGTAGTGTTTACAAGTCGACGTCTGGACAAACATCCTTAAATGTCGGCCACGACTACTAGAAGACTCCCCCAACATCAAACATGCCTGACAGTCTTGGGGGAAACTGTTATGTGTCGGCTAAAGACCTGAGACCTACTGCTCCGCGCTGACCAAAGGCCCAGTAGCATGAGCCCATTATCCAATCTGCCATGTTAGTAGGGATGGAAATAGGCTGGGTCAAGTTAGGCTTTATCAATCCTAAGTCCAACCTGTTAAAATAGTAAAAGCCTAAGCCTGGCCTATGGTCTATTAGAGGCTCATTTTTCGACTTAAGCCTGACCTTTTCGAATGCCTGATTAGCCTATTAGCCTACTTAAAAAGCCTATTTGAACATATGTAAATAAGCAATTCAACTAATGTTTAAGTATACTAGAGAATCAAAAGTGCAATGAGACTAAATGTTTATTTACATAGACTTATTTGAGTTTACAAAAAAGCATAAGTTTTGAGAAATTATTTGTTTAGGATAACTTGTGAAAACAATGACATTATTCATAATTTTCAACTTATTTTCACAAGTTATTCAAGATAACTAAACTTTACTTTTGTATTTTAATATAAAATACAAATAAAATATAAAAATAATATATCTATTTATTTTTATTAAAATAGGTCGGCCTAATAGGCTTAAAAAAAATTTTTTATAGCCTGTGCCCTGGCCTATTTAACTAAATAGGCTTCTAAAAAAAGTCTAGATCTTTTCTATTTTAAAAAAAAAAATATGGTCTAACCTTGACTTGTGTAGGCTAGGTCATAGGCCGTTTTTAGTTGGCCTGACATATTCCCACCCCTACCTGACAGGCACCTCTTAAAGGGTTTTCAAGTACACAAAATCTAATTTTCATTTTCACTACCACTATTTTGAATTATAAACTAACTTTGACGTTGAAGTGCTAACCATGCAAGTGCCCATATGTCCACCATATCAAAAATAACAGTTAATGATATCGCATCAAAATCGATCTCTCTGCTTCAAGATGCACCCTGATCGTAATCTTCAATCCACGATGTCACATCAGCATAGTGCATCAGAAGCTTCGCTCCGCCGGAGTTTCCAGAATTCTCACCATTTCTGATTCCGCAACTGAACAGTTTACAGTTTCTGGGCCCCACACAAAAATACACTACATCTATTTTCTTTCTATTTTTTTTTCTTCATCTTTCTAATGTGGGTCCCACTCAAAATTGGTGGACCCCACACAAAAATACACTAAGGTATATGTTATTAATGCACACCTACATGGGTGTGCATTAGCATAACCCATATATATATATATAATCAAATAGGAAAAGTTTTAATAACTAAAACATCCAGTAAAGACCCCTACCTATCCTGTCCACACTTGATTGGTTCGTGACTAAGCGCGTGTGACAAACGAAGGTAGATTTAAACTTCATCATTATGTTCCCATTCATGCACCACAAGAGAATAAGTCACCTAGATATTGTCCCACACTAATGTTTCTATAAAATTCATGAGCTACACCATCCACTCTTACATCAACCGCATCTTATTCTTCTTCTTCTTCAACTCCTTCAACCATCTCAATTCTCATTCTCAATTCAAAACATTCACGCCAAGAAATGGAAAATTCATCAGTAAGAAACCATGAAACAGAATTGAATCTGAAAGCCACAGAGTTAAGGTTAGGATTACCGGGTAGTGATGATGATCATGAGGTCGAAAAACTTCCATCCAATTTTTCTATTCTTAGAAACAACAAGAGATCTTCACCAGAATCAACCGAGGTAGAGTCCA
The DNA here is from genome assembly GCA_022829125.1 of Lathyrus tuberosus. Lineage (NCBI taxonomy): Eukaryota > Viridiplantae > Streptophyta > Magnoliopsida > Fabales > Fabaceae > Lathyrus > Lathyrus tuberosus. The sequence goes on along the minus strand of JALAZF010000664.1, from coordinate 2,276,821 downwards.
TCAACAAGACCAAAATGAATAATACTTCTAACGATGATTCTGATATCACAAATGATGATCAAGATAATGCTCCTCCGCCTTCAAAGTAAGCACATCATAACTTTTTCAAATAATATTTTTAATATTGGAAGAGAATATGAATATTGATTGAGTTGTGTTTTATATTATGTAGGGCACAAGTTGTTGGATGGCCACCAATTAGATCTTATAGAAAGAACAGTTTACAACAACAGAAGGGTGAAGAAGTTGGGATGTATATGAAAGTGAGTATGGCTGGTGCACCTTATTTAAGGAAGATAGATCTCAAAGTTTACAAGAGCTACTCAGAACTTCTTGAAGTTTTGGAAAATATGTTCAAGTGTACATTTGGTGAATATTCTGAAAGAGAAGGGTATAATGGATCTGAATTTGTTCCAACTTATGAAGATAAAGATGGTGATTGGATGCTTGTTGGAGATGTTCCGTGGGAGTAAGTTGTTCTATATTCAATCATTCATATTCATGTTCATATAAACTAAACATTTAATTAATATATATTGTTATCTTATGGAGTTTTTTGTTTATATTAATTGCAGAATGTTCATGTCTTCTTGTAAGAGGTTGAGAATTATGAAAGGATCTGAAGCAAAAGGATTGGGTTGTTTTTGAACCAAAAAGCAAAGGATTAAAAAGATAGACACATAGAAAAATTTGTATTTTCTTTTATTATTTTTATTTTCACATCTAGTTGTCTCTGGTTCATTGGATAAATGTTGTTCTAAATCTTCGAAGCCAGTGTGAAAGAAAGAATGAGAAGCAAATGCTGTTTTAATTGTACAGAGGTTATATATACACATACATAATATTTCATTCTGTCTTTATATATATATGTATCTGTTTACGAATAAATTATGTATACAAGAGGATCCATGAAAAAGGTGCAACTTTCATTCTCTTTTTTTCTATAATATAGTTTGATTTTTATTTGATCTATGTTTTTACTTGATTTCAAGTTTTAAGTTTTGTATGCTAAGGAAAAGTATCAACAAATAATACTAAATTCAAATAGTTTATGCCAATTTTTTTCCTTTTCTTCTCAAGTTTTGGACAGTTTTGAAGATGGATAAAAAGTTGATTAGGACAAAATATCAACATGAATCTAGAGTTGATTAAAAAAATGTCTCATCTAAAAAACCAGCCTTCTTCAACACTGTATATTTAGCTCTGGTGTATAATAATACTGTGATAATAAGTCTTTGCTCAAGAGATCAGAGTTCAATCCCCCTCCCCCCTCTCAATTGTGGTGGGTCAAACACAGTGTCCATACATGTGACAGTGCAGTATTAACTGGAGGGTTTGGTCTACAACAGTTGGCAACCATGGTTACGTCTCAGACTCATCAATCTAAAAGTAGAACAAGATACATGAATCCTTATCCCAGAAATTTGCTTTAATTACTTGTGCTTTCGTCCTTTAGGAAACTGCTATTTTCGCTATTTAAACAACATAGAGACTTGATTAAGATATATCATATATTTATGCAACATTAGAAATTGATATCTGTTTGCATAGGCAAAAATATAATTCTACAGAATGTTAACCAAGCTGATATAAGACTTACTAAAAACTAATGTATCACCAGACAGAGACTATAAACAATATGCCTTTAGAACCTAATTTTACGGGGAAAATGCAAACTTCAGAGAAGTATCGCAGTTGAAATAGAATATTACGTTGGGCGTGATTTGGCGTAGCTTTTAGAAAGACAATATTTCATCTGGGCTAACCGTATCTACAGCCATCCTACCATTTTGACCGGTATACGACCCCATCCTCGTGTCTAATATGTCCAATTGAGATTTGACCCATGGTGGAGTGGATCTACCATCAATCCAGAGAGCTTCTCCAGTATCTTTGTGCTTAAAATCAGGAGCTTTGGGGTTCCTCTGCAAAATTTTCAGAAATGTTTGTCAAGATACAACACGTGTGAATTCATAGCAACTACTGATAAAATGAAATGGAGGATGCAACTTGTAAGCAAAATGTTATTTTCAACTATGAGTTAGACATGGTTATTAAAACTTGAAGATAGTTCTCCAAGTTAGTTAATCCAAGTAAAGAAACTTAGGGTAACAATAATATTGGATAAATATGCCAAAACAGAAATAGTAAAATCCTTGTTCAGGAAAAAAAATTAATTATTTTTTGATAGAAGTTTTCTCTTTGATGCAAAAGGAGCATAGGGTATACCAACAGGGTGGACTCTGTTCAGTAAACTTTTCACAAAACACGAATGCAAAAAGTGATCATTAAACAATCTTGTAATAATTGAATGTTTTTCGACAACAATTTCTTGAGCAAATTGAAATTAGCTTCCACGCCTCAACCATTACACTATTCTCTCAAATAACTTGTTTGTGAACAACTATAAGTTCATAAAAACTTCTCCATAACATATAGAACTATAAAATTGTTCATCTGCACAAGCAAGATTGTCAAAATAATGATTGAGATCTTAAAATCTTACGATTTTGCACTCCCAGTCACCCCCAACGATTCCGATTTTTAGTAAACTCGCGTGTTGCACTTGCACCCAAATGAGTTCCAGCCATGACCGACCGTTTTCCAATCACCACCATTACAAGCCAAGGATGACAAGATATTGTGGCACAACAATTATGGTTTCGGCGGAGGTCATTTTCCCACAAATATACTTGCCTACCAAAATATTATGTAAAAAACTTTAAATATATATTAGTATTTTTCAACCTAGTAATATCTTACGATTTTTGTTATGATCTTATGTATTACGATCTTGCTACACCCTCCCGATCATACAAAAATTATTAGGTAGAATCTCCGGATCTTAGTTACCATCTAATGTTTTACGATTTTATTACTATCATCTCCCGATCTTATGCAAGATACCGATCTTAACAACCTTGTGTACAAGGACTTTGGCTTCAATGCTAGAAACTTATCCTTTATAAACAAATTGTAAGTAACGACATAAACCTTGGTTTATGGCAAGTTCTAACTATGTAATGGGGAAAACTACCCTCTTTTAAACTTTGATGCATGGAAAATTAAAGGAAGGAAATTGTTGAAAGATAAGTTGAAAGAATTTGGTTAAGGTTGATATCATAGACATTTGAAAGACAATCAACTCCAAATACAATGGCATGCTAGCAATAATCAACTGGCACGCAACATAAAACTTGTAAGTCGAAACAATCACTTGAAGAGACCCTAACATTACAGATAAATATGCAACTTTTCTTATTTCACGAGATTTATTAACATTACCTTGTTCCGCCTATTGTCCCACCACTCCCCAGGGTTAGCAAAGAAAACTTGCCATAGTTCAACAACAGAACCAGTAATATTACTTGCTGCATAACTCTTTTTACCTGAAACAATTTATAAAATGCTCAAAAATTACTCAGTAAAAAGAAAAACCCAGTGAAGCTCATACTATATTCCACTTAGAGCCTTTTGAATTGACTTATTTGTGATTTCTACAGTAGGCATGTCGCAGTGTCCGACACACGTCAGTGTCCGATATCTGTATGATACTCGTAAAGTCAAGGTTTATGACACGTGACTATTGAGGACAACTTATAAGACACGAGTAGAATTTGTCCATAAACAGTTTTCAACTTATTTCCTTAAGCTCTCAATGATGGCTTGCAAAAATAACATAAATTATATGAAATTTTTTTACTTTATTTTATCTTCTATAATTGAAATGACTTATACCAAAGCACATTCATGATAATCACTTATGCTATAACTTATAAGTGCTTAATTAAGCTGTCTATCCAAATAAAATATAACATACCATCGTCAGATGTTATGAAATCAAAGTCCTTATCATGTGACGGCGCGGGCAACTCACTCCTATCAATGAAACTCACCTGCTGAGCAACCACCTAAACAAAAAACCCTAACACAGTGTCATCAAATTTTGAATAAATGCAAGTTTTCAGACTCAAAAGTGAAAATTGTCAGTTACAAAAACCTTATAGTACGTTTGTTGTTTGCCTTCCGCAGAATCAACAGTGTCAGTAACAAGCCGACCAGACACATGAATTTGGTGACCTTTCTGAAGATGCTGAGAAGCAACATGAGCAAGTTCGTCCCAAAATGTCAAATGAATCCACGACGTTTGCGTAGCGTTTTTCTTGACGGAGAGGCGAGTCCACGCGACGGATTTACCGGAGGGAAGGTGTTTGATTTCGACGGGGTTAGCAACGTAACCGATTAAATTGACGGAGTTGCAGAGTTCTTTGTTCCATGGAATTTCAGAGGGTTTAGGGTATGCTACATTGGGGGTGGAATTGGAGCAGTTTAACTTTAGGTTAAAGTTGAAATTTCTATTGGTGAGTTTGGAAGAAAGTGTTGTGGAACATGGGAGTTTGAATTTGGGGAGGGAATTAGGGTTTTGAGGGAAGGTGATGAGGTTTCTCAAACTGGCTGATGAAACTATCTGCTCCAATGCCATTTCTGCTCTTGCAGTTTCACTGGGGGAATTGGCGCTTTTACTTTCACATATCAAATTGAAATTGGGCTTTCGCTCATTTATCTAAGTTGCACCAACACTTATATTTGGCACCCACATATCCAACAATTTACCTTATATTTCTATATCATTAAAATTAACATATTTTTAAGAGTTTAATTGGTATACAATAAATTTTACACTGTTATCCAATAGAAATACATCATTCTGCTATGTCATACAATTAATTTAAAATTTTCAGTATGATTTGGCGGGATGCATGGTCGTCATTAGTTGATAGTGTAAAAAATTTTTACACTGTCAGTGTATACCAATTAAATTCTATTTTAAAATATATAAAAAATTAAAAAAAAAACAAGTTTTATAAAAAAAGTGATGCCCTGACAATATAAATTGTTTTCACTGTTAATCAATGACTATCATGCATTCCGTAAGTCATACTGAAAATTTAAAATAATTATATGACATGATAGAATGATATATTTCGATTGGATTGTCAGTACATAACAATTAAACTCTCCGAAATTTTGTAAAAAATACCAATTTTTACAATAGTATTTTTCTATTCAATTTATGTATTTTATATTTCCTTACAATATCAGATTTTCCACATAATCCATACATTTTCATCGAATTTTTAAAATTGTCGATATTAAATTTATGGTGTTATACCGGTCTTTTAGGAATATCCTATATAGACTGTTTTTCAAACCAAAAAAAACAAATAATGAAACTATATGTTTTTTTTTCTTCAGATTTTTTAAAATAGTCGGGAAAAAAGGATATGAAAAAAAGTGTGATGCATTGACAGTGTAAATTTTTTTTACACTGTCAACAACAGTGTCAATCAATAACGACCATGCATCCCGTCAAGGCATACTAAAAATTTTAAACTAATTATATGACATGACAGAATGATATATTTCTATTGGATGACAGTTAAAATATTTTTACACTATTAGTGTATAACAATTAAACCCAAAGGATATTGCATACCAAATATTTTACCATTGTCGATAAGGTTATAATTTGATTACCGAATATTTTAAAATATTTGATAAGCGCATGGGTGTGATTGGATTTTTTAAATATCCGATTGGACAATAGTGTTTTGTTTATATATAAAAAATGTCTTTTGTTGTGTTTAGTGAGAAGAAGCTGAAGAGATGGCAAAATCATAACATGAGAAATAGGAAGACATGAATCTAACATAACATGAACATAACATAAAAAATAATAACATGACATAACATACAAAAGTGTCGGTACAATTACAACCTTGCAAAATATCAATACAATTTTAACTACACAATAATATTAATACAATACTAATTATGTTAACTTCCTGACTTCTTCTTCCTAATGCCTTATACATTCCGCATATGCTCTTTCATCGTCATTACAGTTCTCTCTCCAACGGTCAATGACGGGAGGTAATGGACATCGAATTTCAATTTTACCTAAACTCAATGATTGTTGTTAACAAAACCAATTGCAATAGTTTAATGTCTACTCGCAGACATATATGGAGATACCACAAGTGGGAAGAAATTGATATTAAGGTTACTAGACAATGATACTAATATCACATTGTACTAGAAGCAATAGGGTAACAATTTCAGGAATCTTCTTCCATTTTTCACGATCATAAAACATTTTGGAAAATAAATTATTGTTTTGACAAACTTCACCATCAAGTTGTGATCGAACTAATGACCGTGAATCTTCACCCCATACAAGTAAATCTCCAATAGCATGGAAACCACAATTTCCATCAGCATTCACATCTATAATATCTTCAATGTAGTCATGCAAGAAAATAGAAAAACCAAGACAAGTAAAGTTGTCTTGAATACTTGCTAGACGGTTGACTTGATGAAGCTTTATTGGATGATCTCTTGGATGTTTGAATTCTCTGTGAGGCATCAACATACTTCCAATATGAAGGATCATGATACATATCACTCTCTTTCCTCTATTTACTCTTCTTAACTCCTATTTTTGGCTTGTACTTCACTGGTGGTGGACGCGTAGAAGTTATGCATGGATATGTAAGTTCACACACCTTTTTCTTCAATCTCCATCGCCCTTTGGCCTGAATATCCAAGGTGGTGAAATACCTCTTCAACTCTTCACATTCTTCGTCTAAGTCCTATTGAGTTCGACTCTCATCTTCAATGACTTCATCCCTTTAAATGTGTAATTTCATCCAAAATACATGAATGGATTCCAATGGAACAATATAACCTTGTATTTGAATACCTGCAAGTTCACACGCACAAGGTAACTCGTGTGTTGTCCTAATGAAGCATCCACATGCATATTTGTTAACACTAATTCCTTTTACCCTTATCAACTCCTTTTCAATATGTTATATACAAGACAAAGTCGTGCAATCTCGAGTAAAATAGAGTGTTATATGGATGCTCAATGTTGACAACACTTTTTTTTACGATACTTTAATTACACCTAGTTGTAGCTTCAACATAGTGTTGACTTCATCCTAGCATCTGCACAAATCTCCTCGATTAGTATTCAACATATTTTTGAGTCTCTAATGAGCAGACTCAACCGTATAAAACAATATTATGGAAAGATGTAATAAATAAATTGATAAATATTTGTGTAATAATATTAAACTCATAAGGTTATAAAATGTACCTAATTGTTGTTGCGTTCCATAAATGAGTGACTTGGTTAGTCCATGCAGTAACAAACTTTTCGTTATCGGGTGTTAGTCATGTTTGATGCATATAATCTACACATGAAGGGATATTAACGCATACCATCACAAAATGCTTCAAGTGTTGCTTAAACTAAAATACATTATTTGAAAACATGACTTTGTTCCATTGATTCATAACATGCTCTTGCCTATTAGCCTCGACGTACTCCTTGCACTTCGAACCAACATTTTTTGAAATATGCAATACACACAAGAGATGAAATGAAAATGGGAACATAACTTCAATGGAACTCATCATAGTAAGTTCCCAATTCGTCACCATGACCTTGGGAATAAACTTTTTAGATGTAAACAACCCATTCAACTTCTTCAAAGGCCATGTGAAGTTTTCCTCTCTTTCATGCACGAAGTAGAAAAATCCAACTGAGAAAGTCAATTTGGTTGATGTAAAACCAAGGATCTCAAGTAGTGGGGGTTGGTATCTATTGGTTTTGTATGTACATTCAAAGATCAAGATCAAATGAAACATGTTCAATAGATTTATATAATCTTGGCACATATCTCAATTTAAATGGGCATTTAACTCTTCTACTACAAGTCACTTGAGACGATTACTTGTTCTTATAGTTTCCTCCTTTCTCATTATCCATAATCAATTTGTCTTTCCTTTTTCTTTGTCCATTTGTTGTATCAGAATGAACGATAACAAAAATAATACCATGATGTCTTCCAATAGATTGTGTCCATGATAACACTTTGGTCCAGGAGGGAAACATCTATCAATTAAAACATATAATGAAATACTCATAGATACCATAACTCGATTAAAATTTTCAAAAGTTCATAGAAAACATGTAAGTAAAACATACCGAGTGGTGAAGAATTCTTTAAAAATTTTAAGAGAACCATTCATCTCAAGCGCATATAAGGAGAGCATGCTTGAATAACTACCAAATTCATCTAAAATGGTATAAACATATGTACAAAATTTTTGAATTAAACAAGAGTAACGTACTAAACAAAGCGAAAGCTGTCATCATGGTATTAAAGATGCCAAAATGGCAAAGTCATTACAAACATTAAAACTCGTCAAAGATGGTTGAGTCATTATATGAGGTGGTCATAGCCACTACAAAATAAAAGATTAACAAATGTGTTGATCAGGCAGGAAACTGCGACTCGGATTCTTCTAGTTTGGTCTTGAAGAGTTCGAGCCTGGTATGAAGACGATCATTAAGACTTTCCAAAAGAATTAGCTTAAGTTCGAAGTTGGGTACAAGATCAGCATGTTCGACCCCTTTGAGAAATGCAGATCGGAGGATACTTGTAGGGGTTACCTCTTGATTCGGAGTAGCTCTTTGATTAAAGGTTTATATCTTGATCATTGTTTGCGTCTTGATTTTCCTAAGTGAAGAAAGAAAAATAGCAAAAAAAAACTACTGTAGAAAAATAAGTAGTGCAAAAGTACACACTCCACAAGGTTACCGTCATTTAAGGGAAGCGTCCAGAAACGGTTCGTTTATGGTGATCAGACCAAACCCGTCTTCCACAACCAAACATGTTATTCCACAGGCCATCAAGAGGTGCAAGCATTTTGAGATTTGTGGAAACAATGTCGGACAAGGTCGACATCAACATGCCACAAGGCAGCTGGAGAGTGTTTGTCGAACCTTCCCAAAAGAAGATCGACGCAGCAACATCCGCGGGCTGGACCTGGGGCCAGTTTTAGACAGGTTAACCATGCCATAGATGCTTATTTTATCCCAGTATTAGAACCTCTTTGGGGGATACTGCCTAGCAAAGGAGTAGAGTTTATTATCCATGAAGTGAGCAATCATCATTTGTTTTTGCCATATGGCAATCTTGTTGCTATCTGAAGAAGGCTCGGGAGGGAAATCCTTAACCCCTTCATCTTTAGAAGGAGGAATCTCGAAGGCCAACAGATTGTTGCCAGTGGTGAGTTTGATGTAAACCTTGTTTTTGGTCATGGCAAAAAAGGTTTGCGTGTTTTCTGCGGAGGAAAAAGAGAATGCAGGAAGACGGAGTGAATGAATAAGAAAAGAGCTAAGGGAAGTTATTTATAGACTTCAATGCATTCATAAAATCTGACACCTAGCACCGGCGTGGGAGAAACTGAAGAGTTGGCGTGCGGTTTCGATGCAAGTATTAATGGTGAGTGGGAGCAGTTACTGAAAAACGTGAAAATCCACGTCTTCCTAGGAAGTATGAGCAATGATAAGATGCTAGGTGAATCTCTTGGAGGTGACAATGCGCTGTAAACAGGGTAATGATTATGATGACATCAACAACAGTGGAAACGAAGTCGAAAAATTACGATAAAAAAGCCATGTCTCTCTTGTCTGATGCAAATCGAAACGTGGCCTTTTGGGGGGCAATTTGTTACACTGGATTTTTTGACTTAATTATGAAAGACAAGTATTCACGAGGCTAGCCATAAATGTGCCACGTAGAAGACAAAAATAGAGTCAGCGTGATTAATATGACTCAAGGTCGGGGGTCACCTATAGTGATGCTGTTCGAAAGTGGTGTTGTCGAAAAGCCTAATGAAAATCATATGGACTTAGTGAATTAAACACCATGCTACGGTAACACTTAGTGAAATGGAATACCAGTTCATATTGGCTAAGTGTAGAGTTCACTACGATGTGGACAACACGTCGAAACATGTTACTTTAATATATTCGACGACGGAAGTTTCAACGAGGATTATTAGTTCTTGGCGCCAATAGAGCAATTAAAAGATTCAAATGAACAAGCAAGGCGGGAACTATTGCATATGCGTCAACGATTACTCAGAACGTAGGCACGTCAAAGGAATGAGTCGTGACATGATCTGAAGATGTGTCATCACGGGAATAGTTTTTAGTCTTATACAATTATTTTAGACTTGTATATATAGCAACTTAAGTTTATTTTATAAAGGGTCTGCAAACTGTACACATTTCTACTACACTCAAAGTACCTGCGCTATGAGAAACGAGTGAGAAAAATGTACGTATGTGTTCCACCAATTTAATACATTCCAACATTTTTATCTTAAAACGTCTTGTTTTTATGCATTTCAACCAGTGTTTTAAAACTCAGACCGAACCGGCCGGTCGGACCGGGAACTGGAGAGGTCACCGGTTTGGTTTGATTGCTGGATCAGATATGTTATTGAACCAGTGGGAACCGGCCAGAACCAGTTAAAACGGCTAAAAACCGGTGAACCAACGGTTTAAATACATGTCTTTTTTTTCTTCATAATAACGACGTCGTTTTAATAATTTTTTTTTTAAATAAAATTTAATATAAGTAGACTTTATTCAAAACTTATTTGGAACAAATTTTCTTCGTTTGTAATCATATATTGTTCAAAATTTATTTGGATTTGTATTTTGTACTATTTTGTCATATATTGTTCAAAATTTATTTGGATTTGTATTTTGTACTATTTTGTCGTGCGTGATGACTACGTAAAGAGTTTGAATTAAAAAAATGAACTTGTGAAAATATGATATTTTGAAATTTTGTAGGTATCGTGATACTTTTTAGAGACTGAGTCATCCGATTCGACCGATTTATTAAATATATAATTTTTGTATAGAGACCGATTTATTCAACAGAGTTATATGGTTTAATCCAGTTTAGTCATGCGGTTCGACCAATAACTCAGTGGTTCGACCAATGAACCAGTGACCCAATACCTTCACCAATTTGATGACCGGTCTGATTTTTAAAACATTGATTTCAACCCTTTTTTACTTTCAAATATCTTTACAATTTTTGAGTTTAATCCCTTAAATATTAACATAAATTTGTATTTGTTCTGCGATCACCGCAAACAATATCGTACGAGTATTATAAAAGTATCAGACACCACAACACCCATACAACTAGTAGTATCTGTGTTTGATAGATAATAACTTCCTGATTGATATGAATTGGATATGAATTGAATTAGGAGAGCACACTACTTGTCATTCCATCTCTCCTCCCATTATTATAAAAAGAATTCCAACTACTTTTTTAAATAATCAACTCACGCCCACACACGGATTCACACCTCAAATAAACAAAAAAAGCACCATCATTTTCTTCTGGACTTGCAACACCAGCAAGCAACCATTATCCATTGCACTTCTACCTTTCAAATCCTCAAGAATTACATCACTTATAAAAATATGGAAACCAACCTAACCTTTTACAAGGTCCCACATTCCACTACGAATACTAAAAACCCCACTATCAAAGCCCTTACATCATGTTCCACTAACCTCCATACTTTTTTATACAAAAAGGAAAAGCATATTAAATGAACTTTGACGAGTTTTTTCCCTTTACAATAAATTTTCTAAAGACAAGATAGGGTCTGCTTACATTTTTAGGTATTGACAGTACACCCTCTATTGACAAAAGCTGAAACAACCGCAAAAAAAAACCACTATGGCATCCTACTTTGAATGCAACTTGTTGCAAATCACTGACTAAGATTAAGGAGATTAGGAACATGCGAATAAATTGCAAGTCCCGGAGTAGTATGTGTGCGCTTGATGGGACCACTGGATATTACCGAAGGTATGTCTATGAAGGAGGAGTAGTTTCGGGCTTAATTATACTTGAGTTGTCTGAGGGTTGTGACTGGTATATTGCTGATGCCAGTGAGATCGGCATGATGCAGAGTGCCTTTGATTGAAGGAACTGCATCGCAGCCCCTACATTTTCTTCCATGAGCTTAACTACTTGCTTTTCTGTGCCATCATTAGACCACTTCTCCCAAGCTGGTTGGTTTTTCCCGCTCTCACTTCCTTCTTCCTGATCAATAATAAATTTGATAAATTGTTTGGAGAGAGGGATAGAATTATGTCAATTACAAAGTTTGAATAATTACCTCGACCGACGATAATGGGATGTCAGTTACTAGTGGTGCCACTGCACCAGCTCCGCCCAATCTACTCATGCTCAAAACCTGAAAATTGATGAATCAACAATCATTGGAAATCTTCAGCACTCTTAGTTTCATGTTGCTGACAAAACTATAAATTTGGATCCAATGGAAAGCCTTGATGTTAATTTCTTATCCAAACAGCTAAATGCATGTACTCGTACTCCCTACACGCCTCTAGAGAAATCAATGAAACTATAAAACTTTTTTGTTGAATACTATAAATTGGTTTTACTATTCACACATTGAAAATTTCACACGCTATTGGTGAAAGACAAAAACACCCTTGGATAGTTGGATGTTATTGGGTAGTTAAAGTCGCAACAAAGCAAAATAGCATTAACATGGTATCATTTGACTGTATGTAGATATACACGAGACTTTTGGAATGAAATCCAGTGGCTAATGGGTCCCATGCCAAAGTGGCACCTCAGGCTCATAATAACCAGTTGAAATTACCCGAACGAAATGATGATAACTTGGGGTGAGAGGTCAAAATGCATAGGTAAACACTAAACAGGTTTAACAGAATAAGCAACAAATCCCACTCAAGCTAAATTTAATTATAAATTTATACCTAACAAGGATAGAAATCAAATGTGCAATCCATGCCAATCACAAAAGCACTAACCTTCACTTGAAGCCTTAAGAATTTGACATAATCTACAATTTCATCCAGCATGGCAGCTCGATCTGTCTGAATGAAGCATAAATACGCATAGTATTAGAAACAATGAAATGCTTATGAAGAAGACCAAGAAAAAGACATCATACCAAAACTAACTCAAAAAAATCTCTATATCTTGAAATCCAGATGACTCATTTCATACTTCAGAACTCTAAATATTTTGCAAATGCCTAATCGGAATACATGCTGATTTTGTCCAATTTTTTGAACTTTTTGATAGGATTATTTCCCAGACTAATTGTAATAAACAAGGAAATATTTACCGTCAAAACCGAAAACATGTGAGATATGACTATTTGGAGGACTTATATTTAAGGGCAAACACGCAGTTAGAATGAAATCATCCTTCAAGTGTAAACAGACATGACCAATGTCAGTGTAGAACTATAGATCATTATGTTCAGACTAAGTATGCAACAAACAATATCTACCAAGATTCTATCAAATAACAAATATCTAACAACAATACAAGACAAATCAGTCTAAACACCCCCCTCAAACCTCCATTTTCAGCATTGTTTTTGTTTCAGGCAATAATTAACAAGCTGTACCAAATTTTGGGTGGCCATGGAATCTTTTTCTCACGTCATAGTAAACATGAAAAGGTTCATCCTTGCCTTAATTGCACAAGTTCTATAGACAAGTACAAAACAGTACATATCTTGCAATAAAAATAACACGCAGAAGTCACATACCTTGTTGACACTTGGAACAAGTTCTTGCAAAGCCCTGATTCTTTCAGCTATTCTTTCTCTGCGCAACTGTTATCAAATGGCAGAAAGAAGAGTAAAAAAATATAAGCATATCAAGGAATTAGCTACCTCATTAAAAGCATTATTAACAAGCAGATAATCCATATTTTAGAAAAGTTACTAGAGCCAACCCTTTCAGCGATGCTGTGTGGATCTGTAGCCTGTCCTCTTCTTGCCCGCACTCTAGGACGCATTGCTGGTGGATGTGGAGCAGTAGGAACTGTAGTCGGCATGGGCTGCCCATGAAAAGTCTGCAAAAACTTTATTATATATCAGTAAGACAGAAAAATGCTCCTTGAACAACAATACTCATACAAAAGGAAGCAACCGCAATCTGTGCCACAACATAACGTTTTTGATGATGTGGAAACTACAATGCGACTGCGATTGAGGCTACATCAGCCGTATTCGACCACGACTCACCACAATATCGTAATCGTTTGTGCTACTGTAAATTAAAACCTAGATAAATAGTAATACACAATTCCTCACCAAAATCAAGCCAAGCTTAAATAGATGATCACAAATTCACAATCACCAAAAATTAAAACATTATTGAAAAAAAATAGTTTCATAAAAATTTAACTAATGCAATTGAATTAATAGGAAGAGAAAAATAAAACGAAATGAAAAAGGTTATGCTACGTTACATTCTTAGGTCTGTTATCAACAACATCTTCCCGGAATCGTTTGCCACTCCCGGAAGCATCATCCGGCTTCAAGAACCCTCCCGTACCCTGGTCCAAGCTCAGGCCCAAATGGTAGACCGGTGCATGAAACCCCGCTCCGCCAGCAAGATGAGTGGCAGCGTCGCCGGAGTTAAGCTGCAGCATCATCGGAGAAGCTAATGAAGAAGCGTCGGTTCCGTCGGCGGAGGTGAAATTCGGGAGGCCGAGAATTTGCTCGAGGAAATCATCGGCGGGAGTATCGGAAGGATGATTCGACATGACTCGGTTCGGACTCGGACGAGTTTGGAAAACGAGTTGAGAAAATGGTGTACTTTACTTTTGGTATAGAGAGAAAATAGAGTTATAGTCATCTACTACTAGATGAAGTAGAGAAGATAATTTTTCAATTTTTTTTTATAGTTTTGCGGTTTGTTTGGTTGATTATTGTTGTGTGTGTTTTTGTTGCTTTTTCAGCTTATTTTCTACTCTTTCTCACCTGAAAATGATGTTTGAGCGTTCATACTAGGGGTTTGGATTTTTTTTTTTCTTGGTTAAATTAGATAGCGCTCATTGTTTTTTTTTTTTGCATACTCTACGTATCTATAATTCATGCGTGTTGGTTTGGGTTGAGTAGGGATGACAATTTAGCTCATCTCTAATGAATATTCAGAAAATTATCTATAATAGATAGGGTAAAAATTTGTAAAAATGAGTACGGGTACGGATTCAGATAATTACCCACTTAAATAAGCGGGGATGAGTGTGAGGATGAGCACTTTAGTACTCAGCTCATCCCATACCCGCACAATATATATTTATATATTTTAATTTATATTATTATATAAAAATAAATATTTATAAAATTAAAAAAAACATCAATTTTAAACTACTACATATTTAATATACGTGATCATTTATTTCATAATTCAACAATAATTTTTTTTTTTTTAAATTTTAATATTTTTAAAAACTTAAAATATTATGATATTTTATATTTGATATATTTATTTTTATTAAAAATACGGGTAACGCATACAGGTACGAGCACTTATATATCCATAGGGTACGGGGACGGATGTCAATTTTGATACCCAAGCGGGTATGGGCTCGGGTATGAGGATTTTTTTCAACTGCGGGTATGGGGACGGGTACTATAGTACCCTACCCATACCCTGCCCATTGCCATCCCAAGGGTTGAGTCTAGTCTAACCCAAAATTTAGAGAATTTAACCTACCATTTTCTAAATTAAATCTGACACCCAATATTTGATACTGTCAAAATTATTTTTAGGTGAAAAATACATCAAATTTTCGTATGAAATTTTTTATAGGTATATTAAAATTTCTGGTACAATTTAAAATTTTCGATAGTTCATTTGAAATTTACGGTGTACCGAAATTTCAAAATTTCCAACAAAGTGCAAAATGTTTTGGAAATTTCAAATTTTCGTGTTGATGCTGGAAATTTTACCCTAAGTGAAATTTTGGTAGTAGTATTTTTAGGGTTTTTTTGGATGATCAGGATTTTGCCGACAATTTTGTGCGACTGTGATTGCATCGACAGTTTGAGTGGTCCAGAATAAATTCAAATTTGTATAAATAAAGGTCATCTGTTGTTGATAAACACATCTCAAAAAATGTCTCTTCCCCAATTTTTGATTAAGACAGAAGTGTACTTCAACGAAACTTCTCCTCTTGTAGAGTTCAAGCTTCCCGATGGCACCACCTCTTTTGTCGGCCTGACGTCGAAGTTGAATGAATTGTTGCTTGATGGTGACAGTAGAAAGGTGAGAACGATCGAGTTTTGTGAAGATGGGATTGATACAAACGAGAGGGTGAAATACAACCTTATTGAGTTGAAGACCGACAAAGATGTGATGAAAATGTGGAAATCATTTCGCGGTAGGATAACAAAGGGGTCGATCGAGTTAGATGCGAAGCCGTCAAGATCTGTTGACGACATAATGGAGATGCTAAAACATCCTGAAGCGTCTGGTAGTGTTTAGGTTTTTCTTATTTATTAATCATATTGTAGTGTTAAGTGTTTTCTGTTTAAGTTATGAAAACCATTGTCGGATGTTAGTTAACGTTCACATTGTAATTTAAGAAATATCACTAATATTAGCTAATAAAGTGTTATGATAAAGATGTCTGAATAATATACAAATAATACAAAATGTTTCTAAATAGGCCCCCCACAGGCTATGTGTGCAGCCCGAGCTAATCCAATATATACCTCACCATCTGAGTTTACCAAACCAATGAGGTTATCGATAATCGCTGCAATCATCTGGAGGCGATGTTGGTCATCAACGTGATCTACTGGAGGAGGTGGCGGCGGCATCTCATCAACAAGTACTCGGTCAATCAGAAGGCACATCATCAGCTGGGGGTGGGGTGATACAAGAGTGTGATACAGGGAGGTACCACTCCAAGTAACCATCCTCACAATGCGAGGGGTACTGAACAGTGACCGCTCGATCTCTGATGGCACGACCGGAGCTAAGGAAGTTACTCTGAAACCACCAGCCAATTCCTAAAGATGGAATATCTGGAATTGACCGTGGGTTACCCTGAACATAACCATATTGTTGCAGACACCTCTCAGGCAAGTGTCTCGCAACCATGGTCTTCCACTGCATATAACCTGAATATAACGACGACTCATCGAACTCACGGTGAACTAGTGTATGGTGCCCAGATGACATCATCTATAGTAATAGCATCAAGCCTTCTCATATAGTCAGCAACACCACCAGGATGTACCTGACTCCCTTTCCACCTTTTCGCCCGTGGGGCCCCCACCTCACAATGTTGCACCCTCCTGTCACAGATGGTAGGGAAATGCTCGTATATCTAACACTGAAATCAGAACACAGACACAACAAATAATAATTTAGAAATGATATTCGTAAAAAATAAATACGAAAGCAACAACATATAATAATTTCAAATATACCTGTAACAGACTCAAATAGCCAGCAAGCTGTTTGGTCTCAAAGATCGTCGCCACTCCAAGGGTTGTATACAACTGGATCAACGCAACACACCCACAAGCCCAACTGGTGTCCTCGAGGCTACTAAAGAGGCACAAGTACCAGACATCAACATAAGTACCAGACTTGTCCGTAAAGAGCGTACATGTTACTATATGTAACATGTACACCATAACGGCAACTTCATACCTCTCATCAGCTATAAGTCGATCGTATATCTTCCGAAGCCAATGCATGTGAAGGTGCGCACCCCTGGTCTCACCAAACTCCTCCAGCACCTCTGCCTCATATAAACTCAAATCATGTGACACAGCCTGACAAGCGGTGGTCACGCTAAGAATCAAAGATATCCAGAATCTGCCGCCGATAGGAAGATGGAACAATGCAGAGACATTATCCAGAGTTACAGTCATCTTCTCGAACGAAAGATGAAATGATGATGTCTCCTTGTGCCACCTATCAACAAAGGCACTAAGCAATGTAATGTCCAGCATGGTCAGCGAGCAGTGGGCGAAATCAAGCAGCTCAAAGTCCCGTATAATTTGTCTGACCTGCTCACGCATCGGAATCTTCGAAAAGCCCTTCATCTTTGACCCGTGAGATGTGGTATTCAGTGTGGGTTGCTCCGGTGACAACAAAATTTAAACAAATTAGTTGATACTTAATTATGACAGACATACATAAACAAAAATTAAAACTAAACATAAAAGACATATACCTCACCTTGCCATAATTGTAAGGCCACATCCTCAACATACTCTGTAAGCACAGACCGATCGATGGGTCCTCATAGGAATCCTCCATCAGTGTGCACAAAAGGCTCAGTCGAAGGAGCCGTAACCTCCGTCTCAACAGTAACTGATGGGCCTGATTCCCCAATAACAACATCTGGTTGTACCTCTTCAATATCCTCCTGAGCAACCTTTTGAACAACCTCTTGTACAACTGGATCAACCACCTGAGCAACCACCGGCTTAACGACCGACTCACCGACGGGATCAACTACAGGAACGTCTGGTAGCACCTCATCTGTAGCCTGCTCTGTTGATCGAACTCTACGGCATCGAGTGGAACAAAGTGCTTGGAATTGACCCCGCTCGGGCATCCGCTTCCGGTGTGAACCGGTGGGGACCACTCGTCCTGTCCATAGTTGGAAAGACTCAGCATCAGCACCCCTGGCAGTCCTACCCTGGTCTGATGCTCGATGCGCAACTCTCCATGTAATAGTACAGTCTCTGCCTCTGGATTTCACTACAAAAGAAGAAAAAAATAAATATTAGAAAAAAAATAACAATGGCGACTACCGGAAATTTTGAAATTTCCGATATAAAACTAAATTTTTATAACTACTGGAAATTTTAAAATTTCCGGTAAAAAACTGGATTTTTAAAACTACCGAAAATTTTGAAATTTTCGGTACAAGACTAGATTTTTTGAACTACCGGAGATTTTGAAATTTCCGGTAAAGAATATTGGGTTTTGTACCAAAAATTTTAAAATTTCCGGTAGATATGACCAAAATTATGAAATTTTAGGTATAAAATACCGGAAATTATGAAATTTCTGGGAAAAACTTACTTGTTTTGAAATTTTCAGTAGTTGTTTTGAAATTTCCGGTATGACCCCTGAAATTTGAAAATTCCGCTACAGCACCGTAAATTTGGAATTTTGGAAAAAAATATCAAGGTTAGTTTGATCTATTCATACCGATTGGGGGTGTGAAGTTTAAGTGTGAGGGTGACAGGTTAATTTCTCTAATATTTAATTTGTATAGGATATTTCAATTTGGGTAAGATAAAATAAGAGAATTTTTTAATGCACTATATGAATTACTAACACACCCGTGAAAATATAATAATATTTAGAGATGGCAATAGGCAGGGTTTGGACTAGGTATTATAGTACTCGTTCTCAAACTTGTGGTTTAAAAAAAATCCTCGTACTCGAGCCTATACCCGCGTTGGCATCAATTTTTGTACTCGTACTCGTATCCTCTGGGTAATTAAGTACCCATATAAATTATAATTTATAGTGTCATTTTAAATTTTTAACAACATTTAAAAAAAAATTGAGGATGTTATTGTTGAATTATGAAATAAACAAACTTTTATATTAAAATGCGTAGAAATTTAATAGTGATGTATTTAATAAAATTGTTAGATTAACATATGTACATAATAATGAATATATATATATATATATATATATATATATATATATATATATATATATATATATATATATATATATATATATATATATATATATATATATATATATATATCATGTGGGCATGGGGAGGGCAGGGTACTAAGATACTCGTACTCGTACCCATATCCGCTGCGGGTAAATTTGCGGGTACCCACTGGGGATGAGTACAATTGTCACCCCTAAGAATATTTACAGATTATGGAGATGCTTTCTCGGAAGCACCCCTAACACATACAACCAATGTTGATTTTGAGTCATCCACATGTTTGTGTCTATTTTGATTTCGGAAATGCATGGTGTATTTCCGTAGCATACTGAAGCAAAAAGCATACAAAAAACTAGAAAGTTGCATTTTGACAATAAAAAATTAGCATTGATAACATAAAATCAGCATTACATAGGTGATGTTAACATAAATCAACATTACATTACAATATACAGGTGGACGTTTCAACATATTTATAATATCTTCGATCAATCTCGAAATTGTCGCATCCACGTCGATCGAAACTTTTGTTTCTAAATGGAAAAAGTATTCCACATAGCCCTTAAATATACACCCGTCTTTAGCTCAAAGTTGTTGAACTTAATCTTTCCTTCGTTGTCAATCAACAGTGAACGGTACTCGAGGTTCATAATTTTTCGATTGTCTCCCTAAGGTAGAAGATTATGTAGTATGTATTTCAAATCTGCAAGAGGGGTGTACTCATTGAACTTAAATTCAATTGAGGGCTTCGCGTAGTTGAAGAGAGGTTACAATTGTAAGTATATAATGCACCTAAGAGGGGGGTAAATTAAGCACTTTAAAATTTTCTAGTTTTAGACTTAGACGTGATTGTTTTTCCAGTTGTATGTTAAGTGATGAAAGCGGTAAAGAGCAGAAAAATAAAGGAAACAACAATATATCTCGGTTCCCCTCATAATTCGAGAGAACCAGTCCCTTTACATAGTAAGAGACTTTACTATCTTGTTTTGGATTTTGTACAAGCTTATCCTAGCCATTATACACAAGATCCTAAACCAATCAATAAGGATAATCCCCTTATGATCTTTACAAAGTGAAATAAAAGAATAATCCTCCCTTAATCACTCTCTTGCTTCCAACAATCCTGGACAGCAAGGAATTCAACAATAATCTGAATTTTTTTAAAAGTGTTTGAAGTTGTATAACAATGTATCAATCACTAAGATTTATCTTCTCTTTCAAGTAAGCAAATATCAATATGTAGTACAAGTGCTCAATGGTTTTATGCAGTTGAAACTCTTTGAAAATGCAATGAAATTGATGTGCAGAAGTTTCAACAAAAATATTATGTCAAGAACAATTGATTTTGAAAATGAGAGCATATAAGTTTTGAATTGTAAATGTGAGAGGTGAGTTTCAAAATCTGAAATGCATGGTATATATAGTGTCTTAACATATCTCTGAAAGTGTGTGTATGCATGAAAAGATGCCATGGTTGATAATAGCAATAAAAAATTAGTTTGGATCAGAAAATGAGTGAACCACTGCTACTGCTTCAGTGGTAACCGGTTACCAAAAAGAGCGTAATTGGTTACACTAGAAGTGGTGTTAAAAAATTTAAAAATATTGTGCATGTAACTGGTTACATGAAATGGTTTAACCCGATACACCGTCTGAAAAAGGCCAATGAAGTTAATGTTACACACATGTAACCGGTTACAAGAATTGTGGTAACCGGTTACCACTACTTTGAGGCAGAAAAATACCTTAGAGAAAAGATGTTTGGCCAGGTTTTATGCATGTTAAACGTATGAATGCAATATTCTATGATTTTGCACAAAATTCTTGAGCACTTATAATTACATAATGAAAGTGCACACTTGTACCTTGAAATGTAATGATCATTCTTTAAAACATCCAAAGCTTAATCTTTAAGACTTGAAATCTGGACTTTGATGCATTAGCTCTTAACATAAGTCTTGATCCATTCTTTTTTACATGAGCATATGCTTGTAGCTTGTCTTCATCAAAACTATCATTTGGATAAGCTTGTCTTCACATTCTCCCCCTTTTTGATGATGACAACCCTTTGAAAAATAGATATAATTTGCCCCCTACCAAATGTAACTCCCCCTTGATCATTGCATGAGAGATTTTGACAATTTATCCTTGTTGCAAATTGTTAGAGAGATATACAAAACAACATAACATCTTCTCCTCCTTTATCATTAACAAAAAGGGTGGGGAAAATTTTAAAATATGACAATCATTCAAATACCAAATAGCATAATAGAACATGATGTATTTGGAACATAGACTTAAAATAACATGGAAAACCAATATAACCAACATAGAACAATCCATATCATAATAATATATGTCTTACACAGGAAGCCAAAACATAGGCATAGTCTTAATACAGAAAGATAAACGGAACAAAAGTCATACGACAACATAATACTTAGACATATTACACTAGATTGTTTCAAACATACTAAAAAGACATAAACTAAAATATAATGTCATAAGACTCAAACACATAGATCCCTAGTCACTTTCATCCATGTCATCCTCTTCTTCCTCACTCTTCTCCTCACTAATTTGGGCTTGAGTTTGGTTATGGCTTTGGTAAAGGTTTTTGAGTGATGTCACCTCAAGAAGGAGATCCCTAAACCCGTATATCATGTAAGTTTCCATGGAGCAAAGCTTGTTGTAGAGAGCTTATAGGGTATAGCCTCTTTCGGGTTCGGGTGGAAGAGCGGAGACGAAAGGGTTATCTTTATGTTTGAAAACTCTATCCTTATCTTGAATAATTCCTGTGTTTCTACCAATATCCCCAACATTTATCTCACATTCTTTTGGATTCATCCTTTTCTTGGGTTCCCTCTTCAAATCCACTTCACAATATTCCATAATTTTTGTAACTAATCTAGCATAGGGTAGACCACCACTCAAAGCTTGTTGGTGTTGCATGTGAAACATAATAGCATAAGCCCGCTTCACTTTGATCTTGTTCTTGATATCATAAATGAGTTGCATCTCAACATCTCCAATTTGTGTGTGATTATAATGTTTAGGCATCAGAATATATGCAATGATAAAATGCAACATCTTATCACTAACAGATAAATTCTATCCGGACATAATTAAACAAGTTGAGGGGTGGGTTTCTCTTACTTAGAGTTCTTGCTCAATCAATCTAGAAATGCTGAAATAATAGCTTACCTTACTATATCCGGGCCACTCAGGAACATACCCTTGCTATATATTTTGACCTTCATAGGGGACAACTATAAATTTCCCGAACTCTTCCAAAGACAACACAATATTTTGTTCTTAACTTTAGATGAGAAAATACAATCAGGAGCAATGGAAAAATTAGCAAAAAATTCTCTAACCAGGTCAGGGTAGATAGCTTCAGAGTCAGCAATAACAAAATCCAATTCTTGATAATGAAGAAGTGAAGGGAAATCAAATCTATGGGAAGGAAAGGATGCTAAATTACCATACTTTGCAGGCAAGAAAGGGCGATTTCTGATGTTGAACATCAACCTCCTTGTCTTAAGAATGGGTTTAACAATGTTAGCTTTAATATCAGAGTTCTGTTCAGAGCTACCTTCTCCAACCTTTGCTTTTCCTCTATCCTTTCTTGAGGGTTCCATGGAAGTAGCTTGAATTTGAGAGGGTTAGGGTTTGGATAAGTGATTTTCAGAATAAGCTCTTTGGGTAAGTGATGAGTTTTGGTTTGAGAGAGAAATGTTATATAATGAGATTTTATGAGTGGGGATTTAAGAGGTTTAATGTGGAGTTTTGGAATTGATGTAGTTTGAATGGAAATTGAAGAGAGTAGGTGGAAGAATAGGTTTTGAATAAGTTAAGAGTTCCAAGACAAAGTAGATGGAAAGTGAAAAGTAGATTTGACCAAATTCAATTACACAATAAAAGCACTTATTTTCTGACTTTTGAACAGTGGTAACCGGTTACACAAAATGTGGTAACCGGTTACTGCCACGAAAACAACACTAATAACATCAAATACCAATATCTCCACAACAAAGAACAAAGATGGGACCTCAAAGGAATTTGGGAATATATATGGGTATGAATCACCATCTATGATTAGATATCTTAAAACTTTCACAAGTGATGTTTTCCACACAAGATTTGTTGATTATCATTTTGACGAAACAAAATTTCCAACACTTGGGGGAGAAAATAAACAATTAAAAAATGAGATAATATGGTGTGTACCACATTTATTACATTTGAACTCATATAATAAATCATGTGAAGAAAATGTTAAGAAAATAGTGCACTTACAAAATTTAGTAAATCAACAGCCAGATTCATGTGTTGAAAAGGTATTGAAAAGGCTTACAAATTGAAAATAATTGGTTTGTCCCTAATATTTCATTTCAAATTCTTTCGATAAATAGTTTTTTACTTCATTAATTTCTCTATTAGTTCCAATGATATTTAAATCATTAATATAGACAATAATTATTACAAAACTGAATATTGTTTTTCTTATAAAAGCACAAGGGAAAATAAGATTATTCTCACATACTTATTTAAGAAAATATTCACTTAGCCTATTATACCACATGCGCTCGGATTGTTTTAACCCATACAATAATCTTTGCAACTTAATGGCAAACATTTCTCTAGGTTTTGATGTCTCAAATATCTTAAATCCTTCGGGGATTTTCATGTATATATCAATATCAAGTGATCCATACATATAAGCAGTAACAACATCCATAAGATACATATCAAGATTGTTAAATACTGACAAACTAATTAAATAACGAAAAGTAATAGCATCCATAACAGAAAAATATGTTACCTCATAATCAATTTATGGTCTTTGGAAAAAACCTTGTGCAACAAGTCAGACTTTGTATTTGACAACCTTTTATTTTAAATGGTATCGAAAAGGTTTACAAATTGAAAAGATTATGCATAAAAGGTATCGAAAAGGTTTACAAATTGAAAAGATTATCACAATTTTTATTTTAAATGTATTTTGATGAAACTTTTGTTGATTTTACATTTGAGCCTCATCATCATTGTTGATTTGTGAATTATAACTTGTAACAATTTTGTTGTTGATGATGATGTTGAGATGCTAATGGAGATGAAACATGAAACAAAAATGGGATGTTTGTGACGTGTGCACAGTAGCTGTATTTATCTTTATACATAGAGAGAAGATATCAAGTTCTTTTTTTTTGTTCTTCAAGATAAGTTTGAGAGATATGTTGCAAAGTGTGGTGCATGTTGTTGAATGTCGTCGTGAGTTATTTTGTGAATAAAACACAACATGTACAGTAGTGAGAGAGGAAGTATGTGGAAGGTGGTTAGTGAGTGATTTATTGTTGGTGTTTTGTAGGGAGAAGTGAGGAAGTTCATGAATTAAATAGTGAGTTGTGGGATCTCGTGGGTTTGTGTAACGTGTTATTAAAAGATGGTTGATTTTTGTAGATAGTGTATCATTGCCCACTTGATTGACTGTAATTGAAATACCAAGCTTGACATCTGTTTGCATAACCTGAACGTAACTTGTGTCGATCTTGTGAATCAAAGGATTAAGAAAAACTGAAGAGAACCATTGTCTGAGTTGGTCACGCAAGTCTTTGTATTCAATGATAGTATTGACACAATACTTTTTACTATTGTTCTCATTTTAACCCCCTTTGAGTTTTGGAAAGAGAAATATATGATGCGATATGTTGTATCAGTGAGGGAGAGGATTTGTTTGGTGTGCCGTTGGCTGCTCAAATGTGTTGTTTATTTTGAGGTTGGAAGGAGTCTTTGGTGGTGTTGTTGAGAAGATGAAGATGGAGTGTGTTTTGGTATAATGAAGAAAAAAGAGTGATGTAATGAGATGAAGTCAAAGTGAGAGAGGAGGAAGATGGTGAGAAGGGTGTACAGTAGCATGATGATTTACGTGAATTCAACAAACGCAATTAATGTAGCGAGGAAATTTGTGAGTGGAAGCTATTGATTAACTTAACTCAAAAAATGCAAGAGTCGCCACCACACTTTTATTTTATCCAAAAGGAAAGGAAAAAGAGCGAACAAAACCTAAATAGGTTCTAAAACAAGAACAAAAGAAACAGAGACTGGGTAAGGGGGTTGGTTACGCTAAGGGAAGGTGTTAGCACCCAAAACATCTATAGTACTCTATAGGAACCCTTTGAAATATCTACTCTTTTTAGTTTGAAAAGTTTTGTTTGAAAAGAGATTGGGGAGGTGAGAAGAGAAATATTTTTTAAGATTTTATGTTTGAAGAGACTTATCGTCTCATGCCTACGTACCCACAAAGTGCAATATAGGATCAAAACCTCGTAGTTCGTGGTACTGTCATACCCCAAATTTTGACCACCAAGATTTCCCATCATTGTGCAAATCATTACCACAATATGGATGAACTATCATGCCTCATCAATATCCTCAGAGATGTTTGAGCATTCACCACAATCAAGAATTAGGGTTTCAAGCTCTCTCAGAGCCTTAGAAAAAGGATCAATCAAGGAATGACATGATCTTCAACTTGTCTAACCTCTCAAACACCCATAAAGGATCAAGAGGACTCCCACATCAAGATTCAAGCACAAAGTTGCAACATTCTAAGTGGATCAAGCCTCAAGATCGCCAGTGTCCCCAAATTAGGGTTTTGGTCGACCAAGGCCTCCAGATGAAATTTTTCATCTGGGCATTGTAATACCCCAAAATTTGCCCTCTCATTTTTCATATCATTTAGCATATACTTTCATTGCATTGCATTGCATTTAAGTCATACACAAATAAAACATATCACATACATGTTGCATTGGGGCATGTGATTAGTGGTTTTAAGAGTATTGATTATTCAAAGCAAGAGAACAAGAGCCAAGGGTCTCCCAATAAGCCTCAAAGGTCCCTTACATCTTATGTCATCTCAATTGATCCCTCAAGTCACTGGAAGAAGAGAATTCACCAAGAAGTTGGACAGTTCATCATCTCCTAGCAAAAACAGTCCAAATTAGGGTTTGTGATTCAAGCAGTCTCTTAATGAAATTTTTGTTCAAACTTGATCTCAATGTTTTCTACATGATGTCAATTATCTAAGGATGGATTATTTCCCATTGGGCCATTTCAGAAGGTTTTCAATTGGTCAGTTGCTTGAGAATCAAGAAATTTGGGGAAAAGTCAAATATGCAGTGAAAAAGTCAACTCCTGACTTTTTAAGGTCAAATTCATGGTCCTCAAGTCAAACATGTCCAATGGTGAAGATTTGATCAAGAAATATCAAGAGATTCATCATAAATCAAGAATTGTACAAATTTGCCAAATTTTAAAACTTAGGGTTTCTAAAAATGGAAAGTTTAGGCCATTTTGCACTCATCTTCAAGGCATTATTTCTTCAAGATAAAAGCTTCAAACTTCAGGCCTAAGTTGAGCCAATCAAAGATCACATCTTAAGCTTCAAATCCATATAAAGAACTCTTCCATTGGATCAAAATTGAGAGAGTTATGATCAATCAAAGTAAAGCAAAATCAAGGCAAATTCCAAGTTATGACCAAGCAAAACTGGGCTGGCACGCATGCATTTCATCAAACATGTGGTGTGCCAAATGTCAATCTATTTTTCTCACTCAATAAGGCTTCAAATGGAAAATTGTTGAACACCAATCTTGTTCATCTCCATGTCCTCTACAATGTTTATGTTTATCAGTTTTTCATCTGATCAATAGATTGGAAGTTATGGTTGCTCAAAGTATTGGTATCAACACTGAATTCCATAGGAACATGATGCCATGCATGATACAACTTGACACGCCCAAGAAGCCAGTCATGAACAAGTGTTTTCCTCGTCACTTTTGAATGCCTTAGACCTCAAGAGTGCATCATTTCATGCCTTGTACACGAAGAAATCTTCCATCAAACTTCATTGTTTTCATTGCATTTTGATGACCAAACATAGGAAGTATTTGTATTGTTTTTGCTTTGGTTCAGTCAGTCCACACGCATACACCATTCACTCTTTTCCTCATCTGAACACACTTCATCTTACACATCATGCCATACGTGTTCCCATGCATCAAGAGGGAAAGTTTTAAAAGCAAACTTGTATGACAAGTTTATGTGGCTGTATCCAACATCATCACCACCACTGATCACTAAACCTCACCATAACTATCTTGAGCTTTCTCCACATGAACAACAACAACACACGAGCTAATTCCATCTCCATTTCAAATTGCTCAGCACACCCTCTCATTGCTTCACACCACCACAGTTAACTCAACCATAGTTCTAACTGTCAACTAAGACAATTAGAAGCTAACCACACTTATAAAAGCTTCCCTAACAGAATTTGCAAGCGGAACTATTCATTTTTTTCTCATATTTCACAAATCACTCTCTGAAAACTCTCTCTGAATTCTCTCTCTCTTTGCACGAGTTCACCCATATTTCATCATCATCATCATCATCAATTATTCAATATTGCTCAAGAACAATCAAGACAATATTAATTCCTCAAGTGTGGCAACTTCTCCATTTTGGAATTTCCATTTGTTTTCTTCAAGATCTCAAGCATTAGAGCATTTATTTTGCTCTTTGGAAGATCAAGAGCAAAGGATTCTCCTCTCTGGTTTTCTTGTGATCTAAGTAGCTTCACATTTCAGGTTTGAACTTCAATTTGTCTTGCATGGTTTTCTACTGTTTAAGCTATTTTTTATGTTGATTGGAGCTTAATAGAAGCTGTGGAACTCTGGCTAGTTGATAGAGCTTGTTAGAAGCTTAGACTAATTTTTAGGGCAAACTTTTTCCCCTTCGTTTCTCTCTGTACATTTGTGATTTGTGAAAACCAATTGTGGATTTGTGTTCTACGTGAGCTCAGCTTCATTTTGATGTGCATTTTGTAAATTTCTGGAAGCGTGTGATACTTGCAGGTCGCCGGAGATGGCCGGAGAAGATGACCGGAGGTCCTTCTCCGGCCGGTGAGATTTAGTTAGGGTTTAGTCCTCAGAACATAAAATAGCCGTCTGATTTTGTTTGATCCAACGCTCATAAGTATGCCAACACATTAATGATCATGTGCCACTCGCGTGCCTTTTATTTTGACTCTGACTGCTTGCGTGTGTGTGAATGTATGATTGCTATCATGTGCTTTAGATCTGATCCACTCATCTTGCATACTTTACTTGATTGATCATCATGACTTAATCTAACGCGTGTGAGTGAGTCAACTTGTTGACTGAGTTCCACCATATTTCTGTATGTCACGCGTGCATTTGGACTGGACTCTAATTGCTATTCACACACCCACGCTTTAAGCCCAATCACATTCTGAACTGCATTTTTGCTATATTTTCACCCCTCCCTCATATTTCTTCCATTTTTAATTTCTTTTTGACATTTGTTTTGATTTTCTTTTATTGAAAATACCAAAACTCATCCAAAAATTCCAAAATAATTTTCATAGCATCTTTACACATTTTAATAATTTTTCAATATTTTTATTTCTAATTTGATTTTATTTTGCACATTATTTTGCAATTTTCTTTTATTTCTTTTTTCAATTTGGTTCCTTCTTGATACTTGATCTTTATCCAATTATTTTGCATAACTCTAAAACCATTTTGTGTCCATTATTTTTGTCATGTTTGAATAACATCTTAATGCATCTAAAAGTATTTTTCTTATATTTTTAAAGTCATTTTATCATGCCTTTTTGATACTCATCTTTGTGCATTCTTTTGACTTATTTCAATGTGACTTTGAGCCTCCATTTAACCTAGTTTCCTTTTGAGTTTTACCATGAACTTCTGATGCATGTTTAGGTTCTGACTTAGGTACTTTGCACTCAAATTTCATAATTTTTACAAGTTCATTTCTATTTTTGTCTTGCTTGTTAGTATAGGTAGCATTATGTGATCTTTTATTCAACTCCTAAACCTTAATTGATTAGGAGGCACTTGTGCCATTGTATTAGGACTTGTGTGTGCATTTTATAGGTCATTTATTAGGTTTTATAGGTCCTTATTAGAATATTAGAGGTCCTTTGCCAAGGATTATAGGTCATTTTCTTTGCATCTTTGTTTGGTTTGTGTTTGTGTTCTAAAATGCATCCTTACTTGAAATGTTTGACCTAAACTTGCTTCTTTTCTCTTCTAATCATCAACATGACTTGTACTTGAACCATAATTGCCTATTCATGAATTCTAATTACATTTCATCCTTGGTATGCTACTGAACCATAATCATTTCATGCATTCAAATGATCATTCATCCCAAACTTGCATACTTGTTCATGTTTGACCTAGTTGTGCATTTCCTTCTTAACTAGTTTCAAAGTGACTTGCATATGCATGTTGTATGACTAATTCTTGCATTCTAATTGTATCTTAAATGTCATTTGGCACTGACCTATAATCCATGTTCATCCCTTTTTGGTTTACCACTTTGACTTGTGTTGCAAGTTATCTCTTTTCTATATGAAACTTGTTTCTTTTCTTCTTACTTCTTCTTCATCTAACTTCTTCTACTTAAACATCCATTCTCATAACTTGTATGCTCATTCATAGACATTATAGGACATTCAAATATGAGGTATGATTCTGACTTGCATCCATTTGCATTTATTTTCATGTTCTTTTCAACTTTGACTTGTGTTACAAGTTTCTTCTTTTCTTACTTGAACTTGAACATTGGTTGCTTCTACTTGTTTCATCTTCTTAAATCATTTCACTCATGCTTTGTATATTAATCCATTGACTTCCATATGCATTATAATATGTCATTCACTTCTGACTTTGACATTTCTTCATGCATTTATTCATGTTTGTATGTCATACACATTCATATTTCATCCATGCTTCATAACTTGAACTTGTGTGAATCTTTGGCATCTTTCTTGACATAGTTTGATCTCATTAGGTACCTTAGCCTTAATAGAATATCTTTAGACATAGCTACTAACTTTAGAAGTCCTTGGACACTTAGGATCCTTTACCTTTAGACTTAGGCTTTGTTTGAACCCTAGTTTCATTTTATAGGTTGTTTGATGCCTAATTGTCTTCCTTCTTTCATTTATGCTTTCGTATTCAATTGTTTTGCTAACATTTTCAGGGGCTAATGGTAAGTCAAGTGTGTGGGTGTGCTCCCACATACAATCTCTTCTCTTATCTTTTTAAGTTTTCAACTTGTGATTGTGATAAGCATTCAATGCTTTCTTTGACACTTCACTTCTTTCATCCCTTTGAGTTCTTAACTTAACTTCAATATTTGAAGTAAGTTAGAACTTGTTCTTCTTCTCTCTTCTTTTAGCTTAGGGTTCTCATACCACACTTAACCCTTAGGATCTCCAAGCATGATAACATTAAGGTGAGTCTTAGTCCCCTTTAGTTTTTACCTTTGTTTCTTTTGAGTCTCTCCTTTCTCATCTCAAAACAACTTCAAAACACCTAATAAAGGAACTAGTTTTGACTGTGTTGAAAGAGTAACCACTGGCTTTATCTAATCCTAGACCTAATTGTCGGGGAAAACTCTAAACAGATATATACAAGCATATATATACAGATGAAATATATATAGACAAGTATGTAAAAGAGGGTAGGAGGACTTACAGGTGAGCAAGCTTCCAGCACAGACAAATATATATATATATATATGTGTGTGTGTGTGTGTGTGTGTGTGTGTGTGTGTGTGCGCAAGTATGTAAAAGAAAGCTGTTAAAACTTATAGGCGAGCAAGCTTCCATAGTAACAACTGTATGGTTAGTTGTTCAAGAAATTAAAGAAAGTTTTGATAACAACTATGAGTTTGAACCTAAATAAAAAGGGAAGTTGTTTTGAAAAGAATGTTGGGGCTTATACTCAAGGAGAGGTCCAGATGAAAAATAGTAATCGTACCGTTGTTTTATAAATTGTATTGGGGCTTATACAATGACTGAGGCCCAAAAAGGTTTTATTTACAAAGAGGGTTGGGTCTTACAAATCAAGGAGATGCCCAAAAGTGTAAAAAAAAGGAAATGGGACTTACAACACACGGGTAGGCCCAGGTGACCTTTGTTTAAAAGGCGACGATCGCGCCGAGATTTTAGAAATCGCATCGGGACTTATACAATGGCTGAGGCCAAAAATTATTTATATTTACAAAGGGATGGGACTTACACTCTATCAAGAGGCCCAAAAGATTATTTTTGTACAAGAGGTGGGGCTTACAACTCAAGGAGATGCCCAAATGAAAACAACGATCGCACCGTTATTTTGAAAATACAGTGGGACTTATGCAATGACTGAGGCCCAAAAAGGTTTTTATTTACAAGGAATGAGTCTTACACTCTATTAGAGGCCCAAAAGTGTTTGAAAAAGATTTGTGAGGGTGAAAATAATCAAAACCCTAATTTGATTTTAAAATGTATTTTAATTGAATAAAAATTCAATTAAAATGATCAAAATTATCAAACATGTGTGGAAAATAAGTTGTGATCTTGGATTAATGTTTGAAAAATCATGTTTCATTCATAGAATAATTTGAAAATTATTTGAATTTGCAAAATCAAGAGAAAGAAATATTTTTAAATGTTTAAAAACAAATAAAACATAATTCTTTGCAAAAATACTAAATATATGAAATAAATAATATTTTTGTGAAATTTTTATGGAATAAAATATTTTAACATTTTTATGACTTTTTGCAAAAAGAACCAATAAAAAATGATAAAAAATGAATGAGAAATTAATTTCCAAAGTCATTAAAAAGATGGTCAAAAAATGACAAGAAAACAAGTGGTAAAAAATTAGAAATAACCCCCCAGGTTTGAACTCACGCCCTTGGGGTGGAGAGTTTAAAATTCTACCATCTGAGCCATGTGCGTGGGCTAATGAAGAATGGCAAGGGTGTATAATATGTGTAGAATTCCTTTGAAAATGGTTAAAAAATAAAATCCAAAGGTCTGAGGCGAGGGGGATTCGAACCCCAGACCTCTCGCTCGCTCACACACACACACACACACACACACACACACACACACACACAAATACTAGTGTTTCCACTAGGACGCAATGTCAATTTAGTTATATTGTGGCAACTGAATAATATATAGAAGGGTTGGTTTTGAAAACCTGAAGAATGACGTCATGGCCATCTTCTTCCTTGGGCCAGATGCGTGAAGCCTCCTATCTCACTCGTTTCTCAACCATTTCACATGATCCAAATATGAAAATCGTGCGTTTTTAAACAAGGAATATAATGGCAATATTCAATTTTTGTTTAAAATAAGTGAATCAAAAGATAATAAGTTGAAATCAGATGAACCCTAAAATTGACAAGAACTTAATGAAATCCTATATAAGAACTATAAACATCAATTGAGTGAGGGTAAATGATCTACAAATATTCAGAAACACAATGGTAATTTGAAAATATGTTTATGATGCATGATTCATTGTGTTTGACAGTTTGAGGCTTACCTCTGTAAGTGAGAATCGAATTCTGGTTTGGAGGTGTTACAGATGAGTTCCAATGATTTAGACAGCTTCCTTGTACCTCAAGGGATGTGTTTGAATGCTTAGGTTGATTTGAAAACCTCTGGATTGACCAACTTGATCCAACATGCTACTGCCTTGTAATTTTGAGCAATTGAGGTATGATTTAATGATTCTGATGTTACAGATTGAATGTAATGGTTTAGATCACTCTTATATGTTGTATATGAGGTGTGTGAACCATTGGTTTGAGTTGCATTGGTCTCCAACTCAAAACCCGATAGTACCTTCTTAAGAAAGATGGAATTTTGTGCTTAAGAAGGGAATGAGAGAAAGCAAGGTAATGAGTTGCTTTGGTGTACTCTGAATGATCAATGAGGGGATCTATTTATAGGAGAAGAGGTGTGCTGAAGTTCCACACTTGAAGCTCACAGGATAAGATTGGAGTCAATGGTCTTGCCTTGGTGTAATTGCTTCTTACACAAGGTACCATAGCAGTCCCAAATTGCTCAGCTATTTGTTGACTCAATTCACATTCTGCAGACCTCTTAAATATTGTTTATTGGAGCATCTTGACTACAAGAAGTGTGAATCTTGACTATGAACTATTTCACATTATTCCCCTTTGAATTCAAGGCATATATGCCAAAACTCATCAATTCACAATGAGAAACTCTTGGCATTTCAGCCTAATTTTGCAGGTTGGATCAGATATATCATGATCATATTGAATGAATGTGGCATAGTGATCATTTTTTCTTGACTCAAAATCATGGAGAGCAAGCAAACATGCAAACTGAATTTTCCAAAACAGTTGCAGCAACATAACTTTGGACTGCCATATCTCTTGATTTTCATGGAGTTTTTCCATGCTGATGGACTTTTTGAACTGCTAGCAAGATGTACAATAACTTTGATGTTTACACCTTGCATTGATTCCTCTTGCAACTATGTGAAATAGTGCTTCAAGTTTTGGTGTTTCACTTGAAATCTGCCTTAGGCAGAATTTTTTCTAAGTGTTGGAAAAAAATGCACTTTCATGGAAAAAAAATGCACTTTCATGTTTTTAGTGATTTTGATCCAATCATAACTTGAAATCCATGAGGAATTAGAATGAGATGTAGTTGAAGCTTTTGTAGAGTGTAGGAAGATCTATAAATCAGACTTTCGATCACTCAAAATGGTTGCTTGGATCAGAAGTTATGGTCCTTAGAAATTGGTACCAAAACCATTTTTGTTCCATAACTTAGAATAATTTTGGTTTCTCATGGTTGCCCCTTTTGCAAGAAACCTCACTTTTCTTGATTTTTATTAATGAATGATGATCAATACCATACATTAACATTATTTTTGACTTAAGGGAACCATATTTATGAAAAAATCCAAAAAGTCAAACTTGATTTTGTGCACAGTTAACTTTTTATCGGATGAAATCCAAACTGTGTGATCCTTTGTGAAATCAAGTCCTTGACCTAAATAAAACCTAATGGATGGATTCCATAGGTGTTATAGGGTGTATTGAATTATGTCCCAAGGTTTGGGAGCATGTCCTGGTCAATAGTCAAATGTACAGTTGACTTTTTCCTTCAAAACCCTAATTGTGGTCTAGATGAAAATGAAACTTGTAAATCAAGCTTCTTGGACCAATTCATTGTTGCAAATGAATCAATGTGGTGTATTTGAGGTCCTCAAGTCATGTCTTGAGGTCTTGGCACATGCATTGCCCAAAAAGTCAACTTAGGGGTGGATTAGGTCAAAAAACCCTAATTCCTGATTTTTGGTAAGTGCATCCCGTGAGACTGATTTGACTTGATGATTGGATCCATGAGGTACCTTGGAGTATCTTGGGTTGTGCTTTGAAGCATTGGCTCATGCCCAGATGAAAATTTCCATCTGGAGGCCTTGGTCGACCAAAACCCTAATTTGGTGACACTATCAATCTTGAGGCTCGATCTACTTGGAATGTAGCAACTTTGTGCTTGGTTCTTAATGTGGGAGTCCTCTTGATCCCTTATAGATGTTTGAGAGTTTATAAAAGTTGAAGATCATGTCAATTCTTGATTGATCCTTTGTCTAAGTGCTCCGAGAGGGCTCAAAACCCTAATTCTTGATTGTGGTGAATGCTCACCCATCTTTGAGGAGATTGATGAGGCATGATGGTACATCCATGTTGTGGTGATGATTTGCACAATGATGGGAAATCTTGGTGGTCAAAATTTGGGGTATGACAGATGCCCCTATTTAATCTTCTTGGACCCGAAGGTGTGAATAACGAAGGTATTCGGGCATTTGGGGTGCAAGAGGATTAAATATCGGAATACCCGAAATTTTGACGGTGGTTATGAATGTTAGCAGTTTGCTCATCCATCTTCTTTTGCTAAGCAATGATACTTAGAATAGGGTAAAACTTCCCCTCGATCCTGGTCTTCTGCCGTGGAAGTGGTCTTAGTTTCTGATATAAACTTCCCCTCGATCCTGGTCTTCACCCAAGGAACTAGTCTAAGTTTCTTTTGTCAATAAACTTCCCCTCGATCCTGGTCTTCAGCCACGGAACTGGTCTTAGTTTTTTTTTCAATAAACTTCCCCTCGATCCTGGTCTTCATCCACAGAACTGGTCTTAGTTTTTGAAATAAACTTCCCCTCGATCCTGGTTTTCAGCCAAGGAACTGGTCTCAGTTTCTTCTTGTCGAGTTTCTTCCTTGACAAGGGATGCTATGTGTAGCGGTCTTCATCAAACTTCTCACCAAGTTTTACTAGGGAGACACAATTTGATGGAAAAAGATTTGATGTCAGACTTGCTGGGGGTACCCATTTGTCTGAGCTGTAGAGGTGTGCAAACTTCTCTGTTGGAGATGCCATTTGTTGACTCTACTGGGGAAAAAGTGAGTCTCTTTGAGAAACTGTTTTCTATTAGGGGATATTACATTATACTTTTCTTCGAGATCTTTTCGGAGAAATGCCATGTGATGTAATTCAATTTGGAGGTGCTGATGACCTCATTTGATAGTAAATTTTCAAATAGAAACTGCTGTATTGCCAAGAGTCTTTGGTTGATGGGCGTTCTCTAGGGATTTTCCTTAATCCGGGAAAGCGAGAACATCATCTTCAAGAGTGAAGAGTGATGTTTGTTGAATGTTTTCTTGCCTTTAGGAGGTTCAAGTTATCAAAGTAGTCGAGGACAAGCTCCAATCCAGAAATAAACTGGGGAGAAATTGCTCAGACGCTGCATTTCCTAACGAGGAAAGGACTGACAGCTCGATTGAGAGGACTTTTACCACTTGGGAACAAGACCGACTAGAGTGATAGTGATGCAATATGAATATAAATGTGAATCGTATTGTACGAATGAGACAGTTTGACTCTAGAATCGAGATACAAACGTGGGATTTGTAGGTAAGAAGAAGGCGTTACGTGAGAATGATGAATGATATGCAATGATTATATTAATTGTATAAATTTTTTTGTTTATTCAAAGTACACTTCGACAATTGGATTGCAAATATCAAACAGTGGGGAAGACCCCGTTTTATTGAATTCAAAGATTGCGGAATGGAAATACAGTAATTTACAAAGTGCTGTAAAAGGAAATCTAAACTTATGGGTCCTGAGTCCACTCTGAAGCGAGCTCAAGTGCGGGTTCTGGTACTTTCCTTTTCTTTGACCGGGGATCTTGAGTCGTTGTCGGGTTGTCATTCCTTTGCCAAGTGAAAGGAGCGAGCAAATTCCTCTGGTCATCCTGATTTTCTATAGCATATTGCTCTAAAATCTCGATCAGAGCATCTTTATCCTTCAATAGTTGTTGTATTTTCTTACACTCCACATTGAGAATACATTACTTGTTCTTCCAAGACCTCTTCTCCTGTTGAACTTTGTTGAGAGTAACCTGAAGTTTTTCCGTATCAGACATAAAGTAAAGGACGGGGTCCCTTAACGGAAGAACTTCCTGACGAGGGTAAGGCATCCTCAGCTTGAGAGCTCTAGTTTGTACCCAGTGGAGATAAGGTTCCACCGAGACATAGTCTGGTTTTCCTAGAGACTCTCTTCCTTTCCTATGAACGTGTTTCCAGGCATGCACTATTTCTGTCTTTAGTGCCCTGTCATTTTCTCCTTCCTTGAAGAAAAGAACTTCCAGATGAGCATTTTGTGGGACATGCCTCATCGGGTATCCAAATTGACGACGAACTAAAACTGGATGATAGTTGATTCCTCCCTTAGTTCCTATGAGGGGTACATTTGGGAAATTTCCACAACGGTCAATGATCCTGATCCCGTCATAAATTTGATTGTACCAATCGATGTCAGAGTTGGTAAGAGACATGATTCTCTGCGACCAACGTAAAGTATTCTTTTGATCCCAAAATGCAGCAGACTTTGGCAAATGGGAAGTGAACCATTTGTACAGCAGGGGTACACAACATGT
The DNA here is from genome assembly GCA_022829125.1 of Lathyrus tuberosus. Lineage (NCBI taxonomy): Eukaryota > Viridiplantae > Streptophyta > Magnoliopsida > Fabales > Fabaceae > Lathyrus > Lathyrus tuberosus. The sequence continues at coordinate 2,239,508 of JALAZF010000664.1, read as the reverse complement.
GATCATTCCTCCGCTGTACAAATTCCTTAAGTGTACAGAATGATAAGCATCGACGATCAAGGTCGGTACAGGGTTTCTAATCAGAAAAATCTTAATGGCATTGATATCTACGAAGTTATCGATGTTGGGAAACAAAAATAACCCGTAGGTAAGCAAAACAAAGATGCTTTCGAAAGCGGCCATGTTCCCTATACTAGAAAATTACAGTGCTTTCTTTATCAAGAACTGGGCTGGCAAACCCTGGATACCACCCTTAATGATCATATGAGTCCTGACTTCTGACTCGTCTAAATAGATTGCTCTTGCAATGGTTTGATCCTTTGGAATTTCTTCCAGTCCAGAGAAGGGAGCTTGATCAGTAATATGTAAATCAGTCAGGTGAGAGTACTCCTCCAGTGTTGGTGCTAGTTGATAATCCGAGAATATGAAACAATGATAGAGCGGATCGTAGAACTGAATTAGTGTGAACAGGATTCCTTCGATTACATTGACCCTTAACAGAGACAGCAGTCCTCCATATTTAGCTCTGAAAGCCTTAGGGTTGGTTATCATCCTTGCCAACCCTCTTAAATCCTCTAGTTTTGGAACCTTGAAGGTATACTTATGAGTTTTCCTTCTACCGAAATCCATTAGCAATCTCTTTATCTGACATTTGCAATCATTGTCTTAGTTTAATTTGATAAAGAGAGACTAGAAGAGAAGATTTTTCTTTGTTTTTTTTAATGTTTTTTAATGAAATGAATGCATGAATGCAGCACACAAAAACATAGAAAAAACATGGGGTCAAAGGGTCAGTGTCATGAAGTCAAGGCTCTACCCATCCCTAAAGGTTTATACTGGTGATTTTTTGTACCTGTCCTCAAAATCACTGACCCCTCTTGGGATTCCGACAGCAAGCGGATCGCCAGCGAGCTGTAGTATCTTAGAGTAGTCTCAAATGAGGGTAGTATCGCGTGACAACTATTTCCGATAACTTCCACACTACAAAATGGTTTCAGTCTACTAAAATCCTCAGCTTCTCGGATAACCCAATGAAACAATCTGCTTTCAACAACCAAAGTCGTATAGGCATTGAATCCGCAAAGGGCATCTCCACTGATTTGATGGTCGACCGGGACCTCTTATCTGGGATTCACTCCCCATAAGATTACCCGTATAATGTCATCCCCTATCTTAGGTGTATACTCAATCTTTCCAGATGCGGTATCACACGCATTCCCATTAGCAGAAAAATAACACATGGATATCAATTAGGAAAAGTAGTATATATATTTGTCCTAACATCCTAGACTTCTAGCTTATGATCCTATACAGACAATGACTCCCCAGCAGAGTCGCCATTTCTGTGACACTTTGTGAATTTAAAGCTTTCTACCTAAGACTGCAAGGAAGAGAGGTCTTCTACTGTAAAACTGCAAGGGATAAATACCTCCCACTGTGGTCGCCATTCTTCTATAGTGCGATTTTCTTGGTTTTGAATCACTATCGCTTTGGTACTACAGTTTGATTCATTTTTTTATCTTGTTGAGCTGATTAAGTAAGGGAAATAGATGTCTCTAATTAACCCTGCTTGCATACTGAGGTTAACAGTCAAAACTGTTGGTTTACAGATGCTATCAAAAGGGGGGTCTGTCTTAGGTTATTTATTTAAAAACAGTGTCTAGACTATTTGCTAGGTTTCTGGTAAGGTGTTAGGTCTGATGCTTTTGATGGATGTATGAAGGTACGAGATTTTGGGTTTTGATTAGTATGCTCGCTAAGATTTTTGCAATCTTATGCCTACGTATTCCCGAAATAGGGAAATCAGAGCGATCGTAGTTCCTCCTATTCTATGGGAGGAAAATGGTTGTTTTGGTGTCTTGTTCAAAGCCCAAGACATGAAGCTAAAGGTGGTTTGTATCTTGTTCAAAGCCCAAGATGTGAAGCTAAAGGGTTTTGGATGAGAGAGAATTTGTCATCTCTAAAGAGGAGTTGTTGATATTTGTATGCTGTGAGAAAGGCACAAGTTTGATGCTAAAAGGTTGATTGACTCAACTGGGGGTTTCTTTATACAAAGCCTAAGAGGAGGCGGGAAGTTTGACTTTTCCGGGGAAAATGTTCTTTCTGTCTTGTACAAAGCCCAAGATTGAGGCTAAAAGGGATTTTGACTCCGTTGGGGAGAATGTATCTTGTATAAAGCCCAAGATGGAGGCTGAAAGGGTTTGACTCAACAAGAGAGTACTTTTATTTGTCCTGTATAAAGCCCAAGATGGAGGCTAAAAAGGTTGACTCAACAAGAGAGTCTTGAACAGGTCATTGAATCAACAAGAGAGTCTGAAGGTTATTTGACTCAACAAGAAAGTCTTTTATACTCAACAAGAGAGTGATTTGATGTCTCATACAAAGCCCGAGATTGAGGCTAAAAGGAGATTGACTCAATAAGAGAGTCTTTTATACTCAACAAGAGAGTGTTTTTCTATCTCGTACAAAGCCCGAGATTGAGGCTAAAATGAGATTGACTCAACAAGAGAGTCTTTTATACTCAATAAGAGAGTGTTTTTATATGTCTTGTACAAAGCCCAAGACGGAGGCTAAAAGTGGTTGACTCAACAAGAGAGTATTTTATACTCAACAAGAGAGTGATTTATATGTCTTGTACAAAGCCCAAGACAGAGGCTAAAAGGAGGTTGACTCAACAAGAGTCTGAAAAGGTTAGCTCCGCTGGGGAGAATCATTTGTACAAAGCCCAAGAGGAGGCTAACTTATTGCTGAGGATTATTTAGATCCTGAAACGGGTCCAAGTGTGGGGAACTCTCATGAGAGAGACCGGGTTTCTGCTGGAGATTGTTCCAGAGTGATCGGTGCTTTTTACTATGTTTGAAAGGAACTTGAAAATGTCTTTGTCACTCAAGTGTTTTAGACCGTCCAAGTCTAGGGTTTTATCTTTTGTATGATGCCCAAGAGGAGGCGCGGGTGTTAAGGGATGAGTATCAACCCTAAAATGGCGGGAGTTTTGACGCTGGAAAGACTGCTCTAGCAAAGGATGACTAGGTTCTGTCTTATACCTTTAAGAGGTCATCAGGGTCCTTGTATTAAGCCCAAGAGAAGGCATGTGAACTCTAAGAAGCCGAAGGGTCCTTGTACAATGCCCAAGAGGAGGCGGGGATGCTTTTAGGAAGCCAGTTGGTCCCCAAACCAAGAGAAGTTCAAGAAATGCAATTCACCGAGAAGAGATCATTCCAGGAAAGTTCGAGGATTTGGAAGAAACTCAAGAGATGCCATTCACGGAGAAAAGATCATCTCTGGGGAGTTAGAGTTTCTTTGACAATTTCTAAGGGTGACAGTCTGAGAAAAGGTTCACCGAGAATACTGCCTTTCTCTTTGTTCCATATTGTTTAACCCCAAGAGGAGGGAAGACTGTATCTAGAAATCCTATGGGGATCTAGTTTTGTTTGTATTTAAGAGTGACCAACAAGGCTTTACCTAGTGCTAGACGTAGTTGTCGGGGAAAACTCTAAATAACTATACTAGTATTACACAATGGATATGTGACAAGGATATAACAGGATGTGAAAGAAGACTTACAGTGAAGCAGCCCCACAATACAATTATATACATATGAAAGCGGTAAATGAAAGCGGATAAACACTTACCCGTTGTAGAGCTTCCATGTTGTTTTGTTAGTTGTTCAACAAAGAAAGTTTTGATAACAACATATATTTGAATTTAAAATCAAAGGATAAAGTGCTTTGAAAAGATTGTTCGGGCTTACAGCTCAAGGAGAGGCCCATGTTTTAACGATGATCGCACCGTTGTTTTGAAAACTGTATAGAGGGACTTATACAATATGTGAGGCCCAAAAAGTTTTTATGTACAAGGGATGGGACTTACAACTCAAGGAGAAGCCCAGGGTTATTTATTTGGCAACAACGATTGCGCAGAGGTTTTTGAAAACACAGTGGGTCTTATACAATATCTGAGGCCCAAGTCATTTTGGTTTCAAAAAGGGGTTGGGTCTTACACTCTATTAGAGGCCCAAAGAAATTTAAAGAAAAGAAATGGGGCTTATAACACGAGGGTAGGCCCAGATGATTTAATTTTTGAATTGGCGATTGCGCCGAGATTTTTCTTTTAACGCAGAGGGACTTATACAATATCTGAGGCCCAAAATTGTTTTAGTTAAAATGGGATTGGGTTTTACACTCTATTAGAGGCCCATGAGTGTTTTAAAATGATTGATGAGGGTGGAATCAACCAAAACCCTAATTTCATCATTTTTTAAAGTAATTATTCAAAGAAAATTAATTAAAATGATAAAGATACGAAATTAGTTGAAATAAACAACTTGTGATTTTTGGTTAAGGTTTGAAAAATGAGGTTTTAATCACAAGATGAATTAAAACTCATTTGGTTTTGATTTTTCAAGATGAATATTCACTTTTAAAATGTTTTAAAACAATTAAAAATGAATTTATTAATAAAAATACCAACTATATTAAATAAATAATATAAATTTTATTTTTTTATGGAATAAAATATTTCAACATTTTTTTGATTTTTTTCAAAAAGAATCAATAAAAAATAATTAAAATTGAGGGAGTTATTAATTTTTCAAATCATTAAAAATAATAAGAAAAATAATAAAATATGAAAAAGTGGTAAAAAAGAGGATCTGGGGCGAGGGGGATTCGAACCCCAGACCTCTTGTGTGCAGTGCGCGCCTTCTACCACTGGGGTGGTGATACATCCGTGTATCAAACCCCAGCCACAAATATACAAGGCTTGCCTTGTTTTTGGCCTGGCCAAGGCAAGGCAAGGCAAGATTTTGGCCAAAAATGTGAAGCTTGTAACTTTTTCATTTCTCCATGGATTGAGACAAAATTTAGGTTTATCCTGCCTATAATTTCACAAGGAATCCAATGGTGGTAGTGGTTTTCTCAAAAAAATAAATCCTCCTCAAAATCCGATAGTGGTTTTGAAATAGGCCATGATTTGCATTTTCTAGCTTCCTCTTGTTACAGACATGAATTATCTGATGAATTGGTTCAAACACAACATATATAACATGTATGAGATGTGTACGATCAGTGGACTTCAAAGCAATGCATATTTCAAAGAGTTCAAGTTGAGATGCTTACCTCTTTAGGAGATTTTTGGGCAATCTGTCAAGGACCTTGTTCCAGAAATGTTTTGATGCTTTGAACAATCTCAAATGATCCCTTAGAAGCTTTTAGGATGATTGGAATCAGCTGGAAACCTCAGGAATGGAAACTGACCCTTTCTTGCAAAAGGGGCAAAAGTGACCAAAATAACAACTCTCTCAAATGGTGTTCCAGATGTGGGGAACCATTTGGGACAGTTCAAGGATGATATTTGGAGTGTGTTTAAGGCTTTATCTGGTTTTGAAAGTGACTGAATCAAGACATGGCTTGAAAAATGCAAAAAAGTCCTATTTTGAGGTTTTGAGAGAGGACTTTGTGATTTTGGTGTTACAGGTCACTTTGAGAGTTTGGACAGCTTAGATATGACATATTGGATGTGTTTGGATCATGAGCTGTGATGGAATTGCTCTCTAACTCAAAAACTCAGAGTTACCTTGCTAAAGAAGGCATTTTTGCCTAGAGAAATAGATTTTTAGGAAAATAAGTGTTGTAGTGTTTTGGTGTACTTAAACTGAGCACAAATTAGCTCTATTTATAGTAGAGCAAGTTTGTTTTGGCTGCAATAGTGAATGGCAACTGGTGCAGAGGTTTGGAAAATGTTGATCAATAGGAATCCAAGTCTCCTCTAGCCATTGACTAGAGGTTAGAGCACATGCCTTTGGTCCCCGAGTTCAGAGATCATCCTTGACTCATTCAGTTGGAAATGGCTCAGTTTATGCCACCTTGGTGCATCCATTGAATGCTCCAAAACAAAATTGGAGTCTTGTCCCCTCTTTAGGGTTTTTTAGGTTTGGCATGCTATTTTTAGTTCCAAAGACTTGGGAGGCTTATGGATCAGTGTTTGTCCCTCCTTGGTCTCTCCCTGAGGTGTTCAGATGGATAAACTTGTTTGTCATTTGCACAAATTGCTCAAATCGAGCAAAATGCACAAATCTGCCTTGTTATGACAGTTACAGCAAGGCATATTGCCACTGTCATAACTCTTAGCTCAGATGGGATTTGATGGGGTTCTTGGCCATTTTGGAAAGCTCTCATATGATACAACACATGTGTGATCATATTTTGTCTTGACACTTTTTGGATCCAAGTGAAAAATTCCCCTACATTTTGGAAAAAGTGAAACAGATTTAGACTTAGTGAAAATTTCACTAAGTGTTGGAAAAAAGTGACATTTCTTGTTTTAAGCCATTTTGATCCAACCATAACTCAAAATCCATGAAGAATTGGAATGAGGTGTAGTTGACACTTTTAAAGTATGCCATGTGAGCTACAAATCCATCTTTGGATCAGCCCAAATGGTTGCTTGGATCTCAAGTTACGATCCTTGAAAGTTGGTACCCTAGCCACTTTGTTCCATAACTTAGAAAATTTCTAAGTTTTTTTTATGGTTACCCCTTTTGCAAGTTATCCCACTTTTCTTGATTTTTCTTGATGAATGATGATTCCAATCACACATTAACATCATTTTAGGTTTAGGGAACCATAATTGATCAAAAAATCAAAAAGTCAAACTTTGACTTTTGGGCACAGTTGACTTTTTATCAGATGAATTCCAAACTGTGCGATCCTCTATGAAATCAAGTCCTTGACCTAAACCAAACTTGATGGATTGATTTCATAGGTGTTATAGGGTGTATTGAATCATGTCCCAAGGTTTGGGAGCATGTCCTGGCCAAAAGTCAAAGGTACAGTTGACTTTTCTCGCGAAACCCTAACTGTGGTTCTGATGAACTTGAAACTTGTGAATCAAGCTTCTTGGATCAATCCATTATTGCAAATAGATCAATGTAATGTATTGGAGACCCTCAAATCATGTCTTGAGGTCTTGGCTCATTTTTTGTCCCAAAAGTCAACTTAGGGGTGAATTAGGTCAAGAAACCCTAATTCTTGATTTTTGATGAATGCATCCCCTGAGGCTAAATTGACTTGATGATGGGGTTTATGAGGTCCCTTAGAGTATTTTGGGTTATTATTTGAAGCATTGGCTCATGCCCAGAGGAAAATTTTCCATCTGGAGACCCTGGTCGACCAAAACCCTAATTTGGTGACACTGGCGATCTTGAGGCTTAATCCACTTGGCATGTTGCAGCCTTGTGCTTGATTCTTGAAGTGGGAGTCCTCTTGATCCTTTGTGGATATTTGAGAGGTTTAGACAAGTTGTGGATCATGTCATTTCTTGATTGATCCTTTTCCTAAAAGCTCTGAGGGGCTTGAAACCCTAAGTCTGATTGTAGTGAGTGCTCAACAACCCTTGAGGAGATTGATGAGGCACAAAGGTACATCCATATTGGGCTGATGATTTGCACAATGATGGGAAATCTTAGTGGTCAAAATTTGGGGTATGACACATCCAAGCATGTCTCAATTATACATCAAAAATCTCTTATGAATGTGTTAAAACTCATCCCTAAAGTTGGCCCAAAGTGGGCACACACAAGCACTAAACATAACCTAGTTCTAGGCATGCTTACATGTAACATGTTCTCATTGTAAAATTGATGAAAAATAACAAATTATCTTTGAAAATTATGAAAAATCAACCAAGTCATTTCATGTCCAGTAGGTGATCAATGCAAGAGATTGGGTCCATATCATGCACCAAGAGCACTCAAATAATTGCAAATATCAAGCACATGTCAAGGATGATCATAAAAAACAAGGCTCAAAAGATGGAATTCAAAAGCACTCCAAAATTCATGGACAATGCACCAATCAAACATTAACATGCTAATCAATCTAAGGTCTAATTTCAAACCAAAAATCAAGCTCAAAACATTAGAGGAAGGTCCCCTTTTATGGATTTCATTACAAGGTATCCCAAAATGAACATATCATAGTCATAAATTGAGAAAAAATATTAAACGTGCCCAAAAGTGAAAATAAAATTAATTAGAATTTAATTAAAACTCTCAGGCACCTCCATGAATTTTATCAGGATTTTAGAACAACTTTAGTATTTTTAAAAATCATTTTTGAAACGCATACAAAAAAATAAAATAAAAAACCATGGAAGAACATGGGGGTGTTGCATAAGTAAAAGGCTAGTTCAATTTCTTTTGGGCTCATCCAGGGGGGTGCGAATAGCAAAGGGGATTAGGCCCAAGAAGTGTCCATGGCCTGTGGGTGCATGGTGGTCTCCTCTTGGCAGGAATCAATCCAAACCATTGGATTCATCCTTGGGAATCATCCAAGGGCTTGATGCAGGGGGCACACGGTGGTAAGCGTGGGGATGCACGCACGGTACCATGGGGGAAATGAACTAGACGGTGACAAGTGTCCACAGTGGCGACACATGTCACCATCGGAGAGGCCACACGCACCACCCTTATCCTTATCTCCAACTTAATAAAAGAAACGGTGGATAAAGAAACCTCAATATTCAACGTGGAGCCTCTTCTCATTTATCCTATCCTTCTTCTTGAATACTCCTCTCTCTCTATAACTAAACAGGAAACCTAAACCCTAAAAACCAGCCGGAGAAGGCGGTGGTGCACGGTGGTCGCTGCCGTCCTCTTCCGGCCAACCACCCCCAAGCCTAAATCTCTCTACATGAACCCTCACTCAAATTTCCTTCTCGTTACGAATCCGGAATCGAATCTTCCTAAAACTCAATCAAATCACGGGATCGCAAACACCAGAAGTCAAAATCACACGAGTTCAAAGTAAACTAATCCACAATGGACGCTAGGTCCAAAGCCACAACTACAAGGTTTGAGACGAATTCGTACCTTCGCGATGATGACGTTAACGACGACACATTAGGTACTCTCTTTCTCTCTTCTCTTAACTTCTTCTTGCTCTCAAATCCTATTCCTTCAATTTGCGAATTATACTGGTTCTTCTTCGCGCAATTATTTTCCTCAATTCGAATTGAACTCTCTTGTGAATTGGTTATAGGAATCGAATGGTGGTTTTCTGGTGAATTCGTGTTGCAAACCGTGTTTTAGAATTGAAGCGAATTGAAGACTGGTTATGGTGGTTCCAAGCTTTTTTCACCGTAAAGAAGAAGATTCAAGATGAGGTTTTTTGCTCTTTGAAGATGAGGAAGATTATTGGTTAATGGAGGGTTTTGTTCGAAGAACTGTTGAGTTCGTTGGGGATTCTCTATTATTGAGTTTGCTATGTGAGCCTTCGAATGGAAAATTGGTTGAGAGATTTTTTTTTCAGTTGTGCATCTTTTGTTATGGAGTTAGAGGGAATCGGTTAGGAACTTATTGTTAGAAACTGTTTAGTGATTTAGAATTCTGTTAGAAATTGCTTAGTGATCCCCTTAGAAGTTTGCAATGAAATTGCTTTTGTAACTGTTATTTTCCTCTCTGCTGGTACTTACACTTCCTTCCGTTAAAAACTCTATTATGGATCCTCTTGTAAAATTCAGTTATGTCTTTCCAACTGAATTTTTGCAGTTAATTATACTTTGCTATGAATTCTATTTTTCTGTTACTAATTTTCATTGTCAGCTACTATGTATTTTTTCTTTTTCTGCTATTTGAATGAGCTGCTGTCATGAAGCTTTTGTGTTATTGAATTTTTTTTTGTTAGAAAGTTGTTAGGATCAATAGTCTGTAAAATGAAGTTGACAACCTGCACATCTTATCAAGATACTGAGCCAAATATCTTGGAGAACCACGCATAATCCTTATAAGAGTCAACAAGGAAACCATGTGGATAGGTGAATTAGATGCATTTGACCAAATTTGGCTTTCGATCATTGTCAAAAAACCTGGTATATCAGTCATAGCAAAACTTGGAAGGAGAACCTCAACCAAAGTCTATTTAATAGAAAAAGATGTGGCTGGAATTTCAGTCATTGACTTGGAAGACGGGCCACTAAACTCTACTTGGAAAAAGATATCCCCAATTAGACGAGGAATCTCAGAGACCATGCATACTTTCCATGTGCTCCCCATGCCCTTTACAAGAAGTTCAGCGGCAATGGAGCTGTATTTCTCATTCATGGCCATAGCCAACTTCAGTAATGGATGAACAACTAACAATGAAAGTTTAGGTTTTACAAGACTGGGATGCCAGATAGCCAGTGCAGCAACAACAATAATTTGAGATGTCATTGCATCTTGACTTATTCCACCAACACAAGAAATCCAATCTAGCACTTCGTATGACTCTAGCCAAGTGAGTATCTTAGATTCTTCATCCTGGGAAATTTCTTGATTTTTCGCCTTAGGAGATATGATGTCTACTACCACATCTCCCAGATGCTGGTCTCTACCTCCAGATTGGGAGATTGTGTTATTTGACTCATTAGGTTTTAAATTGTATAGAGGCAGAGGAATAGCATGAGAGGCAGCAGCGTGAAATATAGAACGGGCAACCATACGTACATGTTTACTTTCATTCCATTCAACAAGGAAAGCCTCTCCATCTTTACTTGCCCCACAAGAAAACAATCTACTTCCGTCAGCATTTTATTTTCCCATTTTCAGTAAAGTGCCTCCAATAATTTGGTGTCTATTGCACCAAAAAGAAAATTGGAAAGGCCCAGATCATTCAATTGTTTAACCCATGTCACAATAAGGTCCATGACCGCATAGTTACCAATGGTAACTATTATAATGTTATCTTTCACCCTTTGTTGAACAGGTTCTTTGGTGATTCCAAAATCTTTCAAAGGCGGCATATTTTTATTGCGAGGAGGAACATTTAAAACAGGCTTCTTTGACACATTCTGCGGAATATACACCACGCACTACTTATGATTGAGAAATGTCAAGTCGGGAATCTTCATTTGAAATAGGAGGAAAAGAGGACCAAGCAGAAGAAGAGGTTGTGGAAGAGTAGTGAATTGCAGAGAAGATGTATAAGGAGGAAACAACGATGCCAACAATAACAACGGTGTAGATCTTGAGGAAAAGAGGCCTTGAATATGTTACTTCTTCAAACGTCATCTGAATTTTCATGATTATGATTCAAATGAAAAAAAACATTTGAACTCGAAACCTCAAATAACACTTGAATGATTACTCCGCGAATATCCTCAATTTCAAATGAAAACCATCTTGTATTCTCGACGAGAATCCAGATTTTAACATCCCAACCACAAATGACTTGTATCACTAGCAATGAACACTTGACGGAGTAACAATGTCTTGAGTACCATGAAACCTTTGATGAAAATAAGTCCTGCGACATAGAAAAAAATCATGATCACCAAGGTGTCCTTGACATGAAAACCTTAATCCAATGAACCCCAATTGATGAATGTCCACGAGCTCGACCGTGACAAAAAACCTAATCCTCCTTGAGATACACTGATAATGATGAAACGACTTGAACTGAGAAAAGAGCCAAACCCTGATTCACCAATGAAGTCCTGACCCGATGCTTTTGATGAATGTACTGAATAGAAAAACCTTGGAGCTTTATAAACTTCTGATCATGAAGATGTTCATGATGATATGAATTCAAACCTTGTTTCAACTTGACCTGAAATAGGAACTGGCTGAATCACCTCTGAATAGGACCAACGCAAGTAACAAGGCGATCCTTCGATCCCATGTCTTTGGAATACCCACGATGCATATGCAATGCTTATGACGTAAAAACATATGAAATATGAAGCATAAGCCACTTATTGGGTCTAACTATGAGGGAAAATTTTGGGGTACTACATAAGGTACATAGCTTTGCAGGGCCAGCTTCAATCTCAAAGTAAGAAATTTGATTTGTTTGCCTCCACTATGATACAACAGTTTAATGTAGTGCAACAGCTTAAATCTGGTCATAATTTCTCTCTTACAAATAGCTTCAACACTTTCAACATGGTTGTTTTCAAACTTACTGAACATTTGGATGAGCAACAAGCACCACCTCCAGATTACTATTTTAGAGGGAGAGGTCATCCATATAGGGGGAGACCATAGAGGGTTTAGTTGGTTTGATGTAGTGCATTTCATGTTTCATTTTGCATGTCATTTTGTGTTTTGTTATCTATTTTGGTTATTATGACTTGACGATGTATTGAACATCTTTGGTTGTGTAATGCACTAAATTTCCTTCTATATGCTTCTTGACCTATTTATGTTCATATCTCATGCATTAAAATCCTACGTGAATGGTTGTTAATGTTTATCTGTTGCAAAATGTATGATTGTGTTCATATGAATATGTTATGGTTTCATTAACCTTGTACTTCGCTTTTTTATATGTTGTTAAAGGGGGAGAAGATAATGCAAAAGCAGCACTTCATTTCACAAAGATAGATCAGATTTTCTTTCGGAAGAATGCATAAAATCAGCAGGAGGATGATTCTCAAAGTACTCGATAAGTTGAAGATTTTGCAGTTGTTTGCCATCATCAAAAAGGGGGAGTATGTGAGGGCAAGGCTCCTTAGTCCTTATTTTAATGATGTCAAAACTTGTATTAGCTCGTACTTTGTACTTTAGACTGTATCATCACGTCTTAGATTGCATTCATGATTTAAAATGCACAAAATATTCTAAGTTCATGTGTCTATACATATAGGAGCATCTCATATATGTTATATGTGCACTTGATCATATTAGGTAACTTAGGTCTAGACAAAAATGGTTTAGGTGGACCAAAATGTTTGCAAAGAACTTATTTTTGGTTTTTTTGGGTGCTTGCGTCGACTCACAATCATGTTCCGGTCGAAACATGCATGTTGATGAAAGCTCATTTGCTCTCGGGTCTACTCGCGTCGACCCATAAGTCGACTCATACTAGAAACATTAGAATTTTTTGTTTTGAAGTAAGCTTACGTTGACAAATGGCCTTGTTCCGTTCGACGCATAGCTTGATTTTTTGTGTAGTTTTGCATTCGGGTGTGCTCAGGTCGACCCACCAAATGCTCTGGTCGACCGCTTGCTGCTTTAAGTTAAGTTTTCTAATCTGTTATGTTTTAAAATGTTGTTATTTTAGTTAGTGGGTCTAGGAATTATATATATTCATTTTGTCTCATCATTTTCACATAGAACAAGAAAATTGAAAGATATACACTGAATCTTTTCTCACCATCTTCACTCTCATTCTTGCATTTTCTCAACAATTACATAGAACAATTTTAGTTGATCTTTTGCATCTTCGAGGTGATAACGTCCAAACGTAGGATTGTGTATCTAGTTTGAGTTGAGAATTCTGTGGGTTTTCTTGAATAAAACTGTTAGGGTTTTGTCCTCCAAGATCTTGAGGATGTGGGGTTTTTTGCACAGATCTTTGCTTCACAGATTCAGCTGAGCGAAGGGTTTGAAGAACGACGGGTTCGTTCAAACAATTAGCGGTAATCGGAGGATTGTGTAAAAAGATTTGGCTTCGAACGTCGTGTGATCGAAATTAGTCAAGCGAAAGGTTTGAAGACCGGTGGGGTTGTTAGGAAAAGTAGCGGTAATCGGAGGTTTGTTCAACATGTTTGAAGCACTTGATTCGAGTTGAATCAAGGGAAGAGAAGGGAATAGTATCAACTAGATAATACATATCTCAATTCTAGTTTTTAGAATTGGGGGCAGACGTACCCGAAGCGAGGACAAAAGGGGAAATGCCAAAACAAATATGGTGTTATTCTCTCTTTCTCTATCTCTTTATTTTGAATTGTTCACGTTTGTGTAATATCAATTGATCGATAAATTTTTGTTGTCGTGTAGTGTTGAAATTCGGTTTTGAAAATCCATTACAATCACTTAGATTCTAATTGTGAAAAATTCCACACTAACATTACATGTGAAATAATACTTAGGGTGGTTTTCACACCAAGTGTTCGACAAATTGATAGGACACAAACTGTTTGTGATATTGTCAAATTAAGTTTACATTTCATAAGTCATTGGAAATTGGATAAACTGAAGTGACATTACTTGTATTGATTAATTCTCAAACTATTGATTCGGTTTCTCATTAGATTTGTTATTCCATTTGGCTTATCGCATATCCGATATTTTCGATAATGGTTCGTTTAGAAAATTTGGTTCCTCGGCCGCTTCCACACAATTTTAAAACAAATTTTTAAGTGCTGACTTTGTTTAAAAATTAGTGATCTATTCAACCCCCATTCAAGATTATTGCCATCGTCTAACATATTAAAGATATTCACAAAATTTTTAATATCATTTGGAGTTGTGCAAAATCCTGATGTCGCGATATGAATGGGAATGTATTGTAGCAAAAGAGGAAACAAAAGAATTTTAAATATAAATTTTCATGATAGTATGAATCATATTTTTTTAGACAAAACATAAAAAACATACATGTCAAACGATTGTCATAATCAAATCCTTCAACTATATCCATATCTAAAAACACACACACACACATACACACACACTGCTATTAATTCAAACATCAAAAAATCTTGTTGTTTTAAAGACTTGATTTCACAATATGTTTGTCCCAACACAAAAACAAGATCTTACAAAATCTAAACTTTCACATATAATTAATTTATTTTATTATGTGACCAGACCATCAATCTTTTTATTCCCTTACTTTTTATTAAACTACAACTAATAAGTCTACCCTTCACTTTGATGCCATTTTAAAAGATACATATCTCACAATCTTAAAACATATCAGGGTCTTCTATGAAGCATATGTAAAGTGGGCTACAGCACAAGGCCTCACATATTGACTCAGGGGTTATTACTAACATGCATCCTACAAGTAAAAGGCATGAACGGAGAAGAATCACCTGCACAATTAATTGAAATTAATGTAAAAAAATAATTTAAGTGTCATGAAATGTGCACAAATTAAATTTCCACTACATCTTTTTTTAATAAATTTTTCTCAAAATTCAAATACTCAAACGAAGGATTTAGAAAAATATATCTTTTCCATAATTCTTACCAGGATTTTGCTTTCTTTTTCTAGTAGACGATCCTTCAGCAGACTTTGGCATTTTTTTATTCTCATGTGCCATCTTTTGAGATTCTTCTCTGCAAGTATGCATAATCCATTATAATTTAAAGTGGATTCACATAAAACACATAACACGTGATAAACCTTAATGTCAATTTATTAAATAAATAAGATTTTCATATTTGACTTCAACCCAATGCCTCACATTTGGACTCGGGAGTCATTGCTAACACGCATCCTGCAAGTAAAAGGCCTGAGCAGAGAAGAATCACCTGCACAATTAAATGAAATTAATGTAAAAGAATAATTGAAGTGTCATAAAATGTGCACAAATTAAATTTCCACTACATCTTTTTGAATAATTTTTATTTAAAATTCAAATATTCAAAGGAAGAATGTGAAAAAATATATATCTTTTTCATAATTCTTACCATGATTTTTCTTTCTTTTTGTAGCAGACGACCCTTTAGTTGAATTTGTTGTTTTCTTATTCTTTTGTGCCAACTTTTGAGATTTTTTCCTGCAATTATTTATAATCCATTATATTTTAAATTAGATTCACATAAAACACATAACACATGGTAAACATTAATGTCAATTTAATAAAGAAATATAATTTTTATATTTGACTACAAAACAATGCCTCACATTTGGACTTGAGGGTCATTACTAGCACGCATTCTCCAAGTAAAATGTATGATCGGAGAAGAACCACCTGCACAATTAAAAGTAATGAATGTAAAATAACAATATAAGTGTCATAAATTATGCACAAATTAAATTCCCCCTACATCTTTTTAGTTTTAAATAAATTTTACTCAAATTCAAGTATTCAAAGGAGGGATGTGAAAGAAAAAAAAATTGTATAATTCTTACCAAGATATTCCTTTGTTTTTTTAGCAGATGACCCTTCAGCTGATTTTGATGTTTTTTTATTCTTTTGAGCCAACTTTTGAGATTTTACTCTACCAGTATACATAATCTATAATAGATTAAAATAAATTAATATATAACAAATAATACCTTGTAAACTTTAATGTAATAGTAATAGATAAATAAGATTTTTACATTTAAATTCAATTTATTTAAAAAAAATCTTTGAAAGTGAAAATGTTGTAGAAAATTATCACAATTTTTAATTTAAATGTATTTTGACCATACCTTTGTTGATTTCCCCTTTTAACCTTTCCAATACCCTCATTGTCGATCTGTACACTATTATTAGCATGCATCATACATATAGGAGATCTAGACGAAGTTTTACCACCTACACCATTTTAGAAGATTTATGTGAAAAATTATTTTAGTGTTATAAAATGAGCGTTTATGCTTTAAATAATATATAAGAAAAAAATGCAATAATTGCCATTTACCCACACTTCTCTTAAAAGGTTTTACTCAAAATTCAAATATTCAAAGGAGAGACATTGAAATACAAGGAACTTTAATTTGTATCACTTACTAGAAATTTGTTTTCTCTTTCTAGTAGATGACAGCTCAGTTGATTTGGAAATTCTCTTATGCTTTTGAAGTTCTACAGTATCTTCGTTGTTGATAGGTGCATCATCGCCACCTATACCATTACTGAAAAATAATATAAATAATATCTAAGTGACGTTACATTTACATTTGTGGTGTAAAATAAAATGTAATTACAAAACATGCAACAAATCTAGCCTTCAATGTATTTTTGATCT
This sequence comes from Lathyrus tuberosus, assembly GCA_022829125.1. Lineage (NCBI taxonomy): Eukaryota > Viridiplantae > Streptophyta > Magnoliopsida > Fabales > Fabaceae > Lathyrus > Lathyrus tuberosus. The sequence continues at coordinate 2,222,842 of JALAZF010000664.1, read as the reverse complement.
CCCCCAATTTTGATTAAAATAAAGTATTGATTCCTCTTCATATTTGCATATGTGTCATTGAGATTTATGTTGTCCTAGTGGCATATGTGTCAAAACTATCAAATTTAAAATATAAACTAAAACCCAATTGACATAAAAAACCAGAAGCAAATCAAAATCAACAAAATCAAAAACTATATATGACTTATTTATTTATTTATTTATTTATTTTTGTAAATCTTAGTATCCGGCCTTGCGACCGACTAATCCAAGAGGGACCAATCTCACCGTCCACTAGCGGGGGCCTCATTTAAAGCCGGAGCAAAACTCCGTATGGACTGACCCACATAAATGTTGATTGCACCAAGTAGGATTCGAACTTGAGACTTTGAGAGGAACATGTGTTTATGAGTTGAGAAAGAAAAAGAACAAGACAAAATCAAGATGGACTGGATCTGGAATCGAGACATGAACAAGCTTAATCTTCAACAAAGGGATTTGTCAAAGGAGAGATCAAGAAAAATATGAGAATTGTTGTTTCATAGATTTGTGAAATTTTAGGAATTTTGATCAATACAATTTATCATACAGGTGAGAGAGAATATTAATCACAAACGAAAAAAATTATAAAAATTCGCCTCTAACTTCATTTTCATTTGTTGTGGAGAATTTTGTTGCAGCAACTTGAACACTTTTATTCATTTCAAATAGAAATTTCTAAAAGACAAAAAACAATGAACACAAGATTAAAAAACATATATACAAAAAATACATATAGGCAACTTTAAATATATAGTGCAATATTCATACTCTACCAATCATAATAATTTTTAAAAATATTTAATTATCATTTTTCTCATACTTATCCTAATTAAATGATTTTTTTTACCAAATTTAACATGTTTATGTTTATATATAATTATAAAATATGAATCATCAATAAAATAAAAAACAATTGGAGTATATATATATATATATATATATATATATATATATATATATATATATATATATATATAAAATAGGAAATTTTAGTAAAATAGGAATTCAATAATAGCAGGTGTAAGTCTAGAAATCCTACACCAAAACTCAACTTTTAATAAAATGAATCAAACCGCCATATGAGATTAAATAAAAAAAATGATATTTCTTTTTCTTTAAATGGTAGGTATTTTTTAGGAAAAATAAAAGTTATATATATATATATATATATATATATATATATATATATATATATATATATATATATATATATAGGGTTATGCTAATGCACACCTATGTAGGTGTGCATTAGCAACATACACCTTAGTGTATTTTTGTGTGGGACCCACCAATTTTGGGTGTATGTTAGTATTTCTTATATATATATATATATATATATATATATATATATATATATATATATATATATATATATATATATATATATATATATATATATATATATATATATATATGGAAATGCTAACATACACTCAAAATTAGTGGGCCCCACACAAAAATACACTGCATATATTTTCTTTATATTTTTTTCTTCATCTTTCTAGTGTGGGTCCCATCCAAAATTGGTGGCCCCACACAAAAATACACTAAGGTGTATGTTGCTAATGCACACCTACATGAGTGTGCATTAGCATAACCCATATATATATATATATATATATATATATATATATATATATATATATATGGGTTAGAATCCAAAAGCACTATCATTCGCCCAAGATATCATTCGCCCTAAACCAAAGAAGAAAGGAGCGTGCAGGCCACATCCTCCTCCTCAAAGAAGATCCGATCCTGAAAATGGCCCATGGGTTGGTATCCATGGAAAGAAGAAGCCGTTATCGATCTATGAGGAAGGACTAGCAATCCTCAGAAAGGAAGGACTTGGAGGAAGATTCTTAGTGACCGAGGCATTGGCTGGAATAGGACGGACCATTAGAATTAATGGAAAGGTATGTCTGGTGGTGAAGATCAGGATGGGTTTCATGGGTCTAGATAATAGATCAGGAATCACGTTCTGGGTTCCTTTAATGTGTTTCACAGTGAAATCATATCTGGAAAACCAGTATTTAAGTCTTAGAATCAAACTGCAATATAAGATTAAGTAAAATAAATTGGTATTTATTTTTCTTTAAAACTTACGTATTTTTTAGGAAAAATAAATGACCTTTTGGTTCATATATATATATATATATATATATATTTTCTAACTATTACCTATTTTTGTAAAAATTTGAAAAAAATACGAAATTGTATATTCATGCATTTTAAAAATTTTTATTTTATTTTTTCAACAATTTTCTATTTTATTCATAAACTAAATTTCTTATTTTATTCAACTTTTATATAAAATAGGTAATATTAATATATTACCAAAGAGATTAAGTGAAGAAAGCAGTTGAGTCCTAGGGAAAGCTTGAAAGGAATGGAGTACTAGCGGGAAACATTGCTTTGTACTAAAGGAAATTCATTTGAATTTCTAGATAAGATCAAAGTGGCGCAAGAAGACAAACGTAGTGCAATTGTACAACCACCACTCTGCGAGAAGGGACAACGCCGCATGCACCCTGCTGTGGTAGTTTATCACAAGACACTTTGTCTCCCACAAATATTTCCATGTACCTGATTCCTTGAAGGCTAAGCAGAGAAAATGTTGAGGAAATCGCTTAATTGATTATTGGGCTTGATGTGATTTCCTTAATACTTGCCCATGATCCAAGACACCTCAAGAAACCTAGTGGAAGATTATAAATCGACTCTACTGAAGATTAGAAAGAGAGTCAACCATTCCAAGAATGCAAGACAGAGCATAAAAGTGTGAGTTAGTGAAGAGAAATGAGATTTTTTTTCTCACCATTTCCTGTACCAGCTGTTGAGCATTGGCGCGATTGAAGTCTTCCCTTGCTGAGTATCCCTCTCAAGGAGTCTTCAAGTTACTCTTAGGTTTATATTTCTTTTCAGTATTTGTTTAAAAATATATCATTTGAGAACCATGTTTGTAGTTTGTACTGAGCTCACCATGAGCTAAATGTTTTCTATGTTAAGAAATGGGAAGTTAATGTTATGATGTTTTTATGTTAAGTGAAATGTTATTTAGTGCCTTGTTTTATTATGTGTTAACTTACTTACAAATTTGATTCTTTGAGTGATCAACTTAGAAAAAGATAACTAATTATTGTTGTGACATATCCAACAACAAGTGGATCTCATATTAAAAGTAGTTGAAAGAATATGATAGAGATATACACTTGATTAGTTCACTTGGACATAAAGAACTACAACTATAAGGAATTTTCAAAATATAATAAATGTATTTTAGGGTTATAAGTATGACTTAGAGATTTGTTCCCTTGCCTTAATAATACATATTTTGATGTTGTAGAAATACACCTTTGTATCACCCTGACCTTTCCTGGCATGACACTCCATTTCATGAACATTCTGTTACATCATTAACATTAATGGAACTTAACTCAACATGCACTATCTTGATTTTATTTCACACCTTACACTGTTTATAGACCTGGTCTGCAGAGGGAAGATTTAACGTATGACATCCATATATTATTTTTATGCATGCTCATGCTTAAATTCAAAAGATAGTTTATTACAAAATCAACCTAAATAACATTCACTCCATGTGGGTACAATATCCTTACTTTTTATCACTTGCTACTTTTAAACATACATGTATACTTGCATGTGACACATTTTCAAGCAACAAGTTTTTGTCGCCTTTTCTAGGTAGTGCCAAGTTACATTTTTTTTAATTTTGTATTCATTACTATTCTCTTTGACTATTTAAGCATTTCATGCTTTAACATTTCCTAAAATCTGGTGTCACGACAGGTGCTTAGCTATTGTATGCGCAGGTTGTTGCATCTAGTCGACATAGGAGATCCTGAACCTAAAATAACTCTCAGAGTACTTAAGAGATTTTAACTTACTGGACATTTTCCAAGGAACCCTCCTCCTTTCATTCTGGATGACGTAAAGCTAAGAGACGAGTCAGAGCTAGAAGAGGAATCAAAGCTAGAAGAAGAAGGAGAGGGAGAAGCTATCATGGAAGAGACTGACGTTATTGGCATTGCCAATTACAGGGCAAGAAACATCAGAGATTACACAATCTTTGATCCAAACGCCATGAATACTGGGATCATACAACTAGTAATTGATGCACCACAGTTTGAATTCAAGCCCATGATGTTTCAAATGTTGCAATATGTCATACATCGAAAAATGAGAACGACATCCCGAAACACAATAGCATGCTCACAGGATGGACTTAATAGATTTGCCACCAAAGTTTATTTATTCCCAAGGAGGGAAAGGGAAAATATTTTGATAAAACCTCTACATGAAAAGGATAGGATATGGTCATCACAACCAATATCGAGTTTGGGAGTCGATTACGCAAAGGGAAGATGTTAGCACCCCTCACGTCCGTTGTAATAAATGGGAACCATCTGGTTAATTGTGTGCGTTAGTGTTAGCTTAGACATGTTAGGCTTCTCAAGTTATTAAGATGGGGAAGAATAGGACAAAAAAGTTTATTTTTTATTAGGGTACCTGACGAGACTTTGAATCCCGCTCCTACGTATCTCCAGGTGCAATAGAGAATTCAAGGCTACATAGTTCTGGGTAGAAAATGTTTGTTTATTGGTCAATTTTAGCGAAAGATATTTAGTCGCACTCGATAGAAAGCAATGTTTTACCCAAAACAGGTGAGGAGTGGAAGTTTGCATCACATTGAATGGATTTCCACATATCGACATTCATGAAAAAACGCCACTTATGTCAACTCAAATAATTGTGGACGAAGCAATGTTCTGCATCGTCTCAAGACATAATATCTTACGTTTATGAAAAGGGTTTTGATCGCACAGGGGCGAGAAAAGAGTTTGATATGTTTAATGTATTTTTATGATGGCAAGAACTTGGATAAGTGACATAAGCATCTCGAATCCTAGCTTCAGGAGCTCATGGTAAGCACCACGTTCCATTTCCATCTTATTTGCAAAAGTGTTCAATATAGTTAGATGTTTTTGAGGTTTTCATTGGGAAAAGATTTGAGCAATTCGCATTGAAAGTTTTGTAGATTGTGAGAGCTTGGATGGGCGAGATAAGCATCTCGAATCCTAACTTCTGGAGCTCGTGGTGAGCGCCACGTTCCTTTTCCATATTTATTGAAAAATGTTTGAATAATGATTAAGTGTTTTTTAATTTGATTGGGAAAATGGCTTGACGTTGAATCAAGCATTCGATTATCGTTTATGAAAATGTTTGCGTGTTTGAGAAATGTTTTGAGGTTAGGAAAGTGGAAATTATTTGGAAAATTATTTGGAATTGAATGAATGGTCGGTGGTTTGAAGTAAGAAAATGAGATCCACTTGGTGTTGGACCAAGGGTTTTACTTATCGAAAAAAGTTCATTTTAAGTCCACTTATTACCCAAGCACAAAGTTAATTAAATTTAATCAACTAATTTTTTACAAAATGGTTTTTGATTAGAAAAGACTTATTGATTTTGAAATAAAGTAGATCCAACATAATATAAAAATATGCTAAAAGTCAGTTTGTGCGTAATGACAACACGAGTAGAATGTCCTACGCAAAGATCATAACACGACGAAAATAAAGAAAATAACTAGTCACCTATAAACATATATTTTTAATACTTCTTGGCTCACCTATAACATCAACAATGGGCTAACATCAAAACATCACAACATCCCACCCATTTCTAGTTTATTCTTAAGAAAACATTGAAACTTCAATGATAAACAAAGCATTCAAATCTTTAAATGATTAAAGTTTGATGTTTAAAAATGGATGCAGTAAGAACAACATACTTGAAATAAACAAGGCAACACAATGAATTACATAGACACTAGATTCAGCATAAATTCCTAACCGAAATGCAACAACCAAACAATAAATATAATCAATTTCAAGAACCACAAAAACAAGTTGAAAAAATGAAAAAATATTGGGCAAACGGAAGAACAGAACAACAAAAAAACATTCACGCCACATAAACTGTTCCAATCATTACTACAAAGTTGAAGTCGTTGCTATAACTGCAGCTTGATTGTATTGGATATTGTTGTGTTGTTTAGACAAAAATGTTATCACGATGTCGTTGCTGCAGATCTCGTGGTGAAATCGTTGCATAGTTGGAGGATTGATTGTCGTGTTGATGGACAAAAGAGAGAGAGTCGTGTCACATGGTGTGTTCGTGGGTGGTTTTTTGAGTTTCGCGGTGGAGATGGTGGAAGAAGAAGAGTTCAAGGTTTGTGAGTTTGTTAGGGGTGGTTCACAGCGATTAAGTGTTGGGGAAGAGGAGGAAGTGAGATAGATGAAGGGAGTTGTGTGGGTGTAGATTGAAAGCAAAGATTGTTCGTGGTGGTTCAGGAAGTTTTTGGTTGAAACACGTTTTAGGTTTGTAGCAAGAGAGTCTGACGCAGAGGTCGTCAGAATCGGGGAAGAAGGTTGGACAAAAGAGGCGTAGGGAGGTGTTTCAGCGTGGTTGTGTGAAAGGAGTTAAGGTGAAGAGTGAAGTTGCCACAAAGTTTTTCTGAAAAAGAAATATATAGAAGGTCTTGTTTTCATGCAGAGAGAGGTTTCTTGTGATTTTTGTTTTTTTCTTTCTAAGAGCTGAACATGTGGCTTATTTTGAATGGAAGAAAGAATATTCTTCTCTTCTTCTTCTTTTCACATGTGCTGAGAGAGAGAGAGAGAGAGAGAGAGAGAGGTAAGGTGTTATCTGAATGAAAATGTTTTTATTTTTTAAATGCAATGCGTATCAATCAATGGAGAGGCCCAGAAAGACTGTGAGTGGCCTCAAATGGATCACTCTTTTTCCATCACGTGGTGGTCCCCCAATTTGAAATGAACAAAAATCCCTCAGTTACAGCTGGCCACGTGATCATTTTAGGAAGCATTAGGCAAGCTTGGTAAAATCGATTCCAAAGTAAATTAATATTATCAATTATTATTATGCTTTTTTCTTAATTACTAAAGAAAATACTTAGTAAATAAAAAAATACTAATTAAAATTCAAACTAAATACTTGAATAATTCTAATTCAATCTGCTGATTATTTTGACTAAAAAACCAAAAATAAAAGGATCGAAAATGAATAAAAAAATAGGATCCAAAAGTGCTCGAAAATTTGAACTGAATGCACTAAAATAAACAGCGTGAAATAAACTTCTCGGAAACATACAGGTTTTGATCAAATTTTGAAATAAAAAATGACCGCTTGAAAGGGTTAGACTGATCAAAATGTGACAGAGAAAAGTATCTGAAAAAATAAAATGAGCACACTAGGTTGAGCTACGCGAATCGTAGATTAATAAAATTGACGTCTGGAATCAATTCGACCATTTTGTTTGTAAATCTAAAAAATTATTTCGGTTGACATTTTAGGAAATATTCATGATGAAATGCATGTTTGTTATGCAGATGATGCAAAGTTAAAATAAAGTCAGATGAATGAAAGTTTTGAAAATTCCCAGACAAAATTGAGGCATGACACAATCTACTGGTAAGTACTCAGGATCTGCCAACGAAGATCCTCATTTGCACTTAAGGCAATTCCTGGTGTCATTGATGATGCATTCAGATTAAGGCTCTTTCCATACTCTCTAAGGGATAGAGCTAAAAGTTGGTTAAATTCCTTGGAGCTTAACTCCATTGCCACATGGAATGATTCGAAGATGAGGAAGAGTATTGGTTGATGGAGGGTTTTGTTCGAAGAGCTGTTGAGTTCGTTGGGGATTCTCTATTATTGAGTTTGCTATGTGAGCCTTCGAATTGAAAATTAGTTGAGTGATTTTTTTCAGATGCGCATCTTCTGTTATGGAGTTAGAGGGAATCAGTTAGGAACTTTTTGTTAGAAACTGTTTAGTGATTTAGAATTCTGTTAGAAATTGCTTATTGATCCCCTTAGAAGTTTGCAATGAAATTACTTTTGTAACTGTTATTTTCCTCTCTACTGGTACTTACACTTCCTTCCGTTAAAAACTCTGTTATGGATCCTCTGGTAAAATTCAGTTATGTCTTTTCAACTGAATTTTTGCAGTTAATTATACTTTGCTATGAATTCTATTTTTCTGTTACTAATTTTCTTTGCCAGCTGCTATGTATTTTTTCTTTTTCTGCTATTTGAATGAGCTGCTGTCATAAAGCTTTTGTGTTATTGAATTTTTTTTGTTAGAAAGTTGTTAGGATCAATAGTCTGTAAAATGAAGTTGACAACCTGCACATCTTGTCAAGATACTGAGCCAAATATCTTGGAGAACCACGCATAATCCTTATAAGAGTCAACAAAGAAACCATGTGGATAGGAGAATCAGATGCAGTTGACCAAATTTGGCTTTCGATCCCTGTCAAAAAAACCTGGTATATCAGCCATAGCTAAACTTGGAAAGAGAACCTCAACCAAAGTCTGTTTAATAGAAAAAGATGTGGCTGGAATTTCAGTCACTGACTTGGAAGACGGGCCACTCAACTCTACTTGGAAAAAGATATCCCCAATTAGACGAGGAATCTCAGAGACCATGCATTCTTTCCATGTGCTCTCCATGCCCTCTACAAGAAGTTCAGCGACAGTGGAGTTGTATTTCTCATTCATGGCCATAGCCAACTTCAGTAATGGATGAACAACTAACAATGAAAGTTTAGGTTTTACAAGACTGGGATGCCAGATAGCCAGTGCAGCAACAATAATAATGTGAGATGTCATTGCATCTTGACTTGTTCCACCAACACAAGAAATCCAATCTAGCACTTTGTATGACTCTAGCCAAGTGAGTATCTTAGATTCTTCATCGTAGGAAATTTCTTGATTTTTGGCCTTAGGAGATAAGTCGTCTACTACCACATCTCCCAGATGTTGGTCTCTACCTCCAGATTGGGAGATTGTGTTATTTGACTCATTAGGTTTTGAATTGCATAGAGGTAGAGGAATAGCATGAGAGGCAGCACAATGAAATATAGAACGGACAACCATGCGTACATGTTCACTTTCATTCCATTCAACAAGGAAAGCCTCTCCATCTTTACTTGTCCCACAAGAAAACAATCTACTTCCGTCAGCACTGTAAAGCATTGTAGTACACCAATGACCAGGAGCATCATAGTCTACCCTAGAACCCATGTTATCATATAACCAGGCCTTTATTTTCCCATTTTTAGTAAAGTGCCTCCAATAATTTGGTGTCCATTGCACCAAAAAGATAATTGGAAATGCCCAGATCATTCAATTGTTTAACCCATGTCACAATAAGGCCCATGACCGCATAGTTACCAAAGGTAACTATTATAATGTTATCTTTCACCCTTTGTTGAACAAGTTCTTTGGTGAGTCTGAAATGTTTCAAAGGCGACATCTTTTTATTGCAAGGAGGAACATTTAAAACAGGCGTCTTTCACACATTCTGTGGAAAGTACAACATGCACTACTTATGATTGAGAAATGTCAAGTCAGGAACCTTCATTTGAAATAGGAGGAAAAAAGGACCAAGCAGAAGAAGAGGTTGTGGAAGAGTAGTGAATTGCAGAGAAGACGTATAAGGAGGAAACAACGATGCCAACAATAACAACGGTGTAGATCTTGAGGAAAAGAGGCCTTGAATATGCTACTTCTTCAAACGTCATCTGAATTTTCGTGATTATGATTCAAATAAAAAAAACATTTGAACTCGAAACCTCAAATAACACTTAAATGACTACTTCGCGAAAATCCTCAATTACAAATGAAAACCATATTGTATTCTCGAAGAGAATCCTGATTTTAACATCCCAACCACAAATGACTTGTATCCCTAGCAATGAACACTTGACGGAGTAACAATGTCTTGAGTACCATGAAACCTTTGATGAAAATAAGTCTTGTGACATAGGAAAAAAAGCATGATCACCAAGGTGTCATTGACATGAAAACCTTAATCCAATGAACCCTAATTGATGAATGTCCACGAGCTCAACCGTGACAAAAAACCTAACCCTCCTTGAGATACATTGATAATGATGAAACGACTTGAACTGAGAAAAGAGCCAAACCCTTGTTCACCAATGAAGTCCTGACCCGATGCTTTTGATGAATGTACTGAATAGGAAAACCTTGGAGCTTGATGAACTTCTGATCATGAAGATGTTTATGATGATGTGAATTCAATCCTTGTTTCAACTTGACCTGAAATGGGAACCGACTGAATCACCTATGAATAGGACCAACGCAAGTAACAAGGCGATCCTTCGATCCCATGTCTTTGGAAAACCCACGATGCATATGCAATGTTTATGACCTAAAAGCACATGAAATGTGAAGCATAAGCCACTTATTGGGTATAACTATGAGGGCAAATTTTGGGATGCTACTTAAGGTACATAGCTTTGCAGGGCCAACTTCAATCTCAAAGTGAGAAATTTGATTTGTTTGCCTCCACTATGATACAACAGTTTGATACTATGGCTGAGACAGATGATGGTCAGAATTGCTCTCTTATAAATAGCTTCAACACTTTCAACATGGTTGTTTTGGAACTTACTAAACACTTGGATGAGCAACAAGCACCACCTCCAGATTACTATTTTAGAGGGAGGGGTCATCCATATAGGGGGAGGAGAGCATAGAAGGTTTAGTTGGTTTGATGTAGTGAATTTCATGTTTCATTTTGCATGTCATTTTGTGTTTTGTTATCTATTTTGGTTAATATGACTTGAATATGTATTGAACATCTTTGGTTGTGTAATGCACTAAATTTCCTTCTATACGCTTCTTGACCTATTTATGTTCATATATCATGCATTAACATCATTTTACGTGAATGGTTGTTAATGTTTATCTGTTGCAAATTGTAGGATTATGTTCATATGAATATGTTCTGGTTTCGTTGACCTTGTACTTCGCTTTTTTTATTATGTTGTCAAAGGGGGAGAAGATAATGCAAAAGCAGCACTTCATTTCACAAAGATAGATCAGATTTTCTTTCGGAAGAATGCATAAAATCAGGGGGAGGATGATTCTCAAAGTACTCAATAAGTTGAAGATTTTACAACTGTTTGCCATCATAAAAAATGGGGAGTATGTGAGGGCAAGGCTCCTTAGTCCTTATTTTAAAGATGTCAAAACTTGTATTAGCTCGTACTTTGTACTTTGGATGGTATCATCGTGTCTTAGATTGCATTCATGATTTAAAATGCACAAAATATTCTAAGTTCATGTGTCTATACATATAGGAGCATTTCATATATGTTATGTGTGCACTTGATCATATTAGGTAACTTAGGTCTACACAAAAATGGCTTAGGTGGACCAAAATGTTAGCAAAGAACTTATTTTTGGTTTTTTAAGGTGCTTGCGTCGACTCACAATCATGTTCTGGTCGAAACATGCATGTTGATGAAAGCTCATTTGCTCTCGGGTCTGCTCGCGTTGACCCATAGGTCGACTCATACTAGAAGCATTAAAATTTGTTGTTTTGAAGTAAGCTTGCATCGACAAATGGCCCTGTTCCGTTCGACGCATAGCTTAATTTTTTGTGTAGTTTTGCATTCGGGTGTGCTCAGGTCGACCCACCAAATGCTCTGGTCGATCACTCGCTGCTTTAAGTTATGTTTTCAAATCTGTTATGTTTTAAAATGCTGTTATTTTAGTTAGTGGGTCTAGGAATTATATATATTCATTTTATCTCATCATTTTCACATAGAACAAGAAAATTGAAAGATATACACTGAATCTTTTCTCACCATCTTCACTCTCATTCTTGCATTTTCTCAACAATTACATAGAACAATTTTTGTTGATCTTTTGCATCTTCGAGGTGATAACGTCCAAACGTATGATTGTGTATCTAGTTTGGGTTGAGAATTCGGTGGATTTTCTGGAATAAAACTGTTAGGGTTTTGTCCTCCAAGATCTTGAGGATGTGGGGTTTTTTGCACAGATCTTTGCTTCACAGATTCAGGCGAGCGAAGGGTTTGAAGAACGGTGGGTTCGTTCAAACAAGTAGCGGTAATCGGAGGATTGTGTAAAAATATCTGGGTTTGAACGTTGTGTGATCGAAATTAGTCGAGCGAAAGGTTTGAAGACCGGTGGGGTTGTTAGGACAAGTAGCGGTAACCGGAGGTTTGTTCAACATGTTTGAAGCACTTGATTCGACTTGAATCAAGGGAAGATAAGGGAATAGTATCAACTAGATAATATATATCTCAATTCTAGTTTTTAGAATTGGGGGCAGACGTACCCGAAGCGAGGACGAAAGGGGAAATGCCTAAACAAATATGGTGTTATTCTCTCTTTCTCTATCTCTTTATTTTGAATTGTTCACGTTTGTGTAATTTCAATTGATCGATAAATTTCTGCTGTCGTGTAGTGTTGAAATTTGGTTTTGAAAATCCATTACAATCACTTGGATTGTAATTGTGAAAAATTCTACACTAACATTACATGTGAAATAATACTTAGGGTGGTTTTCACACCAAGTGTTCGATAAATTGATCGGACTCAAACTGTTTGTGATATTGTCAAATTAAGTTTACATTTCATAAGTCATTGGAAATTGGATAAACTAAAGTGACATTACTTGTATTGATTAATTCTTAAACTATTGATTCAGTTTCTCATTAGATTTGTTATTCTATTTGGCTTGTCGCATATCCGATATTTTCGATAATGGTTCGTTTAGAAAATTTGGTTCCTCGGCTGCTTCCCCACAATTTTAAAACAAATTTTTAAGTGCCGACTTTGTTTAAACATTAGTGATCTATTCAACCCCCCTTCTAGATTATTGCCATCGTCTAACATATTAAAGATATTCACAAAAATTTTAATATCATTTGGAGTTGTGCAAAATCCTGATGTCGCGATATGAATGGGAATGTATTGTAGCAAAAGAGGAAACAAAAGAATTTTAAATATAAATTTTCATGTTAGTATGAATCATATTTATTTAGACAAAACATAAAAAACATACATGTGAAACAATTGTCATAATCAAATCCTTCAACTATATCCATATCTAAAAACACACACACACACACACACACACACATACTACTATTAATTCAAACATAAAAAAATCTTGTTGTATTTAAAGGCTTGATTTCACAATATGTTTATCCCAACACAAAAACAAGATCTTACAAAATCTAAACCTTCACATATAATTAATTTATTTTATTATGTGACTAGACCATCAATCTTTTTATTCCCTTACTTTTTATTAAACTACAACTAATAAGTCTACCATTCACTTTGATGCCATTTTAAAAGATACATATCTCACAATTTTAAAACATATCAGGGTCTTCTATGAAGCATATATAAAGGGGCTACAACACAAGGCCTCACATATTGACTCAGGGGTTATTACTAACATGCATCCTACAAGTAAAAGGCTTGAACGGAGAAGAATCATCTGCACAATTAATTGAAATTAATGTAAAAAAATAATTTAAGTGTCATGAAACGTGCACAAATTAAATTTCCACTACATCTTTTTTTAATAAATTTTTCTCAAAATTCAAATACTCAAACGAAGGATTTAGAAAAATATATCTTTTCCATAATTCTTACCAGGATTTTGCTTTCTTTTTCTAGCAGACGATCCTTCAGCAGACTTTGGCATTTTTTTATTCTCATGTGTCAGCTTTTGAGATTCTTCTCTGTAAGTATGCATAATCCATTATAATTTAAAGTGGATTCACATAAAACACATAACACGTGATAAACCTTAATGTCAATTTATTAAATAAATAAGATTTTGATATTTGACTTCAACCCAATGTCTCACATTTGGACTCGGGGGTCATTGCTAACACGCATCCTGCAAGTAAAAGGCCTGAGCAGAGAAGAATCACCTGCACAATTAAATGAAATTAATGTAAAAGAATAATTGAAGTGTCATAAAATGTGCACAAATTAAATTTCCACTACATCTTTTTGAATAAGTTTTATTCAAAATTCAAATATTCAAAGGAAGGATGTGAAAAAATATATATCTTTTTCATAATTCTTACCATGATTTTTCTTTCTTTTTGTAGTAGACGACCCTTTAGTTGAGTTTGTTGTTTTCTTATTCTTTTGTGCCAACTTTTGAGATTTTTCCCTGCAATTATGTATAATCCATTATATTTTAAATTAGATTCACATAAAACACATAACACATGGTAAACATTAATGTCAATTTAATAAATACATATAATTTTTATATTTGACTACAAAACAATGCCTCACATTTGGACTTGAGGGTCATTACTAGCACGCATTCTGCAAGTAAAATGTAAGATCGAAGAAGAACCACCTGCACAATTAAAATGTAAAATAACAATATAAGTGTCATAAATTGTGCACAAATTAAATTCCCCCTACATCTTTTTTGTTTTAAATAAATTTTACTCAAATTCAAGTATTCAAAGGAGAGATGTGAAAGAAAAAAAAATTGTATAATTCTTACAAAGATTTTTCTTTGTTTTTTTAGCAGATGACCCTTCAGCTGATTTTGATGTTTTCTTATTCTTTTGAGCCAATTTTTCAGATTTTACTCTACAAGTATACATAATCCATAATAGATTAAAATAAATTAATATATAACACATAATACCTTGTAAACTTTAATGTAATAGTAATAGATAAATAAGATTTTTACATTTGAATTCAATTTATTTAAAAAAAAACTTTGAAAGTGAAAATGTTGTAGAAAATTATCACAATTTTTAATTTAAATGTATTTTGACCATACCTTTGTTGATTTCGCTTTTGAACCTTTCCAATACCCTCATTGTCGATCTGTACACTGTTATTAACATGCATCATACATATAGGAGATCTAGACGAAGTATTACCACCTACACCATTTTAGAAGATTTATGTGAAAAATTATTTTAGTGTTATAACATGAGCGTTTATGCTTTAAAATAACATGTAATAAAAAATATGCAATAATTGCCATTTTACCCACACTTCTCTTAAAAGGTTTTACTCAAAATTCAAATATTCAAAGGAGAGACATTGAAATACAAGGAACTTTAATTTGTATTACTTACTAGAAATTTGTTTTCTTTTTCTAGTAGATGACCGCTCAGTTGATTTTGAAATTCTCTTATCCTTTTGAAGCTCTACAGTATCTTCGTTGTTGATAGGTGCATCATCACCACCTATACCATTACAGAAAACTAATATAAATAATATCTAAGTGACATTTCATTTAAATTTATGGTGTAAAATAAGATGTAATTACAAAACATGCAACAAATCTAGCCTTCAATGTACTTTTGATCTCCCCCAATTTTGATTAAAATAAAGTATTGATTCCTCTTCATATTTGCATATGTGTCATTGAGATTTATGATGTCCTAGTGGCATATGTGTCAAAACTATCAAATTTAAAATATAAACTAAAACCCAATTGACATAAAAAAATCAGAAGCAAATCAAAATCAACAAAATCAAAAACTATATATGACTTATTTATTTTATCGACTTAATGTGTTTATGAGTTAAGAAAGAAAAAGAACAAGACAAAATCAAGATGGACTGGATCTGGAATCGAGACATGAACAAGCTTAATCTTCAACAAAGGGAGTTGTTAAAGGAGAGATCAAGAAAAATATGAGAATTGTTGTGTTTCATAGATTTGTGAAACTTTAGGAATTTTGATCAATACAATTTATCATACAGGTGTGGAGAATTTATCATAGATTTGTTTCACAAACAAAAAAATTATAAAAATTCACCTCTAACTTCATTTTCATTTGTTGTGGAGAATTTTGTTGCAGCAACTTGAACACTTTTATTCATTTCAAATAGATATTTCTAAAAGACAAAAAACAATGAACTCAAGATTAAAAAACATATATACAAAAATACATATAGGCAACTTTAAATATATAGTGCTATATCCATACTCTACCAATCATAATAATTTTTAAAAATATTTAATTATCATTTTTCACATACTTATCCTAATTAGATGATTCTTTTTTACTAAATTTAACGTGTTTATGTTTATATATAATTATAAAATATGAATCATCAATAAAATAAAAAACAATTGGTGAGTATATATATATATATATATATATATATATAAAATAGGAAATTTTAATAAAATAGGAATTCAATAATAGCAGGTGTAAGTCTAGAAATCCTACACCAAAACTCAACTTTTAATAAAACGAATCAAACCGCCATATGAGAATAAATAAAAAAATAATATTTCTTTTTCTTTAAATGGTAGGTATTTTTTAGGAAAAATAAAAATTATATATATTACAACTATTACCTATTTTATAAAAAAAAAAAGATTAAAATAGGAAATTGTATATTTATGGATTTTTAAATTTCTTATATAATTTTTTTAGAAATATTCTATTTTATTCATAAATTAAATTTCTTATTTTATTCAAATTTTAAATAAAATATTTAGTATAAATATTTTACCCATATATATATATATATATATATATATATATATATATATATATATATGTCAGAATCCAGCACTAGGTGTACCTCTAAAAGTCTTATACCAAAATTCAACCTTTAATAAAATGAATCAAACTGCATATAAGATTAAGTAAAATAAATTGGTATTACTTTTCCTTTAAAAATTACGTATTTTTTAGGAAAAACAAATGACCTTTTCATTCTTTTATATATATATATATATATATATATATATATATATATATATATATATATATATATATATTCTAACTATTACCTATTTTAAAAAAAATTTGAAGAAAATACGAAATTGTATATTCATGCATTTTTAAATTTCTTATTTTATTTTTTCAACAATTTTCTATTTTATTCATAAATTAAATTTCTTATTTTATTCAACTTTTATATATAATAGGTAATATTAATATATTACCAAAGAGATTAAGTGAAGAAAGCAGTTGAGTCCTAGGGAAAGCTTGAAAGGAATGGAGTACTAGCGGGATATTTTGCTTTGTACTAAAGGAAATTTATTTGAATTTTTAGATAAGATCAAAGTGGCGCAAGAAGACAAACGTAGTACAATTGTACAACCACCACTCTGCGCACTCTGCGAGAAAGGATAACGCCGCATGTACCCTGCTGTGGTAGTCTGTCACAAGACACTTTGTCTCCCACAAATGTTTCCATGAGGGCTAAGCAGAGAAAATGTTGAGGAAATCGCTTAATTGATTATTGGGCTTGATGTGATTTCCTTAATACTTGCCCATGATCCAAGACACCTCAAGAAACCTAGTGGAAGATTATAAATCGACTCTGCTGAAGATTAGAAAGAGAGTCAACCATTCCAAGAATGCAAGACAGAGCATAAAAGTGTGAGTTAGTGAAGAGAAATGAGATTTCTTTTTCTCACCATTTCCTGTACCAGCTGTTGAGCATTGGCGCGATTGAAGTCTTCCCTTGCTAAGTGTCCCTCTCAAGGAGTCTTCAAGTTACTCTTAAGTTTATATTTCTTTTTAGTATTTGTTGTAAAATATATCATTTGAGAACCATATTTGTAGTTTGTACTCAGCTCACCATGAGCTAAATGTTTTGTATGTTAAGAAATGAGAAGTTAATGTTATGATGTTTTTATGTTAAGTGAAATGTTATTTAGTGCCTTGTTTTATTATGTGTTAACTTACTTACAAATGTGATTCTTTGAGTGATCAACTTAGAAAAAGATAACTGATTATTATTGTGAGATATCCAACAACAAGTGGATCTCATAATAAAAGTAGTTGAAAGAATATGATAGAGATATTCACTTGATTAGTTCACTTGGACATAAAGAACTACAACTATAAGGAATTTTCAAAATATAATAGATGTATTTTAGGGTTATAAGTATGACTTAGAGATTTTTTCCCTTGCCTTAATAATACATATTTTGATGTTGTAGAAATACACCTTTGTATCACTCTGACCTTTTCTGGCATGACACTTCATTTCATGAACTTTCTGTTACATCATTAACATTAATGGAACTTAACTCAACATGCACTCTCTTGATTTTATTTCATACCTTGCACTGTTTATTGATCTGGTCTGCAGAGGGAAGATTTAACTTGTGACATCCATATATTATTTTTATGCATGCTCATGCTTAAATTCAAAAGATAGTTTATTACAAAATCAACCTAAATAACATTCACTCCAGGTGGGTACAATATCCTTACTTTTTATCACTTGCTACTTTTAAACATACATGTATACTTGCATGTGACACATTTTCAAGCAACAAGTTTTTGCCGCCTTTCCTAGTCTACATAGGAGATCCTGAACCTGAAATAACTCTCAGAGTACTTAGGAGATTTCAACTTACTGGACATTTTCCAAGGAACCCTCCTCCTTTCATTCTGGATGACGTAAAGCTAAGAGACGAGTCAGAGCTAGAAGAGGAATCAAAGCTAGAAGAAGAAGGAAAGGGAGAAGCTATCATGGAAGAGACTGACGTTATTGGCATTGCCAATTACAGGGCAAGAAACATCAAAGATTACACAATCTTTGATCCAAACGCCATAAATACTGGGATCATACAACTAGTAATTGATGCACCACAGTTTGAATTCAAGCCCATGATGTTTCAAATGTTGCAATATGTCATACATCAAAAAATGAGAACGACACCCCGAAGCACAATAGCATGCTCACAGGATGGACTTAATAGAGCTGCCACCAAAGTTTATTTATTCCCAAGGAGGGAAAGGGAAAATATTTTGATAAAACCTCTACATGAAAAGGATAGGATAGGGTAATCACAACCAATATCGAGTTCGGGAGTCGATTACGCAAGGTGAAGATGTTAGCACCCCTCACGCCCGTTGTAATCACTGGGAACCATCTAGTTAATTATGCGCGTTAGTGTTAGCTTAGACATGTTAGGCTTCTCAAGTTATTAAGATGGGGAATAATAGGACAAAAAAGTTTATTTTTTATTAGGGTACCTGACGAGACTTTGAATCTCGCTCCTACGTATCTTCAGGTGCAATAGAGAATTCAAGACTGCATAGTTCTGGGTAGAAAATGTTTGTTTGTTGGTCGATTTTAGCGAAAGATATTTAGCCGCACTCGATAGAAAGCAATGTTTTACCCAAAACAGGTGAGGAGTGGAAGTTTACATCACATTGAATGGATTTCCACATATCGACATTCATGAAAAAACACCACTTATCTCAACTCAAATAATTGTGGACGAAGCAATGTTATGCATTGTCTCAAGACATAATATCTTACGTTTATGAAAAGGGTTTTGATCGCACAGGGGCGAGAAAAGAGTTTGATATGTTTAATGTATTTTTATGATGGCAAGAACTTGGATAAGCGACATAAGCATCTCGAATCCTAGCTTCAGGAGCTCATGTTAAGCACCACGTTCCATTTCCATCTTATTTGCAAAAGTGTTCAATATAGTTAGATGTTTTTGAGGTTTTCATTGGGAAAAGATTTTGAGCAATTTGCATTGAAAGTTTTGTAGATTATGAGAGCTTGGATGGGCGAGATAAGCATCTCGAATCCTAACTTCTGGAGCTCGTGGTGAGCGCCACGTTCCTTTTCCATATTTATTGAAAAATGTTTGAATAATGATTAAGTGTTTTCGAATTTGATTGGGAAAATGGCTTAACATTGAATCAAGCATTCGATTATCGTTTATGAAAACGTTTGTGTGTTTGAGAAATGTTTTGAGGTTAGGAAAGTGGAAATTATTTGGAAAAATTATTTGGAATTGAATGAATGGTCGGTGGTTTGAAGTGAGAAAATGAGATCCACTTGGTGTTGGACCAAGGGTTTTACTTATCGAAAAAAGTTCATTTTAAGTCCACTTATTACCTAAGCACAAAGTTAATTAAATTTAATCAACTAATTTTTTACAAAATGGTTTTTGATTAGAAAAGACTTATTGATTTTGAAATAAAGTAGTTCCAACATAATATAAAAATATGCTAAAAGTTAGCTTGTGCATATTGACAACACGAGTATAATGTCTTACGCAAAGATCATAACGCGACGAAAATAAAGTAAATAACTAGTCACCTATAAACATATATTTTTAATACTTCTTGGCTCACCTATAACATCAACAACGGGCTAACATCAAAACATCACAACATCCCACCCATTTCTGGTTTATTCTTAAGAAAACATTGAAACTTCAATGATAAACAAAGCATTCAAATCTTCAAATGATTAAAGTTTGATGTTTAAAAATGGCTGCAGTAAGAACAACATACTTGAAATAAACAAGGCAACACAATGAATTACATAGACACTAGATTCAGCATAAATTCACAACCGAAATGCAACAACCAAACAATAAATATAATCAATTTCAAGAACCACAAAAACAAGCTGAAAAAAATGAAAAAATATCGGGCAAACGGAAGAACAAAACAACAAAAAAACATTCACGCCACAAAAACTGTTCCAATCATTACCACAAAGTTGAAGTCGTTGCTATAACTGCAGCTTGATAGTGTTGGATATTGTTGTGTTGTTTAAACAAAAATGTTATTACGATGTCGTTGCTGCAGATCTCATGGTGAAATTGTTGCATAGTTGAAGGATTGATTGTCGTGTTGATGGACAAAAGAGAGAGAGTCATGTCACATGGTGTGTTCGTGGGTGGTTTTTTGAGTTTCACGGTGGAGATGGTGGAAGAAGAAGAGTTCAAGGTTTGTGAGGTTGTTTGCGGGTGGTTCACAGGGATTAAGTGTTGGGGAAAGGGAGGAAGTGAGATAGATGAAGGGAGTTGTGTGGGTGTAGATCGGAAGCAAAAATTGTTCGTGGTGGTTCAGGAAGTTTTTGGTTGAAACGCGTTTTAGGTTTGTAGCAAGAGAGTCTGATGCAGAGGTCGTCGGAATCGGGGAAGAAGGTTGGACAAAAGAGACGTAGGGAGGTGTTTCAGCGTGGTTGTGTGAAATGAGTTAAGGTGAAGAGTGAAGTTGCCACAAAGTTTTTCTAAAAAAGAAATATATAGAAGGTCTTGTTTTCATGCAGAGAGAGGTTTCTTGTGATTTTTGTTTTTTTCTATATAAGAGCTGAACATGTGGCTTATTTTGAATAGAAGAAATAATATTCTTCTCTTCTTCTTCTTTTCACATGCGTTGAGAGAGAGAGAGAGGTAAGGTGTTATCTGAATGAAAATGTTTTTATGTTTTAAATGCAACGCGTATCAATCAATGGAGAGGCCCAGAAAGACTGTGAGTGGCCTCAAATGGATCACTCTTTTTCCATCACGTGGTGGTCCCCCAATTTGAAAAGAACAAAAATCCCTCAGTTACAGCTGGCCACGTGATCATTTTGGGAAGCATTAGGCAAGCTTGGTAAAATCGGATCCAAAGTAAATTAATATTATCAATTATTATTATGCCTTTTTCTTAATTACTTAAGAAAATACTTAGTAAATAAAAAAATATACTAATTAAAATTCAAACTAAATACCTGAATAATTCTAATTCAATCTGCTGATTATTTTGACTAAAAAACCAAAAATAAAAGGATAAAAAATGAATAAAAAATAGGATCCAAAATGCTCGAAAATTTGAACTGAATGCACTAAAATAAACAACGTGAAATAAACTTCTCGGAAATATACAGGTTTTGATCAAATTTTGAAATAAAAAATAACCGCTTAAAAGGGTTAGACTGATCAAAATGTGACAGAGAAAAGTATCTGAAAAAATAAAATGAGCACGCCAGGTTGAGCTACGCGAACCGTAGATTAATAAAATTGACGTCTGAAAGCTCAATTAAAAAAAAAAAATCTCCCGCTAATTTCATCTACATTTGAGAATCAATTCGACCATTCTGTCTGTAAATCTAAAAAATTATTTCGGTTGATATTTTAGGAATTATTCATGATGAAATGCATTTTTGTTATGCAGATGATGCAAAGTGATAATGAAATTAGATGAATGAAAGTTTTGAAAATTCCCAGACAAAATTGAGGTATGACACAATCTACTGGTAAGTACTCAGGATCTGCCAACGAAGATCCTCATTTGCACTTAAGGCAATTCCTGGTGTCATTGATGATGCTGTCGCACCTCGAAAATTCATCGAAGGACGCGACCCTCGCGTGAAAGGCGCGGAAAACGTTTCGACAGAGTCGCCACCGAACTTTATTTATCCCAAAAGAGGGAAAGGAAAATATCGAGAAAACCTTTAAGGGAGCGGATGAGAACGTGGTCGTCGCAACCACATTCTGGGTTCGGGAGTCGGTTACGTGAGGGGAAGGTATTAGCACCCCTTACGCCCGTTGTACTCAACGGGAACCTCTTAGTTCGATTTGTGATGGACATTATCTAAGCTTGCTTGTTTTCTTCTCAACGATATATGCGAAAAGGCAAAGTAAAAAGTTTCGATTGCTAAGGGAAATGGGGTGGTTTTAAGATAGGGTGCTCGGCAAGATCATCGCGACCTCGGGCCTATGTATGCTCATTCGGACGAGAATGAGAAATCAGAACAATCGTAGTTTGACTACGAGGTTTGACGGAAAAAGATGGTAGTGTGCTCGCCAAGATCATCGCAATCTTGTGCCTACGTATCTTTACTCGAACGAGAATAAAGAATTAGAGCAGTCGTAGTTCGTGGTACGCCCACGAAAAGAGGGTTAGGGTTTGATTTTTAGGAGATGAAAGATTGAATGACATACAACCCAAGGGGCGTGCCTCGAGAGAAGTCACTCAAGAATCCAAGGAATGCTAGACTCCAAGAACTCAGTTCTTTCGTGAGTTGATTGCGAAAATATTTGATAATGGTTAAGTGTTTTAAGACGAAAGGGTGAATGAATAACAACCCAAGGGCGTGCCTCAAGAGCCATTCATTCGAAAATCTGAGGGATGCTAGATTCCAAGAATCTCCTCCTTTCGTTAGTTGATTAAAATAACGGTTTGAAAAAGATCGAATCAGATTGGTTGAGAAAAGACGTAAGGATCGATACTAGTCCCTAGGGGTGCTCCTAGTAACGAAACCTACGAAATGTGCAAGTGTGCATTTGACGACGAGGCAAAAGGCACTCGACTTACGAGAATGTTTTGAAGTGTGGCTCGACGAGGAGTCGAGAATTGGTTTGAAAATGGTTTGATTTGTTAAGTGTTTTAGGGAGAATGACGATTATTCGATAAACGAGACGTCGGCCTCGCAACCAATTAATCGGGGCATTACTGGGATGCTAGATCCCAACGACACCTTTTTCATTCGATTGATATATGAAATATTGTTTGTTGGACGACGAAAGTACCACATGGAATGCTAGACTCCAATGGCATTCCTTTTGTCCAAATAGTTAAGACGAGTGTTTTAGGAGCGAAAGGTCGAATGATCGCCACCTAAGGCGTGCGCCTCAATAGCGGTCACTCAAGAACCCAAGAAGTGCTAGACCTCAAGAGCTCAATTCTTTCGCGATTTAATTAAAAAAAAACGATTTGAATATGCGTGTTAAGTGGTTTTAATCGAAAATTAAATGCTTAGGCGTTTCGATAATTGTTAGTGTGTTTGATTAAAATATGAAAAAAAAAATGAAATGGTTAGATAAACATGATATGAAAATGATATAGACAATATGATAAGAATATGAACAATAATAATCAAGATAATATTGACATAAAATGAACAAGATATAATATTGACATAAAACTAAAGTTGGTCTCGTCTTAATCGAATTTAATCGAGAAATCGATAATCAACGATTTTTTGACTTTCATGGACCAAAAATGAAAAGTCATAAGATAAAGAAAAAACAAAATCTAAATAGAAATAAAATCGGTCTCGTCTTGATCAAGATTTAATCGAGAAATCGACAATCTTTAATACTTGGCTTTCATTGACCAACGAAAATGGAAATTAAATGGAGATAGAAATTAAATCGAAAATATAGAAAGGTCTCATCTCTACTAAGATTTTAAATCAAAAAATCGATAATCTTTAGTATTTGATTTTCATTGATCCAAAAATGAAAAATAATGAAAAAAAACATAATTAGAAATGAAATAAAATCGAAAAGAGGTAAGAAAAATAAGAAAGGTTTCACCTTTATCAAGATTAAAAATCGAAAAATCGAAAAATCTTAGATATTTGGTTTTCATTGACCCAAAAATGAAAAATAATAGAAATGAAATAAAAAAATCGAAAAAAGATAAGAAAAAGAATAAAGGTCTCACCTTTATCAATATTTAAAATAAAAAATCAATAAATCCTTGATATTTGGTTTTCATTGACCCAAAATTAATAGAAATAAAATAATAAATAAATCGAAATAAAAAATAAATTAATAAATAAATAGGCCTCATATAAATCAAGATTTAGAATCGGTTTGAGAAAATCGACTATATCATGAGATTTTTGATATCATTGGCCCAAAATCGAAAATAAAAATGAAATCGACATGGAAATGAAGAAGAAATCCCTGAAATCCTCAAATCAAAACCATCCATTCAATTATTAAACAAATAAAAAGAAAATATGATGAAAATAGCATAAGATTCTAAAAGAAATTCTAAAAAAAGAAACAAAAGCAATAATAAAAAAAAGTTAAATAAATGAAACAAATCATGGGGTGGCGCATGAAGACTCAAGGGTGTGTAAAGAATCCGCCATGGGCTAAGCAAGGCCCATTACACATTCATACAAAGACACACGGGTGAGATAATTACATCACGGTCCAAAGAGAAAAAAAAAGATTGAATGAAAAAAGGGTGGAAAGTCTAACGCTACAACACATACATCCAGAAAAAGGTAGTGCATTCAAGAAGAATGAAGAACAAAAGGCGCACAAAACACCTTCGTATTTTCACTCTCAATCTCTCTCAAGCTTCAGGTTTGGTTCGATTCGTTCTCCTTTTTACGGTCTCGGTTGGTTTCAATCTTCGTCTCTACTCTCCTGATTTCATCTCTCTGTTTCTATGATTTGCGGTTGTGGTTTTGTGATTCGAAAGGGTTCGTGAATGAGTTATGGGTTTTGTTGTGGGTCTGGAGTGATTTGTGGTTGTGGTTTTGTGATTCGAAAGAAGATGGTTGGGTGTTTGAAAGTTTGAAGGTTGTTGAATCGAAGGAGGTGTATTGCGATTTGTGATTCGAGATGAAGAAGGTTGTTATGATCTGGAGTGGATGTTCTGTTGTTGCGGAAGAGGAAGGTTAAAGAAGGATGAAGGTTTTTTTATGGTGAGAAAGTCTGTGAGCTTCAGAGAAGATGAAGGTTATAGATGTTTGGAGAGAAATTTTGGCAGGGTGTTTTTGGTTCCAAGAACTTCTCCATGAGAAAAGAGGGAGGCTCCTTTTATAGAAGGATTAAAGGGTAGAAATGGAAAAGGTTGAGAGGGAATATTCTGCGCATTGATGATGGTGTTATTGCTGCGTTTTGATTTTCTAAGTGGGTGCATGAAGGTTTGTGTGGCGTGATACGTGGGTTTAAGGCGTGTTGTACGGTTGGTGCAGCAATGATATTTACAGGTTGGAGGCAAGGTGTGTGTGAGTCTTGAAAACAGTTTTATTTATGCACATTGGTAGCTCCTGGTGTGGCTACTGGTTGCCTTATGGTGCATTACAAGTCATGTTTTTGGTTTATTATTTGATGGCTACTTTGAATTTGTTATTTTTGCTATTCAGGTGAGATGTTCGCAGGTCGTATGGAGTTGTGGGGTCCTTGTTACCATTTGTGCAGGTTGGAAAAATGTTGTGTGGTTGTGTAATTGTGATGTTGCTGCTGGTCTATCGTGAAGCATGGACGGCTATTATGAAATCAAGTACTTGATGGAAACTCTCTGTGTGCGAATGTATCATGATCTTAGAAATTACTTCTCCTTTATTTTTGTAAATTTTCTTTGATGGACAATGTAATTTTGTGATATTTTGTGATGGGCTCTTTTATTCTTTGGTATTGGACTTTTTGGAATTTTTCTTTTTGTGTAGAACCAGTGATAATGGACTTAATGATATTTTCTTTTTGTAATTTTTGTGATTGTAAAGGCTTTATATGAAGACTTTGTGATATTGACAATTATCTTTGGAATTCAGTTCATGTGGGCTATAAAAAACGGGCCTTTGGAAAGAAACGAATGACTTAAAAAAAGGTGAGTTAGTTGTGTAAAGAAAGTGAATTGAATTTCTTTTGAATTTTGAATAAAATGGATATGGTCATGGTTTATGAGTAGCTAAAAAAATGGATCATGAATGGATATTAAAAATGAAATTGGATATGGATATTGAATTATTTGGATAGTGACAGGTGGAAGAAATAGAAAAATCATAGTTTTGAAATGGATATGGATCATAAAAAAAAGTATGGATGAACATGATAGATTTAGAACGGATAATGGAGAAGGACTAAAATGGACAAAGTGGGTGTAGTGTAGATGATAAATGGATAAAAAATGGGTAAATGGATAATGAAAATTGGATTGGGTACTATGGATAGAATGGAAATGAATGAGCGGCTCTTGAGAAGCTATGAATCAATCACAGCTTTGAATCACAAATCACCCTTGATGCACTTCACTGTGAATCCCATTTAAAATGAACCAACCCACACACCAACTGATTTGAATAGGCCCAGAAACCCTGACTAGATTCTCACACACACATCACATGAATTAATGCATTCGAGCCTTGGTCAAAACCACTGAACTATACTCAACACTTGTCTGAGTCACTTTGAATTCAACCCTGCACAACATGTTTTTTTGATATTTGAATGATGGAAAGTGGATAGATGTACAGATGAAGATTATATACAAGTCGGACAAATTTGGGGTATGACAGATGCATTCAGATTAAGGCTCTTTCCATACTCTCTAAGGGATAGAGCTAAGAGTTGGTTAAATTCCTTGGAGCTTAACTCCATTGCCACATGGAATGATTTGGCAGAAAAATTTTTGGCCAAGTATTTCCTTCCTTCCAAAAATGCAAAAATGAGAAATGAGATAACTTCATTCAGACAAGGAGAGGATAAATACCTATTTGATGCTTGGGGAAGATTTAAGGAGCTACTTAGACAATTTCACCACCATGGAATATCAATCTGTATTCAACTTGAAACTTTCTACAATGGATTAATGCCTTCCTCAAAAAATATGTTAGATGCCTCAAGTGGTGGAGCTTTTTTGTCTAAATATTATGAAAACGGTTACAAGTTGATTGAAAGTATTACTGCCAACACAAATCAATGACCTGTCACTAGGGCAACTGCTAATTCAACTAAAAAAAGATCTGTTGGTGTTCATGAAGTCATTAAGACTACAACTCTTGTTGCTCAAGTGGCTCAAACCCACAAGAAGATGAAGAATCTGATGACTCCTGAAGTAGCAAAGCTTGAACCTGCGAAGGTGGTTACTGGCGCATCAACGGTTGTATGTGTATTATGGAGGTGCTCATCTATTTGAAGAATGCTCAGCAACTCCTATTTTTGTTAACTATGTTGGAAACGACAAGTGTAACAACCCCTACAGCAACACTTACAATCTTGGTTAGCGCAATCACACCAATTTATTATGGAGTAATAATCAAAATCAACTAAAGCCTCAAGCAACTCAAACACCACAAATTCCTTCTGGCTATTCTGAACCTAATTATGTTGTGACAATTCAAGGGAATAACCAACTGGAAAATATTTTTAAATCCTTCATTCAAGAGACCAAAAATCGGTTTCAAGCACAAGGAGTTAGTATAAAAAATCTAGAGAACCAAGTGGATCAGATTGCCACTACACTTAGTTCAAGAAATCAAGGTGCTCTCCAAAGCTCTACTAAAGCTCCAACCTCATCATTTGGGGTTAAGACTTACAATACGTCTACTTATAGGCAGGACAGAAATTGTTAGTCATAGTGGCTACTGATTTATCTGCTGAACAGAAGGGTCAACTGTTGACAATTCTAAAAGCATAAGAAGGGTGGCATGACAGTGATCAACAATGAACATAATGAATTAATTCATACAAGAACAGTTACATGCTGAAGGATCTGTATGGACTATAGGAAGCTGAACATGGACACAAGGAAGGACCACTTTCCTCTACCATTTATTGATCATATGTTGAGTAGATTGGCTAGTAAAGAATATTATTGTGCTTGGATGGGCATTCTAGCTACAATCAAATAACCATTGCACCCGAAGATCAAGAGAAGACTACATTCACTTGTCCATATGGTATGTTTGCTTTCATAAGAATGCTCTTTGGATTTTTCATACATTATTGAGAGTTCCATGGAGGTTTTCATGGATGATTTTTCTGTTTTTGGAGAATCGTTCAAGAAATGCCTTGATAACTTGGATTTGGTGTTGAATAGATGTGAAGAGAACAACCTAGTGCTAAATTGGGAAAAGTGCCACTTTATGGTGAAAGAAGGTATTGTTCATGGGCATAAAACTTCAAAGGAAGGCTTAGAGATGGATCAAGCAAAAGTGGAAGTGATAGAGAAGTTGCCACCCCCAGTAAAAATCATGGGAATCAAAAGTGTTCTGGGCCATGCTGGATTTTATGGAAGATTTATCAATGATATTTCCAAGATAACTAAGCCATTGTGCCAGATACGGCAGCATGATGTGCCTTATGTCTTTAGTCAGGAATGTATGAAAGCTTCCAAGTTATTGAAGATAACCTTGATCTATGCACCAATTGTGAAGACTCCTGATTGGACAAAGCCCTTTGAACTGATGTGTGATGCCACTGATTTTGCTATTGGAGCTATGATTGGGCAAAGATATAACAAGATGTTCCACACCATATATTATGCTAGTAGAACATTAATTGAAGCTCAAGTCAATTACACAAAAACTGAAAAAGAGTTGCTAGCAGTTGTCTTTGATATTGACAAATTCAAATCCTACCTGGTGGGAACAAAACTCATTGTGTATACTAATCATGTTGCCATAAAGTATCTTATTGCCAAGAAGGATTCCAAGCCTAGGTTGATAAGATGGATGTTGTTATTCAAATAAGTTGACTTAGAGATAAGAGACAAGAATGCAGTAGAGAATTTGGTAGTTGATCATCTATCCAGGCTACCAGAGGAAGTGCAGAACAAGAACAATGAAACAATTCAGGAAAGTTTTCCTGATGAACAACTACTATTGATTACCTTTGGCGTGACACCTTGGTATGCTGATATTATCAAGTATCTGGTCAGCAGATACATTCCACCAGATTTCAATGCTCAACAAAGGAAGAGGTTCTTCCATATAACCAAAAGTTACTTTTAGGATGAACCTTCTCTGTACAAACAATGTGTTGACCAGCTGCTAAGAAGATATATGGACCGACCAGAAGCACGACAAATCTTTATTGCCTATCATGAAGAACCTTATGGAGGACATTTTGGAGGCACCAGAACTACTACTAAAGTTCTGCAATCAGGTTATTTCTAACCCTCTCTTTTAAAAGTTGCTCATGAATTGGTAAAGAGTTATGATAGATGTCAGAGAGTAGAAAATATCTCCATGAGGCAAGAAATGCCTCTTACCAACATCCTTGAAATATAAATTTTTGATGTGTGAGGCATTGACTTCATGGGCCCATTTCCTATATCTTTTGGAAATATGTTTATCCTGGTACATGTAAACTACGTCTCTGAGTGGATAGAGGCACTAGCAACTCCAACTAATGATGCTAAGGTGGTGACCTAATTTTTGATTAAAACCATTTTCACTAGACATGCAGGCTGAGAATCTTTGTCTCCCAGGTGAGAATCTTGGTCTCCCAGGTGATATGGGAAATTTGATTGAAACCATGAAGTGGACCAGATTCTGTCAGCAACTACATCCCTATAATACTCAGATTGTGAAGGAGTTTTATGCAAATCTGGTTGACACTAACAATAAGAAGGCTGAAGTCATGGTTAGAGGAGTGAAGGTGTCGTACTCTGATGGGATAATTAACATGATGTTCAAGTTGAGACATGTGGAAGACAAATATCAAGACCCATTGTTGGCATCTGATGATTCTAACTATGAAGTGTACATGGAGTCTTTATGCAACCCAAATACTAAATGGTTGGAAACTGAAAGAGAGAAAACTGTCAAAAGGATGGATTTGAGGGTTGAATCAAAGGTATGGTACCAATTTATCAAGCATTTGCTTAGATCAATAGCACACAATGAGACTGTCAATAGAGCATGTCTAGTTTTGCTTCATTGCATTACTTGTGGTGAGGGTATCAATGTAGGAAAAATCATTGTGCAAGAGATCCAGGCCTGTTGGAAAAAGAAGGAAGGAATGTTGTACTCCCCTTACTTGATCTCTAATCTTTGCAATATGCATGGTGTGCATCAGAAGGCAACTAATGAGATTTTTCACCCCCATGCAGCCTTTGATAAGACTTACATTCAATCCTTGAAGAAACTTAAGGGCAAGAGAAGGCAACCGGAGGTAAGACAGGAGTCAGCAGGTGAAGCAAATCTTGAGACATAATAGATTTTGTGGAAAGTGTTGTTACAGATGCAAAAATACCATATAGATTTCTTTAAGTTCTCAAAAGAAAAGTTTGAATGGAAAAAGAAGCTGAATGAGTGGAACTACAATGATGAAGTTGTACTAGTTTTTCTAGATCATATTCTGAGAGAACATGAAGAAAATAATGATCAACCCCAAATAGAAGAGAAGGTGAAGAAAAATCAGAAATACCAATGTTCTCTGGTCCGCATGTAGCGTCTAGCTTTGGCATGCCTAAGGAGAATACCATTGAAAATCCTAGGAAGAAAGCCAGAAAGAGCAAGCACCCTAAACAAGTGAAGACGTGAGTCGTGACTAAGGAGGACACAGAAATTAAAACTGACAAGAAAGAAGCAAAAGTTGATGAAGACAATGCTGATGAGGATGCAAGAACATTGAAGGAGCTGATAGCACAAGCTACTAAAGACAAAAAGTAAATCATGGATGATGTACCTAAAAAGGTGAAACGTAAAAAAGTTTTGGAAGAAGAAAAATTCAGTGATGAGGAAGATGAAGAGCAAGAAGAAAAGGAGAAGACGGAGAGTCTTGACAATGCTGATGTTGAGTTGAATGGAAATGAGGAGGCTAGAAATGGCTTGAATGGCCAGCAGGAAGATGCATAAATTGCTGAAGAGGAAGATAGAAATTTGACTACGGACTCACACAAATTTGAGTTTGTAGAAGAATCTGATGAAGAGACTAATGCTGACATGACATTAGTTGTCACTCCTATGAAGGTGAAATAGCCATCTAATTCTAGCACGCCTGTCCCAGCAAAAGTGACTCAGAAAAAGAAATCCTCTGCAAAGACCAAGCCTTCAGCAAAGCCAAAATCTCCTCCCAAGAAAGTTCAGTCCAAACCATTGAAGGTGTATGATGCGGTCGTGACAGAAACTTCCTCTAAGGCGCCTAAGAATTCAAAGTAAGAAATCGTGCAAGAGCATGCCCAAAATTAGGCCAAGAAAAAGAAAAAAGAAGACCAAGCTTTGAGAAAGAGCAGCAGGCTCAATGCCTAGCTGGTATTTCTCCTGATATCTATGAGGGTAGCTTGTGGCATGTCCCATCTCTTCAGATGATAGTGAGAACCATGTCCTTACTTTAAGTCTGGGGGTGGGGGCTTGTGTCATGACCTTGCCCTTCAACCCACCTACTCTCAATTGTCATATGATTTGCTGTTGATGAAGATTTGTTGTTTTTAGGTTGTTATTTTAATGTTTTTTGTTTTTGTGGTTTGGTTGTTTGTCAGCCACATTTTAATTAATGAAAACTTTGTTTGTGTTAGTTTTAATTTCTTTTTTATGTTAAAAAAAAATAAAAACAAAGAAACAATTGACTTCAACCCCTTGAAAGACAAACAACTCTAAGAGACTTAGAAAAAATCTATTAGGACTGTACCTTTATTGGAAACAAAGCTTTGTGCGCTAGGCAATTGCACCTTCCTATGTTTCTGATAACCCCAATCGCGCATTGAGTAGTTAGAAAAGTAAATAGCCTTTTGATAAATTTGAATTATTTTAAAATATGGAATAGGAATTCACTAGAAGATTTAGTTAGGGGAGGATAGTACTGCTGTTTAGGATCTAGTACAATTAGACACTTTGTCGATGCTGAATAAAAACACCAAAGTGTGTGAAGGAAGTAAGCCAAAGTGCACTTCTAGAATAAGTTCCTGTGCCAAAAACTAGAGGAGAAAAAAGCCTTGAATAAGTTCTTGTGCCCTAAACTGAAGGAACGATTGATACTTCCACCATTAGTACCAGGTTGGACTCATTACAAGTGAGATCGCGTCAGGGGTAAAGGTGGAACATCTACTTAGCTTATCAATAAAAATGCAATTGTGTCTCTAAGTACAAAAATATAAAAAATAGATAGTCAAAATCCCCCCTTCTGAAATTGAAAGCTGAAATCTTGAACCATAGGAAAAAGCAAGCAAAGTTAAAATTAGGCTAGTTATCTTGACTGAAGAGTCCCGACATGACAGGTAGCATCAGTAATGCACAAAACAAACACACTTATGATCTAACTTCAAGGCTGAGTTGTGTCAGTATTTGAAAATAAGTCCCTTGACATAATTTTTGAGTTGATAATGAGTTATAATAGCTGGAAACGTGGTTGTGTGGAAAGGAAGTTTCTCTGTCGTTAACTGTCGCATCACCTGAGAACAAACAATGATTTAAGTTTAGGGATGTGATAAACCACCTTTTGTGAGTTATTATTGACCTTAGTTCTTTCACTTTCTTAGATTATTTACCTTTTTAGTAGCTCGCTTTTAGATCATTTCAACTGTTTGACAACAACTAGCTTGAAGCATAATAGGGGCTCCCTTTTGTTTATTTATTATTTTTGTTGCTTGATTTAAGGTTAGCTTTGACAAGGGAAGGAAATACTGTAGTAGACAACACCTGGGAGTGCTAGCTGAAGTATGAAGATGGACTTTACCAAAGAGATTAAGTGAAGAAAGCAGTTGATTCCGAGGGAAAGCTTGAAAGGAATGGAGTACTAGAGGGAAAATATGCTTTGTAGTGAAGAAAATTCATTTGAATTTGTGATTAAGATAAAAAAGGCACTAGAAGACAAAAGTATTGAAATTCTGGCCTATGCAGACAACAGATGTCCTAACACATGTCAAGACATTGTGCTACATAATCATTTAAACTCAGAGGCGCAACAGCAGACTAATACCTTGAATATCAGAACTGCACAATCACAGATGTCACGACATCTGATCCAACATGTCAGTCAAGAACAATAACAAAACTGTAAATTGCAGAATGTTAAATAAGACAGTATGTGTTAACCCAGTTCGATGCAAACCATCTACATCTGGGGGATACCAATCCAGGACGAAGACTTCACTATCTGTAGAACTGTTACAAAGCTAAACTCCCCAATTTACAACTTTATACCTAACATCCACCCAATAAACATCTTTATCAAGGTTAAACTCAAACGTTTACAACCCTGATATGAGATACGCCACTCACATCCTAATCACAACCTGTTAAATCTCTGTCTTCTGCCAATACAGAACCTGTCGTGGTTTCTTGAGCTTTAAGTTATCTTGGACTTACTTCAAAGCTTCGTCCAAGAACAATACAATAACCATTACCTACAGGCTTCTGGTTGTATCCCTGTACCTATGTCTTCCACTCTGCATCCCATATTACAGAGTGGAGACTTACAACTCCTACGAGAGCCAATGACTCTCAAACCCTAAACCCTTATTCAACATAAGAGAACTAGGTTACAAAGTTATAAGTGATACAAAAGTATAGTACGTTTACCCTAGGTCTAAGTCTCTTTATATAGTCTTCTGCTGTCTTGGGCTTTCTATCTTTTCTCCTTTATCCACTCTGCAAATTCGTACCAACTCTTGTATAATGAAACCTACTATATTAATAAGATGTCCACTCTTGCTGTTGGGACATCTTCTTCGACATCTTTAATCTTGAGCAGATTTCTTTATTTTTATCACATTCCTGTTTTACCAAAATTTCGTCAAACCACATGAGCTTTCAATCTCCCCCCTTTTGACAAATTTTGGCTAAAACACTCCCTTCAGTGTTGGATGAGCGAGATAGATAAAGGTCTTTGAGTATCTTCATCTTGAGAGTTTCCCTTCTGATATCTTCTTTCTGAATTCCAGAAAGAGCTTAAACAGTCGTGACATGGAGTTCATAAAATATGTAACTCAGATCACAAGTCACAACTTGTTTTTCAACTCCGATCACAAGACACAAAAAAAGACGTGTTAAGATGTTAGAACATCTTATCCAGAATTCTTACAAACCAACTGCAGGAATGTACCCAGAAGCAACATAAAAGCATAACAGAAGGCCATTAAAGCCATTCTCCCCCTTTTTGGCCAAAACTTGGCAAAAGTGGCCAAGACAATTCCAAACCCAGATGCAACTCATCCAGAATTTTAGAAATCCCATCGAACACTCTCTCAAATACAGAGAAATGAGACTAAGAAGAACCAGCACAATCTTATTTATAGCCAAGCAATCTCCTTAGGAAGTAATGAACCACAAAAAAACCACTGGTCAATTCAAATGACCATTAACCGAAGGAAATAACTCCACCAAATGCGCACCGGCCAAGACTGTTGATTGTTTCTTCTTTTAAGACCACCGACCAAAGAACCCATTACATGCAAGCATGTTTTATAGCAATGTCCTGACATTATGTCAGACATTGTCTATTCTTCCTAGGTTCTTCTTCTGATTTGACAACACAGATATTTCTTCACAAAATTATGATCACAGTCTGCAGAGAAAAATAAATTCTCCCAGACTCAACCAATGATTCTTAAGCATCCAATAAGAACCATTTAACTTGTATTGCCAAGTTTCCCCCAACTTGCAACAATACAAAATGTCAAGACATCCTTCTTGACATCTCATCCTCCCAGGATAGACACATACTCACAGCTTGCTTGACGCACAAATGCAAACTGGAATTCCAACTGCATCCTCGCAGTAAAACATCTTAGATCAAGGAGAAACTCCCCCTATCTAAGGTAACCAGTGCTCCTCCACAGAACACCTAGCTAATGAATGGAAAACATAAGACGCATCTTCATGTCTTCAAGAGCGCACCCTCAGTTCAAGCCATCTGCTGAAGACAATCATCAACTCTCTTATTGCTTCTTCTAATAAGAACTAATAATCACTCACACATGATCACCATCATGCTACCCGTGAGGAAATAATAAAAGGATAACAATCCTACCATAACAAACTCTTGGCTTAAGATCAAAGTCTCATTGATCCCCCTCATCCTGCAACCATCTACACACCACACGAACTCCTCCTGAATTCTCATGTATAAACCTCCAACTGCTTGAGGCACAAACCAATTGAATCAGAATGCTTCACATTCCTCAAAGAGACGCACAGGGCCACTTAGTTTGTTATAACGATGTTAGATATCGTATGCATGCTCCAGAACTTCACAGCTGCCAAACTGATCCACTACTAGCATGACTTGCAGCCAGGGGCAACATCCCCTTAGCAAGATTTTCCACTGAATCTACTAAGCCAGCAATAGAGATAGACACCCCACAATCCAAGACAGTCATTCCTTATCATTCTCCTGTATGATAACTTGGAATACTTCTGATTTTCTGGTGAATATCCACTTCTGAACGCATCAGAAACCAGACCTTCATGCAATCAACATATGATCCACTCCAGCCTTCTCCACACCATCCTCCCAAGGCAGTTCTTCTACTTCATCATTCTCCCGTATGACAAGATAAATACTCCTTAGACATGATGTAGCCAACAAGTTCCTAGACCAGAACTTAAGAATCCTCCACCAAGGATAACCAACCCAAAGATGTTCTAACATTAGTTAGGACATCTTCCACACATCACATACACCACACACCATGGTTCTTAATATGCTCCACCACTGGACTTACTATCAGCATAGTAATCCAAACTGAAGATCTTCACACAACACTGCGCCACCAGTTTGAACAAATAAAACTTCAGAAACCCAGAGAGAAATAATCTCTCATCCACCAAAAGAAGGTATACTTTCATCCTCAACCCATAACTTCTGCCACAAGCTCCTAGAGAACCAGAACCTCCTTACATTTTCAACTAACTACTCTTCTGCACAAGAGCAATCAGTTTCAAGCATCCTGCTTGAATGCACACTATGAAACCAACCAAATGCCACCTTTTGATTGATCTCAATCTTCTTCAGAATTCCCACAAGATACACTGATCCACCAATGAAAATAGATCTTTAAGTCACATGAACTACTTGCCCCATAGCAAGACATCTTGGATCCACCAAGCCTCTTAGTCATGTAACATCTTTCCATCCACAGCTCCCGCAAACTGCATGAGATAGACCTTTTTGAAGCATCCACAACTTCCATTCTCCTGTAGACCACCTTATCTTAAGCTGATGTGCCACATCACTAGCTGAGACTTCTGATGTTAAGCTAGATGTCAGAATATTCTGATATGACATCCAACTATTGAATTCATCTCCTCCTTCTGCCACTTAGAAGAACCTCCTCCCTTTGCAGAACAAGAGTTCCATGCTCTCATAGACTTGATTCAACAACCAAGTTTGAGTAGACAACCTCTATCCTGCTTTAGAACTCCAAAGACTTCAAACCTGCCACGTTTGAATCTTCAGAAAATAAGTAGTCCAAGACTACACCATAGCCATACCAAAGAATGCCACTTTCCTTAGTAGAGCAGATTGTAGAAAGTCAGAGATAACTGCCACTTAACTTTGACCTTCAATAAGAAGATCAGTATCCATGCTCCAAAGCACCTAGATCAGAAATAAACCGATCTAAGCTGTAACCATCAAGAATATGATGTCTTCATCTTCATCTTCAACATCATCAAAGTCCATACTAGTTTCTTCCCAGGAAAATCTCCAGAGAACACATGCTTCTGTCACACCCGACTGAAGCTACTTCATAGGTCACCACCTAAGACTAAAACAGATGCTAAAGCGTATGCAGTACCCCTCCCATGATTCTGCACAAACTCTGATGATGAGATGTTCTAACATCTTGTTGAACATCAGCAATCTTGACTTTCAAGGATAATCAATTAAATACTTGTGGATTCCACAAATAGCAATTGATCTTAAATCCTTGTCCAATAACCCTTCTACATTGTTGTAGCTAAGCTCCACCAGATCACATCATGAACACTTATAAAGTATTCAATTTTTTGCGAGTATCTTCTTCAAAGGACAATGTTGAGATACCAAGGCTGCCACCCTTGACTCAAGTAACTAAGACTTTCTCTGAACAAATCTTATTTAGCTCAACAATTCTTCAATCAGATTGGATCCACTCTTAGGGTCAAGAGAGATGAATCCTTCCTTGCTATTTTTGGATGGTGAAAATAAATCACCTCCACTTTCTTCAGATCGTGTTTCAAAGAAACACCTTCTAGTCAGAAGAGTAACTAGAAGACTCCAGATACACAATATAGATGCCTTTATGAGTGGACTTGAGAGAATTCTCAAGTATCTTTGACAACTTAGTCGATCAATAGTTTATCAAACTCCTAGAGCAAGAACCAGATAAACTTAATCTCAAATCCTCTCCTCTTTAACTGACGTCAATTTCACCAAGAAACCAAGCTTCCAAGTACCACATCATCATACCAGATATCTAACCATAACTCCCTTCACTCCATCGCTCCCGACTTTGGAATAAAAGAATGCAGATATCTTCAAATATAGAGGCCGACAATTAAGACCTTCCACCAACTGTCTTTAGTAACAACTCCAGAATCCCATAATTCTAGAGCTCTTCCATGAGAAACACATGCAGTGGAACCACCAAGGAACAAATCCTGTTTGCCCTAATAAGATGTTACAACATCTTATAAGGCACACCAACAAGAGAACTAGCCACTTCTCTTGTAGTTGTTGTAGAATCTCCCTAGCAACATGAACAACCTCCAGGTTGATCCCTTCGATCCAAAACATCCATCTCATCCATTAATACCCTTAAGTATGTCAGAGTTGATTGATCTGATCTTCAAAACTCCTCCTTGTTTAAATGCCAGAAAGTATCTCCCAAGGATCTCATCCAGAACCAGACAGGATGCCTGCTCTGATACCAATTAATATTCTGGCCTATGTAGACAGCAGATGTCCTAACGCATGTCAAGACATTATGCTACATAATCATTTAAACTCAGAGGCGCAACAGCAGACTGATACCTTGAATATCAGAACTGCACAATCACAGATGTCACGACATCAGATCCAACATGTCAGTCAAGAACAATAACAAAACTGTAAATTGTAGAATGTTAAATAAGACAGTATGTGTTAACCCAGTTCGGTGCAAATCACCTACATCTGGGGGATACCAATCCAGGACGAAGACTTCACTATCTGTAGAACTGTTACAAAGCTAAACTCCCCAATTTACAACTTTATACCTAACATCCACCCAATAAACATCTTTATCAAGGTTAAACTCAAACGTTTACAACCCTGATATGAGATACGCCACTCACATCCTAATCACAACCTGTTAAATCTCTGTCTTCTGCCAATACAGAACTTGTCGCGGTTTCTTGACCTTCAAGTATCTTGGACTTGCTTCAAAGCTTCGTCCAAGAACAATACAACAACCATTACCTACAGGCTTCTGGTTGTATCCCTGTAGCTATGCCTTCCACTCTGCATCCTATATTACAGAGTGGAGACTTACAACTCCTAAGAGAGCCAATGACTCTCAAACCCTAAACCCTTATTCAACACAAGAGAACTAGGTTACAAAGTTATAAGTGATACAAAAGTACAGTACGTTTACCCTAGGTCTAAGTCTCCTTATATAGTCTTCTGCTGTCTTGGGCTTTCTATCTTTTCTCCTTTATCCACTCTGCAAATTCACACCAACTCTTGTATAATGAATCATGCTATATTAATAAGATGTCCACTCTTGCTGTTGGGACATCTTCTTCGACATCTTTAATCTTGAGAAGATTTCTTCATTTTTATCACATTCCTGTTTTACCAAAATTTCATCAAACCACGGGAGCTTTCAAGTATTACAATTGTACAACCACGACTCTGCATGCTCTGCTAGAAAGGATAGCGCCTCCTGCACCTTGTTGTGGCAGTCTGTCACAGGACACTTTGTCTCCAACAAATGTTTCCTTGTAATTGATTCCTTGGAGGCTAAGCAGAGAGAATGTTGAGGAAAATGCTGAATTGATTATTGGGCTTGATGTGATTTCCTAAATGTTGGCCCATGATCCAAGACACCTCAAGAAAACCTAGTGGAAGATTATAAATAAACCCTGTTGAAGATTAGAAAGAGAGTTCATCATTCTAAGAGTACAAGACAGAGCATAATAGTGTGAGGTCAATGAAGAGAAAGGATAGTTCTTCTTCTCACCATGTCCCGTACCAACTATTGAGCATTGGTGTGACTGGAGTCTTCCCTTGGTGAGTATCCCTCTCAATCAGTCTTCAAGTTACTCTTAGGTTTTT
Organism: Lathyrus tuberosus; assembly: GCA_022829125.1. Taxonomy (NCBI): domain Eukaryota; kingdom Viridiplantae; phylum Streptophyta; class Magnoliopsida; order Fabales; family Fabaceae; genus Lathyrus; species Lathyrus tuberosus. Next base: position 2,183,445 of record JALAZF010000664.1, on the reverse strand, counting down.
ATTTCTTTTTAGTATCTGTTTAAGAATGTATCATTTGAGAACCATGGTTATTACCATTCTTTGTCAAATTATTTTAGCTAAAATTTCCAGGCTAACACACTCTACTACTTAATTCAAACTCAAAAGATCTCATAGTATTTAACAATAAGAAGTCTTGATTTAATAATGTTAGTCGCAACACCAAAATAAGATCTTAAAAAATCTAAACCTTCTCATATAAACTAGTTTATTTAATTATGTAAATAAGACAATCAATCTCTTTGTCCCTTTACTTGTTATTAAAATACAACTAATAAATCTATCATTCACTCTCATATCATTTTAAAATATGTATATATCTCACAATTTTAAAAAATATGATGGTCTTCTATGAGCATATGAAAAACACATTTTGACTTAGGGGAAAATTATAGCACGCATATTTAAAATAAAAGGTGTGAACGACAAGAACCACCTGCACAAATAAAGGTAAAAGAATAATTTAAGTGTCATAAAATATGCACAAATTAAATTCCCCCTACATCTTTTTTAATAATGTTTAAACAAAATACAAATATTCAAAGAAGGGATGTGGAAAAAAAAGATCTTTTTCATAATTCTTATCTGGATTTTGCTTGATTTTTCTAGTAGATCACCCTTCTTTTTCTAGTAGATCACCCTTCTATTGATTTAGGCGTTTTCTTATTCTTATATGTAAACTTTTGAGATTTTCGTCTACAAATATGCATGATCTTTTACAGATTAAAATGAATTCATATAAAAAAATAACACATGGTAAAATTTAATGTCAAATTAATAAATATATAAATAGGATTTTTATATTTGACTTCAACACAATGCCTCACATTTAAACATGGAGCCATTGCTAGCAAGCATCCTTTAAGTAAAAGGTGTGAACAGAGAAGAACCACCTACACAATTAAAGGTAACTAATGTAAAAGAATAATTTAAGTGTCATAAAAATTCACAAATTAACCCCCTTTACATCTTTTTAAATACCTTTTACTCAAAATTCAAATATTCAAAGGCGGGATGTGAAAAAGGGGTCTTTTTCATAATTATTACTAGGATTTTGCTTTCTTTTCTAGTAGATGAGCGTATTTTGGTATTTTCTTATTTTTATGTACCAACTTTTGTGATTTTATTCTTCAAGTATGCATAATCCTTTATATATTAAAATGAATTCATATTAAACACATAACATATTGTAAACCTTGATGTCAATTTAAAATATAAATATAATTTTTATATTTGACATCAATTTAGTTAAAAATTTATTTGAAGGTGAAAATATTGTAGAAGATTATCACAATTTTTATTTTAAATGTATTTTGACAATACTCTTGTTGATTTTCCTTTTGAGCCTCTTTAATATCCTCATTGTTGATTTGTAAATCATTATTTGCACGCATCATACATATAGGAGGTCTAGGCGAAGTATCTCCACCTGCATTGTTACAGGAAATTAATGTGAAAAAAATGACATAGCATGTGCAATTGTGGTTTAAATTAATATGTAAATAAAAACATGCAAAGGAGAGACATAGAAATAAAAGAAAGTTTTTAATCAAAACTTAAATATTCAAAGGAGAGATATAGAAATACAATAAAGTTTTTTTAATTCTTACTAGAAATATGCTTTCTTTTTCTATGACCACTTAGTTGATTTTGGTATTTTCTTATCCTTTTCAGATTCTACAATATCTTCACGGTTGATTGGTGCAACATCTCCACCTACACCATTAAATAAAAATAAAGTAAGAAAAAATTAAGTGACTGATAAACCACCTTTTATGATTTATTATTGACCTTAGATCTTTCACTTTATTAGTTAATTTACCTATTTGGTAGCTTGTTTTTAGATCATTTCAATAGTTTTATAACAACTAGCTTGGAGCACAATAGGTAATCCCTTTTGTTTGTTTAATGTTTTTGTATCTTGATTTAAGGTTAACTCTAACAAGAAAAGGCATGATTTTAGTAGACAACACCTGGGAGTGCTAGTTGATGTATGAAGATGGACTACCAAAGAGATTACGTAAAGAAAGCAGCAGAGTCTGAGGGAAAGCTTGAAAGGAATGGAGTACTAGAAAGGAACCGTGCTTTGTACTGAAGGAAATTCATTTGAATTTGTGGATAAGATTAAATAGGCGCTAGAAGACAAAAGTAGTACAGTTGTACAACCACCACTATGCACAATCTGCTAGAAACGGCAGTGCCACCTCCACCCTGCTCTGGCCGTCTGTCACCAGACACTTTGTCTCCCACAAATGTTTTCTTGTACCGGATTCCTTGGAGGCTAAGAAGAGAGAATGTCGAAGAAAGCGCTGAATTGATTATTGGGCTTGATGTGATTTCCTTAATTTTGGTCTATGATCAAAGAGACCTCAAGAAACCATAGTGGAAGAATCTAAATATACCCTGCTAAAGATTAGAAAGAAATTTCACCATTCCAAGAATGTAAGAAAGAGCATAATAATGCGTGGTCAGTGAAGAGAAATGAGAGTTCTTTTCTCGCCATTTCATATACCAGTTGCTGAGCATTGGCGTGACTGGAGTCTTCCCTTGCTCGGTATCCATATCAAGGAGTCTCCAAGTACCTCTTAGGTTTATATTTCTTTTCAGTATCTATTAAGAATGTATCATTTGAGAACCATGTCTGTAGTTTATACTGAGCTCACCAGGAGCTAAACCTTTTGTATGATGAGCAATGAGAAGATAACGTGATGATATTTTTATGTTAAGTGAAGTTTTATTTAGTGCCTTGTTTTATTATGTGTTAACTTGCTTACAAATCTGATTCTTTGAGTGACAAAATTAGAAAAAGTTAATAAGTTATTATTATGAAAGATCCTACAACAAGGGGATCTCATAATAAAAGTAGTTGAAAAGAGTAGGATAAAGATATTCACTTGATTAGTTCACTTAGAGATAAGGAACTACAACTATAAGGGTCTGTTTGGTTCAATCGAGGGGAGGAGAATGGAGGGATTTTTATCAAGGGGAGGGGAGGGGAGGGGAGGGGAGGGATTTTAAATATATATATGTTTGGTTCAAAATAAAAAAGGGGAGGGGAGACATTTTATTTACAAATATGTTTGGTTCACAAGGGGAAGGGAGGTATTTTAAAACTAATTTACATTTTTATGCTTCTAATTTTATCATAAGACTCGTGATATTTATCATTTATAATTCAAACACAAATTCATTGACGAAATATAAAGTATTCAATCAGAGAGCATCTTAAAAAATTTTATAAAAATTATAACGATTATAATATATAATTTTAAGAAGATTATCAAATATAATAAAATCTAATAAAAATTATTATAAACAAGAACATTACAATAATTAAAAAGTAACAATAAAATATAATAAATAAAATAAAAGGATTTAAACACATATAATAATAATAATAATAATAATAATAAGATGAATATATAAAAAGTATAAGAAATATAAAAGAAAGATAAAATTTGTTCAAAATATAACATTTAACATTTTAATAAGTTAAATTTATATTTAAATAAATAATAAGGATAAAAATGTAAATATAACTATGATTAAAGTGAATCTCCTCCCCTCCCCTCCAAATCCCCCTAAATTGGGGGAAGCAAAAAGTGAGTCAGGAGGGATTTTGGTCCCCTCCATTTACCTCCACTCTCCCTCTTAAAATTTGAACCAAACACAAAAACTATTAAATATTCCCTCCCCTCCCCTCCATCTACCCCCAACCAAACACAAGAGATTTTTAGAATATAATAGATGTATTTTAGAGTTATAAGCGTGACTTAGAGATTTGTTCCATTGCCTTAATAATACATGTTTTGATGTTGTAGAAATACACCTTTGGATCACTCTGGCCATTCTTGGAACGACACTACACTTCATGAACACATTGTTACATCATTAACATTAATGGACCTTAGCTCAACATGAACTCTCTTGATATTATTTCACACCTTGCACTGTTTATAGATTTGGTCTGCAGAGGAAAGATTGAACTTATGACATCTATCTATTATTTTTATCCATGCTCAAGCTTAAATTCAAAAGATAGTTTATTACAAAATCAATTTAAATAACATTCACTCCCTGTGGGAACGATATCCTTACTTTTTACCACTTGCTAATTTTAAACATACATGTATACTTGCACGTAACACATTTTCAAGCAACAATGACATAACATCTACGTTTATGGTATAGTATGATGAAATTACAAAACATGCAACAAATCTAATTTAAATAGCATATATAATATTGAATTAACTACATAAATGATATACTTAAATATACTTTTGGTCTACCTATTTTGATCAAAATAAAATATTTGTCCCTATTCATATTTCCATACGTGTCATCACCAGATATGATGTGCGAGTGACTTGGCATAACTAATTTAGATCAATGTCATATTTCTGATTCCCCATTAACATTTGAATTAAATAAAAAAAGGACTTATTTTTCATAATTTCAAACAATTATTGAAATTAATAAATTTAAAAAAATTAATGAAATATATTAATAGTTTGAATTTGATGGGCATCCTCATATCACGTTTAAGGACCATCGTTACTAAAATAAACTCCTAACACCATTTTATCCTCTTATTTACCTACACCAAAAACAATTTTCATAAAATCAATAAAAAAATAGTTTTTTTTCAATAAAATACAATTTTTTAAATATTGTTTTATATAGGAAATTAAAAAATGAATAACAAGAAAATTCTTTTTTTTCCTTTTGAAAACAAAATAAACAATTTATTTCAAGTTAAAAAAATGAAATTCTTTGAAAAAAATTGTTATTTTGTCAGAAAATAAAGAAAAAGTTTTTCCGATAAAAAGAAAAAAAATCATTTTTTATATCTGAAAAACCCAAAAAAGATGTATTGAATTTTTTTAAAAAAAATTGATTCTAAAAGAATTCAAAATTTAAAATCGATTGATAAGTGCAAACTGGTTATGAATCACTTTATAAATACAAACTAGTATTAAACCGATTTTAGACTTAATTGAAATTACTTAAGTTATTTTCAATCTCAACAAAAAGGAGGCCCCTAGCCGAGATGGCTTCGTTGGCTTCTTATTTCAGCTCTTTTGGGAAGTTATCAAACATAAGGTGGTGGCTGTTGTTATTCAATTCTTTAAAATTGCATATATCTTGCCTATTTTCAATGTTAAGACTATGAATTTATTGGCTAAAGATGGTAACCTTGATTCTATATATGATTTTAGGCCTATTATTCTAGATAACTTTAAATTCAAAGATATTTCAAAAGTTAGGGCTGACATGTTGGCTACCATCATGCAATTCATCATCTCCAAGGAGCAAAAAGGCTTTAAAGGCTTAATGCAAGGTAGACTCATTAGAGATTGCATTTGCCTCACCTCTGAAACTGTCAATATGTTATACAAGAGATCTTTTGGAGGCAACCTGGTCATGAAGGTTGTCATCTCTAAGGCATTTGACTCCATGGACAGGTCTTTCCTCCTGTAGTTTCTCAGAGGCTATTGTTTCAATGAAAAGTTCATTTTTTGGATAAGGGCAATCTTAACCTCTTCTAGAATCCATGTCTCTTTAAATGGGAAGTTGTTTGGTTTATTTGATTGTGAGTGGGGAGTGAGGAAGGCGGACCATATATCCCCCCATTCATTTTTTGCATTACACAAGAGGTATTGAGTAGAAGCATCTCCAATTCGGTTGCTCAACAGAAGGTAATGTTCATCCCTGAAGTTAGGGGTCTTGAAGTCCCTCGCATTGTCTTTATGATGATGATGTTATGGTGTTTTATAAAGGGAACAAAGCCACTATTAATGCTCTTGCTAGCATGTTATCTAGATATGCCAAGGCCTATGGTCAAGTTGTATATCCTAACTAGTCATTGGTCTTTGTTGGCTGCATCTCTGATTCCAGGCTGCATCGTCTTACTTCTCTTTTGGGCTTTTAATATGGCTCCCTGCGTTTCTCTTATATGGGAGTTCTCATCTTCAAGGGCAACCCCAAGGCCATTCACCTCAGTCCCATCGTTAACAGAATCAAGTCAAAGCTCAATGCTTGGAAGGTCTCTTGTCTCAGCTTTGCATTGAGGGCCCAGTTAGTTTAAATGATCATTCATTCTATGTTGTTGCATAGCTTCTATATCCACTCTAGACCCATATCTATATTTAAGAGCTTGCAGAAATACCCTAAAAACTTCATCTGGTCGGGAAATATAGACAAGGCTAAAGTTGTTACCATAGCGTGGAAGAAGGTCTGCAAAAATATATCTCTTATTGTTGCTAATGAAACCTCCAATTTGAAGCTAATGTGACTAAATCGCACAAAGATTGGGCTATCTTGATCATAGGGTGGGCCATTAAAAATGGTATGCCTACCAAGAACCATATTCACTCTTCTATACAGAGCAATATAAAGCACGAATATCCTACCATTATTTCTAACTCTTTCATTCTCATAGGCAATGGAACTAGGACCAAGTTCTGGCATGACTCTGGGTGTGGGCCTCCTTTGGTGGAGCAGGTTTAATGCAATAACATCCCCAAACCCAATTCCTATGTCTGAGTACATGATTAATGGTTCGTGGTGCTTCCCTGAGGATATTCTAATAATCATCCATGATCTCATATTGCTTGTCAACCATGTTACCATTCCTCTTGAGCCTGCTAAAGAATGTAGGGTCTGGTCTCAAAAATTGGTATTCTCACTCCTAAATAGGCTTACTGCCTCAAAGCCGGCGCTAGTCCTGTCATTCTATATATGAATTCACCATAATCAAGAGCTTTAATGTCAAAATGCATCCTCTATGGCCCCTAATATCATTGAGTTCCTATGGTAGCCTTTCTCTAATGGTTGGTTAAATTGAAAAACATATGTGTCCTTTGCCACCAAATTTTCAGCTTGTGGAGGCATTTTTCGTGACTATAATGGTGACATGGTGTTTGGTTTTATTTAATGAGAGGACCGCAATTCCTCCTTTCAAGCGGAGCTTTGAGGCATTATCAGAGCCATTAAGATTGCTTCTCAAAGGGGGTGGACCAAACTTTGACTAGAATTCTTCCTTAGCTTTGCTCATTCTTAATAATGGTAAAACTGTCCCTTGGATTTTGAGAAATAGGTGGCTTAAATGTGTGGCGTTATTGTGTTTCTTTTTATTGAAGATTAACTATAGAGATTTATTCATCTATGTTTCTCAGGAAATAAAGGTTACAATTGGCTGTTTATATAAGCTATTGGACCTAAGAAATAGTAACAAACTAACTAACATAAGAGATAAAAAGGGAAAAGAAATAACAACCTAAATAATAGCCTATAAAAGTGGTTATGATAAACCGTATCTCTAATACTCCCCCTCAAGTTGGAGAGTGAGGATTATGAACTCCTAACTTGGGCAAGAAGTCATGGAAAACCTTAACTCCTAAAGATTTGGTGAATATGTCAGCTTGTTGGTGCTGAGTTGAAACATGAGCCGTAGTGATGGTTCCTGATTGGATATGATTTCTGATGAAATGGCAATCGACTTCAATGTGTTTAGTTCTTTCATGGAAGACAGGATTGGCGGCTAAGTGAATGGCTGCTTGATTATCACAGTATAATGGAGTAGGATGTGTGCAAGGGACTTGAAGAGTATTCAGTAAGTTGCGAAGCCAAATAATTTCACTTGTAGCATGTGCCATGGCTCTATATTCAGCTTCACTAGAGGAGCGAGAGATGGTCACTTGCTTCTTTGTTTTCCATGAAATGGGAGCGCTTCCAAGTTTCATTAAATATCCTGATGTAGATTTTCGTGTGATGGGACATGATGCCCAATCCGAATCACAAAAGGTAACCAGTTGGAGGTCATTGTTTTTAGGTAAGACGATGCCTTGACTGGAGAGGATTTAAGGTATCGAAGGACTCTCATGGCTGCATCCCAATGATCTTGGAGAGGTGTTTGCATGAACTGGCTCAACACATGGACATAGTATGTTAATTATGGCCTTGTGATTGTGAGGTAAATGAGGCGACTAATGAGTCGTCTATATTTTAACGGATCAGAATAGAGTGGTCCATTGGCCAAGGCAAGTTTGTGATTGGCCTCCATGGGAAATGGGGAAGGTTTGGAACCAAGCATGCCACATTCAGTGAGAATATCAAGTGTATATTTTCGTTGACAGATAAATAAGCCTTCTTGGCCGTGTGCTAGTTCGATACCAAGAAAGTACTTAAGTTTGCCAAGATCTTTCATATGAAAACATTGGCTCAAGTAGTCCTTGAATTTAGCACAAGCTTCTTCATGGTTTTCAACAATGATTAAATCATCAACGTAAACGACGACAACTATGAAAATGAATGGTTTGGTGTACGTGAAGAGGCTGTGATCAGCATGGCGCTCCTGGAAACCATAGTCAATCAAAGCTTTTGATAATTTGGAATACCAGTTTTGAGAGGCTTGGCGTAACCCCTATAATGACTTCTTCAACCGGCACACCATGTTAGGATGTGGAGTTTTGTAGCCTTGTGGAGGTTTCATATAGACATCTTCATCTAAATCGCCATGAAGGAAAGCATTGCTAACATCCATTTGATGGAGAATCCATTGTTTGGTGGCTGCAACAGTTAGTAAGCATCAAACGGTTGTCATTTTTGCAACGGGTGCAAAGGTTTCATGAAAGTCTTCTCCTTCAGTTTGAGTGAATCCTTTTGCAATCAAACGAGCTTTATGCTTCTTAATTTCTCCCATGGCTTTGTGCTTAATCTTGTACACCCATCGACAGTCTATTAACTTTTTGTCAGGTGGAAGAGTGGTTAGTTCCCATGTTTGGTTGTCTGCCAATGCTTGAAGTTCTTGAGCCATGGCATCTCTCCACACTTGCAGTTTGCTTGCCTGAGTGTATGATGTAGGTTCTTCAGTGTTACTAATTGCTGCAAGGTAAGCTTTGTGATTCTGGGAGAAGTTTTCATAGTGGACAAAATCTGAAATAGGATATTTGATATAGGGATGCACATTGTAGCAATGGAAGTCTTTGAGGTATTGTGGTGGCTGTCGTATTCTTGGTGGTAACGTTAATGCAACATGATTATGATTGTCAGTGTGCTCCCCCTCAGTCGCATCATCCTCATTGAATGAAATTTGGGAAGCTGAAACTGTGTTGGTTGGATTATGATCATCTAGTGTAGAAGTGTTGCTAGGTGATTCTGGTGAGTGATTTGCATGGTTCTGGAGTAGATTGTCAACATCAGGAGTATCAGGATTGATCGATGCAATGTTAAGTTCTTGTGAATTGGTAGGAGGAATATCTAGAGATGGAACCGAATCAGTTTGTGGTTCTTCATCACTATAGTATTCTGCAGAATTGTGAATAATGTTGGTGGAAGATGGGTTTGATGCTTGAAGGAAGGGATAAGTATCCTCATAGAAGAAGATGTCTCGTGATATATGGAAAGTATGAGTTTGAAGATTATAAACTTTCCAGCCTTTTTGTCCTAGTGGATATCCAAGGAATAAACATTTGTCAGCTCGTGGATCAAATTTGTCGAGTGGTTTGGAGACATTCTTCATGTAGCATAAACATCCAAAATTGCGTAGATGATCATATTAGGGTGCCTTTTCGAAAAGTGGCTCATAGGGAGTGAGGCCTTTATTAGAAACAGTAGGGGTACGATTGATTATGTTGCAGTCAAAATGCAGTCACCCCAAAAGTGTAGTGGAAGGTTGGCTTGAAAACGTAATGCTCGCGCTATATTCAATATATGTCGATGTTTACGTTCTACGCGTCCATTTTGTTGTGGAGTGTAAACACAAGAAGTTTCATGAATTATGCCCTCTCGGTGAATGAAAGTTAAGAATTTGAAGTTAACAAATTCGGTACCATTGTCGCTGTGGATTTTCTTGATAGTTTTATTGAATTGTCACTTGATCAGATTACAGAAAGTGGTCAAGTGATACAATGTTTCAGTTTTTGATTTCATTAGGTACACCCAAGTGCCTCTAGTGTAATCATCAATAATTGTGAGAAAATAATGTGCTCCATTATGTACAGCAGTATTGTATTTACCCCAAAGATCACAATGGATCAAATCAAATACTGCAGTAGCTTTATTACTACTAGAAGGAAATGAATTTCTACATTGTTTTGCTTTATGACATATATCACAGCAGACTGATTTATGTGAGCCAAAAGTACATTTAAGATGATGCAAAATTTGTTGTAAAGCTTGAGTAGAAGGGTGACCCATTCTAGTGTGCCACAAAGTAGTTAAGTCTTTCTTAGCCGCCCCTAAGAATCCATGTTGAGATGACTTTGTGAACAAATAAACACCCTCATACATGGTACCGAATCCAATCTTCGTCTTCGTTAGAGGGTCCTGGATTATGCAGCAATTTTGGTCATAAGTCACCATACAAGATAAATCACGAGTCAATCTATGAATGGAAATTAAATTGCAGTTGAAAGAAGGAACTAGAAGCACATTATGTAGTATGAAATTAGGAGACAAAAAAACATCTCCTATGCAATCAACAAAGGTGGTTGTTCCAGTGGGAGTAATGATTTGGAAAGACTTTGACAGTTGCTTAATATTATGTAAAATAGATGGTAAATAAGTCATGTGATGGGATGCACCACTATCAAGTATCCATGTATCAGTTGCATGTACATTACCGCTCATGTTATCGAGAGGAGGAACTGGATTTTTAGTGTGAATGCCATGTAAAGCATGCCCTGATGTTGAACCTTCTACAACATCACGTTTTTCAATTGATGCTCTGTGGTCTCTTCTTGGAGTTCATCTGGATTCCCAATGTACAGGATAGCCAGCAATTTCAAAGCATTTATCTTTGACATGACCATTTTTACCACAGTGATCACACTTGACTTTCGGGTATTCGCGCCATTTGGATTTATTGGAATAGTGAAAAGCTGAACCTGTATTGGTGTTAACGCTTCTTGTTGTATCAGTTGTTAGACGTGATTCCTCTCGTTGTATAAGGTTGAAAACACGTCACAGCGGTGGGAGGGGATCGGAGTTGAGGATGATGCCCTTGATTTGAGAAAATTGATCGTTGTCCAGACCACCAAGAAACAAATGCACACGTTGTGCATCATCTCTTTTGGTTAAAGATTTGGAGGCTCCACAGTTGCACTCCGGTATGGGTTGGAGTTCATCAAGTTCGTTGTAAAGGCTCTTGAATTGGGTGTAATAGTCTGTTATAGTCATGGCGGAATCTTTTTGCAGAAGACATATGGTGCGCCATAACTGTTGAATGCGTGGTGTGTTGATCTGGGCAAATCTTTCTTCAAGATCAATCCAAATTTTGCGGGCAGTTGATGCGTGCGAAATGCTTCCATGCAGATTTGGATCGATCGCATTGATAATCCATGCCATGACCATGGAATTTGCTTTCTCCCAGCTGGCAGGAAATAAAGGTTACAATTGGCTGTTTATATAAGCTATTAGACCTAAGAAATAGTAACAAACTAACTAACATAAGAGATAAAAATGGAAAAGAAATAAAAGCCTAAATAATAGCCTATAAAAGTGGTTATGATAAACCGTATCTCTAATACTTTTCCTTTTGTGCATAAAATATCTTTCGTGAGGGAAACCACTAAGCTGGTACGCTTGTGTCCATATGGATGCTTCATTTGAACCCTCATCAGTCGTGTGAAATATTGCATTTTCTTTTGTAGAGTTCCTTAGGATTTCTTGAATCTCTTATGATGGAGATGAATAGAGAATCCTGATGAACCGTGTTTTTGTTAATCGCTCTACAAATGAGGATCATAACCCATATAAATAACCGTAGGATTATTTCTTATTTTTCAATTTTCTAATTTGACACCTCATGAAGTTAAACATGAACTTATGTATCTACATAATAAACTTTCATGACATATATATCCATAGTCATAAATTTAATATCAATTAGACCACTTTAGTTTTTCCTAATTAAATAATGACCCTAATACATGTAATATTACATTTGTGACCCAAATTTTAATAATATAGACTAAATCTTATATTGTTCTTGTATTATTTACTATGGGCTAATTCACTCGACAAATCATACTTGTTCGTTCTTTTATTTTATTAACTATGAAAATCACAATAATACACTTACAATTTTGGTTGTGTCTAATATGTTTTATTCGTTAGATATTTTATTAACTATGAAAATCATTATACTACTTGTAAGATAAGTATAAAGATAAAGAAGGCAATTTTTCTCCCTAGGTAAATAGAAACTAGAATTATGCCTTGGTAATGAGCATTAAGTTTGCAGGGAACATATGAGAAAGAGATAAAGGAATAAAATTTAAGATATATCAATAATTTATTTGAAATTGGACTGAAATACATGTACTATATGTATTGTATTTCTTTGTTGTTTTTGTTGGTGGTATTCAAATACTTATATAATCAAACACTTTATTTTTGTTACTTTGTAAATGTATTTCATTGTTAAAGATATAAGTCAACATATATACTTCAAATTGATAGAAAATTACATAGAAGTAATCAAACTTTTGTAACAAAAGAAGTATATTAAAGATATTCATGAAAATTTTAATATCATTTAGAGTTGTGCAAAATCCTGATGTCGCGATATGCATGGGAATGTTTTATAGCAAAAGAGGAAACAAAAGACTTTTAAATATAACTTTTCATGTTAGTATGACTGATATTTATTTAGACAAAACATGAAAAACATACATCTCAAACGATTGTCATAATCAAATCCTTCAACTATATCCATATCTAAAAACACACACATTACTATTAATTCAATCATAAAAAAATCTTGTTGTATTTAAAAGTTTGATTTAACAATATGTTTTTCGCAACAGAAAAAAAAAAACTCTTACAAAATCTAAACCTTCACATATAATTAATTTATTTTATTACGTGACTAGACCATTAATCTTTTTATTCCCTTACTTTTTATTAAACTGCAACTAATAAGTATACCATTCACTTTGATATCATTTTAAAAGATACATATCTCACAATTTTAAAACATGTCAGGGTCATCTATGAAGCATATGTAAAGTTGGCTACAGCACAAGGCCTCACATATTGACTCAGGGGTCATTACTAACACACATCCTACAAGAAAAAAGGCTTGAACGGAGAAGAATCACCTACACAATTAAATGAAATTAATGTATATAAATAATTTAAGTGTCATGAAATGTACACAAACTAAATTCCCACTACATCTTTTTTTAATAAATTTTTCTCAAAATTCAATTACTCAAACGAGGGATGTAGAAAAATATATCTTTTCCATAATTCTTACCAGGATTTTGCTTTTTTTTCTATAGTAGACGATCCTTCAGCAGATTTTGGCGTTTTCTTATTCTCATGTGCCATCTTTTGAGATTCTTCTATGCAAGTATTCATAATCCATTATAATTTAAAGCAGATTCACATAAAACACATAACACATGATAAACCATAATGTCAATTTATTAAATAAATTGGATTTTGATATTTGACTTCAACCCAATGTCTCACATTTGGACTCGGGGGTCATTGCTAACACGCATCCTGCAAGTAAAAGGTCTGAGAAGATTAGAATCATCTGCACAATTAAAGGAAATTAATGTAAAAGAATAATTTAAGTGTCATAAAATGTGCACAAATTAAATTCCCACTACATCTTTTTTAATAATTTTTATTCAAGATTCAAATATTCAAAGGAGGGATGTGAAAAAATATATATCTTTTTCATAATTCTTACCATGATATTTATTTCGTTTTGTAGTAGATGACCCTTTAGTAGAATTTGCTGTTTTCTTATTCTTATGTGACAATTTTTAGATTTTTCCCTGCAATTATGTATAACCAATTATATTTTAAACTAGATTCACATAAAACACATAACACATGGTAAACATTAATGTCAATTTAATAAATAAATAGAATTTTTATATTTGACTACAAAACAATGCCTCACATTTGGACTAGCTCGATGGTCATTACTAGCACGCATTCTGCAAGTACAAGGTATGATCGGATAAGAACCACCTGCACAATTAAAAGTAATGAATGTAAAATAATAATATAAGTGTGATAAATTGTTCACACATTAAACTCCCCCTACATATATTTTTTTAAAATAAATTTTACTCAAATTCAAGTATTTAAAGGAGGGATGTGGAAAAAAAAAATATTTTGTATAATTCTTACCAAGATTTTCCTTTCTATTTTTAGCATATGACCCTTCAGATGATTTTGATGTTTTCTTATTCTCTTGAGCCAATTTTTGAGATTTTACTCTACAAGTATACATAATCCATTATAGGTTAAAATAAATTAATATAAAACACATAATACCTTGTAAACTTTAATGTAATTGTAATAGATAAATAAGATTTTTACATTTGAATTTAATTTATTTAAAAAAAAATATTTGAAAGTGAAAATGTTGTAGAAAATTATCACAATTTTTAATTTAAATGTATTTTGACCATACCTTTATTGATTTCCCTTTTGAACCTTTCCAATACCCTTGTACACTTTTTTTAGCACGCATCATATACATATAGGAGATCTAGACAAAGTATTACCACTTACACAATTTTTGGAGATTTATGTGAAAAATTATTTTAATGTTATAACATGGGCATTTATACTTTAAAATAACATGTAATAAAAATATGTAGTAATTGCCATTTTACCCACACTTCTCTTAAGAGTTTTTACTCGAAATTTAAATAGTCAAAATAGAGACATTGAAATACAATGAACTTTAATTTGTATTACTTACTAGAAATTTGTTTTCTTTTTCTAAAAGATGACCGCTCAATTGATTTTGAAATTCTCTTACCCATTTGAAGATCAACAATATCTTCGTTGTTGATAGGTGCATCATTGCCACCTACACCATTACAGAAAACTAATATAAATAATATTTAAGTGACATTACATCTATGTTTGTGGTGTAAAATAAGATGTAATTACAACTTTAAAATAAGATATATATATATATATATATATATATATATATATATATATATATATATATATATATATATTCCAACTATTACCTGTTTTATAAAAAAATTGAATAAAATATAAAATTGTATATTCATGCATTTCTAAATTTCTCCTATTATTTTTTTCATTAATTTTCTTTTTTAGTCATAAATTAAATATATTATTTTATTCAACTTTTTTTTTAAATAAAATAGGTAATATTATGTGTGTGTATGTGGGTGTGTCTTAAAGTCATACACAAAAACTCAACCTTTAATAAAATGAATTAAACAGCCATATAAGATTTAAAAAATAACAAAATGATCTTTCTTTTTCTTCAAAAGTTACGTATTTTTTAGAAAAAAATAATGTCCTTTTGTTTAATTCGTATATATAAATATATATATATTCCAACTATTACCTATTTTATAAAAAATTTGAATAAAATAGAAAATTGTATATTGATGCATTTTTAAATTTCTTATATTATTTTTTCAAGAATTTTCTATTTTATTCATAAATTAAATATCTTATTTTATTCAATTTTTATATAAAATAGGTAATATAGATAAATTAAAGATGACCGCTCAATTGATTTTGAAATTTTCTTACCCATTTGAAGATCAACAATATCTTCGTTGTTGATAGGTGCATCATTGCCACCTACACCATTACAGAAAACTAATATAAATAATATTTAAGTGACATTACATCTATGTTTGTGGTGTAAAATAAGATGTAATTACAACTTTAAAATAAGATATATATATATATATATATATATTCCAACTATTACCTGTTTTATAAAAAAATTGAATAAAATATAAAATTGTATATTCATGCATTTCTAAATTTCTCCTATTATTTTTTTCATTAATTTTCTTTTTTAGTCATAAATTAAATATATTATTTTATTCAACTTTTTTTTAAAATAAAATAGGTAATATTATGTGTGTGTATGTGGGTGTGTCTTAAAGTCATACACAAAAACTCAACCTTTAATAAAATGAATTAAACAGCCATATAAGATTTAAAAAATAACAAAATGATCTTTCTTTTTCTTCAAAAGTTACGTATTTTTTAGAAAAAAATAATGTCCTTTTGTTTAATTCGTATATATAAATATATATATATTCCAACTATTACCTATTTTATAAAAAATTTGAATAAAATAGAAAATTGTATATTGATGCATTTTTAAATTTCTTATATTATTTTTTCAAGAATTTTCTATTTTATTCATAAATTAAATATCTTATTTTATTCAATTTTTATATAAAATAGGTAATATAGATAAATTACCCCCCCCCCCCCCCCCCCCCCCCCCCCCCCACCACACACACACACACATATATATATATATATATATATATATATATGTGTGTGTGTGTTTGTGTGTAAATTTTAAAATCTTACACCAAAACTCAACCATTAATAAAATGAATCATACAACCATATAAGATTAAAAATAAAAAATAAAAAAACAAAATGATATTTCTTCTTCTTTAAAAGTTATGTATTTTTTAGGAAAAATAACTGACCATTTGATTCATTCTATATATAAATATATATATAGTCCAACTATTACAATTTTATTAAAAAGATATATTACCCATATATATATATATATATATATTTGTGTGTGTGTATTTGTGTGTGTTTTTTGTGTGTTTGTGTGTAAATTTTAAAATCTTACACTAAAACTCAACCATTAATAAAATGAATCATACAACCATATAAGATTAAAAATAAAACATAAAAAAACAAAATGATATTTCTTCTTCTTTAAAAGTTACGTATTTTTTAGGAAAAATAACTGACCATTTGATTCATTCGTGTATATATATATATATATATATATATATATATATATATATTGTAATACCCTGTAAAAATTCTGAACGTTTTGGAATAATATTATTATGATCAACTGGGTTCCGGGGCACTCTAAGCAATTATTGGAAAAAGTAATTAGAGTAAACCGACGAACTCGGAAATTTGATAAGATTAATATTATTTAACTTGGGATTTTATTAATTGGTGCATTAGAGTTGATTGGAATAATTAGTAGTGTTGCCAATTAATATTTTCTATGTGTATTTCATTTTCTTTTCTTTGCCTTATTTGGAAAGAAGATAGAAAACCAAAAGAAGGAAAAAGAAAAGGAACGAAAGGGAAGAGAAAAGAAGAGAAATTCTCTCAAGAGCTCTAGATCATCAATCATCAACCAATCTTCATCTTTTCATCTCAGCTTCAACCTCCTCATCTTGTAATTCAGGTGGGTTCTAGTTAGACTCTTTAGATTAAGGTTTTATTGAGTTTTAGAGTTAGTTGATATAGTTAGAAAATGTGGAATTTTACAATAGAATCATCATTTAACTGCTGAAATTCGATCATTGATTATATGTTATACTGGTTGTTATGATTATAGCATGCCTTGTTGTATTTTGATTGGGAAAAATGGGATTTTGGGGTTGAATTGGATCAACTCGTAGCAGAACTTGTCTGCAGAATTTTTTTTTGGGTTTCGTCTGCCCGTACACGTATCACGCAGGGCCATACGCGTATTGAGTTGGGCGTTACGCGTATGGAAGTGAAGGATTTTGGGCGTTACGCGTATGGAGGAGGCAATACGCGTATGGTTTGGGCAATACGCGTATTGGAGGAAAAAATGGAATTTTTAAGGGAAAATAGCCTCTGCCCGTACGCGTATCACTTTGGGCAGTACGCGTACGGAACAAGGCCATACGCGTACGGCCAGGACGTGTGCTGAACTGTGTGTTTTCGCGATACCATTTCTTGTAAATTCCATAACTTTTGACTCGGTTATCCTATGTGAGTATTCTTGGTATCGTTGTGAAGCTATGAGTATCCTCTAGCAAATGGTAATGAGAAATATCTGATTATTGCCCGATTAAATAAATTGGAAGAAACCGTGAATGGGTGTTACATGTAATATGTTGAATTATGTGTTTTCTATTGTGTGATCGATGCCTAATTGCCTATACTCTGATTATTAAACATGTTTGACTATGTATGCATGTTAAAATATGAATTAGGTAGAGTGAGGACTTACCATAAACGATGTTGTGTGTGTAATGAAATAGTGACAACGCTCGTGCAGGTAAGGCCGAGGCGTGTGTCTAGTAATCATAACCAGTTTATCTTGCGGTGTAGTTTCATGAGACTCGAGCACCTCCTCTGAAACGTATGCACAATTACTTGGCAGGTTTGATTCCCGCGTATAGTACGAATGGAACCTAAGGGTAGAGACTTGTGATGGTTAACAGGCTCACCGGTGGGTATACTTGTATAGTGTGTGTACTCAAAGTCATTTCCTTTCCCTTTTGACTTGAGTTAGGTTTATTAGGACCTTGTAGAGCCGAGAGGACTATAGGATAGCGAACTCACTGAGATTTGATGTATCTCACCCCACTGTTGTTGTTTACATCACAGGTTCTGCAGGTTCCGCGAAGGGTAAGGATAAGACTGTGTGACCATCCTTGCTTAGCTGTTGGTTTTGCTTCCGTTGTGAAGTCTTTTGAGATCCTTAGTGGTCTAGTTCTTTGTTTTATCTCTTGAACATTTTGTACATATAACATGTCGGTGGTTGTATTAGGTTATTTTGGGCATTTTTATGTATACAATGCTACTAGGAACTTATGCATTTCAGTACCAAATGTATTTTCATGTATGATATCTACTTTGATGTATGTATATATATGTGGGCATCACAGTTGGTATCAGAGCAGGTCGTATCCTCGACCTAGCCATGAAATAGTATGAGTATTTTCTTTCCGTTTCATATGTGTTGTGTCGCCATTGGTCTTACGTGTTATATTTATAGTATTGAGCCTGATCAACTTAATCCTATCTGTATGACATTCAGGAACATGGTTGACGGGCGCAGAAACAACCGTGGTAGACCGAGAAACATTCCAGCAGGGACTAATCCGCCGGTTGACGAAGGGAATGCTCCGTTGTATCAATTCATGCAGCAGATGCATCAACAACAAAATCAGTTCATGCAATAAATGGTTCAGCAGATGGCGGGTGGTTTACATTCTCCAGTGGTTGTTCCTGAGGTTGCAGGAGGAAACTTTAGGGATTTCATTCGGTTGAATCCACTGGAATTTCAGGGAGGGTTAGACCCAGTAAAGGCTCATGAATGGATATCAGGTATGGAACGGGTTTTCCAAATAGTTCAGTGCAGTGAGGAGAACAAGGTGGTCTTTGCTTCCCACTTGTTGAAGGGTCCTGCCATGAGGTGGTGGGAGAGCGCTTCACCTTTAGTGACAATTCAAGAGGTACCGAAGGTATAGGAACAGTTTAAGGTAACTTTTATGGAGAAATATTTTCCAAGTTCCTTGAGGTCTCAGAAGGAATTCGAGTTTCAACAATTGAGACAAGGTAACTTGACTGTGGCTTCTTATGCTGAGAAATTTGAAACTATGGCCGCTTATTCTAGACAAGCCGTGTATGCTCCTTATGAGAGGTGGAAGATTGATCAGTTTCTGTTTGGTCTAAGGGCTGAAATTTCACATAGCGTGTCTCAACGAGAATTTACTACTTATGCCGAATTGTTAAGACAATGTTATGTGGCGGAGCATAGTTTGAAGAAGGTACAAATGGAAGGAGATTTGAATAGGATGAATCAAAGTGATCGAGGGAGACCGAATCAACAGGTTAGACCAAGGCAACAATTATTTAAAGGGAAGCAAGCTCAGAGTTCTAGAACTAGTGTGCCTCCGGTATGCCGTATTTGTGGATGGAATCATTATGGTAGGTGCATTTTGGAGGGAATAAGGTGTTATCAGTGTAATAAGGTAGGCCACATGGCGAAGGATTGTCCTCAGGGTAGGAATCAGGCACCAGGGAAGAATACTGGCCGAGTGTATACCTTGGATGCGAGGAAAGCAAAGAATGATAACTCTTTGATTGCGGGTACGTGTTTCGTAAATGGACATCCTTGTTTTGTTTTATTTGATTGTGGGGCAACGCATTCTTTTGTGTCCACGCATTGCGTGAAGCGACTTGGGTTGCAAGCTGTTCCTTTGTTTCCTCCTATGGTGGTTACTACTGCCATGGATGAGATTGTAGGGACACCGTTGATGTGTGAAAATTGTGTATTATCGGTGAATAAAAGAGTTTGCCAGATTGATCTTATCTGTTTACCGCTTAAGAAAGTGGATGTGGTTCTGGGAATGGATTGGCTTTCTGCTAATTCGGTTTTTATCAGTTGTGAAGAGAAGTTAATTATTATCCCATCTACCGAGGCCACTCCGAAGGATGTGTTAACTACTATTTTAGAAGGTACGGTTGGAATGATTAATTTCTTGTTTGAGGAAGAAAAGTTTGTTCTTTTGATTCTTACTAAGGAGGAGAGTAGTAGCATTCCAGTTCTGAGTATTCTGGTAGTTTGCGACTTTCCTGAAGTTTTCCCCGAGGATATCACTTCTCTTCCTCCGGAGCGGGAAGTGGAATTCTTTATTGACCTGATACCAGGAACGGCACCAATATCCGTTTCTCCGTATCGGATGGCACCACTTGAATTAAGAGAATTAAAGGATCAGTTAGAAGAATTTTTGGCGAAGCATTTTGTTCGACCCAGTGTTTCGCCCTGGGGAGCACCAGTGTTATTGGTAAAGAAAAAGGATGGTGGAATGCGATTGTGTATTGATTACCGTCAGTTGAATAAGGTCACCATCAAGAATAAATACCCATTACCAAGGATAGACGACCTGTTAGATCAATTGAAAGGAGCCTGTGTGTTCTCGAAGATTGATTTACGGTCGGGTTATCATCAGATTCGTGTGAAGAGTTCTGATGTACCAAAGACCGCGTTTAGGACCCGTTATGGTCATTATGAATTCTAGGTGATGCCTTTCGGTGTGACAAATGCTCCGACAGTTTTCATGGATTATATGAATCGGATATTTCAACCTTACTTGGACCAATTTATGGTGATCTTCATTGATGACATTCTTATTTATTCTCGTGATCCTCAAGAGCACGGTGAACACCTAAGAGTCATTTTATCTATCTTGCAAGAGAGGCAACTTTTTGCTAAGTTAAGTAAGTGTGAGTTTTGGATGTCTGAGGTTAATTTCTTTGGTCATGTCATATCTCAAGGAGGTGTGGCGGTCGATCCATCAAAAGTTGAAGCAGTAATTAATTGGGAGAGACCGAAGAATGTTTCTGAAGTTAGGAGTTTCTTGGGATTAGCAGGTTATTACAGACGGTTTCTCAAGGGATTTTCGCAATTGGCTTTACCATTGACAAGACTTACTAGGAAGGATTATTTGTATGAGTGAGATTCGGCTTGTGAAAGAAGTTTTAGGAGTTTGAAGGAGAGATTGACTACCGCTCCTGTGTTGGTTATTCTTGATCCTAGCAAGTCATATGAGGTATATTGTGATGCGTCGAAGAAGGGTTTAGGCAGAGTGTTAATGCAGAATGGACATGTAGTGGCTTACGCTTCACGACAGTTGAAAGTCCATGAAGAGAATTACCCGACGCATGATTTAGAATTGGCGGCAGTTGTTTTTACCTTGAAAGTGTGGCGTCACTATTTGTATGGTGTACGTTTTGAGATGTTTAGTGACCACAAGAGCTTAAAGTACTTATTTGATCAGAAAGAGTTGAATATGCGTCAAAGGAGGTGGATGGAATATTTAAAGGATTATGATTTGGAACTAAAGTACCATCCAGGTAAAGCGAACAAGGTGGCGGATGCTTTAAGCAGGAAAGTGTTGCATAGTGCTGAGTTGATGTTAGAGTATGCCTTAATGGAAAAGTTTAGAGATCTAAATCTTCAATTTAATTGGACTCCTAATTGTGTGGTTTTGGGAAATTTGAATAGCATCTCTACTCTTAGGGAAGAAATCCAACAAGAGCAAGGGTTAGATGAGAAGTTACAAGAATTGTTGACTCAACCGGGTTTTGTGCGAACTACCAACGAAGTCATTTCGTTTAACCAAAGGATTTGTGTTCGGGATAACACAGAATTAAAACGAAGGATTTTGGAGGAAGCGCATAAGGGTACTTTTACTATACATCCTAGTGCTTCAAAGATGTATCAAGATTTAAAGAGGGACTATTGGTGGTCAGGGATGAAAAGAGATATTGCGGTGTATGTGTCGGAATGTGTGGTGTGTCAACAAGTGAAGATTGAGCACCAAAGGCCGGGTGGCTTGTTACAACATTTAGAAATTCCGATGTGGAAATGGGATAGTATTTCAATGGACTTTGCAGTGGGATTACCCCGTGCGCAGGGTGGCTACGATTCAATTTGGGTGATTGTGGACCGGTTAACGAAATCCGCGCATTTCTTAGCTGTGAAAACTACCGACAAGGCAAGTCATCTCGCAAGGTTGTTTATTTCAGAGATAGTAAGATTGCATGGTATTCCTACTGGTATTGTTTCGGATAGAGATCCAAAATTTACTTCCAGATTTTGGAGAGCTTTTCAACAAGCCATGGGAACGAGGTTGTGTTTGAGTAAGTCGAACCATCCGCAAACGGACGGTCAGACGGAACGGACAATACAAACCATGGAGGACATGCTAAGAGCTTGTGTGCTCGAAAGTGGGGGAAATTGGAGAGAACTTTTGCCGTTGATCGAATTCTCTTATAATAACAGTTATCATGCAAGTATTGGTATGGCACCTTATGAGGCGTTGTATGGTAGGAAGTGTCGAACGCCATTGTGTTGGACGGAGGTTGGCGATGATAGAATTTTGGGACCCGAGATTATTCACGAGACCACGAAAAAGATTAGAATGATTCGGGAAAAGATCAAACAAGCCCAAGACCATCAGAAAAGCTATGCGGATAACCGTAGGAGACCGTTGGAGTTTGAGGAGGGTAATCATGTATTTTTGAAGGTTACTCCGAGATTGAGATTAAAATGACCATTTAAATCGCGGAAATTAAGTCCAAGATACGTGGGACCGTATCAGATTTTGGAAAGAATTGGTGAAGTAGCCTACAGATTAGCCTTACCACCTTCTCTGTCAGAAATGCATGACGTTTTTCATGTGTCTCAGCATCAGAAATTTGTTCCAGACCCTCTTCAGCTAGTTTTACCGGATACAATTGAGATAGAAGCCGATTTGAAATTTGAGCCTCAGCCGAGTCGTATTACAGGAAGAGAAACTAAAGTGTTAAGGAATAAGGAGATTCCTCTTGTGAAGGTCCAGTGGGACGAGACGCATCCGGGAAATGCAACTTGGGAATTGGAATCGGAAATGCGGGAGGTCTATCCTCATCTTTTCAGGTAATTGTTTTAAATTCGTGGGCGAATTTTTATTTAAGGGGGGGAGGATGTAATACCCCGTAAAATTCTGAGCGTTTTGGAATAATATTATTATGATCAACTAGGTTCCGGGGTACTCTAAGCAATTATTGGAAAAAGTAATTAGAGTAAACCGACGAACTCGGAAATTTGATAAGATTAATATTATTTAACTTGCGATTTTATTAATTGGTGCATTAGAGTTGATTGGAATAATTAGTAGTGTTGCCAATTAATATTTTCTATGTGTATTTCATTTTCTTTTCTTTGCCTTATTTGGAAAGAAGATAGAAAACCAAAAGAAGGAAAAAGAAAAGGAAGGAAAGGGAAGAGAAAAAAAGAGAAATTCTCTCAAGAGCTCTAGATCATCAATCATCAACCAATCTTCATCTTTTCATCTCAGCTTCAACCTCCTCATCTTGTAATCCAGGTGGGTTCTAGTTAGACTCTTTAGATTAAGGTTTTATTGAGTTTTAGAGTTAGTTGATATAGTTAGAAAATGTGGAATTTTACAATAGAATCATCATTTAACTGCTGAAATTCGATCATTGATTATATGTTATACTGGTTGTTATGATTATAGCATGCTGTAGCACCCCAAAATTTGCCCTCCTTACTTTAGTACTAACTGGCTTATGCTTCATTTGCATTTTAGCTAGGTCATCGGGTACATACATGCATATCATTTGGCTCTGTGATTATGGGATCAAGGTTCTCTGTTCAAGCATCGTCAGGTTGCAACAGACATTTATTTCGTCACTCGACATGTGCGTAAAGTATTTCTCTGGGTTACGTAATCAACGGATCAGCAAAACTCTTATCAAACATAATTTTTCATGTCAAGAATCTCAGAGAAAGTCGAAGTTTTCAGCCGATTCAGAACAGTTTGAGCAGAAAATCAGCTTGCTGTGCAAATTTGCAAAATTCACAACTCTTGCTCTGGAACTCGTTTTGGCTGGATATTCAACAGTTAGAACCGTCTTGGGATTCTCTACAACTTTTATGTTCGGCTCGGAAGTCAATTCATCAAGGAAAGTGGTGGGAATTATTTGTTTCTGAAATTTCGGTTTCGCTGGGTAATTGCGTCAGTGGTATTCAAAAGGGCTTAACTTCTGATTGGATCATCATATCTGAGCTATTCCTATGCCAAAAAGTTCCATATTGAAATTATCTGCAACTTTTGTGTTTGGACCGAGGGTTGATTCTTTGAGGAAGATCTCCTAACGCGCGAGTTTTCAGAGTCGATACAGTGCAAAAAACAGTGAAAAATAGTGCTGAACCGGTGTATTTCGGACACTAAAAAATTCATAACTCTCAGCTCGTTTATCAGATTGATGCCGTTTTGGTGCCTAAAATTCCGTTTAGATGTTATCTTCGTACCGTGAATTCAGTTTGGGTCAGGTCCGAGCGGAAGGACCCCGAAAATTTTAATTACCAGTGGGGTTCTTTGATGCAGTGCACTGTCTGTCAAATTTTGTAAAATTCATAACTTGGTCAATTTTCATCGGATTGCGTCCGTTCTCGAAGCGTTGGTTCACAAATTTTATCATCTTCAAGTTCCAAGGCAAGCTCGAGTTCGAACGATGCTCCGAAGATCATCATTTTGGTTTATTTCGCAAAACGGAAGTGCTGAACCGAAGAAAAAGGCTGAAAGTTGTTTCACGGGAAAATTCATATCTCACTCGTTTTTTGTCCGATCGCACTCATCTTTTGACACGAGGTCACTGACTCATAGATCTACAACTTTGATGACAAAGTCGAGTCGAGATTATGCTCCGAAGAGGTTGACCTCGTCACGTTTTCGAGTAGCAGACACCAAATAAGCTGAAAAAACGACTTATTCAGTGACGTCTTGCAGCTTAAACATATCGATCGCACTCAATTTTGATCGTATGACGTCTGTTCTTTTTGCGTTGCGACCATGATTCAGAGGCGGATGATGTTGTTGAAGGCTCAGAGTCGAAATTCCTTGCCGAAGACGGTGTTATTTTCACTTAAGCCAAAATTCTACCTTTTGCCCTTCATTTTAGACTCCACTATATATTCAAAACTCTCCCAAATTTTTCTCTCAACTCTCACAAGATAAAAAAAACCAAAACTCATACACTTATTTGAGAGAACACGTGATTTTGAGGAGAACAAAGTTTGCAACCCTAAAACTTCAATCATTCGAATCTCATCATCCACAAGAGCTTTTCCAAAAATTCCTTCACCATCTGAACCCTTGGGATCTCTAGAGCACGAAGCAACCATCATTGGAGGCTAATAGCAAAGGCAAAGGTTGCATATTCTCAGGTCAGTGATACTTTTCATGAGCCTAAAACTCTTCTTTTAAACGTGCATAATGTTGTGTGATTGTCACTGATGAATCTGATGTAATTTGTTTGGTGTTTGGACGTGTATATTGCTTGCTACGTGAGTTTCAAAGTTTTGAACCCTATTTTATTTCATTCGTATTTCATGATGCGTTGATTGTTTGTGATTTTGGATTGGATATTTGGAATCCTCATAAAATTCTGGACGGGAAGGTGTGCCTTTTTGCATTTTCTGGGTTGTTTTAGGTTGCAGGTGGCGGCCGGAACTAGGGTTCCGGCGACTGGTGCGGTGGTCCGGCGGCCAAGGGTTCCAACGAGGAAGATGAAATCCTCACCCTCCATTCTCTCGATCCAAAGGCCATCATGAGGCCACGCGTCTCTCTTTTGTTCCAAATTTTATTTTTATTTTTATTTTATTTTTTTATCATCTAAATGAAATATTTGCTTATCTTCTTTTTGAATTACGCATATCTTGCATACTTAAAATTGTTTATTTTACTTCTCTGCATCCATAAAACATTTTCAATCCATTCTTTTTGCATTCGTTAGATAACACTCTGAAGTGCATTAAAATTTTTTTCTTTCATTTTTAAATTTATTTCATCTTGCATTTTGATCTTTTCCTTTGGCATATTGAGTCATATTTCTCATCTGAGCCTTGCATAATTGTTTGAGTGACTAACATCTTGAATTTTTGCAGGAATTTTTGATATGTTGTTTGTCTCTGGTTGAGCAACTTTGATATTTAATTTGGTGATTTTAGAAGTTGTTTTACTATTTGTTCAATTGCTCTTTGTGTGAGATTTTCTTGTATGCGCATCCTTGATCTCGTCCGATTATCTGTTTGAAAAGGCACTTGTGCCATTGTTTTGGGGTTGTTTATTTGACTTCTTAATTCATGTTTGGATTGTTATCACTATTATATGCCATTGGTTGGTTTTCATTTGTCTCATTTCCTTTGCTTATGTCTGTTTCTTACTAACCTTTTATGCAGGGGTTGAGGTAAGTTCTTTAAGGGTGTGGATAATCATCCATATTCTCCCTTACTCTTTCCTTCTCTCTTCCTTTCCTTTCTTTAGGCTTAGGTTGTCGTCAAACCTCACTAACCGTAGGTCACCCATGCATGATAACATTAGGACTCTTAGTCTCCCTTTTAGAGTTACTCTTGTGTCTTCTCTCTTCTCATCTCAAACTTCTTTAAAATACTTAATAAGATAAAGTGTATTGCGCACGAGCCTTAAGCGTGGGGAATGAGAAATGAGGGGCTTCCTCTCATCTTTCTAGAGTGCTTAGCGAGCGTCCTGTCTTGGGACGATGCGTTAAGTATCCGCCCCTATGCCCTAGACTTTGGTGCAATGCAACTTAGGAACTAACTTAAGCCACTTCTGTCCTAAAAAACACAAACCAACTTCAAACCTTTTTGTCCTTCAGGATTTCCAAACTTAAAGGCTATTTTCAAAAAGGGCACGTTACCTTCTGTCTGAGTCGCAAACAGGCATCGACCCTAACTGCCGGACGCGAACTTAACGTCGCTCATAAAAAAAACACAAAAAGAACTTGGTCCGAACTATGTTGACTCTGAAGTCCCCATTGCACAAAGAGGGTACGTAGGCCTAGGACGTTGACGTCCTACCGAGTCTGTCTTTGTCTTCCCCTTCCGTCTTAGTACAGCCCTAGATGATAGGATAACTCACCCTTAGATTAGACAACAAGCGTGGATCCCATCGAGTACGATGGACGTGTGGGGTGCTAGCACCTTCCCCTCGCGTAACCGACTCCCGAACCCAGGTTATGGTTGCGATGACCATTCCTTTCCCTCTTCCTAAGGTTTATGCGGTGTTCCCTTTCCCTCTCTCGGGATAAATTTACACGGCTGGCGACTCTGTTTTTCCGCGCCACTCTCGCGTTTGTACCTGGATGAAAATCCTGGGAGCGACAGCTGGCGACTCTGCTGGGGACTTACGTTGACCTATGCTGGTCCATCCCTAAGCGAGTCAATCCTAGCGCTTGCTTGTCTTTGTCCTCTTTGGGGTGCTTTGTTTTTGTTTTGCTTTATGTGTTGTATTTTATTTTTATTTTTACCGCATTTTCTGCATTTCATTTTTTTATTACTGTCATGCTGCTGTGCTGTGCTGGCTGTCTTTGTTTTGCAGGTTGGGTGGGTCTGAGAGATAAGCTCAATACCCAGGCTTGAGTATACCCTAGGACTAGAGTGGAAAGTAGTGGGACCTACGTGCCCGCTTGGTATGTTTGTGTGTTCACGAAATTCACAACCAGACGAGGCTATCTTAGGATGCATTCTAACGTGTGTGTCTTACGCATGTTGGGGTGTTGATCTAGAAAGCTGTCGACTCTGGTGACCGATCATCGAGGACCTTAGTGGAAACATTCCTCTTTAGTGGTGACAGTGGCAGACCACATCCTGTGGCAAACCCATTCGCACCCGAGGGCCCGCTTTGGAACTCGCATAGGATGGCCCCTACATTTTGAAGAGAATCAGTGGAGGCACTCCTCGATTGAAGATAGTACTGTACCCCGAGGGATGAATGTACTATTGTTTCTCGACCTCAGTGCCAAAGCTGAGGACCTTCCGTTTTGGTGAATCAGTTGAGGCCTCCTCGATTGATGATGATGCCAAACCAGAAATGGTGAACGTATCATCATTTCTCAACCTGAGAGCCCGGGATACTGAACATCCTAGTACCCACACGTGAGAGGGGATGGGTGTTTGCAGGTTTGCAGGTAACCGAAACTTTCAACCTACCCGGTTTTCTGGATTTCTCGTCAGTGTTTGATTATCTGGGTTCCTGGTTATCTCAGTGGTTCGGTATTTTGGAATTCTGGTTTTCTGGGTTGTGGTTGTCGTTCAGCTAATAGCACAGCACATCCAGCAGTGTTGCCTTGATCCCATGTGTGCATTTGCATCATCATTTTGCATCCTAACATGTTTATTCATTTGCAGGGTTGCATCCTAACCTTGATTCTGGTTTCCGAAGACTATCAAGGATGAGTACTGAGAAGAAAAAGAATATCATAGGATACAAGTTCCCGTCACTTATTCTAGATCCTGTTCACAAGATTGTTTCTATGGCAGAACCTGGGGAATCGGCACTTGTGGACTGTGATGACATGCCGTAGTTCTCTTTCTCTCTATTGTATTTGGACCACCGCCAGGCGTGTTGGTTGGGATCTACGATTATTGTGTTCAGACTTATTATCTCGAGCTGTGATCGTTGACATATGGTTTTCCTCTGGTTTTCTTAATATATGAGCAGAAGTCCCATTCTATCTTATTGTTAAACTGGAATCAAAGGGTGGATCGCCCTGCGAATATTCCAGCATGTTCATTTGCATTTGCATCTTGCATCATTTTTGCATATCTATCTCCGGCCTGATCAGAGAGCTCATCAATCCTTTGTCTAAACCGCAGTTGATTTCTAGACTTTCTCATCGGACTTGAATCAGCTTTTGGGGAGATCATCATGAATTCAGGGGAACAAAATCAGTTTGTAACTAGGGCCGATGTTGAATTGATGAAGAGTCAGTTGGATCAACTTGTGGAAGCTATGACAGCCATGAATAGGGGAGAGACCAATGTTCAGAGGACTTCAGTTACTGGGAATGGCATTCCACCTCCAGTGAACAATGTTACTCAAGCTCAGCCTGTGCAAGTCCCTGTTGAGAATCATATTATACACGAGCGTACCATCGTCCGAGATGGACATTCTTCTTCTCTGGATGCCACAGACTATCAGCGCTTTGCCTTCTCTGTGCCAAATTTTCAAGGGGTAATTCCAAAGGCGAAGCCTAAGGACCCACGAGCTATTCAGTTTGATGAAAGATGTCGTGTGTTGGAAGAGAAGCTGGATGCCCTAGTGAAGCGTGATACTCTTGATCTAAATGCTGCGAGCATGTGTTTGGTGCCCGACCTTGTGTTACCTCCGAAATTTGAGATGCCGAATTTTGAGAAATACAAAGGGGATAGCTGTCCGAAGCTACATTTGGTGATGTTTAGCCGAAGAATGACCTCACATGTCTATAATGACGAGCTTATGATTCACTGTTTCCAGGACAGTCTGAGTGGGGCATCATTGAGTTGGTATATGCAGTTGGAAAGTGGTAGCATCTGATCATGGTCAGATCTAGCCAATGCCTTTGTAAAGCAGTACAGTTATAATCTTGACATGGCTCCCAGCCGCCTGCAGTTACAAGGTTTATCTAAAGCGGATAATGAATCATTCAGAGAGTATGCTCAGAGATGGAGAGAGTTAGCTGCTCGCGTTCAACCACCACTTTTGGAAAGAGAATTGGTTAATATGTTCAAGGATACTTTGCAAGGACCATACTTCGATAAGTTGATTACTGTATTAAAATTCTCTGACTTGGTAATACTTGGAGAACACGTTGAGTTCGGTATCAAGTGTGGAAAAATCCAAAGCGCCTCGAAGTGCCCGGTTAGTGAAAGTGAATCAGTTGTCAGTTCTCAAGAGGAATGGGAGGAAGAAAGTAATTCCGTCCAAGAATATCCCCCACCTCATCCTCAGTATTCAGGTGTTTCGACGGTTCAGAGTCAATAATCTTCTGGGTTTTTGTACCAGGGATCCCCTAAGAATCAACGGTCATACCGTCGTCAGCCGCGTCAGCACGCCCGACAAAGACCTAGGAAGCCAGAGAGGCATTTCACTCATTTGCCAATGTCTTTCAGTCAGATGTTGCCAGATTTAATCAGAGGTGGACTTATAGTGCCGAAGAAACTGAAGCCAGTGCCTTTTCCGTATCCACCAGGTTTTGATGTCAACGCCCATTGTGATTACCATACTGGGGCACAAGGGCATTCAACTGAAGACTGTAAGGTGCTTAGGAGCAAGATTCAGACTCTGCTTGACTCCAATATGTTCTCATTCACGCCTCAGGGTATTCAGATCAACAATTATCCTTCATCCAGTCATGTGGGTTCATCAGTTCAGGTTATGGAAGAAGACACTGAGAGCAGTGGTGCAAGTTTTTATCAGACTGACTTCGATGAGCAATTCTGAAGATGGCTAGTTTAGCAGCAAGTCAAGCTTGGAAAGCCCAGTTCCCCGGAGCTGACAATCTTTTAGATCATGTCATTGCATTCGTAGTTTCTTTTCTGTTAAAGGGCAAACTCATTTGTAAAACTCGTCTGTTTTTAGTTGATAACGATAATGAAATGAATATGCATGTTTTGATTAAATCCATCTGTGTTCACTCATATTTTCTTTATTGATACCTAACCCTTGTTTAAGCAGGATCTGAGGGAGGATGATGAAATTCAAAGACGCAGAACTTCTGATGGTATGCTTTTGGGACAAAACCTTGCTGATGATGTACAGGCATTGTTTCAAATCCCTAAACACCGGAGATATAAGGAAGATAACCCCTTGTCAACCCCTTTGAGCCTAGAAGTAGGAGTTTCTTTCTGAAAACGAAAAACCCTCAATCTTAACCTGGGGCAGGGTAAGTGTCAATTAATTTGACTGAGCGTTCAATTCGAGGATCAAGTCCATGGTTATCCCTCACCAACCGAAGAGTGAGGCAGTCACATCCCTTTCAAACGAGTCAGACAAGTCAGTGTCACCCGATTTGTTCAAAAAAAAAGAGAAAAAGAATCGAAAGAAAAATAAAGCCCGCTAAGTCGAAACTTGAAGACAAGTGACTTAGGCAAAAGTTAGGGCATCCCGCTGGACTTCAAAATCGAAAAATTCAATAGAGTTAGTCCAGGCAAAATCAGGGAAAAGCAAAAAGCGAAAAAGAAAAATCCTCAAATAAAGAACAAGTCGTGTGTTTACAGACACCAAAGGCAAAAGGGGTGGCTGTCACTCCGAAAACCGTGTGGGTTCTTTCTATCCTCATACTATTCACCTTGTTGAAAAGCGAGTGCTTATGTCGAGTTAGCTGAACGTAGGACTGGAGAACATCAAGGAGAATGGGTGGGTTAAAACAAAACTTTGAGCCTTATATCCTTTTTTTTCTCTCAAACCGTGAACCAAGCCACGTTACAACCTTTAAAAGACCTAATTGAAGCAAGGTTGTTTCGAAAACATACTTCGGTAGAGAGCGCGTCGAACCTGACTCCTAAAAGGATCTTCTTACCATTCATGTTGGTATCAGCGACACTTTGATTAGTGATTCATTCACTATATCTCACAACTTTTTTTCCAGTGAACAGACTTGGATTTCAAAACTGTCATATGCATTGCACTAAAATTGTCATTTTCAAAACAAATTCTTTTACTTTCGAGTAAGTGCTTGATCAGGGAAGTTTCTGCAATGAAAAGATTGATCAATATAAGCGCAGAGTGCCTAAGTACTCCGTTGAGCAGGGGCAAGCCATCAGATAGTCATATCAAATGGGCGATTCATTCCAAGATTCAGCCAATCTGGGGCAATCAGGTCGAGATTCGACAAATCTCTCGAAGGTCAGTCAGTCTGAGGTACTCCTTCACAGATCAGCCAGTCGAGGGCAAAATTGCTTCAAGGCTGGGGCAGGTCACCCCAAAAGCAAAAAGGGTTTTTCTCAGGAGAACGATTAATCAAGATCATGGGGCAAGGTATATAAGATCTTCATGAGACCTCTCGAAGACAGGTTCCTTTATGGGCTATGCTGAATCAGGGCATCTTTTGGTCATATCACATCTGCAGGGTTCATGTTGATGGTCAACACGTGACGTCCCCAGTAGAGTTTCTCTCCCCAACGGAGTAAGGGTAGAAAGTAAGTCTCCAGCAGAGGAATACGCTCGATGTTGTCCCCTAGCAGAGTGGATATCATCAACCGTCGTTCCCCGAGCAGAGTTGTTGGTGATGGCTGGTATTCCCCAGCAGGTTAAGGGTGTTTCCCCGACTACAGGCTAAGTTCAGTGATATTCTCCAGCAAGTTCGCTGTTATTTCATTCTCCAAGCAGGTGATAGTCATCTCAACGGTTTGATCAACAGTGGTTGACATCCCCGGCAGATTCCAAGTCCAATGGTTATTGGCGCCTTTTCTGTAGCAGTTCTCTTCGGGCTCATCGTCAGCAGTAGTTATATTAGGAAGGCCGTTCAGTGTGACTTCCTCAGCAGGGTTTGTGACTGTTCAGTGTGTCATCCCCAGCGGAGTTGGCCTCTTTTCTTCAGCATTTATTTTGCTGGAGTGGTCCTTTTGCATATAGTAAGCATGTTTACATTGCATCCTCAAAACGCGTAGCATTTCCATTTCATATGGAGCATTACGCCATAGAAAGAAATTCAAACATATGCATGCGAAGCATAAGCCAGATTTGGTACCTTGCGCGAAAGCCCGAATCAAATTCTAATCAAGACGGTGACATATCCCCAGCAGACATTACAATTAACCCCTCTTCTTACCTTTCTTTTGGGTCGTAGGTCATACGTCGATCTTACCCTCAACCAGTCTTTGTCCATCAACCCCTTGATGACGACATTTTGGTCAGATTTTCTTTCCGTCAAACCCTATTGACGACGTGTTCCCTTTTCAGCTTTCTTTCCGTCAAACCCCTTTGACGATGCATTTCCTCGGCCATGTTTTCTTTCTGTTATCCCCATGACAATGTGTTACCCTCGGTCATCTTTCTGTCATCCCCATGACAATGTGCTTTCTTCGGTCGAGTCTCCTTTCTGTCATCTCCATGACAATGTGTTTCCTTCGTGCAGGTTTCCTTTCTGTCATCCCCATGACAATGTGCTTTCTACAGTGGAATTTTCTTTCTGTCATCCCTATGACAATGTGTTATCTTCGTTCAGATTTCCTTTCTGTCATCCTCATGACAATGTGCTTTCTTCGGTCGAGCCTCATTTCTGTCATCTCCATGACAATGTGTTTCCTTCGTGCAGATTTCCTTTCTGTCATCCCCATGACAATGTGCTTTCTACGGTAGAACTTTCTTTCTGTCATCCCTATGACAATGTGTTATCTTCGTTCAGATTTTCTTTCTGTCATCCCTATGACAATGTGTCTCATTCGTTCAGGTCTTCTTTCTGTCATCCCTATGACGATGTGTTCCTATGGTGGAATTTTCTTTCGGTCATCCCTATGACAATGTGTTATCTTCGTTCAGATTTTCTTTCCATCAATTCTTTGACGATGTGGCCCTTCGGTCGGGTGTTTGGGCTGTCTTTCCGTCAATTCTTTGATGATGTGGTCCGTTAGGTATCTTTTCTTCCCGTCAACCCTTTGACGAGGTGTTTCATGGGTTTCATGTTTTCTCTCCGTCAATTCTTTGACGATGTGGTTCTGGGGTTCACTTTTCTTTCTTGGGTATGTTGTCTTTCCGTCAAATCTTTTTGACGAGGTGTGGCTGGGCTCCAATCATCTTTTCTCCCCCACAGTTTGCAAATTTCGTGGTTCTTTTTGTATTCAATCACCTTCTACCGTGAATGTCTGAAAGTCGTTGTTATCATCCTTTCAGGTCCAAGAAGATTGAACAGGGGCAGCTGTAGCACCCCAAAATTTGCCCTCCTTACTTTAGTACTAACTGGCTTATGCTTCATTTGCATTTTAGCTAGGTCATCGGGTACATACATGCATATCATTTGGCTCTGTGGTTATGGGATCAAGGTTCTCTGTTCAAGCATCGTCAGGTTGCAACAGACATTTATTTCGTCACTCGACATGTGCGCAAAGTATTTCTCCGGGTTACGTAATCAACGGGTCAGCAAAGCTCTTATCAAACATAATTTTTCATGTCAAGAATCTCAGAGAAAGTCGAAGTTTTCAGCCGATTCAGAACAGTTTGAGCAGAAAATCAGCTTGCTATGCAAATTTGCAAAATTCACAACTCTTGCTCTGGAACTCATTTTGGCTGGATATTCAACAGTTAGAACCGTCTTGGTATTCTCTACAACTTTTATGTTCGGCTCGGAAGTCAATTCATCAAGGAAAGTGGTGAGAATTATTTGTTTCTGGAATTTCGGTTTCGCTGGGTAATTGCGTCAGTGGTATTCAAAAGGGCTTAACTTCTGATTGGATCATCATTTCTGAGCTATTCCTATGCCAAAAAGTTCCATATTGAAATTATCTGCAACTTTTGTGTTTGGACCGAGGGTTGATTCTTTGAGGAAGATCTCCTAACGCGCGAGTTTTCAGAGTCGATACAGTGCAAAAAACAGTGAAAAATAGTGTTGAACCGGTGTATTTCGGACACTAAAAAATTCATAACTCTCAGCTCGTTTATCGGATTGATGCCGTTTCGGTGCCTAAAATTCCGTTTAGATGTTATCTTCGTACCGTAAATTCAGTTTGGGTCAGGTCCGAGCGGAAGGACCCCGAAAATGTGAATTACCAGTGGGGTTCTTTGATGCAGTGCACTGTCTGTCAGATTTTGTAAAATTCATAACTCAGTCAATTTTCATCGGATTGCGTCCGTTCTCGAAGCGTTGGTTCACAAATTTTATCATCTTCAAGTTCCAAGACAAGCTCGAGTTCGAACGATGCTCCGAAGATCATCGTTTTGGTTTATTTCGCAAAACGGAAGTGCTGAACCGAAGAAAAAGGCTGAAAGTTGTTTAACGGGAAAATTCATATCTCACTCTTTTTTTTTCCGATCGCACTCATCTTTTGACACGAGGTCACTGACTCATAGATATACAACTTTGCTGACAAAGTCGAGTCGAGATTATGCTTCGAAGAGGTTGACCTCGTGACGTTTTCGAGTAGCAGACACCAAATAAGCTGAAAAAACGACTTATTCAGTGACGTCTTGCAGCTTAAACATATCGATCGCACTCAATTTTGATCGTATGACGTCCGTTCTTTTTGCGTTGCGACCGTGATTCAGAGGTGGACGATGTTGTTGAAGGCTCAGAGTCAAAATTCCTTGCCGAAGACGGTGTTATTTTCACTTAAGCCAAAATTCTACCTTTTGCCCTTCATTTTAGACTCCACTATATATTCAAAACTCTCCCAAATTTTTCTCTCAACTCTCACAAGATCAAAAAAACCAAAACTCATACACTTATTTGAGAGAACACGTGATTTTGAGGAGAACAAAGTTTGCAACCCTAAAACTTCAATCATTCGAATCTCATCATCCACAAGAGCTTTTCCAAAAATTCCTTCACCATCTGAACCCTTGGGATCCCTAGAGCACGAAGCAACCATCATTGGAGGCTAATAGCAAAGGCAAAGGTTGCATATTCTCAGGTCAGTGATACTTTTCATGATCCTAAAACTCTTCTTTTAAACGTGCATAATGTTGTGTGATTGTCACTGATGAATCTGATGTAATTTGTTTGGTGTTTGGACGTGTATATTGCTTGCTACGTGAGTTTCAAAGTTTTGAACCCTATTTTATTTCATTCGTATTTCATGATGCATTGATTGTTTGTGATTTTGGATTGGATATTTGGAATCCTCATAAAATTCTGGACGGGAAGGTGTGCCTTTTTGCATTTTCTGGGTTGTTTTAGGTTGCAGGTGGCGGCCGGAACTAGGGTTCCGGCGACTGGTGCGGTGGTCCGGCGGCCAAGGGTTCCAACGAGGAAGATGAAATCCTCACCCTCCATTCTCTCGATCCAACGGCCATCATGAGGCCACGCGTCTCTCTTTTATTCCAAATTTTATTTTTATTTTTATTTTATTTTTTTATCATCTAAATGAAATATTTGCTTATCTTCTTTTTGAATTACGCATATCTTGCATACTTAAAATTGTTTATTTTACTTCTCTGCATCCATAAAATATTTTCAATCCATTCTTTTTGCATTCGTTAGATAACACTCTGAAGTGCATTAAAATTTTTTTCTATCATGTTTAAAATTATTTCATCTTGCATTTTGATCATTTCCTTTGGCATATTGAGTCATATTTCTCATCTGAGCCTTGCATAATTG
This sequence comes from Lathyrus tuberosus, assembly GCA_022829125.1. Classification (NCBI taxonomy): domain Eukaryota; kingdom Viridiplantae; phylum Streptophyta; class Magnoliopsida; order Fabales; family Fabaceae; genus Lathyrus; species Lathyrus tuberosus. Next base: position 2,147,019 of record JALAZF010000664.1, on the reverse strand, counting down.
TTTGAGTGACTAACATCTTGAATTTTTGCAGGAATTTTTGATATGTTGTTTGTCTCTGGTTGAGCAACTTTGATATTTAATTTGGTGATTTTAGAAGTTGTTTTACTATTTGTTCAATTGCTCTTTGTGTGAGATTTTCTTGTATGCGCATCCTTGATCTCGTCCGATTATCTGTTTGAAAAGGCACTTGTGCCATTGTTTTGGGGTTGTTTATTTGACTTCTTAATTCATGTTTGGATTGTTATCACTATTATATGCCATTGGTTGGTTTTCATTTGTCTCATTTCCTTTGCTTATGTCTGTTTCTTACTAACCTTTTATGCAGGGGTTGAGGTAAGTTCTTTGAGGGTGTGGATAATCATCCATATTCTCCCTTACTCTTTCCTTCTCTCTTCCTTTCCTTTCTTTAGGCTTAGGTTGTCGTCAAACCTCACTAACCGTAGGTCACCCATGCATGATAACATTAGGACTCTTAGTCTCCCTTTTAGAGTTACCCTTGTGTCTTCTCTCTTTTCATCTCAAACTTCTTTAAAATACTTAATAAGATAAAGTGTATTGCGCACGAGCCTTAAGCATGGGGAATGAGGAATGAGGGGCTTCCTATCATCTTTCTAGAGTGCTTAGCGAGCGTCCTGTCTTGGGACGATGCGTTAAGTATCCGCCCCTATGCCCTAGACTTTGGTGCAATGCAACTTAGGAACTAACTTAAGCCACTTCTGTCCTAAAAAACAAAACCAACTTCAAACCTTTTTGTCCTTCGGGATTTCCAAACTTAAAGGCTATTTTCAAAAAGGGCACGTTACCTTCCATCTGAGTCGCAAACAGGCATCGACCCTAACTGCCGGATGCGAACTTAACGTCGCTCATAAAAAAAACACAAAAAGAACTTGGTCCGAACTACGTTGACTCTGAATTCCCCATTGCACAAAGGGGGTACGTAGGCCTAGGACGTTGACGTCCTACCGAGTCTGTCTTTGTCTTCCCCTTCCGTCTTAGTACAACCCTAGATGATAGGATAACTCACCCTTAGATTAGACAACAAGCATGGATCCCATCGAGTACGATGGACGCGTGGGGTGCTAGCATCTTCCCCTCGCGTAACCGACTCCCGAACCCAGGTTATGGTTGCGATGACCATTCCATTCCCTCTTCCTAAGGTTTATGCGGTGTTCCCTTTCCCTCTCTCGGGATAAATTTACACGGCTGGCGACTCTGTTTTTCCGCGCCACTCTCGCGTTTGTACCTGGATGAAAATCCTGGGAGCGACACATGCCTTGTTGTATTTTGATTGGGAAAAATGGGATTTTGGGGTTGAATTGGATCAACCCGTAGCAGAACTTGTCTGCAGAAAATTTTTCTGGGTTTCGTCTGCCCGTACGCGTATCACGTAGGGCCATACGCGTATTGAGTTGGGCGTTACGCGTATGGAAGTGAAGGATTTTGGGCGTTACGCGTATGGAGGAGGCAATACGCGTATGGTTTGGGCAATACGCGTATTGGAGGAAAAAATGGAATTTTTAAGGGAAAATAGCCTCTGCCCGTACGCGTATCACTTTTGGCAGTACGCGTACGGAACAAGGCCATACGCGTACGGCCAGGACGTGTGCTGAACTGTGTGTTTTCGCGATACAATTTCTTGTAAATTCCATAACTTTTGACTCGGTTATCCTATGTGAGTATTCTTGGCATCGTTGTGAAGCTATGAGTATCCTTTAGCTAATGGTAGTGAGAAATATCTGATTATTGCCCGATTAAATAAATCGGAAGAAACCGTGAGTGGGTGTAACGTGTAATATGTTGAATTATGTGTTTTCTATTGTGTGATCGATGCCTAATTGCCTATACTCTGATTATTAAACATGTTTGACTATGTATGCATGTTAAAATATGAATTAGGTAGAGTGAGGACTTACCATAAACGATGTTGTGTGTGTAATGAAATAGTGACAACGCTCGTGCAGGTAAGGCCGAGGCGTGTGTCTAGTAATCATAACCAGTTTATCTTGCGGTGTAGTTTCATGAGACTCAAGCACCTCCTCTGAAACGTATGCATAATTACTTGGCAGGTTTGATTCCCGCGTATAGTACGAATGGAACCTAAGGGTAGAGACTTGTGATGGTTAACAGGCCATGAGAAGTGACGGTTCACGGCTAACAGGCCGTTGTTCCCGAATCCATTTCGTATGCCAAGTAACTTCGAGGATCCATGACTCGGGTCGTATTCTAGACGTAGAAGCGGACGGGAAAAGGGGATGCCTTGGTACGGTTATTGATTTGTGAGATTCTTGAGCTAACAGGCTCAGGACGTACTGTGGTACTAGGGCAAGTTAACAGGCTCATCGGTGGGGATACTTGTATAGTCTGTGTACTCAAAGTCATTTCCTTTCTCTTTTGACTTGAGTTAGGTTTATTAGGACCTTGTAGAGCCGAGAGGACTATAGGATAGCGAACTCACTGAGATTTGATGTATCTCACCCCACTGTTGTTGTTTACATCACAGGTTCTGCAGGTTCCGCGAAGGGTAAGGATAAGGCTGTGTGACCATCCTTGCTTAGCTGTTGGTTTTGCTTCCGTTGTGAAGTCTTTTGAGATCCTTAGTGATCTAGTTCTTAGTTTTATCTCTTGAACATTTTGTACATATAACATGCCGGTGGTTGTATTAGGTTATTTTGGGCATTTTTATGTATACAATGTTACTAGGAACTTATGCATTTCAGTACCAAATGTATTTTCATGTATGATATCTACTTTGATGTATGTATATATATGTGGGCATCACATATATATTCCAACTATTATCTATTTTACAAAAAGAATTGAATAAAATAGAAAATTGTATATTCATGCATTTCTAAATCTCTTATATTATATTTTCAACATTTTCTATTTTATTCAAAAATTAAATATCTTATGTTATTCAATGTTTATATAAAATAGGTAATATAGATAAATTACCCATATACCATATATATATATATATATATATGGTAAATGGTTAAATACACCTTAAGGTGCATGTTACTAAAATAGACCTTCATAAAAACAAGTGGATCTACGTTAACAAGCCAATATATATATATATATATATTAAAAGTCTTAAAGTCTTACACCAAAACTCAACCTTTTGAATCAAATAGCCATATTAGATTAAAAAAAAAACAAAATGGTATATCTTTTTCTTTAAAAGTTACGTATTTTTTAGGAAAATTCAATGACCTTTTGATTCATTCGTGTGTATATATATATATATATATATATATATATATATATATATATATATATATATACCAACTATTACCTATTTTATAAAAAAAATTGAATAAAATAGAAAATTGTATATTCATGCATTTCATAATTTCATATATTATTTTTTCAATAATTTTTTATTTTATTCATAAATTAAATATTTTATGTTATTAAATTTTTATATAAAATAGGTAATATAGATAAATTACCCATATGTGTGTGTGTGTACGCACGCGCGCGTGCGTGAGTGCGTGCGTGCGTGTGTGTAAACTTTAGAGATTTTCCTTTACAAATACGCATAATTTATTATAGATTAAAATGAATTCATATGAAACACACAACACATGTTAAACCTTAATGTCAATTTAATAAATAAATAAATAAATAAGATTTTATATTTGACTTCAACACAAAACCTCACATTTAAACTCGGGGCCATTGGTAGCACGTGTCCTATATGTAAAAGGCCTTAACTGAGAAGAACCACGTACTGAATTAAAGATAATTTATGTAAAAAAATAATCTTACATATAAGAAAATACATGTCTAGCAAAAATACTATTATGCCCTTCTGGTTCCACAGCCATCCAAGTGTTGAATGTGTTTCCTTACACGTGTTTTGTGTGTACGTGGCTGGGTCTTTTGCTAGCTTCTGATCTTTCCCAAAACCAAATGACCTTCTATGCTTCATCGATGCTACTTTTTGTATCACCACTACAAGAAAATTGGCAGATTACGACGGTTAAAACCGCCGTAAATTTCAAATCGCGACGGTTGCTACACTGTCGCAGAAACGTGTGTCGCGAGGCCGTATCGCGTCGGTTCTCAAAACCGTCATGCCAACCGTCGTTAACTCTCACGACGGGTAAGGTACTAACGTAATCTGCATATTGCGATGGTTACAACTGTCGTAACTTTCCATTTGATTTTTGTTTTTATTATTGATAACGACGGTTCCAACCGTTGCAAATTTCAGTTCCATAGGTACATCTGCAGGTAAATCCGTAGGAAATTTTCTTTCCATAGGTAAATCCGCAGGTAATTTATTTTTAAAATTAAAAAAAAAAATAGCAGAAATATGAACAGAATGGGACAGATAATCACATATATTCTAAAAGCTAAACAAAAATCAAAACCAAAACTAAAAGCTAAACAAAAATCAAAACCAAAACCAAAAGATATTGCTCTTATATAATAAATGAGAGAATTATAAGATAACTTTTAGAAAAGGGGATATGAAATTTTGTCTGGAATACAGGTGAAAAAGTTTTCTAAAAAAGTTTTCTAAAAGAAATTGTCAAAAAAAATAAAACTTACTAATGAGGTATTGACAAGATGATACAAAGTTATTCTCATTTCATATTCATTAGATAAACTACCATTGGAATACAATAACACACAATTTATTTAATAGTTTTTGCTCTGCATTATAAATCCTATCTAGTTCCTAGTGCTAAGAGGTGCATCGATCGTAGTGTTGGCGGTGGCAGTGGTAGCGGCGGAAGTGGTGGAGGCAGGGGTGGTTGTGACCGCATGGCACGGAGGAACGGTGCATGAACAGTCGGACGTGCATGTTGGTTGAATTACACTTTCCCTCCCCCCTGCTTGAAATAACAGAGAAGTAGACAGGTAGCACAGAAGAAATTCAATACTTATACAGCAATAGAAGAATCATTTCTACAAACTCAATTATATTTTCACCTGATTCGAGATAAGGTGCAAAAAAGAACAGCCGCATAATGAAATAGATACAATTACATAAACTGACTTATAAGGGTATCAATTTGAAGTACTATATTTGCATAATGCAAAGCAAGACCAGCAGGGCCCAATCTTTGACGATTGCCAATGTTTCCAATTATTGGCTTTTGGCCATCTGCAGGTACCCATGGATAAACAACATTAAAAGTGCAAAGCAAAATACATCTTTCATTACAATCTAATAGCAACAATAACTTGATAAGGTCAAAAACACGTAGTACTGCTAATAACAGCGTTCAAAAAGTAGGCACTTTTTATTCCTGCCAAACTTTAAATTTATCAATTACAAAATAAGATAAACAGAATAACATGACTGAGATTTTCACAAAATAAATGTTAATTAAATTATGGCAGTGATAAGAAAGTTATTACATTAAGTGACAGTAGAACAACATAAGCAAACATTTTATATGGCTTTTAGTAGGTACAGACCTGCACTCCCAAAGTTATTGCTTATCTCCAAATGTAAAAAATGGACAATGTCTACAAGCTTCTCAATAACCTGCAATCCATTAGGTTATTAGTTATACTAGTTTTTTCTTGGTTTTTGATTTGTGAATGAAATGTACAAGATAAACCTGCCTCTCTATAAATAAAAATTTATTTCCTATACTATCTTCAGTATTACCAATTTACATGTGGATCAGTGGATCAAACACAATAAAAGTCTAATAGAGAATTAAACAAATATGGAGAAGGATACTGAGGGATGAGATACACAAATCAAGATGTAATTTATAGTTACCTCCTCCAAACTTCTACACCAGAGGGATTTTTTCTTTAAATGTTTTATTTGCTTCTTTTGAATTTTAATTTCTGCTCTCAAGAATGCTAGGTTATCACCTATATAGGGAAGAACAATACTGAAGGTCAAATTATATATCAGAGATAAAAGATTAACATAGTAACATGAACAATACTACTAAATATACTGTAAAGTCAAACTTATGGCCAATAGCGTGCTTTACGGTTATTGCCCACAACATTTGTATGATCTTGTTGGAAAGTCGGCGAAGTTCTCGCTGAGATTTGGTTATTGACGAAGAGCATTGTAGGACGGCGAGGGAGGTATCTAGAATTGCATCATTGTCACGCTACTGCCACCCAAGTCGTACACCTCGCATATGTGTGAAACCTGCATTTTCAAATGATACAAACATTTGAGGATGTCATTTAACAACAAGAAACTTAGGAAACATTTAAGCTTTAAATATGCCATGATTCATCAAATGCTACGCAAAACAGGTCCTTCCAATTTGATTGGTTCAAGATGTTCAAGCTCATCAATAGAATACATCATCAGACATCTGGGTTAAAAAGAAAAATCAAACATGTTCGGATCAAACAACCATTTTGAATTGTGCACTTTCAATCAGGTACACTCACAGCATAACAGTTATTTTCATCAAATCACATCACGATTATGCGTGGCAACCAAGCGAGTTAAGGATGGAAAACGTTTCCCAAAGCAAAGAGAAAATCAGGGTAATGTAACATTCTGCAAAATAGTAATTCATCTAAAACTAGTCTAAACTCTAAACCCATACAATTTGGTACGGTCGGTTACATGAATTACTAACAGCAATGAATTCCAAGCTCTAACTACATACCTGTCATGAATTTAGACTTTTGCCCCATGAAGTAACATGGTTATAATCTTTGAGACTTTTCGCCGCGTGGTAACAGAAGGTGGGTTGACGCCAGGAATTTCAGATCCTGGTCTCTCCTAAACATGTTTGGAATTTCTACCCATGCCACAAGTTGAATTATTTTCTGAGTTGGACAAGGTTGTGGTAACGGATGTGAAACGAGAATTTCGTACACGGCATAAGCAAGGAACATATGTGGCCTCTCTGTACGAATAAAAAAGTACTGCCACAAAGTATGCACTAGACTAACAGATAGAAAACTAATTCTAATAAAAAAAACAGATAAAAAACTAGTGATAATATGAAAAGGCTACTTAAAGTATATAGTAGTGGTAGCATATGGATCACATATGTGAACACAATCATGGTGAGAAAAATATTAAACCATCAAGGTAACAACATTAAGAATCAATAACTTATGAGTAGAAATTACTGGAGAAATAAATAACTCGCAGCAAGTTAATACTTCAACATGGAAGAAAGCACTATGTATAAGAAAGCTCTATCAGGTTGGATATCAAGTTGTTCAAAATCAATACCATGGGAAACAACTGTATCATATATCTACAAGAGACTTTCCCATTGATGAAAACACAAAATGGCATGCCAAGATCTATTCCACCTTCTAGTTCCTTTCTCAAATCCTACAATAATTAATTCAATCAACATCAAATCTTTGAAACTGCAATAAAATATTTGAATTGCCATCTTAAGAAGCTGCCATTGTATTTTTAATAAGTGAACATTAGAGTGTATCAAGGCTATTAACTTACAGCTCTCCAAAATGATCCAACAACTAGACTTTGTTACACAACCATGTGATGTGTTCCATACCACTTCAATACATAGCAATCAAGAAATATTCTTCACATTTATTTCTTGTGTACATGACCAGAGGGTTTGCTTGATATTTCATTGCACTAGTCATTAAAGCCAAAAGACATTTATACATTACAACCCCAATGACTAATGTTAAACGACACCACATAAATGCCCTTGGATTCCCTAAAATTGAATTTGAAAAGAAGCTTATCTATGACCTTTTTTTTTTATGCAGGCCATGTAAAACTACATAAATGAATTAATTACTTAATTAATAACCGAGATTGAAGTCATGCAAATTTATTAATTTAAACAAAATGAGTACAAGATCTAAAATATTGAAGTTGATGAGTTATATTTACAAAACCTCTTAGAAATTATACCCGAGAACACATGGTTAAGATATTAGTCAAAGACAAAATTAACAAACAAAAACTTAAAACCTTCTCTAACTAAAAAACTAACTCCTTAATTAAGTATCTCTATTCTAATTCCTAACTGATACATATATCCTTGTTAACACTAAAGCATCTTCACAGTTTAAAACTAAAAAATCTAATCACGCTCAACCTACACTTTTAAAGAATTTGAGATATCCCTAATAGAATTTTAAGAAAAAATATCACCTTTGGGACCTAAATAATTTTTTTTTAAATAAACAACATCTGAATCATAAAAGACCTTCAACCTTGAATCTGACCGTAATACAGCCACATGTTTGGAACATAATCACAAAGGGAAATAAGAAAGGTACTGGCCTCCCAAATGACCATTTGTTGCGTAAAAATGCAGTGAAATAAGAAAGGTACTGACATACAACTCATAATAACAATCCAAGTGTAGCTCCAATTATCGCGAGAGACCTTAGAAGCAATCTAGCCTGTTGATATTAGAAAAATTGAAAAAGAATGATGAACAAATGAGACTTGAACGTTATTTATAAAACAACATTATGAAGCAAAAGATAATGGAGTATCATTGTATACACGAGAGAGATCCAAAGCTATAAATATGAGGATTTTTAGGTGGCTTTAGGTAACAATGGAAATGAGAAACACTAGCCTTTGACAAATTTCTATTAGCTTTATATAACAATTTGGGCGTAAACGAATGGGAAATTTGGGAGAGAAAATCACCCCATACTATGCACGTGCAAAAGGTTTGGACCATAACCTAAAGCAGTAGAAGGACCAGTCATGAAACTAGATGAAGTAAAACTAACTTGATAAGCAGCCATTGTATGTGTTGCTATTATTATTGCAAAATATATAAGCATGAGTAGAAATTCACCTAAACATCGAAACTTTATGTTACAATAAAAGGCTATAGCATATATATTTCATATAAAGATATGAATTTGGTCAAATACTTAACACAAAATTTGACATCATTTTCATAAACACGAGCAGCAAGCCTAAAAATTGTGACAAATTTCTCCCGCAAAGGGATAGTCTGCCATACTTGTGATGCCATTGTAGCCCATGTAGCCCCTGCAATTCCATAGCCTATATAGGTGCACAAAACTATATCACCAATGCCATTTATAACACTAGCAACATCCAAAGCTTTCGTGAGTTCTCAAGAATGTTTCATACCAAGACCGTATTAGATTAAACAATGAAATTAATAAGCTAACAGTTACCATATTAGTCAAATCATATAAAGTGTGAGTTTATTTTTGTGACTAGGTATTAAATTAGGATCTGTTAATGGTAAAAGGAACTTAAAAAAGGGTTCTCACAAGAATTTAAAATATTAGGTAACACCAAAAAGAGAAAAGGCATATACTTATTCAGAACATAAGAAACAAATGATATATCTTTTTGCCAAGAGTTTTAAGTAAATATAAAGATAAATTCTACCATTGTATTGAAGAGCAATTCAACATAATATCAAGTCTTCTACATGAAATATAATGCCATGACTCCAGAAGTATTTTAGTATCAATTTTGGCTCAAAACTTTCAACCTCTTACATCAAAGAATCATATAATATTAATAAATAGTAAATTAACACCTTGAGCCCTAGGGGACCCGTACAAAAAGTAAATCATGGCATGCCAAGCCTTGAATCTAACAACAAAAAAGGGCTCTGTAACTAAAATGTTGCTGCAGTAAATTAAGCACATGATAACAACATAACTTTTTGATTTTCAAAATAAAATAATTAAAAAACATCAAGAGCAATCATTTTACGAGCTCTTATCTACATTTTAGAGAAAATGAAAATGAAGAAGACTTGTATTACTTCCCTCCATAAAATTCACTATGACTTATTCAAGTTATAAAACATGAAATGAAGTTGTAATTTAAATACTGGGTACATAAAAACATAAAAACAAACATATACATAAGTGTTAGCTGCAAGTAGTGCATGTACATTATTTGACCCAGTGAAAGTTGAAAAGGGCATAAATAGCAAAACCATAAGGTATAGGATTTACTCTATTATCTTTTGAGAATAATCAATTTCTTCTTATCCAAAATGAGTCAAAAGCACAAAAGATTAAACCACTCCATTTTCAATATCAGTGAGTGTGGTAGCACCAAATAGGCATGTGAACGAAAATCATTATGAAACAACAAGTCAACCCAATAAAAATCAAGACAAAAATGTGATGTTATATTTCTTCTATATCCTACAAAAACATTAATACTAATTAAAAAAATATAAATCCTAAAAGTTCACAAAGTGATTAATATAAATCCATCAAAGATAAAGAAAAAAAAGATATTAATGTTGAAATAGAATCAATCGATATGTCTAATTCATTATAGCCAACACATGTCATAATATTGTTGTATCCTCACCATCAAGTTAAGCATAAGATCAGACATGTCAAGCTATTAGTGAAAATATTTTAATAAGCATTTATCATCAATCTAGTTTGTGGTGCATTATTACATTGAAATTGAATCCTCTATGGCTAAAATATCGTGCTACAAGTGTAGAGGATCCAGGTTCCACTACATTATAGTAAATTCATTTCACTCACAACTGTAGCATGACTCGCACAGGAACATATGTTAGTAGAACAGAATGCAAAAAGCCTCTTCCAAGATAACGTCTTTCAAGCGTAGGTTAAAAAACACATAATGAAAAAACCAATCACCTAAAACCTTAAATTAATTTCTAGAAATAAACAACAAAACAATCACTTAAAACCCAAAAAAAATTAAACCCAAATCAATGGAAGGAACAAATCATAAAACAATCACTTAAAACCCTACAAAAATTAAAACCAAATCAATGGAAGGAACATACCACAAATCAAATCACCCAAAACTATAAAAAATTGGATAAGTAGAAGGAAGAAGAGCCAACCTGTGATGTGTTCTAAGTTGAGATGTTGAATGTGATGCAAGATAGAAACTCAGTGAATCCGGTGACGCTACGAGAGAGAAACTGAGGAAATGTGTGCGAGTGAGAGATTGAGGGAATGCGTGCGAGAGAGAAGCTACTTCTTCGAGAAAGAAATTGAGTGAATGGGATAGGATTAGTTCTCAAACTCGTGCCTACTCTAATTTCATCTGAAAATGAGAGGAGCGTGAAACATCAAGGGCGAGTGAGTAAATGGGGATGAGAAATGTACAGTAGAACAGAGCAGCTCATAAACTATTGTTGATGAAAAATAGGAAATCACAAGTGATAGCAAGATAAAGGGAGATTCCTACCATCGCGGATGTAGACAGGGCGGTTCCTTATCCGTCGTCGACAACATGTTAAGGCGGGTACAATCTTAAACGTGTCGCAATCACGTGTTATTTTGTTTTTATTTAGACATTTTGTAAGAAAGTTTATTTATTTGTGTTAAAAGTTTTGAGGCAGTTGGGTTTAGCCGTCGCGGCACCGTCGCGGATAGGAAATTAGGACAGTTATTACATAAGGGTCGCAACTCATGTGTCGCAAAATGGTATATTTCTTGTAGTGCACGTTTTCCAATTGCATCTCCCTTTTCCAAACCCAAATGACCTTCTATGCTTCCTACCTTTTCCACTAATTCTCATATGCTTTCTCTCATCTCTGTCAACCATCAAAACTCATTTGTTTCATCTCTCAGATCTGAATCAATTTTTCTTCTTCTGCAAAACCCCATTTGTTCCATCTATCACCGATTCATCTCTCGAATTTCATATTTTTAAAACTCTTTTTATCGAATTTGTTTTATATTTTTTCAGGGCTTGGCAGAAGGGGATGGTTGTCATAGATGTTGATTCACGAAAACTGAGCCGGCAGACAGTGAGAAGGTTCTTGGAAGATTTTGGATCTATGACTTTTGAGGAGGGATAAGTGATCGATGATGTAGTCGGTAGATATATTCATTGTGTTTCGTTGCGAATGACATCCAAGCATCTCAAAGGTATCTTATTTTAATTATAAGCTCTGTTTGTGAAGATGATTCTGAAGATGACACCCCAAATTCAATATTGAGCTTTTTTTTATCATTTATTTTGACAGGGATACATAAAGAGAAGGTAAATAATAATTCTGGTGATTGTCAAATTAACCCTCTTGATCCTGTAAATGATGATGCAAGGTGAATATAGTTATGTTTATGTGTTACTGTTTGCATTATTTTTATTTTTTTATCAAATAAATGATTATGGAAACAGTGAAATATAAATAGCAGAAAAAGGATACTTCACTGATATTATGTACAATTTGATGTTTATGTACAATTTTATTTTTTCCAAATTAATCGTATTCATCCTGGTTTTGTTAACTTTTATTTTCGGTTCGATTTCAAGCGAAGAAGATGGAAATTTGTTTCTGTGTTATGATTTTGTTTCAAGCAAAGAGTTGAAACAATTTATAGCAATTTCATTAACTTTTGAGCAATTTTTTTTTGCAGCTGAATCTGGCATCTAATTGTTTAGTTCTGGGTTGCTTAAGAATGAATCTATGGTCAAAAGAAAAATAGTAGGTATGTGCCTTATTGTTTAGTTCTGGGTTGCTTAAGAATGAAATGAGGATGATGAAATAAATTGGAATTTCTAAGTTGCATTGTAGATTATTTTACATTTTTAAAATGAATCTCATAATCGATACTGTTAAATTTTTTTGAACCAGAGCAGAAGAAAAGAATGGGTTGTAAATAGAGTTATGATTTTTCATATAAAGATGTAAAAATCATACCAATGAGACAAAGTTTTCTTTACAACTAAACAGTGTTGCATTAGTTACAAATTCTAATGTCTACAAATGAGCTTTTTGTTTAGTACAATAGATTTTATATAAGGCTTATTAACTGTGATTGTTATTCTCATTTTTCAGCACTAAAACTCTAAAATAGTTATGAATTAAAATTTAAAATACTTCTTAATTTATTCTATTTATTTTCATAATGAGAATTAAAATTTAACTTTTTAGCAGGTGGTGCAAACAAATGGAGGGGGTTTACTGCAAAAGGAAGAACATAAAAAGTTTCAAGAATTACAGAAGTATTGTGTGAAAGAGCATGTGGAAAACAACATTCTTAATGGTCCTAAACAACTTTACTAACAAAGTTGTGAATTACCCGAATACTCATTGCTCACTATCTTAAGTCATTCTTGCAGGTCGAAAACTAATATCATAAAATACACTGTGTTTATGTATCATAGATTAAATTGAGGCAACTATTATTCCCATTTTAATAGGGTCATTTTGATTATTTCCAATAGCTTAGGACATAGGCAACAAATTCAAAATTAAAGTGTATAAGATTCGAAACTATCTTAATTTCATGTTTTAATCTAAAAAACATGGTTCATATTTTGTTACTGGTTTATGATTTTCTGAATGTATATTTTTATAGTTAACTCTATTTTTTGTTTGTTTGTAATATTAAGTGAAAAAGAGGATCGTAACACCGATACCGACGATATAAGATAAGTTTCCTCCTTTTAATTTCTAGCTGGTTGGTTTTAAGTTGTAGATAAGCTGTTTTCTGTTTTCTGGTTTAAGCTGTTTTTTCATGGGTTGCTTTACGGACTCATCGATTATGATTTGATAGAAAATGGTACATCAGTACAGAGGTTGTTAGGATTTTGACTGATTTTGTTATTGTTGTAGGATTTTATGGGAAAATATCCAGATATACTATCGATTGTTAGGGTTTGGACTGGTTTTGTTATTGTTGCAGGATTTTGTAGGTTCAGATTATGCTTTTTGATTTTATGGGTTCAGTGTTTTGATTTTATGGGTTCAGTGTTTTAAACATTTTGTTATATTGGCTTGCTCTATTCATTCCATAGCTTATGATAAGGCTGCTTAAAATGCAATGGAAGAGAAGCAGTTACAAGTTTTAAGGCCAGTTGTTATGAAAGAGAGTTAGTTTCCCATGATAACGCAGTTTTGGCTTTATCAATTGAAATGTAATAAGTATTTAAAAACTCAGACTTTGCATTTTATTCAGATAGTAAGCAGAATCTTGATCTAAAATTGGGTATAACCCCTGCTAACTCTGATGTTCAAATGATGAACCTGCACCAGAATGAAAGTGGTTTACAAGTTCAGCGGAGCTGGGATGATATGTCGGTTGATAAGAGTGCTATGGTAAGGTTTAAAGTGTTTTTCTTATCCCTCATGCAATTTTCCATTTCTCTGTCTGCTCTATCATTTGAATTCAAAACTTGCATACTTAATAACCTACCTTATATATTTAAGTACTCGTGGTGTATGTAGGATCACTTAAACTATTGTTGTTTTTTCTATTTTTGATTGATGAAATTGAGTTTTGAATTTTGATACTAAATTTGCATTTGTGTAGTTGGAGATTGCAGGAAGAACTGATATACCAGTTGTTGAAGGATCGCATGTCACATTAATTGTAAGTTTGTTACAACTCATCTCTATTTTTGATGTTCTTATGATGCGGCTGTTGCGTGTTATGATGTGGTATTTAGTGTGATTTACAATCATATCAGTGCATTCACTGTGGTTGCATTTGACGTCAATTCTTATCAATATTAAGAATTGTAATGCGACGACAGCTATTTGAAACTTTGATTATTTCATTAACATTGATTAGTTTTCCAATTTCCACAATGACTATTAGTGTTATCTTATACTGCCTTTTTCATCTGTTTTTCATTTTAAAGTGTGGGAGTTTCTGAGATATGGTCTTATTATTAGCAGCTCGAAGATTTTTGGTTTACTGCACCAAAGAAGAGAGTTATGGTCTTTAGTTTTCTCCATCAATGTTCAATTACCTCTGCTGTCTATCTCATGTTGAACTAAAATGTCTCACTTTTCTCATTTAGTGGGAGAAACACAACTATGACAGAATGTTATTGGGCTTTGACCAATGTTATTGGGAATCTCAATATCCAAGATGCATATGTTGATACTTTGCGCAAATTTGGTCTTGAACTTGAAGAAATAACAGAGCAGTTAATAATAAATAGTTTGTGTAAAATATTTTGGATCATTCAAGTGATTGTTATTTTTGTAATACTAACAGAACTGATAATTATTATTATGTTATTTTTAGGCAAGTTTGTTTTATGCTGGGAAGAAGTTCTGACCAGCTGAATGCTACCCTGTTCCTACTGCCTTTCTTCTTTTTCTATTAAACTTTAAAAAAATATTAACTATTTATTCCTATTTCTCATATTAACACCATGCCTTCTGAATTTCAATTAATGTTTTGCATACCTTTAGTTTTTCTTTTGGGTTGTCTTTTCACCTAGAATCTTTTTTTACTATTATTTTGAAAAGATTTAGTAAAGTAAATGTCTACTCAAATCAGACTTGATATTGACAGAAAAATACATTATATATACTTTGTTTGATATATATATTTAATAGAAAAGTATTATATGGCCATGAAATGAAATAAATAAAAAATGTGCTATAAATAATAAAAGATATTAAAAAAGTATTACAATATTATTTATTTATAACATTAAAAGAATATTTATAACTTTAAATATATATATTTTTCTAAATCAGGAAGAAAGAAATATTTTAGAAATGAACGCTAAATTAATAGATCGCTATAAATAATAAATAATTTTTATTTAATTTTTTGAAAATGACAAATAACTTAAAGTTGTTTTTAACTTATGTTAAAATACCTTTTAAAAAAAAATAATTTGTAAGAAAATATAAATTTATCAATCATTTTTTAAAGTTAGCAAAAAAAAGTTATAATTATCATTGATAAAAGAACATCCTATCATTTTTTAAAATATATCAGTCAATTCTAAATATGTCCGGAAAAGTTATAAATATTAGTTTTAAATTTTGATTTTGATTTTAATTATTTATATTCTTATTTTAGTCCAAAACAAAAATTAAAAACTAAAATAATTTGTATGTACGGGAAAGTTAAAATTTTTTTACAAATAATTATGCTATAATTACATATTAAAAATACACATATAAATTTTGCTTAATTTAAATTAAATAAGGTTACACATTGTTTTACTATAAATTAAATGTGTATAACAAAACAAGATTATTGTAATACCCCGTAATTTTTGTGATCATTTTGAATAATATTATTATGATCAACTGGGTTCCGGTGTACTTTGAGCAATTATTGGATAAAATAATTAGAGTAAACTGACGAACTCAGATTGATTAAATTTAATACTATTTAACTTGGAATTTTATTAATTGGTGCATTTGAGATAATTTGGATAATTAGTAGTATTGCCAATTAATATTTTCTATGTATATTCTTTTCCTTGCCTTATTTGAAAAGTTAGAAAACTTTGAGAAGGAATTGGAAGAGAAAAAGAGAGGAAAAAGGAAGGAAAAGAAGAGGAAAATTCTCCAAGAGCTCAAGAGCAAGAAACATCAACCAATCTTCATCTTTTCATCTCAGCTTCAACCTCCTCATCTTGTAATCCAGGTGGGTTCTAGTTAGACTCTTTAGATTAAGGTTTTATTGAGTTTTAAAGTTAGTTTGATATTGTTAGAAAATGTGGAATTTTACAATAGAATCATAATTTAACTGCTGAAATTCGATCATTGATTATATGTTATACTGGTTGTTATGATTATAGCATGTTTGTGTATTTTGATTGGAAAAAAATGGGATTTTGGGGTTGAATTGGATCAACCCGTAGCAGAACTTGTCTGCAGAAATTTTTTTTTGGGTTTCACCTGTCCGTACGCGTATCACACAGGGCCATACGCGTATTGAGTTGGGCAATACGCGTATGGAAGTGAAGGATTTTGGGCGTTACGCGTATGGAGGAGGCAATACGCGTATGGTTTGGGCAATACGCGTATTTGAGGAAAAAATGGAATTTTAAAGGGAAAACAGCCTCTGCCCATACGCGTATCACTTTGGGAAGTACGCGTACGGAGCAAGGCAATACGCGTACGGCCAGGACGTGTGCTGAACTGTGTTTTTCGCGATACCATTTCTTGTAAATTCCATAACTTTTGACTCGGTTATCCTTTTTTAACATTCTTGATATCGTTGGAAAGCTAACAAAATGTACTTTCTTAGTAAAATGGTTTTAAGATTTGTTGGCCGATTTAATTATGTCGGGATTTTGGAATAGTGTCCTTTTGTCGACTTTTACTGTTTAATGGTGTGAATTTGTTGTTGAATAAGTATGCATGTTAAAATATGAAATAGGTAGGGTGAGGAACATTACCATATACAATGTCGGAAAAATGTAGAATGAATAAACACTAGTATGGAACATGCGTGTTAACCGTTTGGTTGTGATAAGGCATAATAGCCTTGTGATTGTCGAATACAATCACGTTTGGGTGTGATCACGTAATCGTAACCGGTTATTTTTACGAGTGCATTTCATGGGTCTCGAGCTCCTCTGAAACATGTTCACCACTACTTGGCAGGTTTGATTCCCCGTGCTGTAAGAATGGCGCCCGTTGGGTGAATGCTTCTGACGGTATAAGGCCCGTGTAAAGTGACGGTTCATAACGGTTAATGACCCGTAGAACCCGAATCCATTTGTATGTCAAGTAGGTTGCAAGGATCCATGACCCGGGTCGCCTTCTAGACGTAGAAGAGGACGGGAATAGGGGATGCCTTGGCAGGGTTATCGATTAGTAATATTGTGAGTTGTTGAACTCATGGCATGTTTCCATATAGTGTGTGTACTCAAAGTCACTTCCCTTCCCTTTTGACTTGAGTTAGGTCTATTAGAACCTTGTAGAGTCGAGAGGACTTTAAGATAGGGAACTCACTGAGATTTGATGTATCTCACCCCACTGTTGTTGTTTACATCACAGGTACTGCAGGTTCCGCGAAGGGGAAGGATAAGGCAGTGTGATTATCCTTACTTATCTGATGGCTTTGCTTCCGTTGTGGAGTTTTTGAGATCGTTAGTGATCTAGTTCTTAGTATTTGTCTGTGGAACATCTTGTAGATATACTATGCCGTAGTTTTGTATTAGGTTTGGTTTTGGGCATGTATATGTATAATGTGTTTACTAGGAACTTATGGTATATTTCAGTACCAAAGGTGGCATTCATGTATAATATATGATTTGATGCATGTATGTATATATGGGCTTTACAGTTGGTATCAGAGCAGGTCGTATCCTCGACCTAGCCATGAAATAGTATAAGTTTTTCTTTCCGTTTCATATGCGGCGTGTCGCCATTGGTCTTGTGTGTTATATTTATGGTATTGAGTCTGATCAACTTAATCCTATCTGTATAAACTTCAGGAACATGGCTGACAGGCGCAGAAACAATCGTGGTAGACCCACAAATCCTCCAGCTGGGATGAATCTACCAGGCGGCGATGAGAATGCTCCTTTGTATCAGTTTGTGCAATAGATGCAACAGCAGCAGAACCAATTCATGCAACAGATGGTGCAACAGATGAATGGAGGTCTTCATCCTCGGATGGTTGTTCCAGATATTGTAGGTGGAAGTTTTTGGGATTTCATCCGCATGAATCCTCCAGAATTTCACGGCGGATTGGATCCTGTGGAAGCTCATGACTGGATTGCTAGCATGGAGAGAATCTTTCTGATAATTTACTGTAGTGAGGAGAACAAGGTAGTGTTTGCTTCTCACTCACTGAGGGGTCCTGCTAGGAAATGGTGGGATGTTGCTTCAGCTTTTATGATGATGCAAGGTGTATCTAAAGTGTGGGAGCAGTTCAGGGCTATTTTTTATGGAAAAGTACCTTCCTAGTTCTTTGGGGATCCGAAGAGAGTTTGAATTCCAACAGTTGAGGCAAGGTTACGTGGTTGAGAATGATTGTGGGAAGTCAAGCCAACAGTCTAAGCCTAGGCAACAAGCTTTCAAAAGGAAACAAGTCCAGGATTCTCGGAATAGTACACCTCCTAAGTGTCGTACGTGTGGTAAGATGAATTTTGGCGGATGTCGCTTCAAAGGAGTGAAGTGTTATCAATGTCAGAAGGTGGTCCATAGGGCGAGAGACTGTCCTCAGAGGAGGAAGCAGACGCAGGGGAAGGAAGCAAAGGGCGATAACTCTTTGACTACTGGTACGTGTTTCGTAAATGGACATCCTTGTTTTGTTTTATTTGATTGTGGGGCAACGAATTCTTTTGTGTCCACGCGTTGCGTGAAGCGACTTGTGTTGCAAGCTGTTCCTTTGTTTTCTCCTATGGTGCTTACTACTGCCATGGATGAGATTGTAGAGACACCGTTGATGTGTGAAAACTGTGTATTAGCAGTGAATGAAAGAGTTTTCCAGATTGATCTTATCTGTTTACCGCTTAAGAAGGTGGATGTTGTTCTGGGAATGGATTGGCTTTCGACTAATTCGGTGTTTATTGGGTGTGAGGAAAAACTGATCATTATCCCATCTGCCGAGACCACTTCGAGGGATGTGTTAACTACTATCTTAGAAGGTACGGTTGGAATGATTAATTTCTTGTTTGAGGAAGAAAAGTCTGTTCTTTTGATTCTTACTAAGGAAGAGAGTAGTAACATCCCAGTCATGAGTATTCCGGTAGTTTGTGACTTTCCTGAAGTTTTCCCCGAGGATATCACTTCTCTACCTCCGGAGCGGGAAGTGGAATTCTCTATTAACCTGATACCGGGAATGGCTCCAATATCCGTTTCTCCGTATCGGATGACACCACTTGAATTAAGAGAATTAAAGGACCAATTGGAAGAATTGTTGGCTAAGCATTTTGTTCGACCTAGTGTTTCACCCTGGGGAGCTCCAGTGTTATTGGCAAAGAAGAAGGATGGTGGAATGCGGTTGTGTATTGACTACCGTCAGTTGAATAAGGTCACCATCAAGAATAAATACCCATTACCAAGGATAGACGACCTGTTAGATCAATTGAAATGAGCCTGTGTGTTCTCGAAGATTGATTTACGGTCGGGTTATCATCAGATTCGGGTGAAGAGTTCAGATGTACCAAAGATTGCGTTTAGAACCCGTTACGGTCATTATGAATTTTTGGTAATGCCTTTCGGTGTGACGAATGCTCCGGCAGTTTTCATGGATTATATGAATCAGATATTTCAACCTTACTTTGACCAATTTGTGATGATTTTCAGTGATGACATTTTTATTTATTCTCGTGATCCTCAAGAGCATGGAGAACACCTAAGAATTGTTTTATCCATCTTACAAGAGAAGCAATTTTTTGCTAAGTTAAGTAAGTGTGAGTTTTGGATGTCCGAGGTTAATTTTCTTGGCCATGTCATATCCCAGGGAGGTGTAGTAGTCGATCCATCAAAACTTGAAGCGGTGATTAATTGGGAGAGACCAAAGAATGCTTCTGAAGTTAGAAGTTTCTTGGGATTGGCAGGGTACTACAGAAGGTTTATCAAGGGTTTTTTTCGCAGTTGGCTTTACCATTAACAAGACTTACTAGTAAGGATTATTCATATGAGTGGGATTCGGCTTGTGAAAGGAGTTTTAGGAGTTTGAAGGAGAGGTTGACGACCGCTCCTGTTTTGGTTATTCCTGATTCTAGCAAGTCGTATGAGGTATATTGTGATGCATCGAAGAAGGGTTTAGGCGGAGTGTTAATGCAGAATGGACATGTAGTGGCTTACGCTTCACGACAGTTGAAAGTCCATGAAGAGAATTACCCGACGCATGATTTAGAATTGGCGGCAGTTGTTTTTACCTTGAAAGTGTGGCGTCACTATTTATATGGTGTACGTTTTGAGATGTTTAGCGACCACAAAAGCTTAAAGTACTTATTTGATCAGAAAGAGTTGAACATGCGTCAGAGGAGATGGATGGAATATTTGAAGGATTATGAGTTGGAGTTAAAATACAATCCGGGTAAAGCAAATAAGGTGGCGGATGCATTGAGTAGGAAGGTGTTGCATAATGCCGAGTTGATGATGTTAGAGTATACCTTAATGGAAAAGTTTAGAGATCTAAATCTTCAATTTAACTGGACTCCAAATTGTGTAGTCATGGGGAATTTGAATGTCTCTTCTACCCTTAGGGAAGAAATCCAGCAAGAGCAAGGGTTAGACGAGAAGTTACAGGAAGTGTTACTATAACCGGGTTTTGTACGAGCTACCAACGGAACTATTTTGTTTAACCAAAGGGTTTGTGTTCCGGATAGCACGGAGTTAAAACGAAGGATTTTGGAAGAAGCGCATAAGGGTGCTTTTACTATACATCCGGGGTCTTCAAAGATGTATCAAGATTTAAAGAGGGACTATTGGTGGTCAGGGATGAAAAGAGATATTGCGGTGTATGTGTCGGAATGTGCGGTGTGCCAACAAGTGAAGATTGAGCACTAAAGGCCGGGTGACTTGTTGTAACCTTTAGAAATTTCGACGTGGAAATGGGAGAGTATTTCAATGGACTTTGCAGTGAGATTGCCCCGTGCGCAGGGTGGTTATGATTCGATTTAGGTAATTGTGGACCGGTTAACGAAATCAGCTCATTTCTTAGCTGTGAAGACTACCTACAAGGCGAGTTATCTCGCAAGGTTGTTCATTTCAGAAATAGTGAGATTGCATGGTATTCCTACTAGTATCGTTTCAGATAAAGATCCAAAGTTTACCTCAAGATTTTGGAGAGCTTTTCAACAAGCCATGGGAACGAGGTTATGTTTGAGTACGTTGAATCATCCGCAAAAGGACGGTCAGACGGAACGAACAATACAAACTATGGAGGACATGTTAAGAGCTTGTGTACTTGAAAGTGGAGGAAATTGGATAGAGCTTTTGCCGTTGATCGAATTCTCTTATAATAACAGTTATCATACAAGTATTGGTATGGCACTTTACGAGGCGTTATATGGTAGGAAATGTAGAACGCCATTGTGTTGGGCGGAAGTTGGCGACGATAGAATTTTGGGACCTGAGATTATTCACGAGACCACAGAAAAGATTATAATGATTCGTGGGAAAGTTAAACAAGCTCAAGATCGTCAGAAAAGCTATGCGGGCAACCGTAGGAGACCGTTAGAGTTTGATGAGGGTGATCATGTATTTTTGAAGGTTACTCCGAGATTGCGATTGAAAGGACCATTTAAATCGCGGAAGTTAAGTCCAAGATACGTGGGACCGTATCAAATCTTAGAAAGAGTTGGAGAAGTAGCTTACATATTAGCCTTACCGCCTTCTCTGTCAGAGATGCACGACGTTTTTCATGTGTCTCAGCTTCAGAAATTTATCCCAGATCCTCTTCAGCCAATTTTGCCAGATACAATTGAGATAGAAGCTGATTTGACATTTGAGCCTCAACCGAGTCGTATCACTGGAAGAGAAACTAAAGTGTTAAGAAATAAAGAGATTCCTCTTGTTAAGGTCCAGTGGGATGAGACGCATCCAGGCGATGCAACTTGGGAATTGGAATTGGAAATGCGGGAGGTCTACCCTCATCTGTTCAGGTAATCTTTTAAATTCGAGGGCGAATTTCTATTTTAGGGGGGGGGGGAGGATGTAATACCCCGTAATTTTTGTGAACATTTTGAATAATATTATTATGATCAACTGGGTTCCGGTGTACTTTGAGCAATTATTGGATAAAATAATTAGAGTAAACTGACGAACTCAGATTGATTAAATTTAATACTATTTAACTTAGAATTTTATTAATTGGTGCATTTGAGATAATTTGGATAATTAGTAGTATTGCCAATTAATATTTTCTATGTATATTCTTTTCCTTGCCTTATTTGAAAAGTTAGAAAACTTTGAGAAGGAATTGGAAGAGAAAGGAAAAGAGAGGAAAAAGGAAGGAAAGGAAGAGGAAAATTCTCCAAGAGCTCAAGAGCAAGAAACATCAACCAATCTTCATCTTTTCATCTCAGCTTCAACCTCCTCATCTTGTAATCCAGGCGGGTTCTAGTTAGACTCTTTAGATTAAGGTTTTATTGAGTTTTAGAGTTAGTTTGATATTGTTAGAAAATGTGGAATTTTACAATAGAATCATAATCTAACTGCTGAAATTCGATCATTGATTATATGTTATACTGGTTGTTATGATTATAGCATGTTTGTGTATTTTGATTGGGAAAAAATGGGATTTTGGGGTTGAATTGGATCAACCTGTAGCAGAACTTGTCTGCAGAAAAAAAGTTTTGGGTTTCACCTGTCCTTACGCGTATCACACAGGGCCATACGCGTATTGAGTTGGGCAATACGCGTATGGAAGTGAAGGATTTTGGGCGTTACGCGTATGGAGGAGGCAATACGCGTATGGTTTGGGCAATACGCGTATTTGAGGAAAAAATGGAATTTTAAAGGGAAAACAGCCTCTGCCCGTACGCGTATCACTTTGGGAAGTACGCGTACGGAGCAAGGCAATACGCGTACGGCCAGGACGTGTGCTGAACTGTGTTTTTCGCGATACCATTTCTTGTAAATTCCATAACTTTTGACTCGGTTATCCTTTTTTAACATTCTTGATATCGTTGGAAAACTAACAAAATGTACTTTCTTAGTAAAATGGTTTTAAGATTTGTTGGCCGATTTAATTATGTCGGGATTTTGGAATAGTGTCCTTTTGTCGACTTTTACTATTTAATGGTGTGAATTTGTCGTTGAATAAGTATGCATGTTAAAATATGAAATAGGTAGGGTGATGAACATTACCATATACAATGTCGGAGAAATGTAGAATGAATAAACACTAGTATGGAACATGCGTGTTAACCGTTTGGTTGTGATAAGGCATAATGGCCTTGTGATTGTCGAATACAATCACGTTTGGGTGTGATCACGTAATCGTAACCGGTTATTTTTGCGAGTGCGTTTCATGGGTCTCGAGCTCCTCTGAAACATGTGCACCACTACTTGGCAGGTTTGATTCCCCGTGCTGTAAGAATGGCACCCGTTGGGTGAATGCTTCTGACGGTATAAGGCCTGTGTAAAGTGACGGTTCATAACGGTTAATGGCCCGTAGAACCCGAATCCATTTGTATGTCAAGTAGGTTGCAAGGATCCATGACCCGGGTCGACTTCTAGACGTAGAAGAGGACGGGAATAGGGGATGCCTTGGCAGGGTTACCGATTAGTAATATTGTGAGTTGATGAACTCATGGCATGTTTCCATATAGTGTGTGTACTCAAAGTCACTTCCCTTCCCTTTTGACTTGAGTTAGGTCTATTAGAATCTTGTAGAGCCGAGAGGACTTTAAGATAGGGAACTCACTGAGATTTGATGTATCTCACCCCACTGTTGTTGTTTACATCACAGGTACTGCAGGTTCCGCGAAGGGTAAGGATAAGGTCGTGTGATTATCCTTACTTATCTGATGGCTTTGCTTCCGTTGTGTCGTTTTTGAGATCGTTAGTGATCTAGTTCTTAGTATTTGTCTGTGGAACATCTTGTAGATATAATATGCCGTAGTTTTGTATTAGGTTTGGTTTTGGGCATGTATATGTATAACGTGTTTACTAGAAACTTATGGTATATTTCAGTACCAAAGGTAGCATTCATGTATAATATATGATTTGATGCATGTATGTATATATGGGCTTTACAATTATAATAATCATATTTTATATTATAAGTGATATAAATAGTATTAAACATTTTTTTTGTGTCAAAACCTCTGTTTGTCGTAAATATAGCAAGTTTTTTAAAAAATTACTATTAATTTTCTATTTAATTTATAACATATTAAATACATGATTATTTTGTTTGAAAATTAAATATAGGTCAACTAAATATTATAATTGAAAATAAATATATGTTTATATTATGCATAAACGTGAAATATGGGCCATTTAAAGATTTTGAAATTAATTAATTAATTAATTACTATCTCCGGTCCTTTTTATAAGGAAATTTCACTTTTTTAGATTCATTAAATAATTAATGTATTTGGTCTATAATGCAGACCAGATATATTAATTAGTTAATGAATCTAAAAAAGTAAAGTGTTCCTTATAAAAAGGACCGGAGTAATTATCATTATAATATTTAATGTTTAATGAAAAAATTTATATTTATATTAATTTAAATTATTATATCATTATGATCATTAATATCATTATTATCATTATATTATTATCAATTTATTTAGAGTAATTTAAATCAATTTATTATCTCATTTATAAGTTTTGAATTTAATTAAGGTGAATTCTTATCTATCCACTTCAAAAAGTTGGGTAGAGTTACCCATAGAGTAAATTAGGTTACATTGTATTGGAAATCTACAAAAATTAAATCATTAAATAAATAATTAAGTATAATAAAATGATATGGCATTAGTGGATTGGTTGAAGGTAGACTACCCAACATTTTGTGATGGGTAACGAAGTTGTCCCCTTTAATTAATTAATATTTATTATTAATGTAAATTCAAGAAAAATATATATTACTTATACAAATACATTTTATAAATGGTGCAAACCAAATATTTTTTATATGAAACATGATGCTATTTTAAAATATTGAAAAATATAAATTTATCGAACATTTTTTTAAAAGTATTTAAAAAATATTAGGGAGCTTATAAATTATATTTTTTTTATATTTACTGATTTTTATTAATTCTATTTTATTTTTAGTTTAATTTTATTAAGGGGAAAAGTGTGTTATTTTTCAAATACGGGAAAAATGTGATATTTTTCAATCAATTGAACATATTTACAATATATTAAATACTTATCCATCAATTAAAATACGAGAAAAATATTTTTCTTATAAATAAATTTAAATGTCTAAATACGGAAAAAAATAAATGTGTTTTATAAATTAATTTAAAATATTTTTAAATTAACAAGTGAATGTTAATAGTTTTTTTTACGAGAACAAGTTTATTATTTATAAAAATATTGGAAAATATTTTGACATTGACAAACCAATACCCATGTGAACAAATTTTTTTATATATGAAAACAATTAAAAATTCTACATTTATATTTTTTGAATAATATTAAAAATTCTACATTTACATACGGAATAAATCCTTATTATTAATTGAGTAATTTATTGGGTAAATAATGATAATTTTTTTTAAGGAATTCTATTTTTTTTATATATATAATATATTTCTTATGTTTTATTAAATGTTATTATGACTAATACTTTTTATGAGCAGCTTTCAAAATTCTCACATTTAAAATCGAATTAATATATAAGAAAGTCTTAATGGTTTTTTAATCAAATCTTAATATTTTTAATATCATAATTTTTTTTATTGTTTTATTATCATACTCATTAATATATAAGAATGTTTTAATTTATTGTTTTAAAATTGTTTTAATGTCATAATATATACATACATATAAAGAAGTGTAAATAAACATTCACATTGAAAAGGATAAATACATTAAATAGTAAAAACATCATTAGACAGGATATTGAATTGTCAGACATTGGAAAATAATAATAAGAAGAAGAAATAAATGCTCTATAATTTTGATTGCAAGATAAATATTTATATTAATTAGTAAAAGATTAAGGTTTTAAAATTTTTAATATGTATTATTTATAGAGTTAGAAATTGAATGGATGGATAATCATTTATAATTAATAGGAGATATTGAGTTTCAATTTTTTTAATATGACACTAATTATAGAATTTCAAAAGTTTATAACAAAAGAGTTATAAATAATTTTTATTTTTATTAAGTAATAAATAAGTAAAATTAAATTTATTATTTTGTCTTAAACTTTGAGAGAAAAAAGTCTTTTTTATAAATTAGGACGGTAGTGTTGTAGGTTAATCAGTACCCAGTCGATCACACAGGTACTGATATAAGTATCCCACAAAATAGATATTTATAATAATATTTACATAAAATGTATTTATTTATGTTGATGATATTTATTTATTAAATTAAAAAAAATATTTACAAATACTATGATATTATTTGATATTTATAAAACTAAATCATTGCATAAATATTTTTATAAAAAATATCAAACGATGCCCGCGGGTATTGATTTTTTTAAAATATAAATTATATTTTTTGTATTTATTAATTTTTATTAATTCTAATTTAAAAAAATAAAAACAAATCTGCATAACACACCAGTACTCGGACGATCACATGGATACTGATATGGGTATCGCACGAAATAAATATTTGTAATAATACTTACACAAAATATATTTATTTATATTACTAATAATATTTATTTATAAAATTAAAATAATATTTACAAATACTATGTTATTATTTGATATTTATAAAACTAAATCATTGTAAATACTTTTATAAAATATACCAACCGATATATGTGAGTATTGATTCTATTTTTTTTAAAATATAAAATATATATATATTTTTTATATTTACTGATTTTTATTAATTGTATTTTTTTTCAAAATTTTAAATGAAAACAAATGCGCGTCACCGACGGGACCCGTGTGAACACACGGGTATCATATTAATTTTTACTAAATAAGAAATTTACTAATTTTTATTATATTTTATTTTTTTTTCAAATTTTAAATATAAATACATTTTAAGAACAAATACATTCTGAAAAAAATACATTATAAAAATAAATACATTTTAAAAACAAATGCGCGTCACAGACGTGCATCCGTGCGAACGCACGGGTATCATACTAGTTTAAGTCTAAAAACAATGCACAAATTAAATTTCTCCTACAACTTTTTAAATATATTTTACTCAAAATTCTAATATTCAAAGGTTTGATGAGAAAAAAGGTCTTTTCATAATTATTACCAGGATTTTCCTTTCTTTTCTAGTAGATGGGCTTATTTTGATATTTTCTTATTCTTATGTATTAACTTTTGTGATTTTACTCTTCAAGTATGCCAATCCATTATATATTAAAATGAGTTCATGTTAAACACATAACATATTGTAAAACATAATGTAAATTTAAAAATTAAATATAATTTTTATATTTGAATATTTCTTTGAAGGTGAAAATGTCGTAGAAGACTATCACAATTTTTATTTTCAATGTATTTTGACAATGTCCTTTTGGGATGCCATCAATTGCATTAGAAAGAGCGTTTAATGATATTTTCTATGAAAAATTTAAATAATTTGTTCATCAGTATACAATTTTTGGCGCCAATTTAAAGTCAGGCGACACATTTTTCCCGATGCGATTATCTGTTCTTGCTGTTTTATTAAACTTAACTGATTGGTGTATTAAGTCCTAAAATAAATAAAAAACATATTTTTAAAATAGAATCCCTAAGCTTTCTGAAATATACTCATTTTCTTGATTCCAACTCCATTTGATATTTTAAATAATTATTCGAATATGATGTATGACTAGTAAGAATCGTGATTTTGGGACTGTTTGATGAGTTTACAGTTGCTATTGAGTAGTCTTGAGTTGTTTATGTTAAAAGATGACACTGATCTAGAAGGAGAGTTGAATAGATCACTAATTTTTAGAAATAATTGGCTCTTAAAAAATTGTTTCAAAAATGTGCGGAAGCGACCTTGGATTTAAAATAGTCTAAACGAATCGTTATTGGTAAGATCAGATATGTGAAACCGAATGGAATAATATTGATGAGATATTGGAATCAATAAAGTTCCTAATCAAACAATTCAAATAAAGACCACTTTGAGTGAACCGGTTTCCAATGAATTATAGATGATAAACTTGAATTGACAATTTTACGAACAATTTGTGTGCTATCAATATGTCGAACACTTGGTGAGCGAAACACCCTAAGTTCAATTTCCTTTGAAATTGTAGTGCATAATTTTTCACACTTGCAATCAAAGTGATTGCAATGGTTTTCTGAAACAGATTTAAAGCACTACAAATCAATCGAAATGTTTCTAACAGTTGATTTCACAAAAACGTTAACAATGTAAAGTAAAGAGATAAAGAGAGAGAACGACACCCGGTTTGTTTAGGCAGTTCTCCTTTCGTCCTCGCTTCGGGTACGTCTCCCCCCAATTCTAAAACCAGAATTGAGATATGTATAATATCTGTTTGCAAAATTCTATACAAGATAAGTTCTAGATACCACACAATCAAACCTAATTGTTGATGTTGATTCTATCCACTTCTCTCCCCTTGATTCTAGCCGAATCAAGAACATCAAACTCTTCGAACATACCTCCAGTTACCACTACTCACTTGATCGAACCTTCTGTTCTTCAAGTCTTTCACTCGGCTGATTTCGATCGCAAGACGTTTGACCCCAAATCTTTCATTACAATTCTCCGGCTACCGTACTTCCTTGACCGAACCCACCGTTCTTCAAGACTTTCACTAAGCTGAATCTGTAATGCAAAGATTTATGCAAAAATCCCCCAAATCACCAAGATCTTGGAGGACAAAACCCCAATGGTTTTATTGAAGAAAATCCCACTGATCCTCAACCTAAACTAGACATATAAATCCTACGTTTGGTTATTATCACTCTAGAACAAAGCAAAAATCAACAAAGATGATTATGTGTGATTATTGATGAATGCAATTTATGAAAGTGTGATCACTCTTTCACTATGCGTCAACCTACACAGGAGTCATGTGTCGATGCATACATGGCAGAGACCTTTTTTCCAATTTATCATACCAGTGTGCATCGACCTGAAGAAGTCCTGGGTCGACGTAAGATTGCCAGAATGTTTCAAACATCATTTTTCTTTGTTGTGAGTCGACCTATGTCATGTTTAAGTCAACCTAATGCATAAAAAATGACTAAAAACACATTTTAGACATAGAGTATGATCCTATGTGCCTAACTTCATGTATGTGGACCTTTATGCGTGTTTGTAAAAGATAAATGAATGCTTAGACAAGGTGATACCGTCCAAAATACACAAGTAGAAAATTTCCAAGTTTTGACATCATTAAAACAAAGTAATAAAGGAACCTTGCCCTCACATACTCCCCCTTTTTGACGATGGTTGTCATACCCCAAATTTTACCCCCTTAGATGTCATCATTATTTGCATTAGCATCATAGGTAAATCATATTGCATAGCTAACCACATTATCAAGCATTACTTTGTGTTGTTTTTTTTGTGTGAATTAGGGTTTGCTGTAAAAGGTTCAATGGATGGATCAATCAAGGTTTTGGATAGATCCTCCACCAAGCAAATTCTCATACTTTCAAAAGATCTCCGTTCCTTAATAATCAAGTGCAATATAGCTTCATCACAAGTTCTTTGAGGCTCAGGTATCGCAAGATTGAATCAAGTATCAGGTAAATTCATCAGGTCAAGGGTGTGTGCAGTCGTGGTTGAGATTCAAGAAAGTTTGACCTAATCTTGGTCAAACGAATGATTTGCTTCAATATCAGGTTATCAGGTGGTGGCAAAGGTTCTAAATCAGGGATTTGGTTCTCAGTAAGTCATTGTTTCATTAGTGTGCACTCAAGGCAAAGATTAGGTTTTCTCAGCCCTTGTGTTTAAGATGAGCAAGTGTCGTCCAATTGAGTTTCATTTGAGGCTAACAGGTTCAATTATCAAGTTATCAGGTTGTGGCAAGGACAGTTTGTTGAAATGTGGATAATCATCAGGGTCTGTTGGATTTCATTTAGGGTTTTGGTGCAGTGGTAGCACAATTAATGTCTCGAGTCATCTGTATTAGTGGCTATTTTGTGGATAAGTGTGGATTAAATTCAAGCATTTATGTGTGAGGGTCCATATTAGGGTTTTGTGCAAAGATCCAAGTTTATCTGGTGAAGTCATCTGTAAGTGCCATTTAAAGTCAAGATTATTTCAAGATAGAATCAAGATTATGGTGAAATTGATTCAAGGTTTCAATGTAGTTTTGATGTCTCACTTTTGGAATTGATTCTTGGTTTTGTCTAAGTTGCAAATTTTATTCAAAGATTCAAAATTCCAAAGTTCAAGTTACTTTTCTCTCCAAGATTCAATTTCAATTCAATTTACATCAATTCAAAACCAATCTTCAAGTTTCTATTTCATTTTTAATTCAATTTAAGTCCATAATTCAATTTCCATCCAAGTTTTAATTTCAAGTTTCAATGCCATTTCAATCCAATTCAAGCTTCATGTTTCAAAATTATTTTCAATCCAATTCGAGTTTAATTTCAATCTCATTTTCAAGTGTATTCCCAAGTTTCAATTCACATTTCAAATTTATTCCATTCAAGTTCAATTCATTCCCAAAAATTCAAATTTAAATTTAATTCCAAGTTTTCATATCAAATTACAAATGTCTAATTCCATTTATATCAAGTTATACAAATTCCAAATTCATGTCATGTTACAATTTTCATCTCAAAGGCCAAGGAAAGACAAGCATAGAAAAAAATATTAAGGAGTAAGGTTGATCAAGCTATTTCGGCCTTTCACACCATAGGCCCCACCTTAAGCCTCACAAAGCACATCACTGCCCCACAACAACAAAAAGCCTGCGCATCAATGCTATAAAACCATGCCATGACAAACCGTACACTGCACTACACCCGCTACCAGCCTGCGACCATTACACCAAAACAAACCTGCATAATTGAACCCCACAGCAATGCTGAGCAGAAAATTTTCCAAACAAAAGGCAATATCAAACTTGTAACAACAGTCCAAAAACAAAGACTTCACGCCAAACAATCACGCGACAAACAGCTTGTACAATCACAAAACCGACCAACAAACCTGCTCGTACGACCTGGCAAAACAACCTTCACCAAAAAACCACACCTGCAAAAACCTGCCAATAGCACACGAGACAATAAGTCCTCCAAGAAGTCTCAACTCACAGGACCAATTTCATAAAAACCACAAATAAGAGAGGAATTCAATAAGGAGAGAGGAGAAAAGGAGAGTTCTTACGCAAAAACTGTTAGATCTTGTGTTGGGGGTTTGTTGCAAAATATGAACCAGAAGAAAATGACGAAGACGGTACGATGAAAATTGCACAAAATAATTCCAAAGCGTGTGTTTACACTAAGCTTTAGGTTCGATTCGCCCCCACCAATTACGCAAATTGGATGCAAACGAGTTAACTGGCGAATCCCTTTCAGGATACATTGGAAACCTTAACATGAATCGCATTTTCACATTAAGCGTATCGATCAACGATATTTTACAGAATAAAGTTCCATTATTTATTCTTGTGCACTAGAAAAATAAAAGAATGACTTAGATATAATTTTTCCACTTGAAACAAATAATTTTTTTTGTATCTATTTTATGGCTGGCAAGTATATCTATTTATAAGAAAACTTGTACCGATTGGTGTGGAGAAACAATATTTCATTTGATTCCAACATGACCATTCACGAACCATTGTAATCAATCACAACAAACTTTTCCATGAAAAGGTGTGTTGATCTAGTGGTTGCACCTTTTGACCACGCACCCAATCATTATAGGGTCTCTGGTTCTATTCTAGACAGTTGCAACTTTTGGCCATTTATTTTGTTAATTTAACCATTAATATCTATCAATTTAATATTTTGGAAATTTCTCCAACAATCCCCCACCATTTTCAAAATATATCTAAATCCATTATTCAGGAAATTTCATGGTTTCAGATAAAGGTATCTTACGATTTGAACCAATACTTAGTAAGTTAAGTTTTCACTCATCCCCGAATAGATTGGTAGACAAGCTTTGAACCAATTATTCATTAGAACAAGCGTGCATAACTCACACATGAAATCTCGGTACCATTGATCGAATTATTAATATGACACATTTAATAAGGCCTTGTGTCTCATATCATTTTCATGAGAATTTAAGAGTCAAGCCCTTGAACTCTATGAAGCGGCACCACTTCATTCTCATATAGGTAGACTATAACATAGATGCACCCATAATTATGCATTCCAGCAAACATATGCCATATGTCTATTAAGAGGAAAACCTCATCCTACCACACTTATTCTTATGGTCCAAGTACTTTTACCCCTTAGGATGTATCTATCATTAAGTACTTCAATCACTCTAATAGTGTACTTTCGTCATTGAACTCAAGACTTAATGTTAATCAAGTGTGAGTTGAGTTTCCACTATTGATGATTAATTAGATATGGGCTTGTTCCACATCCCTAATGATGTCTTCACTGTCTTCAATTATATCCAAGGACATCATACCACTTGTCAATCCTTTCGTCAAAGAATTGCAACATTTTAAAACTTTAACAAACTTTGAATATTCAATCTTTCAACTATTATAATTAATTTACGTAATCTTGATAGTATTCACCAACTATCATCAAACCATGACACTTTAGTAATTTATTTTGTGATATACACAACTTTTATCTCATTCTTCATTTACCAACCTTTTGTTCTTGCTTTTGAATTTATTATTCTTTTGAAGTGTAGGGCATTCATTTTTAACATGTCCTATTTCTCCACATTCAAAGCTTCATTCTTTTCTCAAGAATTTTGAATTTCTTGATTACAACATCATCTCTAAAAATACAATTTGTGGTTTGAATTTCAACAATCCATGAAGAATCTTCCTCACGAGATTCTTCAGTTATCGAAATCTCGAATTTCTTATCCTCCGTGATAAGGATCTCAATGTTCCACATCTCAGGATTCAATAGTTACATTAAACTCCAAATTTAGAAGTTTATATAAGTAATCATTAATTTTCAGATGATTTTTATATGCCTTATAATAATAAGTCTCTTTGAACTTAAACATGTTATTCATATAGAATCAAAATTCAATTATAATTTGAAATTGTAAACTTTGATGAATTTAACCACTTTGGTGATTAACTAACTTCACACTTTAAAAATTTCAAATTTTCAATTTCAATTTTTCATTCGAAAAATAAACAAAATGAACCAAACTTTGTGATTAAATAACATGTGTTATATGCTTGAAAATTGATTACTTATTAATGTATTGTTCCTCTTGTTCATGCTCTAATATTTCTTATCATTATGCTCTATAATTAATGTTGTACATAGTAATGATGACTTTGTTGTTTAAATAACATACATATTCTACTATTACTTATTTGGATATATGTAATAAAAGAAAAAACTAATTAACCATAGAATATATGCAACGTTTGACAAACTGATACATGTAATATTTGACACTGTTCCGACACTTAACGCAATGATGCTACTATCTTTCCAATTATATAACAGTTAAATGCATATTATTATGAATAAAAAAAAATCATAATAATCTTATTAAAACTACGAAAGTGACAGTGAAATGACTTGTACTGTATATTTATCTAAGCAAAAGCATTATATTTCATTCAATCATGATATTGGCCAGATCATTATGGTTTACATTAATATTATAATCGAAATTCAATTGTATATACATTCAACCATCATGATTTATATTATTTATGCTTTCATTATCATCGTTACTGTGCATGAATATGCGAAAGTGAATACATATATCAAATTAACATTTACTTGTATATTATCAAAGTGAGCGAATTCACATATATAAACATATTCCTTTCAGCATATTAATGAATAAGAAAGCATGAATGTTTATTCGTTATAGTCACAAATTAACCACAAACAAAAAATTTATAAATCAAAATTCTATAATTTTAAAAATTATATGAATTAACTGTGTACCTTTCACCGTCATCGAAAATTGTTACCATCTTCTTTAAAATTGCATACTTTAAAACTAATTATAAATAAAGTATGAATCCAAATCGAAAATCGAACCTAAAGATTGTTAGATCTTATGTTGGGGGTCTGTTGCAAAATATGAACCAGAAGAAAATGACGAAGACGGTACGATGAAAATTGCACAAAATAATTCCAAAGCGTGTGTTTACACTAAGCTTTAGGTTCGATTCGCCCCCACCAATTACGCAAATTGGATGCAAAAGAGTTAACTGGCGAATCCCCTTCAGGATACTTTGGAAACCTTAACATGAATCGCATTTTCACATTAAGCGTATCGATCAACGATATTTTACAGAATAAAGTTCCATTATTTATTCTTGTGCCCTAGAAAAATAAAAGAACGACTTAGATATAATTTTTCCACTTGAAACAAATAATTTTTTTTGTATCTATTTTATGGCTGACAAGTATATCTATTTATAAGAAAACTTGTACCGATTGGTGTGGAGAAACAATGTTTCATTTGATTCCAACATGACCATTCACGAACCATTGTAATCAATCACAACAAACTTTTCCATGAAAAGGTGTGTTGATCTAGTGGTTGCACCTTTTGACCACGCACCCAATCATAATAGGGTCTCTGGTTCTATTCTAGACAGTTGCAACTTTTGGCCATTTATTTTGTTAATTTAACCATTAATATTTATCAATTTAATATTTTGGAAATTTCTCCAACTAAAACACCCAATACACATTCAAAAGGCACATTGAGATTCATCCTTCCATAACTCTGTAAAACCCTTTTCAATCGCCATTGTCAACAAAACCGAATCACCCAACCTTCAAATCACTTTCAACAAACCAAAAAAAACCCACCACAAATCAGAGCCAGAAATCAAGACGATGAGAAGGAGAGATTCAAACAAACCCAGAACCAGAGAGTGAAAAGAAGAATGAGAGCGAGAAACGAAACTTGAAGCGGAGAGATCAAACGGAGAAAAGGTTGGAGCGGCGACGTTGTTTTTTGATTCATTCTCTTAATATGCTTTTATTCCTCAATGATCTGATGTTAGCTTTGTTTTAAAAAGAAGGAAAGGATGGAATGTTGATGATGCATACAGATCTTTGGTTTTCATGACTCGTTCAAAGCTTTTGTTTTTTACCATTTGTTTTATTTAAAGCAAAACATGGTTTTGGTTATTCTTTTTTTTTCCTGATGTCAGACTAACATGAACCGACCCATCATTTGGGTGTTGGGCTTGGAAAAGCTCATTTTATTTCTACACACTCCTTTTTTTTAACCGAGTCATCTTTTATTTGAGGGGGTGGATGATAGGCTTAAAAGGCCCACATGATTCCACCATTTTTACACCCTTGTAGTTATGAACACACTCCCTCGCCCATTCTATTTCTTTTGAGTAAATAAAAATGTTTTTTTCTCAATTTCTTTTTAATTATATTTCAATCTTCATTTTATTTGGAGTGTTTTCTGGGTTTATATCTCTGGCCATATTTTTGTTTCATTTCGATTTTGTCTTTTATTATTTTAGTTTTTAGATTTTGTTTCTGTATCTTAATCTATTTTCTATGTTTGGCCTCCCATATGGACTTATTTCGATTTTATTCCATTTTTTTTTTCTATTTTTAATTTTCTTTTCATCTTTGGTCAATGAAGTCTTTAGAATCTTAGATGTTGGTTGTTGAGGTTGTTTAACCTTTATGGTTTCAAATCTGTAGTGAATATCTCTGGAGGTCATTTTTTATACTTTGGGATCGTGATAGGTTACCTTCGATTAGTCGACGAGAGTTTGTGATTAAGACGAGACCATCCGTTTTTCTTTTCGTGTGGCACGATTCCTTTGAGAATGATCTACATATCATTTCTCTATTGTGTTTTAGCACTAATATCGTGTTGAACAACCTCCTATGGCATGATCTTTGTCATAGATCGTGCTACGATTATTTTGTTCTAAATTAGACCCGATTCATCCGGTTAACGATTAACCACTAACTTTGATTTATGTTCATATTATCATCATCTTGTTATCTTATCTTGTCATCTTCATCTCATTAAAAAAACACAAAAACATGATAAAAATATCAACACCCTAAAAACTTTTAATTGGTGGATTGTGGTTACTGTCTCTAGTTTTGAACTGTGGACCTAGATCTAGGACCCTTGCCCTATGCTCTTGGAGTTGAGATTTAGAGACCTTGGACCTGTTGAGTTGCTTTGTCTGTATTGGGAAATTTTCTATGTGCAGGATATTTTGTGTTCATCTGATGTTGGCTATTGCTTGGCTTGCTGTTGGCTCACCAGTCCAAGAGAGGGGAATGCTTTTCATGCACTATCTTTTTGGTTAGATCTTTCCATCTCTTACTATTTGCTATATGCATGTTCTTGATTCTGCTTGATGTCTGCTTTCATGATACTTGTGATGCTTTGACATGAGTTTATACCTTACTTAGTTCATTTGATACTTGTGTTGATGTTTGTTTGACACTTTGTGACATACATGTTTGCACTACCTTGTCTGCCCTTATCTCTAACATGTTGTATGCCTTATTGATGACTTGCTACTTTGGATTTTTGAGTTGACATGATTACCTTGGCATCTAATTTGCATATGTTGCTATTCATTCATCTTACACCGATACTTGAGGTTTCTTTCTTTGTCCATCTGTTGCCTATACCTCATTCTAAAGGAAGGGTTCCCTGTTTGACTAGTAAGTCATATTTAGGATAGTTAGTGTTGCTTTCCTACCCACTTTGTGACCTTGTTAGGATCGTTGCCTAGGCCTTGTTAGAGCTATTTTTTTTTATAACTTAGAATTAAGTTTAAAGTTTGAAACTCTAAGTGGGTACCATTGTTATGAGTACTCACTTCCCTCTTTTGACTTTGTTAAAAGTTAACTCTTTAGTTATTCTTTCAACTTAGACTTAGAGAGTTTGTTAACTCTATGTGAGTACCATAGTTATGAGTTCACATTTCCCTTTGGAACCTTGACCATAGTCAAGAGTTCCTCAACCCTAGTTAGGCGAACTACGGAGGCTCTGATTCCTCATTCCTAGTCAGGATACGTAGGCACAAGATGTGATATCTTGTCGAGCCCACTAACAACTAACAACTAACTCCCTCATCTCACGCCGCCGCGCAACCGAGACTAGTTTACCTTTCCCTTTATCCTAGCCTCAGGATTGGAGTCGTCGTACTACATGTAAGTGTCATAGTGATGAACACTTACACTCCCTATTTAACTTAGACTTAGAGAGTTTGTTAACTCTATGTGAGTACCATAGTTATGAGTACTCATTTCCCTTTGGAACCTTGATCATTATCAAGAGTTCCTCACCCCTAGTCAGGTGAACTACGAATGCTCTGATTCCATCTTAGTTAGGATACGTAGGCACGAGATGCGATGTCTTGGCGAGCATATATAGTGTATATACCCTTAGGTCTTTACCTTAGCACAGTTCCCTTAGCAAGCAAACTTTAACATAACACAAATACTGACAAGAGGTTCCTGTAGAGTACTACAGATACTTAGGATGCTAACTCCTTCCCTAGGTATAGCAAACCCCCGAACCTTAGATCTCTAGCTGTGTTGTTACATAGCGCACTTAGGGTTTTCTTCGATCTTTACCCTTTCCTTTGGATAAATCAAAGCTCGGTGGTGAATTTCATGGTTTGCGATTCAAGTTAATTAATAGCTTGATATCCAATTCTCACCGCAACAAAAAAGGCGACTTCACTGGGGAGGTTACTCCCCTAAGTGGGTTGAGCCCACCTTGTTTGTATTTGTGTTGCTATATGTTTGCTTGCTTGTATATATTTGTAAATATTTGTATATATGCTTGTTGTGCTTGGGTTTTTCTGTGTGCAGGGTTGTTACCTTGAGTGGTGAAGATAAGTCTTATACCCGGACTTGAGTGCATCTATGATAGGAAGGTGGTATATTCAAGAAGGCTTATAAGGAGTTGGTTCTCGACCAAGCTTACTTGAGAAACCACCGCTTAGTGGAGGCCTTCTTGGGAGTAGTTGTGTTAAACGAGTATTCGTGAAAACATTACTGCTTTTGACCTAGGAGCCCGTGACGCTGAGAACCTGTAGTTACCAATTCACCCCACTTGGCCTCTTAGGACGTAGTGCAATGACTATGAGGGAGTATTTCCAAAATAGTTGATACGCGATACTACACTCAGACGAGACTCTCTTGAGAATATTATTAACTACCGAGTAGTTGGGAAATCGATAATATCCGAAAGATGGGTTGTTGATTCTAGGAACTTCTTAGAATCCTGTACTGCAGATCAAGAACCTTTAATACACACCTTTTTGGGATGGGTAGACCATGGATCTATGCACGTGATCTTTGAAACCTAGGCCCTCGTTTGTTTGCCTGTATATATGTGTATTTGTGAATACCTGTATATGTGTATTTGTGCATATATACATTCATGCATTCATGAATAACCCTTTGGTTTCAAGGAATTCAGTTGTTCATTCCTTTGCAAGAATCAATAGAGATCATGGTTTTTAAAGTGAAACTTTTCAGTTTTTTCAAAAAAAAATTTGCAACTTGCCTTTGAGTTCCTTGAAACCATTTTGCTTGCATTTGCATTGCATGCACATGTCGTCACATTTGCATCTCGCCGGTGTTTCTCAGCCTTGAGTCTCATCTTCGTCCTCTTATATCTAGAAGGATACCTAGCACGCATTCTGGACAAATGGCAACGATGAATGAGCTTTAGAAAGGTCAGGAAGCCTTGAAGGAGGAGATCAGAGTGCTCAAAGGTCAGATGAACTGGGTCTTGGAGACTTTGCAAAACTTGATGAAGAAAGAGGGGCACTCTTACCCTGTTGCACCCAGAGAAGTTGTCACTCCGTCATCTCTTATGGTTCTTCCAACTCAAGAACCTTCTCAGTATCAATGGTCAGACCACCGTCAATCGCGTCAGCACGCCCGACAAAGGCCAAGAAAAACAGAGAGGTATTTCACTCCGTTGCCAATGTCATACAATCAGATATTGCCAAATTTGATCAAAGGTTGATTGATAGTGCCAAAGGAGATAGATCTAGTGATTCCTTCATACCCACCAGGCTTTGACGCCAACGCCCGATGTGGCTACCATGCTGGGGAACATGGGGATTCAACTTAAGATTGTAAGGTGCTTAGGAGCAAAGTTCAGACTCTGCTTGACTTCGAGATATTCTCATTCACGCCTCAAGGTGTTCAAATCAACAATCCCTCAACCAATCAGGCGAATTCATCAGTCCATATTAAAGAAATTGCCGAGAACAGATGTGAAGATGATTATCAGACTGTTCTCGACAATCAACTTTGAAGATGGTTAGCTCAGTGGTAAATCAAGAAAGGAAAGCCCAGTTCCTCGAAGCTGACAATCTTTTGGTTGTTTCATCATTTTCTGTGTATTTTCTTTGCATGTTGAATTTGTTTTTGCTTGTAATCTTTGTTGTTGATTTTAATTGGCAAGATTAATGGAATGTTTATGCATCTTTTGATTAAGTTCATTCGTATCCACTCAGTTTCTTTTATTTTCATAAAAAAAGCAAAAATAGTTATCTTTTTTCCATCCACTTATCTTTATCAAACTGTTGTTTAAGCAAAGATTGGGGAGGATGATGAGAACATTATACCCATAACTATTGATGGTATACTTTCAATTAAACTTTGGCGATGACGTAAGACATTATTTTAATTCCCTAACACTAGAGAAATAAGGAAGATAATCCCTTGTTAACCCCTTCGAGCTTAGAAGTAAGAGTTTTCTTTCCTTACAAAAACCTGCAATCTCAACCTTGGGGTGGGTAGTTCTCAGTTGACTTGGCAATATGTGCAGAAAAGACACCTTTCATATAAAGGTTATGCTTACAGGTTTTCCTTCACACACAACAAGCAAGCGTTGAAGGTATTTTCCAAGCCTAAAGGCCAATGATGGTTCGCTGTATCCATTAAACCAGATAGTCACCTTTTTTCACAAAAAGGGAAAATTAAAAAAGAGAAAAAGCCTGCTAAGTCAAAACCTATGAAGGAGACTTAGGAAAAAAAACTGGGGGCATCCCGCTGACTGTAAATCCAAAAGAAGCAGTTCAGGCAAAAGTTAGGGATAATAAAGGAGGAACTCTTTAAAGCTTTAACTCTGAAAGTTCTTAATAAGGACGACCAAATGTTGTAAGGGAGTAGTGACTGCCTTAGGTTTCTGAACCATCATCAACTATCATCAGTTCAATTCCTAGCCTATAGGAATTTGAATGTATAGCCAGAGTTAACTGGACGTAGGATTGAAGTTCATCATGAAGATTGGGTGGGGACAAACAAACTTTGAGTCTTTATCCTTTGTTTCATGAGACGCGAACCAAGCCACGTTACAACCTTTAAAAGACCTAATTGAGGTAAGGTTGTTTTGAAAGAATACTACAGCAAGGTCGGATAAGCTGACTCCTAATGATATTTTCTATTTGTTTGTGTTGATCACTTCATCTGCCATTCTATAAATGACTAGATCCACTTTTTTTATTATTAAATCACTCCATCGCGTGTTTTATCAATAAAATTTGATTTCAAAAGTTTGCATGAATGTTGCATTGAAATTGCCAATTTTTAATGAACAATGTTGTTTGCAAGCCAACTCAATATCAAAGGAATCCCAACAAATACAGCCAGCTAGGGAATTTGACTTGGTAAAGGAAGTTCAGCCTGGGGCAACCAATTTGATGGATTTTTTAATCAGCCATTCCTTGAGTTAATGAATCAGGGGCAGAACTCTTCAAGGTTCGGAATATTGGGGGCAAGCCGTCTTGAGGTCATCTTATAGAAAGTTGTTTCCCAACTCCTTTCGAGGCAAGGACTCCAATGACCCATCAACAAGGGCAAGTCTGTTTCCCAGTTGTTACTACCACAGTCTGAGGACTTTGTATTGCAAATACAGTTAATATGGGGCAACCAAATCGAGATTCGGTAAATCTCTCAAAGACCAGTTAATCAAAAGTAATTAGGTTGAGATTAGACAAATCTCTCAAAGGTCAGCAGGGGAAAGTTTGCTTCCCAGTTGTTACCCCCACGGTTTAAATGACAGTCTAAGGACTTTGTTGTGCAAATGCAGTTAAACTAGGGCAGGTGCGTCGAGATTTGTGAATCTCTCCAAGAGTTTGAAAATATTAAGGCATCTTGTATGCTAATTCTTCTTTAAAATACTCTTTATATTTTTTGTTGCAAGAGCCGTTGCTCATTGTGATGATTATTATGCAATTTGAAGTGCAGAACTATATTGTTCTTGTGATATCTTTTGCTAGCTCCCCAGTAAGTTGTTACTTCAGTTGATTTGGGAAGTTTCCCATGGATCTCCTCCTCCAGCAAGGAAATCAGGATCATGATGGCAATCCATAGTGAAGTCACGACGTTATGCCTCAGAGTAACTCTTTTCCCCTAGAGAAGGTTGTAACCTTGAAGTAAGGATGTTGATTCTGCATGTTCATCCCTGGTGATGGTCCAATCTGGTGAAG
The DNA here is from genome assembly GCA_022829125.1 of Lathyrus tuberosus. Lineage (NCBI taxonomy): Eukaryota > Viridiplantae > Streptophyta > Magnoliopsida > Fabales > Fabaceae > Lathyrus > Lathyrus tuberosus. The sequence goes on along the minus strand of JALAZF010000664.1, from coordinate 2,105,181 downwards.
TTGGCTGGGTATCTTTGTCGAGATGTTTATTTCATCTTCGGTGTGCTTCCTCTTGTTTGTTTTGTCATCATAAGCATAAACATGGCATACATGCATTCATACATATGCATGGCATCCGAGCATTTTGCTACCTTTCTGGTGTTTACATGTTTTGGTTCACTTTGGCGTTTACTCCCCAAGTGACTGGGTTTGTCTATTCTTTCCAATAGGGTCGTCACCTTTAGGCATAAAGTGCCAATCCTTTCTAAATTCCCCATAGGGCTTGATTCTTATGGATAATGGTTTCTTCAGTCATATTTTCCATGTTTGGCTAAGATAAACCCCATTTGAGTTCATTCCTCAATGGTTGGAGTCATGTTTGACCGTTTCTTTCTAGCTTGTTCCTAGATTGAACTTTGGTCCCTGGCGGGTGTTGCTTTTGAACCAGATTAGGTCGCCGAACCTAGTCTGAGCGTGCATTTATTTTGCACAGTGTTTTGCAAGAAGAATCTTTTGCAGATCCTCGTTGAAGACATGAGACATTCTCCAGCAGTTGTTGTAACAACATCTATTTGGAATTTATACCCAATAACAAGTGACAATCTCTTGGAGAAGCTTTGTTTTATATGGAAATAAGTGGCAGTCTCTTCCGAGAAGCTTATCTTTCCTTGGTGTTATTTAACCTGTTGCAATTATAATTGGTACTCCCCTAAAAGTCTGTCAAAAGGATTTTGTTGAAGACCTTACAAACAGTTTCTCTTTATTTGAGTTACCCTCTCTACAAGGATTTTATTGCAAAAGATGATTCCTCGACAAATCTTGTATCCAGTTTACTTCTATCAAATGGCATCTCTTTGAGAAAGTTGATGAAGACTCTGATGATTTTTCTCTTTACTTGAGAAAATTTGCTCATAAAGCAAATAGCCTGCATCTCTTTTATGAGATCCCTAGAAAAGTCCATTCGTGACTGGCATCTTTGTTTAGATCTTCGGTTGTTACCAATTCCTTTCTCAAGCCCAATCGTAACTGGCACCTCTTTTGAGGTCGTTGGTCGTCAGCAATTTCATGTTTTAGTCTGTTTGTCACCGGATTTTGTCAAACTTTGGTTGTTGTGTATATCCCCAGGAAGTTTAGTCGTTACTAGCAATCTCCAGTGAATCTCCTACTATTATTGACACTTATCGCAGGTCCAATCGTTATTGGTGCTACCGGCCTGGTTGTCACCGATATTCCCCTGTAATTTCTAGTTGCTACTAGTTCCCTTTAATATTGTTTATCTGGTTATTACCAGTGTTCCTGCGAGGTGTAGTTGTTATTAATACCACTATTTCCAAGTTCGATCGTCATTGACACCTTTAAGTTTGCTGCTTTCACTATTTTTATCTAGTTGTTACCAGTATCTCGGTGAAGTCCAGTAATTATTGTCATTGATTGAACTCCAACTATTGTTGGTTTTGGAGTCCTCTGTTATTACCAATTCTATTCAAAGTCTAGTGATTACTGGAATTTTTTGAAAATTCAATCATTATTGGTATCCAAAGTCCAGTGATTACGGGCATTGTTTGAAAATCCAATCATTATTGGTACCCAAAGTCCAGGGATTACTGACATTGTTTAAAATCCAATCATTATTGGTACCTAAAGTCCAGTGATTACTGGCATCATTTAAAAATCTAATCATTATTGGTACCTAAAGTCCAGTGATTACTAGCATCGTTTGAAAATCCAATCATTATTGGTACCTAAAGTCCAGTGATTACTGGCATTGTTTAAAAATCCAATCATTATTGGTACCTAAAGTCCAGTGATTACTGGCATTGTTTAAAAATCTAATCATTATTGGTAACCCAAGTCCAGTGATTACTGGCATTGTTTGAAAATCCAATCATTATTGGTACCCAAGTCCAGTGATTACTGGTATTATTTGAAAATCCAATATTTATTGGTACCTAAAGTCCAGTGATTACTAGCATTGTTTAAAAATCCAATCATTATTGGTACCCCAAGTCCAGTGATTACTGGCATTGTTTGAAAATCCAATCATTATTGGTACCCAAAGTCCAGTGATTACTGGCATTGTTTGAAATCCAATCATTATTGGTACCTAAAGTCTAGTGATTACTGGCATCATTTAAAAATCCAATCATTATTGGTACCCAAGTCCAGTGATTACTGGCATTGTTTTAAAATCTAATCATTATTGGTACCTAAAGTCCTGTGATTACTGGCATCGTTTGAAAATCCAATCATTATTGGTACCCCAAAGTCCAGTGATTTCTGGCATCGTTTGAAAATCCAATCATTATTGGTACCTAAAGTCCAGTGATTACTGGCTTTGTTTAAAAATCCAATCATTATTGGTACCCCAAGTCCAGTGATTACTGCCATTGTTTGAAAATTCAATCATTATTGGTACCCAAGTCCAGTGATTACTAGAATCGTTTGAAAATCTAATCATTATTGGTACTTAAAAGTCCAGTGATTACTGGCATTTTTTAAAAATTCAATCATTATTGGTACCCCTAGTCCAATGATTACTGATATTGTTTGAAAATCCAATCATTATTGGTACCCAAGTCCAGTGATTATTGGCATTGTTTGAAAATCCAATCATTATTGGTACCTAAAGTCCAGTGATTACTGGAATTGTTTAAAATCCAATCATTATTGGTACCCCAAGTCCAGTGATTACTGCCATTGTTTGAAAATCCAATCATTATTGGTACCTAAAGTTCAGTGATTACTAGCATTATTTAAAATCCAATCATTATTGGTACGTAAAGTCCAGTGATTACTGGCGTTGTTTGAAATCCCATCATTATTGGTATCCAAGTCCAGTGATTACTGGAATTGTTTCAAAATCCAATCATTATTGGTATCCAAGTCCAGTGATTACTAGCATTGATTGAAAATCCAATTATTATCGGTACCTAGGTCCAGTGATTACTGGTATTGTTTGAAGCCCAATTGTTATTGATGTTGTTGATCAGGTCAAAAGTCCAATCTTTAATTGGCACAGTCTAAAATCCAGTTGTTATTATTATTTTTGTAAGATTCAACTAATACCGATATTGATTCAGACCCGGTTATTATTGGAGCCTAAAGTACAATCATTATTGGTGCTCTTATTCAACTTTGTTTGATACCAGAAGTTTGGTTATCACCGACGTCCCCTTGAAAGTCCAGTAGTTACCAACATCGACCTGTCAAAAGGCGGTTGTTACCTTTGCTTGTGGTCTGAGTCCAGTTTATTTGCGTGTACAGATTTTGTGTTTTCTCTTTCTTTTTCTGGTATTTCTTGAAGATCCCGTTTGAACTCTTCATTCTAAGAAATTTCTATAATGTTGGGTGTTTCCCAATATTTTCCCAATCTCTTGTCCGAAGATTATTTCTCAATCTGTTCGGTCTCTTGTTAGAAGATCATTGTCTTGTTTATTTTGGTTTTCTTGTCAGAAGTCAACATTTTGGTTCAAATTCATCCCTAGTGGAGATCATACTTCTTTTTGGTTTTATCCCCAGTAAAGAGTTTGTCTATTCATCTTTGTTCTAGCGTCATCCGGTCACGTCTGAACCTATTGATTAATCGCTCTGATTATTCCCCAGTGGAGACCGTCTGTCTTGATTCTATCTCCAGTGAGGATATTTGCTTCTAAAGTGATATCTAGTTATGTCTGAACTTGTTTCTTGATCACTTTAGACTTCCCCAGTTTGTCTCTGTTCCCCAATGTTCTCTTGGTCATCCCCAATGTGTTGTCACCCCTCGGTTGTTGACCTTTATCCCTTTTGTTTCCCGTTTTTGTCTGCATTTTGCATCATCATATCATCATGCTAGAGTTCATGGCATGTCAGCATTTGCCTAGTTTCTGCTGTCCTTAGCACAACATCGCATTTCAGGGCAAAATTTTTGGTTTGCTTTATTTAAATACCTTTCACCTTGATTTTACGAGGATTGCTATCACTCATGTTATCCGGTGAAGATATTTAAATATGGGCAACTGTCATACCCCAAATTTTACCCCCTTAGACGTCATCATCATTTGCATTAGCAACATAGGTCAATCATATTACATAGCTAACCACATTATCAATCATTGCTTTGTGTGTTTTTTTTTTGTGAATTAGGGTTTGCTGCAAAAGGTTCAATAGATGGATCAATCAACGTTTTGGATAGATCCTCCACCAATCAAATTCTCATACTTTCAAGAGATCTCCCTTCCTCAATAATCAAGTGCAATATAGCTTCATCACAAGTTCTTCGAGGCTCAATTCTCGCAAGACTGAATCAAGTATCAGGCAAAGTCATCAGGTCAAGGGTGTGTGCAGTCTTGGTTGAGATTCAAGCAAGTTTGACCTAATCTTGGTCAAACGAATAATTTTCTTCAATATCAGGTTATCAGGTCGTGGCAAAGGTTCTAAATCAGGGATTTGGTTCTCAGCAAGTTATTGTTTCATCAGTGTGCACTCAAGGCGAAGATTAGGGTTTCTCAGCTCTTGTGTTTAAGATGAGCAAGGGCCGTTCAATTGAGTTTTATTCGAGGCTAGCAGGTTCAATTATCAAGTTATCAGGCTGTGGCAAGGACAATTTGTTGAAAGATGGATAATCATCAGGGTCAGTTGGATTTCAATTAGGGTTTTGGTGCAGTGGTAGCACAGTTCATGTCTTGAGTCATATGTGTTAGTGGCTATTTTGTAGATAAGTGTGGATTGAATTCAAGCATTTGTGTGTGAGGGTCCATATTAGGGTTTTGTGCAAAGATCCAAGTATATTGTGTGAAGTCAAGTTGTAAGAGCCATTTAAAGTCAAGACTATTTCAAGATAGAATCAGGATTAGGGTGAAATTGATTCAAGGTTTCAACATAGATCTGGTGTTTCACTTTTGGAATTGATTCTTGGTTTGGTCTAAGTTGCAAATTTTATTCAAAGATTCAAAATTCCAAAGTTCAAGTTACTTTTCTCTCCAAGATTCAATTTCAATTTAATTTACATCAAATCAAAACCAATCTTCAAGTTTCTATTCCATTTTTAATTCAATTTAAGTCCATAATTCAATTTCCATCCAAGTTTCAATTTCAAGTTTAAATCCAATTCAAGCTTCATGTTCAAAATTATTTTCAATCCTATTGGAGTTTAATTTCAATCTCATTTTCAAGTGTATTCCTAAGTTTCAATTCACATTTCAAATTTATTCCATTCAAGTTCAATTCAACCCCAAAAATTCAAATTTAAATTCAATTCCAAGTTTTTATATCAAATTACAAATTTTAAAGTCCATTTATATCAAGTTATACAAATTCCAAATTCATGTCATGTTACAATTTTCATCTCAAACGCCAAGGCAAGAGAAGCATAGAAAAAATAATAAGGAGTAAGGTTGATCAAGCTATTTCAGCCTTTCACACCATAGGCCCCACCTTAAGCCTCACAAAGCACATCACTTCCCCACAACAACAAAAAGCCTGCGCATGAATGCTATAAAACCATGCCATGATAAACCGTATGCTGCACTACACCCGCTACCAGCCTGCGACCATTACACCAAAACAAACCTGCACAATTGAACCCCACAGCAATGCTGAGCAGAAATATTTTTAAACGAAAGGCAAAATCAAACTTGTAACAACTATCCAAAAACAAAAACTTCACACCAAACAATCACGCGGTAAGCAGCTTGTTCAACCACAAAACCGACCAATAAACCTGCTCGTACAACCTGGCAAAACAACCTTCACCAAGAAACCACACCTGCGAAAACCTACCAACAGCACGCGAGACAATAAGACCTCCAAGACGTCTCAACTCACACGGCCAATTTCATAAAAACCACAAATAAGAGAGGAATTCCAAAAGGAGAGAGGAGAAAAGCAGAGTTCTTACGCAAAAACACCCAATACACATTCAAAAGGCACATTGAGATTCAACCTTCCATAACTCTGAAAATCCCTTTTCAATCGCCATTGTCAACAAAACCGAATCACCCAACCTTCAAATTATGAGGGGAAGTTGTCTCTATACTCAATTTTAATGATGTCAAAACATTTATGTGTAGAATAGCATATCATGTCTAGTATATATAGAGTACACATGTAGGTTCATATATAATGCATACTATGTGGTTTTAAATGTGTTTGATCATGTTGATAATGTTGTATATGCATTAGGGGTGGTTAGGAACCTTTAGGAATGTCAAAATAGTGAGTTTTGCAAGTTTCAAGCGTTTGAGTCGACTCACAACCCTGTTCTGGTCGACTCAACTAGGTTGCATTTCTTAGAGTTGGCAGCTGGAGTGCTCGCGTCGACGCTCCGGTCGACTCATACTGTCTGCATTCAAGATTGTCAAAAACAGGGAGGTATGCGTCGACGCATGTCTTGTTCCGGTCGACGCAAACATGAATTTTCTGCGCAGTGTGGTTGACTGTCTTGCTCAGGTCGACCCTCCTACCTGCATAGGTCGACCATTCGCTGTTTTGCACCATTTTTCTGCTGTGTTTTTTATTTCAAAATTATGTTATTCCTCTTACTTTATCTTAGCATAGTATATATATTCACTTTTACACAGACAACAAGAAACGTGAAATAGGTACTAATTTTTCTCTTCATCTTCATCTTCAACCTTGTGTTCTCTAACAACTACACATAACCATTTTTGTTAGTGTTGTGCATTGTGTGAAGTGATAATGTTTAGACTTAGGTGTGTTGTATCCTTCGTGTTAGGTTAAGAATCAGTAGGTGTTTCGTGAATAAAACCCTAGGTTTTCTCCTCCAAGAATCTTGGTGATCGTTGGGGGTTTTTGCACAAATCGGTTTCTCTATAAGGATTCAGCCGTGTGAACGGGATTGAAGAACGGAGTTTTCTTTCAGTCGAGTAACAACAGTCGGAGGATCATAGAAGAAAGATTTGGGATCGAATTGCAGAAGATCGAAATCGACCGAGTGAAGGGGATTGAAAAGCCGCGGGTTCTTGCAATCGAGTAGCGTGAGATAGTGATTTGTTCAACAAATTTAAGGCACTTGATTCATCTTGAATCAAGGGGAGAGAAGACTTTGCATTGACATCAAAGACGTTTGAGGGTTTGGTGTATCGGTTTTCTCTTGTACAAACAATTTGCAACAGTAATATATACATATCTCAATTCCATTTTTGGAATTGGGGGGTAGAGGTACCCTTAGAGAGGACGAAAGGGGAACTGCCTAAACAAATCGTGTTTGTTCTCTCTTTCCCTAACCTTTTACATTTTGATATTGATTGAACTTGTGAATTATCAATTGATTGAAAAATTTCTGGTGTAGTGTAGTATAGAGCTGAAGAATTGATTTGTAAAAACACTACAATCCGTTGGATTGTATTTAGATTAGCTTTACATTTACATTACTTTGAAATTTACACTTAGAGTGCTTCGCACGCCAAGTGTTTGACAAATTGATTATGAACAAGTCTCAAAATCACTTTGTGAATTAAGTTTGTTGTTCTCACCTGTTGGTTATTAGATAATATCAAGTGAATATATTTGAGTTGATTACTTTGTGTGTTGTTGATTCTGTTGTATTTTTCTCTTCTGCCACATCATTCTTAGTGGCTTAATGCAAATCCGATTTTTCTAGTAACGGTTCGTTGTAGACGAATTGATTCAGTGGTTGCTTTCGCATTAAACTTTTTTAAAACCAATTTTTGGAACACTATAAGCGTGTAATAAATTGTGGGATCTATTCAACCCCCTTCTAGATCCAAGCCATCGTCTAACAAGTGGTATCACGAGCTCCGGTTTATCTGGTGCTTTGATATAATTTCTTAGAAAATGGCGAATGAACCTAAAGGGGCTTATAATAGAGCTACAACTTTTACAGGCGAGAATTATAGCTACTGGAAAGATTGTATGCGCATGCATATAAATTCCATTGATTAGAAGGTTTGGAATGTTATTTTAAACGGTCCTATGGAAATAACCATGATCGGTGAAAATAGTGTTGTCGTTCCCTAGCCCGAAGCATAATGGAATGATGAGGATGAGAAAAAGTACATCTATGATTGGAATGCTCGGAATATTTTGATCACCTCTTTGGGAGTTGACGAATATTATCGAGTCTCTCATTGTGAAATGGCCAAAGCCATATGGGATGCTTTACAAGTAGCCCAAGAAGGCACTAATGATGTGAAATTGGCCAGAATCAACACATTAACACAAGAGTTCGATCTTTTTTACATGAATCAAGGGGAAACCATTGCTGACATGCAAAAACGATTCACTCGTATAATCAACAAATTACATACACTTGGGAAACCGGTTCCCAACTAGGTTGCTACTAATAAAATCTTGAGGTGTCTTAACAGGGAATGGCAACCAAAGGTCACCGCGATCAAGGAGGCCAATGATCTAACTACTCTAGACCTCACGACATTATTTGGCAAACTCGATGAACATGAGCAAGTGCTCATCAACTTGGAAAAACATGAGATGAGTGTAACGAAGGAGAAAATAAAGGAAACAGAAAAGAAGTCGATAGCTCTTAAGGCTTCTTGCTCAAAGTCCACATCTCAAGAGCAAAGTGACAATGAAATCAACAATGATGAAGATGATGATTCGAGTGATGACATGGGGCTATTTGTGAAAAGATACAATGGGTATATCCGAAAGAATGAGATTTAGCACTCGGATAAAAATCTTGTCAAATTTAGAAGGCAATCAAGAAATGAAGGCAACAAGAGTGACAAGTTGAAAGGATCTTGTTACAATTGTGGAAAGTCCAGGCACTACAAGCCAGACTGTCCATCACTCAAGAAAGACAAGGATAAGGATAAGAGTCGTCAACACAAAAAGTCAAATAAATCTAGACGAGCATACATCGCTTGGGAGAGCGATAACGAGTCAGAAAAAGATGACAGCTCTAGTGACAAAAGTGAATCCGTCAATCTATGTCTTATGTCACATCGAAACAAGAAGAAAGAGGTAAAACACTCTAAATACAATCACTCTAATAATATGTCTCATTTAGAATTACAAAAAGCTTTTGATATGTTGCACCATGAGGCTAAGGAAGCTTTTCAACGCTTAGCCTCGAACAAAAAGATTTTTTCATATTTGGAGAAAAGAATCTCCGATTCTGAAAATGAATTAGAAGCTCTTAAAAACTCTATGGTGGATACATCAAAAGCTAAGATTGTAGAGGACAAGTCTCCTTGGTTTAATTGGGGTTGTGATACTTGTCATATTTGGAAAAAAGACGTGAGAACCCTTAAGGCCAAATTAGACAAGGCTCTAAAGCCTAAAGTTACGTTTGCTATTGATCGATCACACTATCGAGAAAGTATGAACAATCCGTATAAAAGGTATACGTATGTGATTCAAAATAGAGATAGCAAAGGTAAACCTCAAATGAACCGTAATTGCCTATATTGTTGCAAACGGGGTCATACTATTGCTAAATGTTGTTTTAGAAGATTTCTTGTTCCAAAAGGCATTTATCAATGGTTTCCCAAATGCAACCCTGGTTTCACTCACCATAAAGGAACCAATAAGAATTGGGTACCTACTTTCCCTTAATTGACTATGTAGGTACAACGTCTTGAGACCACCGAAAGAAGATGGGTTCTGGATAGTGGCTGCTCAAGACATATGAAAGGAGACATATCTCTTTTCATCGACTTTGTGGCGAAGAAAAAGGGGTTTGTTACCTACGGAGACAACAACAAGGGACAGATTCTCGACAAAGGTAGTGTAGGTAACCCCTCATCTACTACTATCTCTGATGTGCTTCTAGTTGAAGGCCTTAAGCATAACCTTTTAAGCATTAGCCAATTATGTGACAAGGACTATAAAGTATCTTTTTCTAAGGATTGTTGCATAATTGAGAATAGTGATAAAAAGGACGTGTTTAAGGGCTTGAGGGTGAATAACGTCTATATGCTAGACTTAAATGAGGTATCGTGAATGGCGATAAGTGTCTAGTCACCAATAGTGAGGATTCATGGTTATGGCATAGACGGTTGACGCATATCAATTTTGATTTGCTTAATAAAATAGTCTCTAAAGACCTAGTCATCGATTTTCCCAAAATCAAATTCACAAAGGATCACCTTTGTGATGCCTGTCAAATAGGGAAGCAAACAAGGATCTCATTCAAATCTAAAAACACTGTTTCAACTATGAGACCCCTTGAGCTCCTCCATATGGACCTCTTTGGACCATCTAGGATCAAAAGCCTAGGTGGTAACTATTATGGTTTTGTAATAGTCGATGACTTTTCTCGGTTTTGCTGGACTATTTTCTTAGCAAACAAGAGTGATACCTTTTCGGCCTTTGAAAGATTTGCCAAGTTATCTCAAAACAAGTTAAACACGAACATTCTATCAATTAGAAGTGATCATGGAGGAAAGTTCAAAAATCATCTTTTTTAATCATTTTGTGAAAGCCATGGAATTGATCATAATTTTTCCGTACCACGTACCCCTCAACAAAACGGGGTTGTGGAAGGTAAAAAATAGAATTTTGGAAGAATTAGGAAGGACTATGATCAATGAGAGTGGACTTCCAAAGTACTTTTGGGCCGACGCCGTAAGTACGGCTTGTTACGTTTTGAATAGGGTGCTCATCCAGCCTATTCTAAACAAGACACCTTATGAACTTTTAAAAGGGAGAAAGCCCAATGTCTCTCACCTTCACGTTTTTGGTTGTAAGTGTTTCATGTTGAACAATGGTAAAGAGACACTTGGTAAGTTTGATGCCAAGGCCGACTGTCATACCCCAAATTTTGACCCTAAGATTCCCCATTATTATGCAAATTATCATCACAATATGGATGGACCATTATACCTCATTAGTCTCCCTAAAGATGGGTGAGCATCCATTACAATCAAATTTAGGGTTTCAAGCCCTCTCAGAGCTCTTAGACAAAGGATCAATCACTGAATGACATGATCTTCAACTTTTCTAACCTCTCAAATATCCACAATGGATCAAGAGGACTCCCACATCAAGGATCAAACACAAAGTTGCAACATTCCAAGTGGATTAAGCCTCAAGATCGCCAGTGTCACCAAATTAGGGTTTTGGTCGATTGGGGCCTCTAGATGGAAATTTTCCTCTGGGCATGAGCCAAAGGCTTCAAAGCATAACCTAAGATGCTCCAAGGGACATCATGAACCCAATCATCAAGTCAATTTTGCCTCAGGGGATGCATTCATCAAAAATCAGGAATTAGGGTTTCTTGACCTAATTCACCCCTAAGTTGACTTTTGGGACAAAACAAGAGCCAAGACCTCAAGAGAGGATTTGAGGGTCTCTAACACACTACATTGATCCATTTGCAACAATGGATTGATCCAATAAGCTTGATCCACAAGTTTCAAATTCATCAGAACCACAATTAGAGTTTCGCGGGAAAAGTCAACTATGCCTTTGACTTTTGACCCAGGTATGCTCCCAAACCTTGGGACATGATTTAATACACCCTATAACACCTATGAAATCAATCCATCAAGTTTAATTTAGGTCAAGAACTTGATTTCATAGAGGATCGCACAGTTTGGAGTTCATCTGACAAAAAGTCAACTGTGCACAAAAGTCAACTTTGACTTTTTGAGATTTTTCACCATTATGGTTATTTGACCCTAAAATGATGTTAATATGTGATTGGTATTATCATTCATCAAGAAAAATCAAGAAAAGTGGGATAACTTGTAAAAGGGGTAACCATAAAAAACTTAGAAATTTTCTAAGTTATGGAACAAAGTGGCTAGGGTACCAACTTCCAAGGATCATAACTTGAGATCCAAGCATCCATTTGGGCTGATCCAAAGATGGATTTGTAGCTCTCATGGCATACTTTAAAAGTGTCAACTATACCTCATTCCAATTCATCATAGATTTTGAGTTATGGTTGGATCAAAATGGCTGAAAACATGAAATGCCACTTTTTCCAACACTTAGTGAAATTTTCACTAAGTCAGAATCTGTCTTGTTTTTTTTTCCAAAAGTATGGAGATTTTTCACTTGTATCCAAAATGTATCAAGACAAACTATGATCACACATGTGTTGTATCATATAAGATCTTTCCAAAATGGCCAAGAACTCCATGAAACTCCACTTAAGCCATGAGATATGACAATGACAATGTGCCTTGCTGCAAACTGTTATGACAAGGTAGATTTGTGCATTTTGCTCGATTTGAGCAAATTTTGCAAATGACAAACAAGTTTATCCATCTGAACACCTCAGGGGGAGACCAAGGAGGGACAAACACTGATCCATCAGCCTCCTAAGTCCTTGGAACCAAAAGTAGCATGCCAAACCTAGAAATGCCTAAAAGAGGGACAAGACTCCAATTTTGGTTTGGAGCATTTAATGGATACACCAAGGTGGCATGGACTGAGCCCTTTCCAACTGAATTCAATGAAGACTTATCCAAGAACTAGAGAACCAGCAGCCTGTGCTCTAACCTCTAGTCAATGGCTAGAGGAGACTTGGATTCCTATTTATCAACATTTGCCAAACTTCTGCAGCAGTTGCCATTCACTATTGCTTGCAAAAAAAACTTACTCTACTATAAATAGAGCTCATTTGTGCTCAGTTTGAGTACACCAAAGCCATCAAACAGATGTTTTCCTCAAAATCTCTTCCTTCACTCCAAAATTGCCTTTCAAAGCAAGTCACTATCGGGTTTTGAGTTTGAAAGCCATTCCAACCAAACCAATCACACACACACACCTCATAAAAATCATTTAGAAGTGATCCAAACACTTAAGCAACATTTGGAACACTGATTTCTCAAAATCACCATCCAACTGCTCAAGCTTTTAGCAGACTTGCAGTTGGGGTACCATCTTCAGTTCCAGCTTGTTTCAAACCACTCCAAGCATTCAGACACATCACTTGGCATCTAAGGAAGTTGTACAAATCATTGGAACCAACTTGCAACACCTCTAACACAAAACACGATCACCATCTGCAAGAGGTAGGCCTGAGCTCTTCTAACTCTATGATTCATGCATTTTTTGCTGCACAATAATTTGGCCATATGTTCATAATCATGCATAGAGTGTTTACCCTCAATCAATTACTTTGTTTGAATCGTGTATGGAATTTCTGAGCCTTCATGCAAATTTTAGGGTTCTTGAGGTTTCTCTTTGATTTCTTATTCCATGCTTAAAATAAATGAAATTAAAGACCATAGGCATGATCGTGAGGTGAAAACAAGCAGATTGATATGTAGATTGCATGATATCATCAAGTATTCAGTGAGATTAGATAGAAAATGAAAATCTGCAGAAATAGAGGGTGGCGCGTGTTCTTGGCATGTTCTTGGCTCCATTTTTTGAATATTTGAATATTTGAATTTTGTGATTTTATTTAATTGATTCAAAAATTAATTTCTCTCTGAGTTTTAATTATTTTGAGTTGATTCTTTTTTTAATAATTCACAAAAATGCTAAAATATTTTATTTTACCAAAAAATCCAAAAAATATTAATTATTTCATATACTTGATATTTTTTCAAAGAATTAATATTTTATTTGCTTTTCAACATTTAAAATGTTTTTCTCCCTTGATTTTCCAAACTTAATTGATTTCCAATCATTTTGTGGATAGAAACATGATTTTTAGAACATTGATCCAAGATCACAATTTGTTTTCACACATGTTTAACAATTTTGATCATTTTAATTGAATTTTTATTCAATTAAAATATATTTTGAAAACAAATTAGGGATTTGATTAATTCAACCCTCATCAAACTTTTTAAAACTCTTTGGGCCTCTAATAGAGTGTAAGACCCAACCTTTTTTTAAAACCAAAATAATTTGGGCCTCAGTGTATTGTATAAGTCCCGATACCATCAAAAGGTTCGGCACGATCGTCACCTTTTTAACAAAAATCATTTGGGCCTCTCCTTGAGCTGTAAGCCCCACCACTTGCACAAAAATAAATTATTGGGCCTCTAATAGAGTGTAAGACCCAGCCCCTTTGTAAATACACCACCTTCTGGGCCTCAGTCATTATATAAGTCCCACTGTATTTTCAAAAACAACGGCGCGATCGTCGCCTTTTTAACAAAATCAACTGGGCCTCTCCTCGAGCTATAAGTCCCAATTCTTTTTCTTAAAACTCTTTGGGCCTCTAATAGAGTGTAATACCCAACCCCCTTTTAACCAAAACTTTTTGTATAAGTCCCTCTGCGTTAAAAGAAAAACCTCGGCCCGATCGTCGTTGCCAAACAAATCATCTGGGTATACCCTCGTGTTGTAAGTCCCATTTCTTTTCTTTTCAAAATCTTTGGGCCTCTAATAGAGTGTAAGACCCATCCCCTTGTACATAAAAACTCTTTGGGCCTCACATATTGTATAAGTCCCTCTGTACAGTTTTTTAAACAACTGTGCAATCATCGTTAAAACTTGGGCCTCTCCTCGAGCTGTAAGCCCCAACAATCTTTTCAAACCCCTTTCTCCTTTGATTTTGAATTCGAATATATGTTGTTATCAAACTTTCTTTATTGAACAACTAACCAAACAGCATGGAAGCTTTACAATGGGTAAGTGTTTATCCGCTTTCATTTACCGCTTTCATATGTACATAACTGTATTGTGGGGCTGCTTCACTGTAAGTCTTCTTTCACATCCTTTTATATACTTGTCACATATCCACTGTGTAATACTAGTATAGTTATTTAGAGTTTTCCCTGCAGCTACGTCTAGAACTAGGTAAAGCCATGTTGGTCACTCTTAAATACAAACAAAACTAGATCCCCCGTAGGATTCCAGATACAGTCTTCCCTCATCTTGGGGTTAAACAATATGGAACAAAGAGAAAGGCAGTATTCTAGGTGAACCTTTTCTCAGACTGTCACCTTTAGAAATTGTCAAAGAAACTCTAACTCCCCAGAGATGATCTTTTCTCCGTGAATGGCATCTCTTGAGTTTCTTCTAAATTCTCGAACTTTCCTGGAATGATCTCTTCTCTGTGAATTGCATTTCTTGAACTTATCTTGGTTTGGGGACCCACAGGCTTCCTAAAAGCATCCCCGCCTCCTCTTGGGCATTGTACAAGGACCCTTCGGCTTCTTAGAAGTTCTCATGCCTTCTCTTGGGCTTAGTACAAGGACCCTGACGACCTCTTAAAGGTATAAGACTGAACTTAGTCATCCTTTGCTAGAGCAGTCTTTCCCGCGTCAAAACTCTGGCCACTTTAGGGTTGATACTCATCCCTTAATGCCCGTGCCTCCTCTTGGGCATTGTACAAAAGATAAAACTCTAGACTTGGACAGTCTAAGACCCTTGAGTCTCAAAGACATTCTCAAGTTCCTTTCAAACATAGGAAGAAACCCCAGTCTCTCCCATGAGAGTTCCCCACACTTGGACCCGCTTCAGGATCTCCAGAATCCACAGCGGTAAGGCAGCCTCCTCTTGGGCTTTGTACAAATGATTCTCCCTAGACGAGCCAACCTTTTCAGACTCAGTTGTTGAGTCAATCATTTTTTAGCCTCCGTCTTGGGCTTTGTACAAGACATATAAAAAACTACTCTCTTGTTGAGTATAAAAGACTCTTTCGTTGAGTCAATCCACCTTTAGCCTCCGTCTTGGGCTTTGTACAAGACATATAAAACACTCTCTTGTTGAGTGTAAAAGACTCTCTTGTTGAGTCAACCTCCTTTTAGCCTTCATCTCGGGCTTCGTACGAGATAGAAAAACACTCTCCTGTTGAGTAGAAAAGACTGTCTTGTTGAGTCAACCACTTTTAGCCTCCGCCTTGGGCTTTGTACAAGACATATAAAACACTCTCTTGTTGAGTATAAAAGACTCTCTTGTTGAGTCAATCTCCTTTTAGCCTCAATCTCGGGCTTCGTACGAGACAACAAATCACTCTCTTGTTGAGTATAAAAGACTCTCTTGTTGAGTCAATCAACCTTCAGACTCTCTTGTTGAGTCAACCTTTTTGGCCTCCGTCTTGGGCTTTATACAGGACAAATAGAAGTACTCTCTTGTTGAGTCAAACCCTTTCAGCCTCCATCTTGGGCTTTATACAAGATACATTCTCCCTAACAGAGTCAAGCCATATCAGCCTCCATCTTGGGCTTTGTACAAAATAGAAAGAACATTTTCCTCCAGAAAAGTCAAACTTCCCGCCTCCTCTTAGGCTTTGTATAAAGAAAACCCCGGTTGAGTCAATCAACCTTTTAGCATCAAAGTTGTGCCTTGCTCACAGCATACAAACATCAACAACTCCTCTTTAGAGATGACAAATTCTCTCTCAACCAAAACCCTTTAGCTTCACATCTTGAGCTTTGAACAAGATACAAACCACCTTTAGCTTCACGTATTGGGCTTTGAACAAGACACAAAAACACCTCTTCCTCCCGTAGAATAGGAGGAACTACGATTGCTCTGATTTCCCTGTTTCGTTAAACGGGAATATGTAGGCATAAGATTGCAAAATCTTAGCGAGCATACTAATCAAAAACCCAAAATCCCGTACCTTCACACATCAATAAAAAAGAATCAGACCTAACATCTTACCAATAGCCTAGACACTATTTTTAAGCGAATAGCCTTAAAGAAGAACCCCCTCTTGATAGGATCTGTAAACCAACAGTTTTGACTATTTAACCTCAGTATGCAAGCAAGGTTAATTGGAGACATCTATTTTCCTTCCTTAATCAGCTCAACAGGATAAAAAATGAATCAAACTGTATTACCAAAGCGATAGTGATTCTAAACCACAAAAATCGCGCTACACCGACGAAGGTATTTTTCTTGGATACTCTCAGTCAAGTAAAGCATATAGGATTTATAATAAGAGGTTACATATTGTTGAGGAGTTTGTACATGTTACTTTTGATGAGTCTTATCCAAAAAATGTCGGAGAAGGTAGTTCTTTTCATGGTGCTGGTGTATCTTTAGAAGACATACTCAAGGACACTAATAAAGGAATTGATCAACCTGAAGCAGTGCGTATTGAGGAGGAAAAGGATCACCAACCTATGAAGATTGAGGAGGATCATCCGTCTAATAAAGATGACCTTCCTCCAGCTTGGAAGTCTTCCAAAGACCATCCCATCGACAACATTATTGGGGACATCTCTAAGGGAGTAACAACCCGCTCCAAGCTAAGTAACTTCTGTTATTACTCCGCTTTTGTTTCGCAAGTTGAGTCTAAAAACACAAAAGAGGCCTTACTCGATGAGCATTGGTTTTTATCAATGCAAGATGAACTAAATCAATTCAGGAGAAATGAGGTTTGGAACCTTGTCCCCCCTCCGCGAGGTCATCGAGTAATTAGCACCCGATGGATATTTAGGAACAAGCTCGACGAAAATGGAGTCATGACTAGAAACAAGGTGCGACTTGTAGCGCAAGGGTATAACCAAGAGGAAGGAATCGACTATAAGGAAACTTATGCGCCGGTTGCCCGACTCGAGGCTATACGCCTTTTACTTGCTTACGCTTGCACTAAAAATTTCAAATTGTTTCAGATGGATGTTAAAAGTGCTTTACTTAATGGATACATAAATGAAGAGGTTTGTGTAGCCCAACCTCCGGGTTTTGAATCCCACTAATATCCTGTTCATGTTTACAAACTTAAACGTGCTCTGTACGGACTTAAACAAGCCCCTAGGGCTTGGTATGAACGTCTTACCAAATTTCTTCTTGATCAAGGATATTCAAGAGGCAAGGTTGACACAACCCTCTTTATTAAATGTCAAGGAAAACATTTAATTTTGGTACAAATTTATGTTGATGATATCATTTTCGGGTCTACTAACATGACCTTGGTCAAGGAGTTTTCTAGTTTGATGTAGAGTAAGTTCGAGATGAGCATGATGGGAGAGCTCAATTATTTCCTCGGATTACAAATCAAACAACTCGAAGAGGGCACGTTTGTGAGTTAGACGAAATATTGTCTTGAGCTTCTCAAACGTTTTGACATGGTAAACTGTAAGGCAATTGATACTCTTATGCCTACTTGTGCTAACCTTGATCGTGACAAAAATGGTAAGGATTTAGAGGTAAAGAAGTATAGAGGTATGATTGGATCTCTCATCTATCTTACCGCATCACGTCCCGACATTATGTTTAGTGTTTGCATGTGTGTGAGGTATCAATCACGGCCCAAGGAATCTCACTTGAAAGCCGTTAAGCGCATACTTAGATACCTCTCCGGTACACCAAAGTATGGGCTTTGGTATTCCAAGGGTAGTGGTTGTTCCTTAGTTAGCTATTTTTATTCCGACTTTGCCGGGTGCAAATAGGATAGGAAAAGCACTAGTGGCACGTGTCACTTTTTCTCAAATTCCTTTGTGAGTTGGCATAGCAAAAAACAGGTTTCCGTGGCTTTGTCAACAGCCGAGGTGGAATACGTTGCCGCCGGTAGTTGTTGTGCTCAAGTCCTATGGCTTAAGCAACAATTGCTCAACTTCAATTTAAAACTTGAGCGTATTCCTATTTTATGCAACAACACAAGTGCCATTAACCTAACTAAGAACCCCGTATTGCATTCACGCACCAAGCATATCGAAATACGTTATCACTTCCTTAGGGATCATGTAGAGAAAGGTGATGTGGTCTTTGAGCATGTTGATACTAAAAATTAACTTGCTGATATTTTTACAAAACCACTAGCTACAGAGCCTTTCTTTCACATCCGTAGGGAACTAGGCGTTCTCGACATCTCGGATCGTGCATGAGAATTCAACAATATATTGGCTCTCCACATATATATGTGCTTTATTACGTTTTTGAGTAACAATGTAAAGAATTATTGAGCTATATGTGAGGGCATTCATCGTCAATCATGATTAAGGTAATATCGTTTCTCTTTATAAGTTTCTTTTAAATGTTTGTACCATGTTGAGTGTTGAAACTGATGTTTATTGCACAATTAAACATATTTTATCCATTTAAATGTTTGATGTTTATGTTGGCTTTTTATTTATTCAAAATTGTTGCATAAATGACACATTTATATGGTTTTTGCATTGTTTCACTGGTTGAGTCGGCCTAAACAGGACTCCGGTCGACTCACCATTATGAGATTTGTTCACATTTAGTGGCTGGGATGCTCAGTGTAGCGAGCGATTTTGGACGCGGTTCTTAAGCGCTGGTCGCTCTCACTGCGGTTGAGTTTACTACAGGTCGATTCATTTTTTATCCTATTAAAGCTGATGAAGGAAGGGAAATAGATGTCTCCAATTAACCCTACTTGTATACCGAGTTTAAACAGCGGTCTGTTAGGTTACAGATGCGATCAATGTGGTGGGGGGCCTTTGTATTGGTTATTTGTATTTTCGCCAATACTGATTTCTCTCTGGGATTTTGTTAGGATACTGCTTCAGATTATGATATATGGGAGTATGGGATTTAGGGTTTTTGTTTAGTGTGCTCGCTAATATTTTTTCCTTTCAATCTTATGCCTACGTATTCCCGTTTACCGAAACAGGGAAATCAGAGCGTTCGTAGTTCCTCCTATTCTATGGGAGGAAATGGGTGTTTTGGTGTCTTGTTCAAAGCCCAAGACATGAAGCGAAAGGTGGTTTGTATCTTGTTCAAAGCCCAAGATGTGAAGCTGAAGAGTCTATTTGTATCTTGTTCAAAGCCCAAGATATGAAGCTAAAAGGGTGTTGACTTTAGAGAGAATTTGTCATCTCTAAAGAGGGGGTTGTATGTCACAACTGTTTATAAAGGAGAATTACTTTAACCGGGATGTGTGAATCCGGCAATGCCATAATTTCCTTTATAGGGGATTTTATCCTGAAGGAGAAGACTTTAACTCAGTTTAGAGCAATGCCATCTTTCCTTAGGAATTTCTCAAACTAACAGAGGGACATTGGCATGGATATAGATGATCCAGAGGCTTTCCGCTTACAGCAATTAGATGAAAGGAGTTGTTGATGTTTATGTACTGTGAACGAGGCACAACTTTGATGCTAAAAGGTTGATTGGATCAACCAGTGGTTTTCTTATACAAAACCTAAGAGGAGGCTAATATGTGTCTCGTACAAAGCCCGAGAGAGAGGCTGAAAGGTTTTTGACTCGACGATTGAGTCTTTTGGCATCTCGTATAAAGCCCGAGATGGAGGCTAAAAGGTTTTGACTCGACGAGGGAATATTTTGATATCTCGTATAAAGCCCGAGATGGAGGCTACTTGACTTAACAAGAGAGTTTTTTGTATCTCGTACGAAGCCCGAGATGGAGGCTAAACTTTGTTTGGTTCAATAAGAACCTTTTTGTATCTCGTATAAAGCCCGAGATGGAGGCAAAATGGTGAGTGACTCAACGAGGGAGTCTCTTATGTGTCTCATACAAAGCCCGAGAGAGAGGCTAAACGTTGTTTGACTCCGCTGGGGAGAATCATTGTACAAAGCCCAAGAGAAGGCTAACTTCACTGGAGAAGGATCATTATACAAAGCCTAAGAGGAGGCTATGGTTACTGTTTCAGTTGAGTGACAGGTCCAATATGCTGATTTAAAGAGAAAATCAGTTCTTATATGAGCAACACTGTACTTAGGGATTTTGATTCGAGGATCAGGGATATTTCCTATTTTTTTAAGGAAGTGGGAAATTCGAAGGGCATTGAGACTGTCCGAGTCGACGGGTTTTCTTCCTATTTTAACGAAGAGGTCACTTGAGAATGTCTGGAAAACTCAAGGATATTAGACTGTCCATGTCTAGAGTTTCATCTTTTGTACCATGCTTTGGGAAATAGTAGTAGACTCTTTGAAAGGACTGTTCTATGCAGATGACTAATTTCTGTTCCTATACCTCTAGGAGGTCGTCGGGACAATTTGTACGAAGCCCAAGAGGAGGCTGGAAACTTTTAAGAAGCCGATCGGTCCTTGTACGAAGCCCAAGAGGAGGCTATCATTCCCGGAGGAAGAGATCATTATATGAAGCCTAAGAGGAGGCTGTGAATACTTCTAAGAAGCCGATGGGTCCTTGTACTAAGCCCAAGAGGAGGCGGGGTTGCTTTTAGGAAGCCTGTGGGTCCTTATATGATGCCCAAGAGGAGGCCGATGCTTTTAAGAAGCCCGTGGGTCCCCAAACCCCGATAAATTCAAGGCAAGCTATTCACAAGGAATAGATCAAGTTAGGAAAGTTCGAGAATTTGGAAGAAACTCAAAGATGCCATTCACGGAGAATACATTCATCTTTGGGAGTAGAGTTTCTTGACAATTCCTAATGAGGACAGCCGAAGAGAAGACTGTATCTGGTGATCCTATTAGGGATCTAGTTGTCTATTTCTATGAATAAACGAAGTGGCGTCACCTAGTTCTAGACGTAGTTGTCGGGGAAACTCTAAATATCTATACTATTATTACACAGTTGATATGAGTTTATGAAAGAAGACTTACAGTGAAACAGCCTCACAATACAGTTATATGTATATGAGAGCGGTAAATGAAAGCATATAAACACTTACTTGGTTGTAGGGCTTCCATGCTGTTTTGTTAGTTGTTCAACAAAGAAAGATTGAAAACAACAGTATATTTCAAAATCAAAGGAGAAAGTGCTTTGAAAAAGAAAGATTTGGGGCTTATAGCTCAAGGAGAGGCCCAGGGTTTTATCAGTGAGCGCACTGTTTGAATTTGTACAGAGGGATTTATACAAGTGACTGAGGCCCAAAAAGGTTTTCTGTACAAAGGGATAGGTCTTACACTCTCTCAAGAGGCCCAAAAGGTTTAAAGAAAAAGAGTGGGGCTTATAACACGAGGGTAGGCCCAATTGACTTTTCGTTAAAAATGGCGATCACGCCGAGGTTTTCTTTTAACGCAGAGGGACTTATACAATAAGTGAGATCCAAAATGTTTTTGGTTAAAAGGGGGTTGGGTCTTACACTCTATTAGAGGCCCAAAAGTTTTGAATGGGTCTTATAGCTCGAGGAGAGGCCCAGAAGGTTATTTTTCAAAAGGCGACGATCGTGCCGTTTGTTTTTGACGGTATCGGGACTTATACGACACACTGAGGCC
Organism: Lathyrus tuberosus; assembly: GCA_022829125.1. NCBI lineage: Eukaryota > Viridiplantae > Streptophyta > Magnoliopsida > Fabales > Fabaceae > Lathyrus > Lathyrus tuberosus. The sequence goes on along the minus strand of JALAZF010000664.1, from coordinate 2,083,251 downwards.
CAAAAATGATTTGGTAAAAACAAAGTATTGGGTCTTACACTCTATTAGAGGCCCAAAGTGTTTTGAAAATGATTTATAAGGGTTGAAAGTTAAAGAAACCCTAATTTTAATCTTTAAAAGTAAATATTTTAAAGAAAATCAATGAAAAATAGCAAATAGGCTCGAATAAACTACTTGTGATTTTTGTTTAAGGTTTGAAAAATGAGGTATAAATCACAAGAGATATTTAAACTCATTAGGTCTTGATTTTCAAAGTAAATATTCTCTTTTAAAATGTTTAAAAAACAATTAAAAATGAATTTATTCACAAAAATACTAATTGTATTAAATAAATAATATAAATCTAATTTTTTTGTGGAATAAAATATTTCAACATTTTTATGATTTTTTGCAAAAAGAATCAGTAAAAAATAATTAAAATTGAGTGAGTTATTAATTTTTCAAATCATTAACAAAATAATATGAAAAATAAGAAAATAGGAAAAAGTGATAAAAAAAGGTCTGGGGCGAGGGGGATTCGAACCCCAGACCTTTCGCTCGCTAGTACACACAAACCAGTTGATCAACCACTGGGGCGCAATGCCAATTCATTAATAACATGGCAAGTGATAAATATAAGGCAACTTGTTGGATTTTCTGAAAATGGCGCCATGGCCATCTTCTTCCTCAAGCTCGTGCATGAGCAATTCTTAACCATTGGACATGATTCAAACATCAAACTCATGCGTTTTTTCACAAGGAAGAAGATGGCAATACCCAATTTCATTCATTTTCAATGTATAACAACTTATATCATTGTGGCCGAATGAACCCTAATTTTGAAAAAGCAATCGTGCAGACATGATTATGAGTCCTATGATCAAATTTTCTGAGGGAAAACAATCAACACATGATGGCAAGCAATTGGCAAAAATATCATGCGAGGAAATATGCATGGATCATGGAGTTGGAGTTTTGAGGCTTACCTTGATGCAAGCTGAAATGGAACTCTGCACAAACTTTGTTCCAGTTGTGAATTAATGATCCCTACAGCTTCAATGGATGTTATGGAGTGTGTTGCAAGCTTTGGATCACTTTGAAACTCTTTGGATCAAGCTGGAGACCTCCACCTGCATAATTGAGGCATAATGGCTTGGTTGAAGGGTGATTTTGAGCCTGAGGTGTTACAGTCAGTGTTTAAGTGTTTGGACACCTCAAATACATCATATGTGATGTGTTTCAGCAATTGGAATTGATTGCTTAAGGCTACAACTCAAAACCCGATAGTGGTTACTCAAAAACCAAGAAACTTGAGGTTTAAGGAAGAATGAGAGAAAGCAGTGATGTAACTGTCTTTGGTGTGAGTTGAATGATCCATTAGAACCTCTATTTATAGGTGATCAACTTTTGTCTTGGAGGAATAGTGAATGGCTGCTGGATCAGATCACATTCGCATGGATTGGCTTGGAGGATTTCTTCTCAAGCAAGGCAAACTAGCCACCCCCAAGAGCAGGGCTATGCCTTGACCAAAATCACATTCTTTAGATGTTTTTATTGTTGTTTAATCAAAGAGCTTGATTGAGTAGAGTGGCTTTGTTGAAAATGCACTATTCCACATTAATGCCCTTTGAATTCAAGGCAAAATGTGCCAAAGTGGATGAATTTCAAGTTGGAATATTCCTTGGCTTTTTGACTCAACCCTATCAGTTGGATTAGTTGGTTCATGATCAGGTTGAAGGCATGTGGCATAGTGATCATTTCTTTTGACTCAGAAATCGTGGATGGCACAAAACTCCCAAACTGATTTTTCATGGCAGCCTTGACATGGTGTGTTGTGGCAGCCATAATTCTTGGCACAAGTGGATTGGTTTCATGCTATTGAGTTGCTTGGATTCTTGGCAACATTTGCAACAACATTGATGTTTATCTTTGGAACTGATTCAGCTTGTAACTGTGTGAAAAAACCTCACAAGTTTTGGTGTTTCCAACAAAATCTGTCTTGGACAGAATTTTTTCTAAGTGTTGGAAAAGTGGTACTTTCATGTTTTAAGCCATTTTGGCTCACTCATAGCTCAAAATCCACAATGAATTGGAGTTAGGTCTAGTTGAAGTTTTTGTAGAGGGCAATGAGATCTACAAATCAAGCCTTGGATGGGAGAAAATGGCTTTGTGGTTTAGGAGTTATGACCCTCCAAAGTTGGTACCCTAGCCACTTTATTTTTAACTTAGAAAATTTTCTAAGTTTTTATGGTTACCCCTTTTACAAGTTATCCAACTTTTCTTGATTTTTCTTGATGAATGATGATTCAAATCATACATTAACATCATTTTGGGGTTAAAAATCCATTTTTCTGAAAAATCTCAAAAAGTCAAAGTTGACTTTTGTGCACAGTTGACTTTTTATCAGATGAATTCCAAACTGTGCAATTCTTCAGGAAATCATGTCCTTAACCTAAATCAAACTTGATGGACATGTTCCATGGGTGGTGTAGAGTGTATTGAATCATGGCTTAGGGCTTGAGAGCATGTCTTGGTCAAAAGTCAAAGTTACAGTTGACTTTTCCCGCGAAACCCTAACTGTGGTTCAGATGAAATTGAAACTTGTTGCTCAAGCTTCTTGGATCAATTCATTGTCCCAAATGGATCAATATGGTATATTAGAGACCCTTAAATCATGTCTTGAGGTCTTGGTTCATGAATTGTCCCAAAAGTCAACTTAGGGGTGAATTAGGTCAAGAAACCCTAATTCCTGATTTTTGGTGAATGCATCCCCTGAGGTAAAATTGACTTGATGATTGGGTTTATGATGTCCCTTGGAGCATCATAGGTTATGCCTTGAAGCATTGGCTCATGCCCAGAGGAGAATTTCCATCTGGAGGCCCTGGTCGACCAAAACCCTAATTTGGTGACACTAGCGATCTTGAGACTTGATCAACCTAGAAGGGAGCAGCTTTGTGCTTAATCCTTGGAGTGGGAGTCCTTTTGATCCATTGTGGATGTTTGAGAGGTTAGACAAGTTGAAGATCATGTCATTTCTTGATTGATCCTTTGCCTATGAGCTCTGAGAGGGCTTGAAACCCTAATTTTAATTGTAGTGGATGCTCACCCATCTTTGGGGAGACTGATGAAATATAATGGTTCCTCCATATTGTGATGATGATTTGCACAATGATGGGAAATCTAAGTGGTCAAAATTTGGGGTATGACAGATGCCCCTATTTAATCTTCTTGGACACGAAGGTGTGAATGACGAAGGTATTCGGGCATTCAGGGTGCAAGAGGATTAAATATCGGAATACCCAAAATTTTGACGGCTATGAATGGCAGCTTGTGCATTCATCTTCTTTTGCTAAGCAATGATGCTTAGAAAAGGTAAACTTCCCCTCGATCCTGGTTTTCAGCCAAGGAACTGGTCTCAGTTTTCTTTTGAGATGAACTTCCCCTCGATCCTGGTTTTCAGCCAAGGAACTGGTCTCAGTTTTCTTTTGAGATGAACTTCCCCTCGATCCTGGTTTCCTACCAAGGAACTGGTCTTAGTTTCTTTTGTCAACTTCCCCTCGATCCTGGTTTCCTACCAAGGAACTGGTCTCAGTTTCTGAATTAAACTTCCCCTCGATCCTGGTTTCCTACCAAGGAACTGGTCTTAGTTTCTTTTGTCAATAAACTTAATTGACAAGGGACGCTATGCGTAGCGGTTTTCCTCAAACTTCTCGCCGAATCTTCCTGGGGAGATGCAATTTGACGGAAAAAGTTTTGATGTCAGACTTGCTGGGGAACCCATTCGTCTGAGTTGTAGAGTTTCACAAACTTCTCTGTTGGAGACGCCATTTTGTCGAATCTACTGGGGAAAACGAGTCTCTTGAGAGTCTGCTTTCGTTCAGGGTCTTTAGATCATACTTTTCTCGGAGATCTTCTCGGAGAAATGCCAAATGATGTGATCCAATTTTGTGGTGCCGATGACCTTCTCATCAGTGGGTTTTTCGGAGAAAAACTGCCGTACTGCCGAATCTCCGATTTAGGAGGCTTTCTCTCGGGATTTTCTTTAATCTGGGAAAATAAGGATATCATCTTCAACGGCAAAGAATGATGTTAACTGAGGGCTCTCTGGTCTTTCAGAGGTTCAAGTTATCAAAGTGGTCGAGGACCCAACTTCAATCCAGGAATAAAAGTGGAGGAGAGAGATTGTTCAGACGTAACACTTCCTGACGAGGAAAGGGCTGACAACTCGATTGAGAGGACTTTTATCACTAGGGGACAAAACCGACTAGAGTTATAGTGATGCAATATGACTAAGAATGTAAATCAATAATGCATGATGCATGTATGTATATCCTGACAAAACTGATGCGACATACAAACTGAAAGATGAACACGACTGGATACTCGACCATTGCAGGGCGAAGAAGTACCGCTGGTTCAAGATAGCAATTCTGCCTTGCTTAGGAGGGATAGTCCCTGTTGGGAGCTATGTTGATCGGGCTTAGGAGATGAGAACTCGGCCGAAGCGTGTCAGATGAAACAAGGTCTCTGACACAGTTGATCCCTTCATTCAGGCGTACTGGGTTAGAAGGAGTACTTTGATTCTGCACTTTGAGGTCCGATCACTTTTGGAGAAGCGACCGATGTTCTTTTGATGTTCAACAGTCAAAAGAAATTGTCGTCTTTAAAAAGCAGAAAAAGTTTTAACAAGTAAATTCATTTTTTGTTTTATTTCAAGAATCCTTAATCATGTTAACAACGTCATTCTGTAAAGCCAAAACAAATAAGAATTACAAACAAAAGCACAAGGGCTCAAATTTTATTGATAAGATGGAGATCAGCCAAACGCGTGATTCCAAAGAGTATATACAAAGTTTGAAAATGGTAATTTACAGGGAAAAAGGGCTACGTTGAAACATAATAACCACTATCCTTCTACCAACTTTGAATTCGGGAGATCCTGAGCTTCTGTCGAAGATGACCTTGACTGGAATTTTCCTCCGATGGATAGTGTAACTGCTGCTGAGAGACCTGCCTCTGTTGAACATAGTTACTTGCCATTATCCCTAACTTTTGCCTGGATTGTACTGTGATGTTTCCAATCCACCGGGATGATTTTTTTTATTTTGTCTCTAAATTTTGCATGGACCGCCCTTTCGGGTTGTCAATCCACCGAGACGTTTTGTTTTAGTTTTGGCGAAGTATTTCTTGACTACATCAACATTCGTGGGGTAGGCAAATTCCTCTCCGTCCATGGTTGCAAATCTCAAGGCGCCGCCTGAGAAAGCTTTCGTGACCACATAGGGGCCATCATAATTCGGAGTCCACTTGCCCCGAGAATCAGTGAGAAATGATTGTATCCTCTTGAGCACAAGGTCTCCTTTCCTGAAGACGCGAGGTCGGACTTTTTTGTCAAACGCCTTCTTCATTCTCTGTTGATACAACTGACCGTGACATAGTGCCGTGATTCGCTTTTCTTCGATCAGATTCAGTTCGTCTTGTCGGCTTTGAATCCATTCAGTTTCAGAAAGCTTAGCTTCCATCAATACTCGGATTGACGGGATCTCTACTTCTATGGGGAGCACTGCTTCCATGCCAAACACTAGAGAGAAAGGGGTTGCCCCTGTTGAAGTGCGGACAGATGTGCGATAACTGTGAAGAGAAAAGGGTAGCATCTCGTGCCAGTCTTTGTAGGTTACAACCATCTTCTGAACAATCCTCTTGATGTTCTTGTTAGCCGCTTCTACCGCTTCGTTCATCTTGGGTCGGTAGGGAGATGAGTTATGATGTTCGATCTTGAACTCTGAGCACAACTCTTTCATCATCTTGTTGTTCAAGTTAGATCCATTGTCAGTAATGATCTGGTTTGGAACACCATAACGGCAGATGATATTATTTTTGATAAATCGGACCACCACTTGTCGGGTCACAATGGCGAATGACGCTGCTTCGACTCACTTGGTGAAATAGTCAATGGCTACTAGGATGAACCGATGTCCGTTTGAAGCCTTGGGCTCAATCATGCCAATCATGTCGATCCCCCATATCGAGAATGGACATGGGGAAGAGAGAACTTTGAGATGTGATGGCGGTACATGAATTTTGTCGGAGTATATCTGACATTTGTGACACCTCCTCATGTACTTGTAGCAGTCGGATTCCATGGTCAACCAGTAATACCCTGCTCTCAGAATTATTCTCGCCATTGTGTGTCCGTTGGCATGAGTGCCAAAGGATCCTTCATGAATTTCTTTCATAAGCATGTCTGCTTCTGGTCTGTCTACGCATCGGAGCAAGACCATGTCAAAATTTCTCTTATAGAGAGTGTCACCGCTCAGGAAGAAGTTTCCAGCCAATCTTCTGAGGGTTTTCCTGTCTTTTCTTAGTGCCCCAGGTGGGTACTCGTGTTTCTGAAGGAAGCATTTGATATCATGATACTAATGTTTGTCGTCTATGACTGCTTCAATCGTGAAGACGTAAGCGGGCCGTTCAAGGCGCATGATGTCGATCTTAGGTAGGTCGTTCCATTGACCTACACTAATCATGGAAGAGATGGTGGCTAATGCATTCAGCCATGTGATTCTCCTCACGAGGGATATGATGAAACTCAACTCTGTTGAAGAAAGGTAGCAACCTTCTTGCGTAATCTTTGTAAGGGATCAATCCTGATTTGTATGTGTTCCAATCTCCTTTTATCTGATTGATAACCAAGGCTGAATCGCCGTATACGTCCAAGTTTTTGATCCTTAAATCAATTGCTTCTTCGAGACCTATGATACAAGCTTCGTATTCGGCCTCTTTGTTGGTACACTTGAACGTAAGTCGAGTGGTGAAAGGAATATGGGTACCCTGAGGGGTAACAATGATTACCCCAATTCCGTTTCCATAATGATTAACTGCTCCGTCAAAGATAAGTCCCCATTGGGAACCTGATTCTGGCCCTTCACTGGGTAACGGTTCATCGTAATCTTTCATTTTTAGATACATGACATCTTTGTCTGGGAAGTCAAATCCGATTGATTCCTGATCGTCAATCGGTTGATGAGCCAAATGATCGGATAAAATACTCCCCTTAACGGCTTTCTGAGCGTGGTACTCTATGTCATATTCTGATAACAGCATCTGCCAACGGGCGATCCTTCCCGTGAGAGCAGGTTTTTCGAAGACGTACTTGATTGGATCCATTTCGGAGATTAACCAAGTAGTATGACGAATCATGTATTGGCGAAGACGTTTGGCTGCCCAAGCCAAAGCGCGACAAGTTTTCTCAAGCACCGTGTACCGAGTTCCATTTCTTTGTTAGGTTCTCCAACTCCTCGGTTGAAGATTTGACCTCTCCGTGTTACACGACTGTGTTTTTTATTTCAAAATTCTGTTATTCCAGTTACTTTGTCTTAGCATAGTATATATATTGTTTTGGCTCATTTTTACACAGACAACAAGAAACGTGAAATAGGTACTGCTTTTTCTCTTCATCTTCATCTTTAACCTTGTGTTCTCTAACAACTACACATAACCATTTTTGTTAGTGTTGTGCATTGTGTGAAGTGATAACGTTCAGACTTAGGTGTGTTGTATCCTTCGTGCTGGGTTGAGAATCAGTAGGTGTTTCTTGAATAAAACCCTAGGTTTTCTCCTCCAAGAATCTTGGTGATTGTTGGGGGTTTTTGTATAAATTGATTTCTCTACAAGGATTCAGCCGTGCGAAGGAGATTGAAGAATGCAATGTTCTTTCAGTCGAGTAGCAATAGTCGGAGGATCGTAGAAGAAAGATTTGGGATCGAATTGTGGAAGATCGAAATCGACCGAGTGAAGGGGATTGGAGAGCTGCGGGTTCTTGCAATCGAGTAGCGTGAGACGGTGATTTGTTCAACCAAATTCGAGGTACTTGATTCATCTTGAATCAAGGGGAGAGAAGACTTTGCATCGACATCAAAGACGTTTGAGGGTTTGGTGTATCGGTTTTCTCTTGTACAAATAATTTGCAACAGTAATATATATATATCTCAATTTCATTTTCGGAATTTGGGGTAGAGGTACCCTTAGCGAGGACGAAAGGGGAACTGCCTAAACAAATCGTGTTTGTTCTCTCTTTCCCCAACCTTTTAGATTTTGATATTGATTGAACTTGTGAATTATCAATTGATTGAAAAATTTCTGGTGTAGTGTAGTATAGAGTTGAAGAATTGATTTGTAAAAACACTATAATCCATTAGATTGCATTTAGATTAGCTCTACACTTACATTACTTTGAAATTTACACTTGGAGTGCTTCGCACGCCAAGTGTTTGACAAATTGATTAAGCACAAGTCTCAAAAGCACTTTGTGAATTAAGTTTGTTGTTCTCACCTGTTGGTGATTGGATAATATCAAGTGAATATGTTTGAGTTGATTACTTTATGTGTTGTTGATTCTGTTGTATTTTTCTCTTCCGCCACATCATTCTTAGTGGCTTAACGCATATCCGATTTTTCTAGTAGCGTTTCGTTGTAGACGAATTGATTTAGTGGTTGCTTCCACATTACACTTTTTAAAACCAATTTTTGGAACACCATAAGCGTGTAATAAATTGTGGGATCTATTCAACCCCCTTCTAGATCCAAGCCATCGTCTAACACAAATCACTTTCAACAAACCAAACAAAATCCACCACAAATCAGAGCCAAAAATCAAGACGAGGAGAAGGAGAGATTCTAACAAACCTAGAACCAGAGAGTGAAAAGAAGAATGAGAGAGCGAGAGACGAAACTTGAAGCGGAGAGATCAAACGGAGAAAAGGTTGGAGCGACGACGTTGTTCTTTGATTCATTCTCTTGATATGCTTTTATTCCTCAATGATCTGATGTTAGCTTTGTTTTAAAAAGAAGGAAACGATGAAATGTTGATGATGCATATGGATCTTTGGTTTTCATGACTCGTTCAAAGCTTTTATTTTTTACCATTTGTTTTATTTAAAGCGAAACATGGTTTTGGTTCTTCTTTTTTTTTTCTTCTGATGTCACACTAACATGAACCGAACCATGATTTGGGTGTTGGGCTTAGAAAAGCGAATTTTATTTCTACACACTCCTTTTTTAACCGAGTCATCTTTTATTTGAGGGGGTGGATGGTGGGCTTAAAAGGCCCACTTGATTCCACCATTTTTACAACCTAGTAGTTCTACACACACTCCCTCACTCATTCTATTTCTTTTGAGTCAATAAAAATGTATTTTTTCTCAATTTCTTTTTAATTATATTTCAATCTTCATTTTATTTGGAGTGTTTTCTGGGTTTATATCTCTGGCCATATTTTTGTTTCATTTCGATTTTGTATTTTATTATTTTAGTTTTTAGATTTTTTTTTGTATCTTAATCTATTTTCTATGTTTGGCCTCCTATCTGGACTTATTTCGATTTCATTCCATTTTTTTTTCTATTTTTGATTTTCTTTTCATCTTTGGTCAATGAAGTCTTTAGAATCTTAGATGTTGGTTGTTGAGGTTGTTTAACCTTCATGGTTTCAAATCTGTAGTGAATGACCCTCGAGGTCATTTTCTATACTTTGGGATCGTGATAGGTTACCTTCGACTAGTCGACAAAAGTTTGTGATTAGACGAGACCATTCATTTTTCTTTTCGTGTGGCACGATTCCTTTGAGAATGATCTACATATCATTTCTCTTTCGTGTTTTAGCACCAATATCCTGTTGAACAACCTTCTATGGCATGATCTTCGTCATAGATCATGCTACGATGGTTTAGTTCTAAATTGGACCCGATTCATCCGGTTAACGATTAACCACTAACTTTGATTTCTATTCATATTATCATCATCTTGTCATCTTATCTTGTTATCTTCATCTCATTAAAAAAAACACAAAAACATGATAAAAATATCAAAACCCTAAAAATTTTTAATTGGTGGACTGTCGTTACTATCTCGAGTTTTGAACTGTGGACCTAGATCTAGGACCCTTGCCCTATGCTCTTGGAGTTAAGATTTAGAGACCTTGGACCTGTTTAGTTGCTTTGTCTGTATTGGGAAATTTTCTGTGTGCAGGATATTTTGTGTTCATCTGATGTTGGCTATTACTTGGCTTACTGTTGGCTCACCAGTCCAAGAGACGGGAATGCTTGTCATGAACTATCTTTTTGGTTAGATCTTTCCATCTCTTACTATTTGCTTGATTCCTGTTCTTGATTCTGCTTGATGGTGACTTGTTACTTTACATTTTTGAGTTGACTTGATTACCTTGTGTAGAGCGAATTTTTTGACGTGGTTGCAAAGCACTTATCGCTTTGGGGTACTACAGCTCGATTCATTTTTTATCCTATTAAAGGTGATGAAGGAAGGGAAATAGATGTCTCCAATTAACCCTGCTTGTAAACTGAGTTTGAACAGATGACTGTTGATTTACAGATGCTACAAAGATTGTGGGTCTCTCTTAGGTTATTTTGTTAAAATAGTGTCCGGTCGATTGGTGGGAGGTTAAGACTGATGCTTTTCGATTGAGATGGGAAGGTGTGGGATTTTGGGTTAGTGTGCTCGCTAAGGTTTTTTCTTGCAATCTTATGCCTACGTATTCCCGTTTTTTCTGAAACAGAGAAATCAGAGTGATCGTAGTTCCTCCTATTCCACGGGAGGAAATGGTGATTTGGTGTCTTGTTCAAAGCCCAAGACGTGAAGCTTAAAGGTGGTTTATATCTTGTTCAAAGCCCAAGATGTGAAGCTAAAGGTAGTTTGTATCTTGTTCAAAGCCTAAGATGTGAAGCTGAAGGGTTTGACTTTAGAGAGAATTTGTCATCTCTAAAGAGGGGTTTGTCTGTCACAACTGTTTATAAAGGACAATTACTTTAACCGGGATGTGCGAATCCTAGAAATGCCATAATTTACTTTATAGGGGATTTCCAACCTGAAGGAGAAGACTTTAACACAGTTTAGAGCAATGCCATATTTCCTTAGGAATTTCTCATGCTAAAGGAGGGAGTGTGGCATGGATGTAAATAATCCAGAGGCTTGTCGCTTACAGCGATTAGATGAAAGGGAAGGAGTTATTGATGTTTGTGTACTGTGAACGAGACATAACTTTGATGCTAAAAGGTTGATTGACTCAACCAGTGGTTTTCTTATACAAAGCCTAAGAGGAGGCTATTGGCCCAACAAGAGGGAGTTTTTGTGTGTCTCGTACGAAGCCCGAGAGAGAGGCTAAAAGGGTTGTTTTATACTCAACAAGGGAGTGATTTGTGTCTTGTAGAAAGCCCAAGACGAAGGCTAAAAGGTGTTTGACTCAACAAGAGAGTCTTTTATCCTCAACGAGAGAGTGCTTTAGTATCTTGTACGAAGCCCGAGATGGAGGCTAAAAGGGAGTTGACTCAACAAGAGAGTCCTCTTTTTTTGTATCTCGTATAAAGCCCGGGATGGAGGCTAAAGTGTTGATTCAATAAGAACCTTTTTGTATCTCGTAGAAAGCCTGAGATGGAGGCTAAAGAGTTTGACTCCGCTGAGGAGAATCATTGTATAAAGCCCAAGAGAAGGCTAGGGTGCTGTTTCAGTTGAGTGACAGGTCCAGTATATTGGTTTAAAGAGAAAAATAGTTCTTATATGAGTAATGTTGTACTCAAGGATTTTGATTCGAGGATCAGGGATATTTCCTTTTCTTTGAGGAAATGGGAAATCCAAAGGGTTTTGAGACTGTCCGAGTCTACGGGGTTTCTTCCTATTTTTGAAGGGTGCTTGAGAATGTCTTTGAGACTCAAGGAAATTAGACTGTTCAAGTCTAGAGTTTCATCTTTTGTACTATCCTTTGAGAAACAGTAGTAGACTCTTGGAAAGACTGTTCTATTAAGATGACTGGTCTCTGTTCCTATACCTTTAGGAGGTCGTCGGGACAATTTGTACGAAGCCCAAGAGGAGGCTGGAAACTTTTAAGAAGCCGAGGGACAATTTGTACGAAGCCCAAGAGGAGGCTATCATTCCCGGAGGAAGAAATCATTTATACAAAGCCTAAGAGGAGGCGGTGAATACTTCTAAGAAGCCGATGGGTCCTTGTACAATGCCCAAGAGGAGGCGGGGATGCTTTTAGGAAGCCTGTGGGTCCCCAAACCTCGAGAAATTCAAGACAGGCTATTCACAGAGAATAGATCAAGCCAGGAAAGTCCGAGAATTTGGAAGAAACTCAAGAGATGCCATTCACGGATAAAAGATCATCTCTGGGGAGTAGAGTTTCTTGACAAGTGCTTTTAAGAAGCCTGTGGGTCCCCAAACCCCGATAAGTTCAAGACAGGCTATTCACAAAGAATAGATCAAGCCAAGAAAGTTCGAGAATTTGGAAGAAACTCAAGAGATGCAATTCACGGAGAAGAGATCATCTCTGGGGAATAGAGTTTCTTTGACAACTTCTACGAGTGACAGTCTGAGAAAGGGTTCAAAAAGAATCTGCCTTTCACATCTCTATATTGTTTAACCCCAAGAGGAGGGAAGACTGTGTCTGGTAATCCTATGGGGATCTAGTTTTGACTATTTAAGAGTGATCAACATGCTTAATGCTAGACGTAATTGCCGGGGAAACTCAAAATATCTATACTAGTATTACATAGTTGATATGAGTTTATGAAAGAAGACTTACAGTGAAACAACCCCACAATTCAGTTATATGTATATGAAAGCGGTAAATGAAAGCATATAACCACTTACTCGGTTGTAGAGCTTCCATGCTGTTTGGTTAGTTGTTCAACAAAGAAAGATTGAAAACAACAGTATATTCAAAATCAAAGGAGAAAGTGCTTTGAAAAAGAAAGATTTGGGGCTTACAGCTCAAAGAGAGGCCCAGGGTTTTATCAGTGATTGCACTGTTGAGTTTGTACAGAGGGACTTATACAAGTGACTGAGGCCCAAAAAATTGTTTGTTGTACAAAGGGATGCGTCTTACACTCTCTCAAGAGGCCCAAAAGGTTTAAAGAAAAGAGTGGGGCTTACTACTCGAGGGTAGGCCCAGATGATTTTTCGTTTGAAATGGCGATCGCGCCGAGATTTTCTTTTAACGCAAAGGGGCTTATACAATATCTGAGGCCCAAAGTTGTTTTTGTTAAAAGGGGATTGGGTCTTACACTCTATTAGAGGCCCAAAGAGTTTTGAATGAGTCTTATAGCTCAAGGAGAGGCCCAGTTGATTTTTTTTTTAAAAGGCGACGATCGCGCCGTTTACTTGTACAGAGGGACTTATACAATAAGTGAGGCCCAAAATTGTTTGTACAAGGGGGTTTTGGGTCTTACACTCTCTCAAGAGGCCCAAAGAGTTTTAAAGAAAAGAAATGGGTCTTACTACTCGAGGGTAGGCCCAGATGACTTTTTGTCTGAAATGGCGATCGCGCCGAGATTTTGAAAACACCGGGGGGTCTTATACAAAGACTGAGGCCCAAAAATGATTTTGTTTTCAAAGGGGTTGGGTCTTATGTAACACCCCATTTTAATTATTTAGACGTCTTGTGTTATTTTATTTGTGTGACCTTGTTTGGGGGTGTGTTCGAGTGCGATGGGATGGTTATGGTAGGACATTACTGTTAAATGTGGGGTTTAGCCCATAAATAATAAGGTGGGGTGACTTAGTACTATTATTAATAGGATTATTATTATTAGTAATATTAATATTAGTGTGGAAATTTTAGTGAATTAAAATAAAATAAGATAAATCATTAATGGGCTGATGGGTTAATGAAGGGCAGTTTAGTAATTGAGTGATAATTAGTGGGAACTAAGGGTTTGAGTGTTAATCAAAATTTTGGAGAAAGAGGGGAAAAGGCTAAGAAGAGGAAGAACAAGAGTGTGCCAAGGCTAACTTCTCATCTGAAATTCGCAGGAAATTAATCAAGGATTCGAGGTAAGGGGGAGAAACAGGTTTAATATTGGTGATTTATTCATGATAGGGTAGTGGGGAGTCCTTAACCCCGTAGGAATTTGCATGCAAACTGTTGTGTTGTTGATCTGTTGTATATGCCTGCTATGATGATGAAATCGTGCATGTATTGATTGGTGATAATATGAATTTTTATTGTTGTTGCTGTGGTATGAACATCTGTTACAGATCCGTTGTTTTTAATTCAAATTGGGTGAACGATTTGAGATTATAGACCTGTAATACACGTAGTAATTCTAGGTACAAGGGAAAAGATGAAAATTGGACCTAAAATCAATGTAGGAACGATTATAGGACTGGTTGGAAGTGAAGAAGTGTGGAAATCGTAGCAGAATGCAGAATGGTGAGAACTCTGGTGATTTGCGTAATAGATCTGGCGATACGCGTATTAGGTAAGGCGATACGCGTATGGGAGGGATGATACGCATCAATACGCGTATGGAAGTTAGGCATTACGCGTAATAGGAGGGCCACACGCGTACCGTGTTGGAATTTGGAAAATTCAGTGTGAAGACGTCTATGTCCGTACGCGTACGGCATAAGGCAATACGCGTAAGGACTTGGGCATTGTGAGGGAATATGCGTATGAAGGGAGTCAATATGCGTATGGGTTGGGCGAGCGAGCTGGCAATACGCGTATGGCATGGGGCAATACGCGTATGGCCAGCGAAGTTGCAAAATTTTACCGTTTCGCGATTTCATTCCCGTTTTCGCGTCCGATTCGGTTTCTTTTGGGTTGAGAGGTTGGGAATAGGTGCCAGGTGCTGAGAAATAAAACATTGGTGATGGAAATAATAATTTTAATAATTTTAAGGAATTAATTAATAATGTTTGGTGTGCATGAAACAATTATGTAATGATGGTGTTAATGTTATGTTAAGGTGTGATCAGGAGGATCGTGTACATGTGTTCTGATATTATACATGTGTTATTGTGCATCATATGTCTTGCATTTTCATGGTGATTGGTGGGATGGATCGTTGCTCAGGAGGAGTGTATGCGATTCATCCGTACTCCTATATGGAGAATGGTGGGGGATAGATCATTGCCAAGTAGAGGTGTATGTGATCTATCCGGGGTTCGATTGAATGAACCAACGAGTCAGTACCGCATGCATGGTGTCGTGTTGCATTACATTATTAATTGATGTTGTTGATGATGTTGGACAGTAGGTCGTGTTGGTGTGTTGTTGATTATATATGTGAATGCTACCTTCATATCATGTATTTATTCACCGTTATATATTGAATGTGATTTCTCACCCCTTTGTTGTTGTTGTGTCTGTGCTTCTTCGGAAGTATAAATAACCCAGGTACTTAGGTTGCTTGGATGTTCGTGTTGCCTGTTCGAGTCTTAGGAGTGCTCTGATACGTAACACGGGAACTACTTGGGGATTTTAAATCATTCTTTATTTATTATTCTTTCATTTTGTTACGTATCATGTTTTCGATGTATTTTTGGTGAACCACGATTTTATGTGAGATTTTATAAGTTGTTGGCAGGTGGCCGTGAATTGGATAAATAAAAATTATTTCCGCTGTTTATTTCATTTAATAAAGGAGTTTTGATGTTGTTGCAAAAGTGGCATCCTACTTTATTTTAGTGTAAAAACTCTGATTTATCTTTAATATTTTGTTTATTTTCAAAATGGGGAAAGTGGGGTGTTACAATTGGTATCAGAGCAGGTCGGTCCGTCTGGCCAGGTGTTATAGTTGAGTCTGTCCTTAGAATAGAAGTTGTTAGTGTGTTCTGACCTTGTGATGATTGTTGTCCAGTATGGCAGGAAGGCATGATGCTGCTCTTGCTGCTGCTATGCAAGCCATGGCACAAGCTGTAGAGAATGCCAACCAGGGTAGAGGTGCTCAGTTTCGTGACTTAGCACAGTTTCAGAGCAATAAGCCGCCTATATATGAGGGAGGTATCTTGGACCCAGAGGCTGCACAGAAATGGCTGAAGGCCGTGGAGAAGATCTTCAGGACCATGGGATGCAGTGATGCTCAGAAGGTACAGTTTAGTACCCAAGATGGGAAGCTAAAGGGAGTATATGTATCTTGTTCAAAGCCCAAGATGTGAAGCTGAAGGGTCTATTTGTATCTTGTTCAAAGCCCAAGATGTGAAGCTAAAAGGTTTTGACTGAGAGAGGATTTGTCATCTCTAAAGAGGAGTTGTTGATGTTTGTATACTATGGCGAGGCACAACTTTGATGCTAAAAGGTTGATCGACTCAACCGGGGTTTTCCTTATACAAAGCCTAAGAGGAGGCTATTGACCCAACAAAGAGGGTGTTTTTATGTGTCTCGTACGAAGCCCGAGATAGAGGCTAAATGGTTTTGACTCAACAAGAGAGTCTTGACTCAACAAGAGAGTCTGGAGGTTGTTTGACTCAATGAGAGAGTCTTTTTATACTCAACAAGAGAGTGTTCTTATCTGTCTTATACGAAGCCTAAGACGGAGGCTAAAAGAGGGGTTTGACTCAACAAGAGAGTCTTTTATACTCAACAAGAGAGTGTGGGGAGAATCATTGTACAAAGCCCAAGTGGAGGCCAAAAGGTTGTGTTGACCCAACAAGAGGATCTTTTATACTCAACAAGAGAGTGTTTTGGTATCTCGTACGAAGCCCGAGATGGAGGCTAAAGAGGTTTGTGATCGACCCAACAAGAGAGTCTTGACCAGGTGATTGACTCAACAAGGGAGTCTTTTATACTCAACAAGAGAGTGATTTGTATCTCGTACGAAGCCCGAGATGGAGGCTAAAAAGGGTTGATTCAACAAGAGAGTCTTTTATACTCAACAAGAGAGTGATTTGTATCTTGTACAAAGCCCGAGATGGAGGCTAAAGGGGGTTGACTCAACAAGGGAGTCTTTGTATCTCGTACGAAGCCCGAGATAGAGGCTGAAAAGTGATTGGTGACTGTTTCAGTCGAGTGATAGGTCCAGTATGTTATAAAAGAGAAAATCAGTTCTTATAAAGAGACTGATTCCAGGTGGGGTTGTACTTTGGTACTGATCAAAAGATCAGGGTTATTTCCTGTTCTTTAAAGAAATGAGAAATCCAAAGGGTATTGAGACCATTCAAGTCTACTGGTGTTTGAGAAGTAGATTCTCAGATAGCGAAGGCATGTTGTATGATGCCTGAATGAAGGCTGAAGGGTTAAGGGATAAAGGTCTAGACTCTTTTGAAAGACTGTTCTATTAAGATAATTAGTTTCTGTTCCTATACCTTTAAGAGGCCGTCGGGACAATTTGTACAAAGCCCAAGAGAAGGCAGAAAAACTTTTAAGAAGCCGAAGGGACAATTTGTACGAAGCCCAAGAGGAGGCTATCTTCACGGAGGAAGAATCATTATACAAAGCCTAAGAGGAGGCTGTGAAAACTTCTAAGAAGCCGACGGGTCCTTGTACAACGCCCAAGAGGAGGCGGGGATGCTTTTAAGAAGCCTGTGGGTCCCCCAAATCCCGAGAAGTTCAAGACATGCTATTCACAGAGAATTGATCAAGCCAGGAAAGTTCGAGAATTTGGAAGAAACTCAAGAGATGCCATTCACGGAGAAAAGATCATCTCTAGGGAATTAGAGTTTCTTTGACAATTTCTAAGGAGGACAGCCGAAGAGAAGACTGTATCTGGTGCTCCTATTGGGGATCTAGTCTTGACTATTTTTAAGAGTGATCAGCGGGGCTTTACCTAGTGCTAGACGTAGTTGCTTGGGAAGACTCTAAATAGCTATACTAGTATTATATGGTATATAAAGTATGTGAAAGAAGACTTACAGTGAGCAGCCCCATAATACAGTTATATATATATATGAAAGCGGATAAAGAAAGCGGGTAAACACTTACTCGGTTGTAGAGCTTCCATGTTGTTTTGTTAGTTGTTCAAAAAAGAAAACTTTGATAACAATATTATAGCCAAAGTCAAAGGAGAAAGTGCTTTGAAAAGATTGTTGGGGCTTACAGCTCAAGGAGAGGCCCAAGGTTTTATCAGTGATTGCACTGTTGTTCTGAATTTGTACAGGGGGACTTATACAAGTGACTGGGGCCCAAAAAGGTTTTTTGTACAAAGGGATGGGTCTTACACTCTCTCAAGAGGCCCAAAAGTATTTTTATATACAAGTGATGGGGCTTACAACTCCAGGAGAGGCCCAAAGTTTTATTTGTTTGAAAATGGCGATCGCGCCGAGGTTTTTTGAAAATATAGTGGGTCTTATACAATAACTGAGGCCCAAAAGGTGGTGTATTTACAAAGGGATTGGGTCTTACACTCTATTAGAGGCCCAAAAGGTTTTTGTACAAGATATGGGGATTACAACTCAAGGAGAGGCCCAAGGTTAAAAACAACGATCGCACCGTTATTTTGAAAACTGTTCCGGGACTTATACAATGACTGATGCCCAAAATGTTTTCGGTACAAAGGGGGATTGGGTCTTACACTCTATTAGAGGCCCAAAGTGTTTTTAAAAGGTTTGATGAGGGTTGAATTAATCAAAACCCTAATTTGTTTCCAAAATGTATTTTAATTGAATAAAAAATTCAATTAAAATGATCAAAATTGTTTAACATGTGGAAAACAAATTGTGATCTTGGATTAATGTTCCAAAAATCATGTTTTTACCTACAAAATGATTAGAAATCATTAAAATTTGCAAAATAAAGAAGGAAAAAATATTTTAAATGTCAAAAACAATTAAAATATTAATTCTTGGTAAAAATATCAATTATATGAAATAAATAACATTTCTGGGATTTTTTGGTAAAATAAAATATTTTAACATTTTTGTGAATGATTAGAAAAAGAATTAACTCAAAATCATTAAAACTCAGAGAGAAAATAATTTTTGAATCAATTAAATAAAATCACAAAATTCAAATATTCAAATATTTGAAAAAGGGCGCCAAGAACATGGCAAGAACACGCGCCCTTCCTCTGTTTCTGTAGATTTGCGTTTTCTATCCAATCTCACTGAATACTTGATTATATCATGCAATCTACATATCAATCTACTCGTTTCAACCTCACAATCATGTCTATGGTCTTTAATTTCATTTATTTTAAGCATGGAATAAGAAATCAAAGAGAAACCTCAAGAACCCTAAATTCTGCATGAAGGTTCAGAAATTCCACACACGATTTAAACAATGCAATTGATTGAGGGAAAACACTCTATGCATGATTATGAACATATGGCCAAATTATTGTGCAGCAAAAAATGCATAGATCATAGAGTTAGAAGAGCTCATGCTCACCTCTTGCAGCTGGTGATCGTGTTTTGGGTTAGAGGTGTTACAGCTAGGTTCCAATGATCTGGATAGCTTCCCTAGGTGCCATGGAGCGTGTCTGGATGCTTGGAGTGGATTGAAATGATCTGGAACTTGATTTGGCACCTCAACTGCAAATCTGTCAAAGGCTTGAGCAATTGGCTGGTGATTTTGTGATTTTGGTGTTCCAAATGTTATGTGAGTGTTTGGATCACTTCTATATGGTGTTTATGAGATGTGTGGGTGATTGTTTTGATTGGAATTTCTCTCAAACTCAAAACCCGGTAGTGACTTGCTTTGGAAGGCAAATTTGGAGTGAAAGAAGAGATTTTGAGGAAAGCATCTATTTGATGGCTTTGGTGTACTCAAACTGATCATAAATGAGCTCTATTTATAGTATATCAAGTTTTTTTTGCAAGGAATAGTGAATGGCAACTGCTGCATAGGTTTGGCCAATGTGAGCAATGAGAATCCAAGTCTCCTCTAGCCATTAACTAGAGGTTAGGGCACAGGCTGCTGGTTCCCTTGGTCTTGGATAAGTCTTGACTAAATTCAGTTGGGAGAGGCTCATTCCATGACACCTTGGTGCATCCATTAAATGCTCCAATTCAAAATTGGAGTCTTATCCCTCTTTTAGGCAATTCTAGGTTTAGCATGCTACTTCTTGTTCCAAGGACTTTAGAGGCTTGGATCAGTGTTTGTCCCCTTTAGATTTTATCCTCAGATGTGTCAAAAGTGATGACAAGGCTTGGAATTATCTGATTTTGCCAAATCGAGCCAAAGTGTAAAATTCTGCCTAGCCATGACAGTTGCATCAAGGCATGTTGCAGCTGTCAGAACTCTTAGCTTAAGTGGAATTTCATGGGGTTCTTGGCCATTTTGAAAAGCCCTCATATGATACAACATGTGTGTGATCATAGTTGGTTTTGATAATTTTTGGATCCAAGTGAAAAATGCCCCTATATTTGGAAAAAAGTGAAGGCAGATTCTGACTTAGTGAAAATTTCACTAAGTGTTGGAAAAAAGTGACATTTTCACTTTTTGTGATTTTGATCATTCCATAACTCAAAATCCATAATGAACTAGAATGAGGTGTAGTTGAAGCTTTTGTAGAGGGTAATGAGAGCTACAAATCTAGCTTTGGATGAGGAAAAATAGCCTTGTGGTTTAGGAGTTATGATCCTCCAAAGTTGGTACCCTTGCCACTTTATTCCATAACTTAGAAAAATTTCTAAGTTTTTAGGGTTACCCGTTTTACAAGTTATCCCACTTTTCTTGATTTTTCTTGATAAATGATGATTCCAATCATACATTAACATCATTTTGGGGTCAAAGAACCATATTTGTGAAAAATCTAAAAAAGTCAAAGTTTGACTTTTGTGCACAGTTGGCTTTTTATCAGATGAATTCCAAATTGTGCGATCCTTTATGAAATCAAGTCCTTGACCTAAATTAAATTTTATGTATTGGATTCATAGGTGTTATATGGTGTATTGGATCATACCCTAGGGTTTGGGAGCATGTCCTGGTCAAAAGTCAAACCTACAGTTGACTTTTTCCCGCGAAACCCTAACTGTGGGTCAGATGAAAATGAAACTTGTGCATCAAGCTTCTTTGATCAATCCATTATTTCAAATGGATCAATGTAGTGTGTTAGGGACCCTCAAATCATCTTTTGAGGTCTTGGCTCATGTTTTGTCCCAAAAGTCAACTTAGGGGTGAATTAGGTCAAGAAACCCTAATTCCTGATTTTTTGTGTATGCATCCCCTGAGGCAAAATTGACTTGATGATTGGGTCCATAAGGTCCCTTGGAGTATTTTAGGTCATGCTTTGAAGCATTGGCTCATAGCCAGAGGAAAATTTCCATCGGGAGGCCCTGGTCGACCAAAACCCTAATTTGGTGACACTGGCGATCTTAAGGCTTAATCCACCCAGAATGTTGCAGCCTTGTGCCTAATCCTTGAGGTGGGAGTCCTCTTGATCTATTGGGGATGTTTGAGAGGCTAGACAAGTTAAAGATCATGTCATTCCTTGATTGATCCTTTGTCTAAGAGCTCTGAGAGGGCTTGAAACCCTATGTTCTGATTGTAGGGAATGCTCACCCATCTTTGGGGAGACTGGTGAGGCATGATGATACATCCATATTGTGGTGATGATTTGCACAATGATGGGAAATCTTAGTGGTCAAAATTTAGGGTATGACAGATGCCCCTATTTAATGATCTTGGACACGAAGGTGTGAATGGCGAATGTATTCGGGCATTCGGGGTGCAAGAGGATTAAATATCGGAATACCTGAAATTTTGATGGTGGTTATGAATGGTAGCATACGCATTCATCTTCTTTCGCTAAGAAATGATGCTTAGAAAAGGTAAAAACTTCCCCTCGATCCTGGTTTCCTACCAAGGAACTGGTCTCAGTTTCTGAAATGAACTTCCCCTCGATCCTAGTTTCCTACCAAGGAACTGGTCTAAGTTTCTGAAATGAACTTCCCCTCGATCCTGGTTTCCTACCAAGGAACTAGTCTAAGTTTCTGATGTAAACTTCCCCTCGATCCTGGTTTCCTACCAAGGAACTGGTCTCAGTTTCTGATATAAACTTCCCCTCGATCCTGGTTTCCTACCAAGGAACTGGTCTCAATTTATTTTGTCAATAAACTTCTTGACAAGGGATGCTATTCGTAGCGGTTTTCCTCAAACTTCTCGCCGAATTTTCCTGGGAAGATGCCATTTGATGGGAAAATTTTTGATGTCAGAGTTGCTGGGGAACCCAGTCGTCTGAGTTGTAGAGGTGCACAAACTTCTCTGTTAGAGACGCCATTTGTCGACTCTACTGGGGTAAACGAGTCTCTTGAGAGACTGTTTCTTGCTTGGGGATATTACATCATACTTTTCCTCGAGATCCTTTCGAAGAAATGACATATGATGTGATCTAATTTTGAGGTGCCGATGACTTTGTTAACATTGACTTTCTGGAGAGAAGAACCAATGCGCTGCTGAGAGTCTTCGGTTGAGAGGCTTTCTCTGGGTTTTTCCTTAATCCGGGAAAGCGAAGACATCATCTTCAACGGCGAAGAGTGATCCTGACTGAGGGTTCTCTGGTTTTTCAGAGGTTCAAGTTATCAAAGTGGCAAGGGCCAATTCTAATCCAGAAATAAACTGGAGGAGAGATTGTTCAGACGCAACATTTCCTGACGAGGAACTAACCGACAACTCAATTGAAAGGACAATTATCACTAGGGGATACGATCGACTAAAGTGATAGTGATGAAATATGAATATGAATGCAAATCAATAATGCATGATGTATGTATGTTTTTGCTGATGAAACTGACGCGACATATAGACTAGTAGATGAACACGACTGAATACTCGGCCACAGTGGGGCACAAAGAAATACCATTGGTTCACGAGTAGCAATTCTGCCTTGCTTAGGAGAGATAGTCCCTGGTGGGAGCTATGTTAGTCAGCCTTAGGAGATAAGAACTCTGCCGGGGGTGTCAGATGAAACA
This sequence comes from Lathyrus tuberosus, assembly GCA_022829125.1. Lineage (NCBI taxonomy): Eukaryota > Viridiplantae > Streptophyta > Magnoliopsida > Fabales > Fabaceae > Lathyrus > Lathyrus tuberosus. The sequence goes on along the minus strand of JALAZF010000664.1, from coordinate 2,060,637 downwards.
GGGTCTCTGACACAATCGATCCTTCGTTCAGGCGTGCTGGTTTAGAAGGATTACTTTGATTCTGCACTTTGGAGCTCGATTACTTCTGGAGAAGCGATCGATGTTCTTTCGATGTTCAACAGTCAAAAGAATTGCCATCTTTATTTTAAAAGCAGAAAAAGTTTTTACAAGTAAATTCATTTTTGTTTTATTTCAAGAATCGTTGATCATGTTAAAACGTCGTTCTGTAAAGCTAAAACAAATAAGAATTGCAAACAAAAGCACAAGGGCTCAAATTTTATTGATAGGATGGAAATCAGCCAAACGTGTGATTCCATAGAGTATTTACAAAGTTTAGAAAATGGTAATTAAAGGGAAAAGGGCTACATTGAAACATGACGACCGCTATCCTTCTGCCAACTTTGAATTCGGGACATCCTGAGCTTCTGTCGAAGATGACCTTGACTGGAGTTTTTCTGATGGACGACGTAACTGTTGCTGAGGGACTTGCCTCTGTTGGACATAGTTACTTTCCATTATCCCTAATTTTTTCCTGGATTGTACTTTGAGATTTCCAATCCACCGGGATGATTTTTTATTTATTTTGTCTCTAGCTTTTGCTTGGACCTCCCTTTCGGCTTTTCAATCCACCGAGACGTTTTTTTTAGTTTAGGCGAAGTATTTCTTGACTACATCAACATTTGTGGGGTAGGCAAACTCTTCTCCATCCATGGTTGTGAGTCTCAAGGAGCCGCCTGAGAAAGCTTTCTTGACCACATAGGGGCTGTCATAATTCAGGGTCCATTTGCCCCGAGAGTCAGTGAGAAATGATTGTATCTTTTTGAGCACAAGGTCTCATTTCCTAAAGACGTGAGGTCAGACCTTTTTGTCAAACGCCTTCTTCATCCTTTGCTGATACAACTGACCGTGACATAGTGTCGTTATTCGCTTTGCTTCGATCAGATCCAGTTCGTCGTGTCGACTTTGACACCATTCGGCTTCTGTAAGCTTAGCTTCCATCAATACCCGGATTGATGGGATCTCTACTTCTATGGGAAGCACTGCTTCCATGCCATATACTAGAGAGAAAGGGGTTGTCTCTGTTGAAGTGCGAACATATGTACGATAACTGTGAAGAGCAAAGGGTAGCATCTCGTGCCAATCTTTGTAGGTTACAACCATCTTTTGAACAATCTTCTTGATGTTCTTGTTAGCCGCTTCTACCGCCCCGTTCATCTTGGGTCGGTAGGGAGATGAGTTATGGTGTTCGATCTTGAACTCTTCGCACAACTCTTTCATCATCTTATTGTTCAAGTTAGATCCATTATCCGTAATGATCTGGCTTGGAACACCATAATGGAAAATGATATTGTTTTTGATAAATCGGACCACCACCTGTCGTGTCACATTAGCGTACGACGCTGCTTCAACCCACTTGGTGAAGTAGTCAATGGCTACTAGAATAAACCGATGTCCATTCGAAGCCTTAGGTTCAATCATGCCAATCATGTCGACTCCCCATATGGAAAAAGGCCACGGGGAAGAGAGAACTTTGAGATTTGTAGGCGGTACATGGATTTTGTCAGAGTATATCTGACACTTATGACACTTCCTCATGTACTTGTAGCAGTCGGATTCCATGGTCAACCAGTAGTACCCTGCTCTTAGAATTTTTCTCGCCATTGTGTGTCCATTGGCACGAGTGCCAAAGGATCCTTCGTGAATTTATTTTATCAGCATGTATGCCTCTGGTCTGTCTACGCATCGGAGCAAGACCATGTCGAAGTTCCTCTTATAGAGTGTATCACCGCTCAGGAAGAAGCTGCCTGCCAGTCTTCTAAGGGTTTGTCTTTCCTTCCTTAGTGCCTCAGGTGGGTACTCTTATTTCTGAAGGAAGCATTTGATATCATGATACCAAGGTTTATCGTCTATGACTGCTTCAATCGTGAAGATGTAAGCGGGCTGTTCAAGGTGCATTATGTCGATCTTAGGTAGGTCAGTCCATTGGTCTACGCTAATCATGGAAGAGAGAGTGGCTAAGGCATCAGCCATGTGATTCTCGTCACGAGGGATGTGATGAAACTCGATTCTGTTGAAGAAGGGTAGCAACCTTCTCGCATAATCTTTGTAAGGAATCAATCCTGATTGATATGTGTTCCAATCTCCTTTGATCTGATTTATGACCAGAGCTGAGTCGCCATATACGTCCAAGTTCTTGATCCTTAAGTCGATCGCTTCCATGAGACCCATGATACAAGCTTCGTATTCGGCCTCGTTGTTTGTGTACTTGAACGTAAGTCTGGCGGTGAAAGGAATGTGGGTACCCTGAGGGGTAACAATGACTTCCCCAATTCCGTTTCCGTAATGATTGACAGCTCCGTCAAAGATAAGTCCCAACTGGGAACCTGGTTCTGGCCCTTCACTGGGTAGCGGTTCATCACATTCTTTCATTTTTAAATACATGACATCTTCGTCTGGGAAGTCAAACCCAATTGATTCCTGATCGTCAATCGATTGATGAGCCAAATGATCGGCAAAAATACTTCCTTTAACGGCTTTCTGAGCGTGGCACTCGATGTCGTATTCTGATAGTAGCATCTGCCAACGGGCAATCCTTCCCGTGAGAGTAGGCTTTTCAAAGACATACTTGATTAGATCCATTTCTGAGATTAACCAAGTAGTATGACGAATCATGTACTGGCGAAGTCGTTTGGCTGCCCAAGCCAAAACACAGCAAGTTTTCTCAAGCATAGTGTACCGAGTCTCGCAGTCGGTGAATTTCTTGCTCAAATAGTAAATGGCAGACTCTTTCCTTTTGGTTTCGTCTTGCTGGCCAAGTACACAACCCATGGAGTCTTCCAAGACTGTGAGGTAGATGATCAGTGGTCTTCCTTCCACTGGAGGTGATAGAATCGGAGGGTTCAACAGGTATTCCTTGATACTGTCGAAGGCAGTTTGGCAATCTTTCGTCCAAACGTAGTCCTGATTCTTTTTCAGTAATTTGAAAATCGGTGCACAGGTCGCGGTCATGAGGAATATGAATCTGGAGATGTAGTTCAAACGTCCTAGGAATCCTCTGACTTGTTTTTCAGTTTTCGGAGAAGGCATTTCTCAAATGGCCTTGACCTTGTTAGGATCAACCTCAATTCCTTTCTGGCTGACGATGAACCCTAGCAGTTTCCCTGAATGGACACCGAAGGTGCATTTGTTGGGATTCAAGCGGAGTTTTTACTTTCTCAGCCGCTCGAATAATTTTGACAGGTGGATCACATGCTCCTCCTCTATCTTAGATTTGGCAATCATATCATCGACATACACTTTGATTTCTTTGTGTATCATGTCATGAAACAGAGTAGTCATGACCCGTTGATAGGTTGCCCCGGCGTTCTTCAAACCGAACAGCATTACCTTGTAACAAAAAGTCCCCATGGGGTAATGAACGAAGTTGTCTCCATGTCTTTCGGTGCCATTTTGATTTGATTATAGCCCGAGAATCCATCCATGAAGGAGAAAACTTTGAACTTTGCTGTACTGTCTACCAACATGTCAATGTGTGGTAAAGGAAAGTCGTCCTTTGGACTAGCCTTGTTTAGATCTCTGTAATCGACACACATTATGACCTTTCCGTCCTTTTTTGGGACGGGTACGATGTTGGCTAACCATTGAGGATATTCTGATGTGGCGAGGAAGCCTGCGTCAATCTGTTTCTGTACCTCCTCTTTGATTTTGATGGCCATGTCCGGGTGAGTCCGTCTCAACCTCTGTTTAACTGGCGGACATTCCGATCTTAACGGTCGATGATGTTCCACGATGCTGGTATCCAACCCTGGCATGTCCTGATTGGACCAAGCAAATACATCGGGAAATTCTTTAAGAAGCTTTGTCAAACTTTCTTTGGCAGTTGGACTGAGCAGTGCCCCAATCCTGATTTCTTTTCTCTCTTCCTCTGAGCCCAAGTTTACCGTTTCCAACGGCTCTTTGTTAGGTTCAATGGACTTTTCCTCTTGTCTGAGTAGTCGGGAGATCTCTTTTGGAATTTCGTCGTCACCTTCTTCTTCAGCCCCAAATACCGGGAACTCAAAGTCGGGAGAAGGCATTGGATCGTATGCTTCAACGGGGTTTAAAATAAGCAATCTGCATGACGTGATGATTTGTGTTTAGAAGAGATAGAGAGAATGCAAGAGTGTGTGCAGTGTATTTTTTGTTTACTGCTTGTTTTTATTATTGCGTTGTTTTTTAGGATTACCATTTTTGGAAAAATAAAAAAGAAAACAACAATTAATGCGGAAATTACAAAACGACGTTATTTTATTTATGAACTTGTCGATTCTTAAAACTACAGCCCTATAAAACAAAACTCTATCGCTTTGGGCAAAGCGAAGAGGGATAATTACAGAAAGTGAGTGTAGTGAGCGATTTTGGACGTGATTCTTAAGCACTGTCGCTCTGGGGTTACTACAGGTCGATTCATTTTTTTTCCTATTGAGCTGACTAAGGAAGGGAAATAGATGTCTCCAATTAACCATGCTTGCATACTGAGTTTAAACAGCGGTCTGTTAGGTTACAGATGCTATATGGTAATGGGGCTTCTTTCTTCTTACTTTGTTTAGAACGAAACACCGGGAATGTTCATGGGGAATTTTGTTAGGATGCTAGGACTGATGCTTTTCGATTGATAGGTAAAGGTACGAGATTTGGGGCTTTGGATTAGTGTGCTCGCTAAGATTTTTCTTTCAATCTTATGCCTACGTATTCCCGTTTACCGAAACAGGGAAATCAGAGCGATCGTAGTTCCTCCTATTATATGGGAGGAAATGGTGTTTTGGTGTCTTGTTCAAAGCCCAAGACATGAAGCTGAAAAGATGGTTTATATCTTGTTCAAAGCCCAAGATGTGAAGCTGAAGGGGTGTTGTCTTTAGAGAGAATTTGTCATCTCTAAAGGGGGTCTGTTTGTCACAATTGTTGGGTGACTGACTATAAAGGAGGATTACTTTAACTAGGATATGTGAATCCTAACAATGCCATAATTTCCTTTATATGGGGTTTTAACCTGAAGGAGAAGACGTTAACTCAGTGTAGAGCAATGCTATCTTTCCTTAGGAATTTCTCATGCTAAAAGAGGGACAGTGGCGTGATGTAAATAATCCAGAGGCTTGCCGCTTACAGCAATTAAATGAAAGGAGTTGTTGATGTTTGTATCCTGTGAGCGAGGCACAGTTTTGATGCTAACAGGTTGATTGACTCAACCGGGGTTTTTCTTATACAAAGTCTAAGAGGAGGCTGTTGACCCAACAAGAGGGTGCTTTTGTGTCTCGTACGAAGCCCGAGAGGGAGGCTAAAAGGAGTTGACTCAACAAGAGAGTGCTTTTAGAAGTGTCTTGTCCGAAGCCCAAGACGGAGGCTAAAGGTTGACTCAACAAGAGAGTCTTTTATACTCAACAAGAGAGTGTTTTTGTATCTCGTACGAAGCCTGAGATGGAGGCTAAAAGAGAGATTGACTCAACAAGAGAGTCTTTTATACTCAATAAGAGAGTGATTTTGTATCTCGTACGAAGCCCGAGATAGAGGCTAAAAGTGTTTGACTCAATAAGTGAGTCTTTTATACTTAACAAGAGAGTGTTTTGTATCTTGTACGAAGCCCGAGATGGAGTCTAAAAGTGTTTGACTCAACAAGAGAGTCTTTTTGTATCTCGTACAAAGCCCGAGATAGAGGCTAAAAGGGAGATTGACTCAACAAGAGAGTATTTTTGTATCTCGTACGAAGCCCGAGATAGAGGTTAAAAGGATGGCTGTTTCAGTTGAGTGACAGGTCCAGTAGGTTGGTTAAAAGAGAAAATCAGTTCTTATAAAGAGAATGATTAAAGGTAAGGCTATGCTTTGGGATTAATTAGATGATAAGGGTTATTTCCTGTTCTTTAAGGAAATAGGGAATCCAGAGGGTATTGGAGACTGTCCGAGTCTACTGGTGTTTTTCCCTACTTGAGAATGCCTTCGAGACTCAAGGAGATTAGACTGTCCAAGTCTAGAGTTTTATCTTTTGTACTATGCTTAAAGAAACAGTAGTAGTACGTTCACGGTAGAAAGATCTAGACTCTTTGAAAGATTGTTCTATTAAGATGACTAATTTCCGTTCCTATACCTCTAGGAGGTCGTCGGGACAATTTGTACGAAGCCCAAGAGGAGGCTGGAAACTTTTAAGAAGCCGAGGGAAAATTTGTACGAAGCGCAAGAGGAGGCTCTCTTCCCGAAGGAAGAATCCTTATACGAAGCCTAAGAGGAGGTTGTGATTACTTCTAAGAAGCTGTAGGGTCCTTGTACAACGCCCAAGAGGAGGCGGGGATGCTTTTAGGAAGCCTGTGGGTCCCCAAACCCCGAGAAATTCATGACAGGCTATTCACAGAGAATAGATCAAGCCAGCAAAGTCCGAGAATTTGGAAGAAACTCAAGAGATGCCATTCACGGAGAAAAGATCATTTCTGGAGAGTTAGAGTTTCTTTGACAATGTCTAAGGGTGACAGTATGAGAAAGGGTTCACCGAGAATGCTGCCTTTTACGTCTCCATATTGTTTAACCCCAAGAGGAAGGAAGACTGTATCTGATAATCCTATGGGGCTTACAGCTCCAGGAGAGGCCCAAGGTTTATCAGTGATCGCACTGTCGTTTTGTACAGAGGGACTTATACAAGTGACTGAGGCCCAAGAAAAGTTTTCTGTACAAAGGGGATGGGTCTTACACTCTCTCAAGAGGCCCAAGTGTTTAAAGAAAATGAATGGGGCTTACAACACGAGGGTAGGCCTAGATGATTCATTTTTTTATTGGCGATCGCGCCGAGGTTTTCTTTTAACGCATGAGGACTTATACAATGTCTGAGGCCCAAAAAGTTTTGGTTAAAAGGGGATTGGGTCTTACACTCTAATAGAGGCGCAAGAGATTTATTTTTGTACAAGTGGTGGGGCTTATAGCTCAAGGAGAGGCCCAGGGTCATTTGTTTAAAAATGGCGATCGCGCCGAGATTTTTGAAAACGCGGTGGGTCTTATACAATTCATTGAGGCCCAAAATGGTTTGGTTTTCAAAGGGGGTTAGGTCTTACACTCTAATAGAGGCCCAAGAATTATTTTGAATGGGTCTTATAGCTCGAGGAGAGGCTCAGGGTTTGTTTTCAACGGACGATGATCGCGTCGAACTTTTTGAAATACAACGGGACTTATACAATAAGTGAGGCCCAAAAAGTTTTGTATTTACAAAGGATTGGGTCTTACACTCTATTAGAGGCCTAGTGGTGTTTGAAATTGTTTGATGAGGGTGAAAATCAAAGAAACCCTAATTTGTTATTCTTTAAAAGTAATTATTTAAAGAAAATCAAATAAAATACCAAATAAGTTTGAATAAACCATTTTTTATTTTTGTTTAAAGTTTGATAAATGAGGGATTAATCACAAGGTGAATTAAAACTCACTTGGTTTTGATTTTCAAAGTAAATATTCACTTTTAAAATGTTTAAAAACATTAAAAAGGAATTTATTCACAAAAATACTAATTATATTAAATAAGTAATATAAAATTAATTTTTTTGTGGAATAAAATATTTCAACATTTTTGTGATTTTTTGCAAAAAGTACCAATAAAAAATAATTAAAATTGAAGGAGTTATTAATTTTCCAATTAATTAATAAAACATGAAAATATTGGAAAAAATAGCAAAAATGTGAGAAAACACAAAATGGCATGGGTGGGGTTTGAACCCACGACCTCAAGGTTATAGGGCGCGCGCCTTACCACTGGGGTGGTGATACATCCATTGCTTGAAGTGAAACCACAAATATACAAGGCATGCCTTGTTTTCTAGGCCTGGTCAAGGCAAGGCAAGGCAAGTTTTGCCAAGAAACGGGAAGGTCCATAACTTTCTCATTTCTCAATGGTTGGGGACAAAATTTATATGCATCTGGCCTAGAATTTCACAAGGAATCTAATGGTGGTGGTATCTTTTTCAGATCATACTCCCTCCTCAAAATCCGATAGTGGTTTTGAAAAAGGCCTATAATTGCATTTTCTATGCTACACTTTGATACAGGCATGAATTACATGATGAATTGGTTCAAAAACAACATATATAACATGTATGAGGTGTGTATGATCAGTGGACTTCAAAGCAATGCATATTTTGGAAAGTTCAAGTCATGATGCTTACCTCTTTTTGAGCTTTTGGAGTTTTCTGTGCAATCTGCCAAACTTCTTGTTCCAAAAATGGTTTGATACTTTGGACACTCTCAAATGATCCCTTAGAAGCTTTGAGAATGGTTGGAATCAGCTGGAACCTGCAAAAACACAAACTGGCACTTTCTTGCAAAAGGGGTTAAAATGACCAAACTATCAACTCTCTCAAATGGTGTTCCAGATGGGGGGAACCATTTGGGACAGTTCAAGGATGTTATTTGGAGTGTGTTTGAGGTTTTATCTGGTTTGGAAAGTGACTGAATCAAGACATGGCTTGAAAAATGCACAAAAGGCTTATTTGAGGTTTTGAGAGGTGACTTTGTGATTTTGGTGTTACAGGTCACTTTTGATAGTTTGGATCACCTACATACGATGTTTATGAGGTGTTAGGATCATGAGTTGTGATGGAAATGCTCTCTAACTCAAAAACTCAGAGTTACCTTGCTAAAGAAGGCATTTTTGCCAAGAGAAAGGGATTTTGAGGAAAGCATCTGTTGTAGTGCTTTGGTGTACTCAAGCTGAGCATAAATGAGCTCTATTTATAGTAGAGAAACTTTGTTTTGGGATCAATAGTGAATGGCAACTGCAGCAGAGGTTTGGCCAATGGTTGCACTTTGGAATCCAAGTCTCCTCTAGCCATTGACTAGAGGTTAGGGCACAGGGTTGTGGTTCCCTTGGTCTTGGATAAGTCTTAACTGAATTCAGTTGCAAATGGCTCAGTCCATGCCACCTTGGTGTATGCATTGAATGCTCCAAAACAGAATTGGAGACTTGTCCCTCTTTTAGGCATTTCTAGGTTTGGTATGCTACTTCTTGTTCCAAGGACTTTGGAGGCTTGGCTAAGTGTTTGTCCCCTTTAAATTTGATCCTCAGATGTGTCCAAAGTGATGACAAGGCTTGGAATTATCTAATTTTGCCAAATCGAGCAAAAATGCAAAATTCTGCCTAGCCTTGGCAGTTTTCAGCAAGGCATATTGCCATTGTCATATCTCATGGCCCAAGTGGAATTTGGTGATGTTCTTGGCCATTTTGGAAAGCCCTCATATGATACCACAACTGTTTGATCATATTTGGTTTTGATACCTTTTGGATCCAAGTGAAAAATCCCCCTACATTTGGGAAAAAGTGAAGGCAGATTCTGACTTAGTGAAAAATTCACTAAGTGTTGGAAAAAAGTGACATTTTCACTTTTTGTGATTTTGATAATTCCATAACTCAAAATCCATGATGAATTTGGAATGAGGTCAATTTTAAGCTTTTGTAGAGGGTAATAAGAGCTACAAATCTAGCTTTGGATGGGGAAAAATGGCCTTGTGGTTTAGGAGTTATGATCCTCCAAAGTTGGTACCCTTGCCACTTTGTTCATAACTTAGAAAATTTTCTAAGTTTTTATGGTTACCCCTTTTACAAGTTATCCCACTTTTCTTGATTTTTATTGATTAATGATGATTCAAATCATACATTAACATCATTTTAGGGTTAAAAAACCATTTTTGTGAAAAATCTCAAAAAGTCAAAGTTGACTTTTATGCACAGTTGACTTTTTATCAGATGAATTCCAAACTGTGCGATTCTCTATGAAATCAAGTCCTTGACCTAAATCAAACTTGATGGATTGATTTCATAGGTGTTATAGGGTGTATTGAATCATGTTCTAGGGTTTGGGAGCATGTCCTGGTCAAAAGTCAAAGCTATAGTTGACTTTTCTCGCGAAACCCTAATTGTGGTACTGATGAAATTGAGACTTGCTGCTCAAGCTTCCTAAATCAATCCATTGTTACAAATGGATCAATGTGGTATGTTGGAGACTCTCAAATCATGTCTTGAGGTCTTGGCTCATGATTTGTCCCAAAAGTCAACTTAGGGGTGAATTAGGTCAAGAAACCCTAATTCCTAATTTTTGATGTATGCATCCCATGAGGTCAAATTGACTTGATGCTTGGGCCCATGAGGTTCCATGGAGTATTTTAGGATATTCTTTGAAGCATTGGCTCATGCCCAGAGGAAAATTTCCATCTGGAGGCCCTGGTCGACCAAACCCTAATTTGGTGACACTGGCGATCTTGAGACTTGATCCACCTGGAAGGGAGCAGCCTTGTGCTTAATCCTTAAAGTGGGAGTCCTCTTGATCCATTGTAGATGTTTGGGAGGTTAGACAAGTTGAAGATCATGTCATTTCTTGATTGATCCTTTGTCTAAGAACTCTGAGAGGGCTTGAAGCCCTAATTTTGACTGTAGTAAGTGCTCACCCATCCTTGGGGAGACTAATGAGGCATGATGGTTCATCCATATTGTGATGATGATTTGCACAATGATGGGAATCTTAGTGGTCAAAATTTGGGGTATGTTAGATGCCCCTATTTAATCTTCTTGGACCCGAAGGTTTGAAGGGCGAAGGTATTCGGGCATTCAGGGTGCAAGAGGATTAAATATCGGAATACCCAAAATTTTGATGGTGATTATGAATGGTAGCTTACACATTCATCCTCTTTTGTTAAGCAATGATGCTCAGAAAAGGTAAAAACTTCCCCTCGATCTTGGTTTCCTACCAAGGAACTGGTCTTAGTTTCTAAAATAAACTTCCCCTCGATCCTGGTTTCCTACCAAGGAACTGGTCTTAGTTTCTGATGTAAACTTCTTCGGAGAGCAAAATCAATGTGTTGCTGAAAGTCTTTAGTTGTGAGGCTTTCTTTGGGGATTTTCCTTAATCCGGGAAAGCAACGATATCATCTTCGATGGTGAAGAGTGACATTTGTCGAAAGTTTCTCTGGCCTTTTTAGAGGTTCAAGTTATCAAAGTGGTCAAGGGCCAACTCTAATCCAGAAATAAACTGGAGGAGAGAGATTGTTCAGACGCACCATTTCCTGACGAGGAAAGAACTGACAACTCGATTGAGAGGACTGTTATCACTAGGGGATAAGACCGATTAGAGTGATAGTGATGCAATATAAATGCGAATGTAAATCAATAATGCATGATGTATGTATGTTTATGCTGACAAAACTGACGCGGCATACAGACTTATAGATGAACACGACTGGATACTAGGCCATCACGGGGCGAAGAAGTACAACTGGTCCATAAGTAGCAATTCTGCCTTGCTTAGGATAAGTAGTCCCTGCGGGGAACAACCGTTGGTCGGGATTAGGAGATGAGAACTCGGCCGAAGAGGTCAGATAGAGCATTCGCATCTGACATAGCTGATCCTTCATTCAAGCATACTGGTTTAGAAGGAGTACTTTGATTATGCACTTTGAGGCTCGAACACCTTTGGAGAAGCGATCAATGTTCTTTCTATGTTCAACCGTTAAAAGAAATTGCCGTCTTTATTTTTAAAAGCAGAAAAATTTTAACAAGTAAATTCATTTTTGTTTTATTTCAAGAAACGTTGATCATGTTAAAATGTCGTCCTGTAAAGCTAAAACAAATATGAATTGCAAATAAAAGCACAAGGGCTCAAATTTTATTGATAGGATGGAAATCAACCAAACGCGTGATTCCATAGAGTATTTACAAAGTTTAAAAACGGTAATTTACAGGGAAAAGGGATATGTTGAAACATAACGACGACTATCCTTCTACCAACTTTGAATTCTGGGCATCCTGAGCTTCTTTCGAAGATGACCTTGACCGGAGCTTTCCTGACGGATGATGTAACTGCTGTTGAGGGACTTACCCCTGTTGGACGTAGTTACTTGTCATTGTCCCTAATTTTTTCCTGGATTGTACTGTGATGTTTCCAATCCACCGGGATGATTTTTGATCATGTCTCTAATTTTTTCCTGGACCGCCCTTTCGGGTTTTCAATCCACCGAGACGTTTTTTTTGTTTAGGCGAAGTATTTCTTGACTACATCAACATTTGTGGGGTAGGTAAATTCCTCTCCGTCCATGGTTGTAAGTCTCAAGGCGCCACCTGAGAAAGCTTTCTTGACCACATAGGGGCCGTCATAATTCGGAGTCCATTTGCCCCGAGAATCAATGAGAAATAATTGTATCTTCTTGAGCACGAGGTCTCCTTTCCTGAAGATGAGGTCGGACATTTTTGTCGAACGCCTTCTTCATTCTTTGCTGATACAACTGACCATGACATATTGTCGTGATTCGCTTTTCTTCGATCAGGTTGAGTTCATCGTGCCGACTTTGACATCATTTAGCTTCTGTAAGCTTAGCTTCCATCAATACCCGGATTGATGGGATCTCAACTTTGATGGGGAGCATTGCTTCCATGCCATACACTAGAGAGAAAGGGGTTGCCCCTGTTGAAGTGCGGACAGATGTGCGATAACCGTGAAGAGCAAAGGGTAGCATCTCGTGCCAATCTTTGAAGGTTACAAACCATCTTCTGAACAATCCTCTTCATGATCTTGTTAGCCGCTTCTACCGCTCCGTTCATCTTGGGTCGGTAGGGAGATGAGTTATGGTGTTCAATCTTGAACTCTATGCACAACTCTTTCATCATCTTCTTGTTCAAGTTAGATCCATTATCAGTAATGATCTGGCTCGTAACACCATAACGGCCGATGATATTGTTTTTGATAAATCGAACCACCACTTGCCGGGTTACATTGGCGTATGACGCTGCTTCGACCCACTTGGTGAAGTAATCAATGGCTACTAGGATGAACCGATGTCCGTTTAAAGCCTTAGGCTCAATCATGCCAATCATGTCGATCCCCCATATGGAAAAAGGCCATGGTGAAGAAAGAACTTTGAGACGTGTTGGCGGTACATGGATTTTATTGGAGTATATCTGACACTTGTGCCACTTCCTCATGTACTGATAGCAGTCGGATTCCATTGTCAACCAATAGTACCCTGCTCTTAGAATTTTTCTCGCCATTATATGTCCGTTGGCATGAGCGCCAAAGGACCCTTCGTGAATTTCTTTCATCAGCATGTCTGCTTCTGGTCTGTCTACGCATCGGAGCAAGACCATATCAAAATTTCTCTTATAGAGCGTATCACTGCTCAGGAAGAAACTGCCTGCTAGTCTTCTGAGGGTTTTCCTGTCATTCCTTAGTGCCCCAGGTGGGTACTCTTGTTTCTGAAGGAAGCATTTGATATCGTGATACCAAGGTTTGTCGTCTATGACTGCTTCAATCGTGAAGATGTAACGGGCCTTTCAAGGCGCATTATGTCAATCTTAGGTATGTCATTCCATTGACCTGCACTAATCACGGAAGAGAGAGTGGCTAATGCATCAGCCATGTGATTCTCGTCACGAGGGATGTGATGAAACTCAATTCTGTCGAAGAAGGGTAGCAACCTTCTCGCGTAGTCTTTGTAAGGAATCAATCCTGATTGGTATGTGTTCCAATCTCCTTTAATCTGATTGATAACCAGGGCTGAGTCGCCATATACGTCCAAGTTTTTGATCCTCAAATCAATTGCTTCCTCGAGACCCATAATACAAGCTTCGTATTCGGCCTCGTTGTTCGTACACTTGAACGTAAGTCGGGCAGTGAAAGGAATGTGGGTACCCTGAGGTTTTATGATGATTGCCCCAATTCCGTTTCCGTTATGATTGACAGCTCCGTCAAAAATAAGTCCCCATTGGGAACCTGGTTCTGGCCCTTCACTGGGTAGCGGTTCATCGCAGTCTTTCATTTTTAGATACATGACATCTTCTTCTGGGAAGTCAAACCCGACTGATTCCTGATCGTCAATCGGTTGATGAGCCAAATGATCGGCTAAAACACTTCCTTTAACGGCTTTTTGAGCATGGTACTCTATGTCGTATTCTGATAGCAACATCTGCCAACGGGAAATCCTTCCCGTGAGAGCAGGCTTTTCAAAGACATACTTTATTGGATCCATTTCAGAGATTAACCAAGTAGTGTGACGAATCATGTACTGGCACAGACGTTTGGCTGCCCAAGCCAAAGCACAGCAAGTTTTCTCAAGCATAGTGTACTGAGTCCCGCAATCGGTGAATTTCTTGCTCAAATAGTAGATGGCAGACTCCTTCCTTTTGGTTTCGTCTTGTTGGCCAAGTACACATCCCATTGAGTCCTCGAGGACTGTGAGGTAGATAATCAGTGTTCTTTCTTCCACTTGAGGTGATAAAATCGGAGGGTTCATCGGGTATTCCTTAATACGGTCGAAGGCAGTTTGGCAGTCTTCTGTCCAAACGCAGTCCTGGTTCTTTTTTAGTAATTTGAAGATCGGCGCACATCTCGCGGTCATGAGGAATATGAATCTGGAGATGTAGTTCAAGCGTCCCAGGAATCCTCTGACTTGTTTTTCAGATTTTGGCGAAGGCATTTCTCGAATGGCCTTGACCTTGTCAGGATCAACCTCAATTTCTTTCTGGCTGATGATGAACCCTAAAAGTTTTCCTGAACAGACACCGAAGGTGCACTTGTTGGGATTCAAGCGGAGCTTGTACTTTCTCAACCGCTCAAATAGCTTTGACATGTGGGTCACATGCTCCTCTTCTGTTCTAGATTTTGCAATCATATCATCGACATATACCTTGATTTCTTTGTGTATCATGTCATGAAACAGAGTAGTCATGACCCTTTGATAGGTTGCCCCGGCGTTCTTCAAGCCGAACGACGCCACCTTGTAACAAAAGGTACCCCAGGGGGTAATGAACGAAGTTTTCTCCATGTCTTTCGGCGCCATTTTGATCTGGTTAAAGCCCGAGAATCCATCCATGAAGGAGAAAATTTTGAACTTTGCGTCCTTTTTGGGAACAGGTACAATATTGGCTAACCATTCTGACCTTTCCGTCCTTTTTGGGAACAGGTACAATATTGGCTAACCATTGAGGATATTCTGACGTGGCGAGGAAACCTGCGTCAATCTGTTTTTGTACCTCCTCTTTGATTTTGACGGCCATGTCCGGGTGAGTCCGTCTCAACCTCTGTTTTACTAGCGGACATTCCGATCTCAACGGTAAATGCTGTTCCACGATGCCGGTATCCAACCCTGGCATATCCTGATAGGATCAAGCGAATACATCGGGGAATTCTTTGAGAAGCTTTACCAAACCCTCTCTGGCAGTTGGACTGAGCAATGCCCCAATCCTGATTTCTTTTCTCTCTTTTTCCGAACCTAAGTTTACCGTTTCCAACGGCTCTTTATGAGGTTCAATGGACCTTTCCTCCTGTCTGAGTAATCGGGAGATCTCTTCTGGAATTTCGTCGTCATTTTCTTCTTCATCCCCAAATACTGGGAATTCTTAGTTGGGAGAAGGCATTGGATTGTATGTTTCAACGGGGTTTAAAACAAGCAATCTGCATGACGGTATGATTTGTGTTTAGAAGAGATAGAGGAAATGCAAGAGTGTGTGAAGTGTATTTCTTTGGAAAACTGCTTGTTTTTTATTATTGATTTGTTCTTTAGGATTACCATTTTCTGAGAAAAGCAAAAAGAGAAAACAACAACAAAATGAGGAAATCACAGAACGACGTTATTTTATTAATGAACAAGTCGATTCTTGAAACTACAGCTCTATAAAACAAAGCTCTGTCGCTTTGGGCGAAGCGAAGAGGGAAATTTACAGAATGTGAGCCCTATCAAAACATCCGTTTCACTTGGGCAGGGTGAAAGGTTAAAGACGGCAATTACTTTGACTTATGAACAATCTTTGGATCATCGACAGCAACCCATTGGTGGCGAACTCCTCGGTGAATCACAAAGTCTGGCACCTTCCTTGATTTGTCTTCAGAAATAACGCTGATTTCTGGTGGAGCTGGATCATTGGAATCTGTCTCCCAGGCAGAGTTGTCGTAGGAGGGTTCCTCTGTTGTATTTTGCATAGTATTTGTACTCTCAGCTGTATCTCCCCATACAGTTGGCTGGATGTCTTCGAACCTGATACGAGAGCTTTCAGGAGCGGTGTCTTTGACCATGAAGTCGTACTTTCCACTCGGTTGTCCCAAGGTGTCCCACACTTCTTTGGAACTGGAGGAGTAATCCCTCTCGATGACATTGACCTCGGGAAAAGCATAGTTAATGAATTCTAGTCCTGCAAATGTTGCGAATTCATCGTCGTGCTGGGTATTTTCAGGATGACCTGATTGTTGATCCCATGACATGGTGGGGACGCAGGTATTCTTTTCAATGATGCTCAGCTAATTTTCATTGTTCGGCTGATTTTCTTGCCCTAAGTCTCCGGGATACGGCTGCCAGATAGGCAGGCCATCCATCGGGCCATAATAGTTGTGGTCAAAGTCGTCCTTCATCAGAGTGTCCTCCTCAAATGAGTTTGGTGGAGCACGGCATCCTTCCGGATCACAATCTCCGTATATCATTTCGACATCTGACCTGGGTATAAATCTCAGACTCTGTGTAGGAAAGCAAAAAGGAGTCTGCGTTTTGTCCTGAGACATATAACCGTCTTTGTTAGGATATGACTCCCATTCTTTCTCCATATTAGAGGAATCATCTTTATTGATGGTATGCACTTCTTGAGGCACTGGGTGAAGGAAACCTCCACTGTGGAAGAAGTCTTGAATGGGATGAAGACTTTCATTGCTGGTAGTAGTTGTCTGGGTATAGGTTGCAGAAAAACCAAGAACCTTCTTTGTTTTATTGTCAGTAGGAATGACTAGCTATCCTCATCCTGTTGTATTGGTACTCTTGACCGCTTTGATAGCATCTTTGTATGAGGAAATGGAAGTTCTCTCTTCGGATTGATTGTCCTTGCTCACCGACAGTGGTTGGAACTGAGTTCCAATAACCTCCTCGGGTTCTACACCAGTAGATGATGATAAGTTACTCACGAGCAAGGCTTGTTCCCCACAGACTGTGATGAGTTGATCGTTCTGGACGAACTTTAACTTTTGGTGGAGGGTCGAGGTGACCGCCCCAGCCTGATGTATCCAAGGTCTTCCTAATAAACAACTGTACGTTGCCCGGATGTCCATGACCTGGAAAGTGATTTAGAAAGTGTGAGGACCAATAGTTATGGGAAGGTCGACTTCGCCGAATACCGTCTTTCTGGACCCGTCAAATGCTTTGACGACGACCTCACGGGTTCTCATCGGGGGTCCTTTGAAGGATAATTGCATCAAAGTGGACTTCGGCATAACATTCAGGGCTGAACCTGTGTCTACCAGTACGCTGGCTAAAGCATCACCATGGCAGCTGACCGTGATATTGAGCGCCATGTTATGACAGCGACCCTCTTCAGGTGATTCCTCATCACTAAATCCCAAGTTATTGTAGGAAGTGATGTTAGAGACAATGATATCGAACTGCCTGATTGTTACATCCTGTTCCACAAAGGCTTGCTCCAAGACTTTCTGTAGAGCCTCCCTGTGCGCTTCTGAACTGAGTAAAAGTGACAGCACAGAGATCTTTGAAGGAGTTTGTAACAATTGATCAACAATGTTGTATTCACTCCTTTGGATGAGCTTCAACATCTCATCATCGTTTTTCGAAAGGCCGGGATTACTGGATTGACCGACTGGTGGATTGGGAACTTCTATCTGAGGTTCCTTTTCTTTGTTAAGTTCTCCAACTACTCGGTTGAAGATTCGACCACTCCGTGTTACTCTACTGATGTCTGCAATATTCACGACGGAGGGTAATGGAATTTCCTTTCCATTCTCGACTGTTATTGCACCGTATTTGTAAGGGATAGCCTTAGTGGATTCATACGGTAATGGTCCCGGTAGATAGATGACTATGGGAGCCTTCTGATTTTTCCGACCACTGTAAGCAATTTCGATCCGTTCTTGGTTGGGAACTCTTGATTCGTCAAGTAGAGGGATGATGGTACAAACATCCCTAGCCCTCTAATGATCAGAGATTACGACAACATCCTCAATTTGATCAGCGAGGTAGTCCGGCGCCCAGTTGATTGGTCCGGAACCCGGATATGGGCAAATCTCTCTATGATCCACCTGACCCTGAAGAGTTGCTCGCACAAGGTAACATCCTTGGTTACTTTTCGAACAGACTCTACAACGTTCATAGTTGTGTGGTGGCACCTGGCCACGCCCACTTTGAATACAATGTAACCTCACTAGGTCAGTTTCCACAGATCGAACGTCCCGACTTTGATGCCGAGTAGGGTTCCCGTTGGTAATACTAATTTATTGGGTGTCTTTCCATATAGATTGGAAGCCACCAGTGGTTCAACAAGTGCTGAAGGGTTTCCTGGACAAGGGCACAACCTTGATCTTTTTTGCAACCCGCCCTACAGCTCTGATAATCATGTGATACCAGGAACCCGAGCCGGACCTGTTTAGCATGTAACTCCACCAGGATGGTATTCATCAAGAGAATATTGAAGATTTGAATCATGCTGATCTGATAGGGATTCCTATCATGGTAGTCCTGGATCCATCCAAGATCCAACTGACGCTGGAGGGCCTCTTGTACAAAAAAGCATCCCTGTTTGTTTACCGAGCAAGTCATACAGGAACTGTAATCGTGCCGCGGCAGATTATGATACTGGCTTTGCCTTGAGTGCATTGCCACCAAGTTAACATTCATTGCACGGATGTCGTGGTTCTGAATGATGTTGGAATTCGTATAGGTCATGTTAACTCCACGAACTCGGTGCTCTTGGATCCATCCGAGATCCATCTGTTCCTGTAGAGCTGATTGCACCACAGAACATCCTCGATTGCTTTTAGAGCAGATATCACACTAGTGATAATTATGAGGTGGCACATGGCCATATCCACTCTGTATACAATGCATCTTGACCAAGTTGGCTCTTAACAAGAGTACATCATGAATTTGATAAACGTTGTTAGTCTCTTCCTCTACCAAATTGACTGTAGCTTTCTCGTGTTGATGCAGCGGGTTTGTGAGAACATTAGGATTTGTATCCTTGAAAGATAAGACCTCACTCCTAACAAGCTTTTGCACGTCGGATTTGAAACTTAGATAATTCTCTATGTTATGCCCTGGTCCTCCTTGATGGTAAGGGCAAGTCTGATCCACCTTAAACCAAAAAGGCAGATTTTCCGGTACTGTAAGAGGAGCCTTAGTCTGGACATGCCCCTTAGCCAGTAGTAACAGAAATAGTTCTGCGTACAATATGGGTATAGGATCAAATCCTGGTGGCCGCGTTGTACGGTTGTTATTGTATGGAGGACGAGCCTGCTAAAGACGCTGTTGTGTCCTTTGCTGATTAGGTTGGCTCTGCGCAACCTGAGGTTGATACGTAGAAATAGGCGCAGGATTGATAGCAGGAGTCATAGCCGCTACTGGTTGATAACGTTGCCTTTTCTTTCCGAGAGAGATATTCCCAATATCCTGCTCTTTTTTCTTAGGGAGAGCACTACCGTATCGCTTTGTACTACTTGATGATCCAGTGTCTTTGACTAGACGTCCTTCTCGGACGGCTTCCTCAAGACGAACTCCCATAACGGCCATCTCGATGAAGTCACTGGGCGCACTAGCAACCATTCTGTCGTAATAAAATGAGCTTAAGGTCTTTAAGAAGATCTTTGTCATCTCTTTTTCCTCAAGAGGTGGACAAATTTGAGCAGCAATTTTACGCCATCTCTGAGCGTATTCCTTAAAGGTTTCCTTGTCCTTTTGTGACATTGATCTGAGTTGATCTCTGTCTGGTGCCATGTCCAGATTGTATTTATATTATTGGATGAAGGCAGTGCCAAGATCTCTAAAAGTGCTAATCGTAGCATGGTTTAAACCCATGTACCGTTTTAGTGCGCCACCGGTTAAACTATCCTGAAAGTAGTGAATCAGTAAATCTTGATTCTCTGTCTGAGCTGACATTCGGCGAGCGTACATCACCAAGTGACTCTAAGGGCAAGAGTTACCCTTGTACTTTTCAAAGTCGAGCACCTGGAATTTGTGCGGGACTTTCACATTGGGGACCAAGCAGAGGTCCGCGGCGTCCTTTCCAAATAAATCCTGACCGTGAAGGGCCTGCAGTTCTTTCTGCATTCCCAAGAACTGTTCCTGGAACTCATTCATTCCTTCGAACATGTTGTCGTTTCTACCAGAAGGTATCTATGGAATCTGTCCTTTCGGGACAATGTGTACCACGGGCGGTGGTATAGTCATTATGGCCGAGACTCTTGGTGCCTCCCGAAGTTTGTAACCTTCAGGAGTTGCTGTCATGCCCCTGGCATCTTCGCTTTCTCGAGGTTTGTAACCTTCAGGTCCAGCGGTTCCTGCTGCGGTCCCCTGATCCTCATTGATCAATGGGATATATCCTTCCGGGATATAATTAAGTGGCATGCCCAGGGACGATCTTTCGGCATTTTGTACCTAGGATCGGACTTTTCCACTATGGGCGTTGAGGTGATCTCCGAGATCACAATCCTTTGTAGCTGAGCTTCTGCCATGGCTTGCATGTCGTTATGAAGCTTTCTCATATCCTCTCTTAGAGCGTCGATCTCTTCTCTCAACTATCTGTTCTCTTCCTCGAGATCATCCACCTTTTTCTGACGATTAGCCTGAGTATTATACGAAGGAGACAGTTTGACTTTAGAACCGAGACACAAACGTGAGATTTGTAAGTAAGAAGAATACGTGATGTGAGAATGATGAATGCAATGATTATATTAATTGTGCTTTTTTTTGTTTAATCAAAATAAACTTCGACAATTAGATTGCAAATATCAAACAGTGGGGAAACCCCATTTTATTAAATTCAAAGGATTGCGAAAATAAACATACAGTAGATTACAAGGTACGGAAACAGAAACCTAAGCTAAGGGGTCCCGAGTCCTCTCTGGGGAGAAACCGGGTGCTGATTCTGGTACTTTCCTTTTCTTGGACCGGAGCTTTTGGGCCGTTGTCGGGTTGTCATTCCTTTTCCAAGTGAAAGGAACGAGCAAATTCCTTTGGTCATCCTGATTATCGACAACATGCTGCTCTAAAATCTCGATCAGAGCATCCATGTCTTTTAGAAGTCGCTGTATTTTGGTACACTCTACTTTGAGGGTGCGGTATTTGTTCTTCCAAGACCTCCTCTCCTGTTGAACTTTGTTGAGAGTAACCTGAAGTTTTTCCGTTTCAGTCATGAAGTACATGACAGATTCTCTCGGCGGAAGAACTCTGTGACGAGGATAAGGCATCTTTAGCTTGAGAGCTCTAGTTTGTATCCAGTGGAGATAAGGCTCCACCGAGAGACAATCCGGTTTTCCTAGAGACTCTCGTCCTTTCTTATGAACATGTTTCCAAGCGTGCACTATTTCCATCTTTAGTGCCCTGTCATTTTCTCCTTCTTTGAAGAAAAGACCCTCCAGATGAGCATTACGCAGGACATGCCTCATCGGGTATCCAAATTGACGACGAACCAATACTGGATGGTAGTTGATTCCTCCCTTAGTTCTTATGAGGGGTACGTTGGGGAAGTTTCCACAACGGTCAATGACCCTGATCCCGTCATAAGTCCTATTGCACCAATCTATGTCAGAGTTGGTGAGGGACATGATTTTGTGCGACCAACGCAAGGCACTCTTATGATCCCAAAATGCAGCAGACTTAGGTAAATGGGAGATAAACCATTTGTATAGCAGGGGTACACAGCATGTGGTCGTCCCTCCGCTGTATAAATTGTTTAAGTGTACAGAATGATACGCATCCGCGAGCAAAGTTGGCACAGGGTTTCCAATGAGAAAAACCTTAATGGCGTCGATATCGACGAAGCTATTAATGTTGGGAAACAGAAATAACCCATAGGTGAGTAAGACAAAGATGCTTTCAAAAGTAGTCATGCTCCCTATACTAGCAAAGTACAGAGCCTTCTTTGTCAGGAACAGGGCTGGCAAACCTGGGAGCCCACCCTTGGTGGTCATGTGAGTCTTGATTTCTGACTCATCCAAATAGATTGCTCTTGGAATGGTTTGATCTTTTGGAATTTATTCCAGTCCAGAAAAAGGAGCTCGATCAGTAATGTGTAAATCGGTTAGGTGAGAATACTCCTACAGCGTTGGTGCGAGCTGGTAATCCGGGAATGTGAAACAGTGATAGACCGGATCGTAAAACTGAATGAGTGCCTCCATGATTCCTTCAATCACATGGACTCTTAACAGAGGTAGCAGACCTCCGTATTTGGCTTTGAAAGCTTCAGGGTTAGTGATCATCCTCGCTAATCCTCTCAAATCCTCTAGTTTTGGAACCCTGAAGGTATACTTATAAGTTCTTCTTCTACCAAAGTCCATGAGCGCAATCTTTTTCTCTGACATTTGCAATCATTGTCTTAGTTTAATTTGAAAAAGAGAGACTAGAAGAGAAGTTTTTCTTTGATGTAATGTTTTTTAGATGAATGCATGAATGCAGCACACAAAAACATAGAAAAAACATGGGGTCAAAGGGTCGGTGTCATGAAGTCAAGGCTCTACCCCCCCCCCCCCAAAGGTTTATACTAGTGATTTTTGTACCTGTCTCTCAAAATCATCAGTTCTTGTCGAGAAAACACCAGCGGGCCGGGAACCGTGCTAGGTGATGTTTTTCGAAGAACCATCAGAAGAGGGTAGTATCGCATGACAACCATTTCCAATAGTTTCCGCACTACTAAAAGAGGTTTTTCCTAGGTGTATACTCAATCTTTCCACATACGACATCACACGCATTTCCATTAGCAGAATAATAAACACAGATATCAATTAGGAAAAGCAGTATATATATTTGTCCTAAAGTCCTAGACTTTAAAGAGATATGAATCCTATGTTCCTGACAAAAATGGCTCCCCGGCGGAGTCGCCATTCTGTGGTACCTTCCCAACTTTAAAGGTTTTGACCTAAGATCCTAGTGAAGTAAAAAAAAGTCCTATCCCAGTGAAATTCCCAAAAAGAAAGAAAGAAAGGAAAAGGCCCCACGGTGGGCGCCACATTTCTGTAGCGAGCGATTTTGGACGTGGTTCTTAAGCACTGTAGCTCTGGGGTTACTACAGGTCGATTCATTTTTTTTCCTATTGAGCTGACTAAGGAAGGGAAATAGATGTCTCCAATTAACCCTACTTGCATAGTGAGTTTAAACAGCGGTCTGTTAGGTTACAGATACTATATGGTAATGGGGCCTCTTTCTTCTTACTTTGTTTAGAACGAAACACCGGGAATGTTCATGGGGAATTTTGTTAGGATGCTAGGACTGACGCTTTTCGATTGATAGGTAAAGGTACGGGATTTGGGGCTTTGGATTATGTGCTCGCTAAGATTTTTCTTTCAATCTTATGCCTACATATTCCCGTTTACTGAAACAGGGAAATCAGAGTGATCGTAGTTCCTCCTATTCTATGGGAGGAAATGGTGTTTTGGTGTCTTGTTCAAATCCCAAGACGTGAAGCTGAAAAGGTGGTTTATATCTTGTTCAAAGCCCAAGACGTGAAGCTGAAGGGGTGTTGTGTTTAGAGAGAATTTGTCATCTCTAAAGGGGGTCTGTTTGTCACAACTGTTGGGTGACTGACTATAAAGGAGGATTACTTTAACCAGGATATGAGAATCCTAGCAATGCCGTAATTTCATTTATAGGGGGTTTTAACCTGAAGGAGAAGACTTTAACTCAGTGTAGAGCAATGCTATCTTTCCTTAGGAATTTCTCATGCTAAAAGAGGGACATTGGCGTGGATGTAAATAATCCAGAGGCTTGCCGCTTACAGCAATTAGACGAAAGGAGTTGTTGATGTTTGTATCCTGTGAGC
Source organism: Lathyrus tuberosus (assembly GCA_022829125.1). Classification (NCBI taxonomy): domain Eukaryota; kingdom Viridiplantae; phylum Streptophyta; class Magnoliopsida; order Fabales; family Fabaceae; genus Lathyrus; species Lathyrus tuberosus. The sequence continues at coordinate 2,036,855 of JALAZF010000664.1, read as the reverse complement.
GAGGGACAATTTTGATGCTAACAAGTTGATTGACTCAACCGGGGTTTTTCTTATATAAAGCCTAAGAGAAGGCTGTTGACCCAACAAGAGGATGCTTTTGTGTCTCGTACGAAGCCCGAGAGGGAGGGTAAAAGGAGTTGACTCAATAAGAGAGTGCTTTTAGATGTGTCTTGTCCGAAGCCCAGGACGAAGGCTAAAGGTTGACTCAACAAGAGAGTCTTTTATACTCAACAAGAGAGTGTTTTTGTATCTCGTACGAAGCCCGGGATGGAGGCTAAAAGAGAGATTGACTCAACAAGAGAGTCTTTTATACTCAACAAGAGAGTGATTTTGTATCTCGTACGAAGCCCGAGATGGAGGTTAAAAGTGTTTGACTCAACAAGAGATTCTTTTATACTCAACAAGAGAGTGTTTTGTATCTCGTACGAAGCCCAAGATGGAGGCTAAAAGTGTTTGACTCAACAAGAGAGTCTTTTTGTATCTTGTACGAAGCCCGAGATAGAGGCTAAAAGGGAGATTGACTCAACAAGAGAGTCTTGTTGTATCTCGTACGAAGCCCGAAATAGAGGCTAAAAGGATGGCTGTTTCAGTTGAGTGACAGGTCCAGTAGGTTGGTTAAAAGAGAAAATGAGTTCTTAAAAAGAGACTGATTAAAGGTAAGGCTATGCTTTGGTATTGATCAGAGGATCAGGGTTATTTTCTGTTCTTTAAAGAAATAGGGAATCCAGAGGGTATTGGAGACTGTCCGAGTCTACTGGTGTTTTACCCTACTTGAGAATGCCTTCGAGACTCAAGGAGATTAGACTGTTCAAGTCTAGAGTTTTATCTTTTGTACTATGCTTAAAGAAATAGTAGTAGTACATTTACGGAAGAAAGATCTAGACTCTTTGAAAGACTGTTCTATTAAGATGACTAATTTCTGTTCCTATACCTCTAGGAGGTCGTCGGGACAATTTGTACGAAGCCCAAGAGGAGGCTGGAAACTTTTAAGAAGCCGAGGGACAATTTGTACGAAGCCCAAGAGGAGGCTCTCTTCCCGAAGTAAGAATCCTTATACGAAGCCTAAGAGGAGGTTGTGAATACTTCTAAGAAGCCATAGGGTCCTTGTACAACGCCCAAGAGGAGGCGGGGATGCTTTTATGAAGCCCGTGGATCCCCAAACCCCGAAAAATTCAAGACAGGCTATTCACAGAGAATAGATTAAACCAAGAAAGTCTGAGAATTTGGAAGAAACTCAAGAGGTGCCATTCACAGAGAAAAGATCATCTCTGGGGAGTTAGAGTTTCTTTGACAATGTCTATGGGTGACAGTCTGAGAAAGGGTTCACCAAGAATGCTGCCTTTCACGTCTCCATATTGTTTAACCCCAAGAGGAGGGAAGACTATATCTGGTAATCCTATGGGGATCTAGTTTTGTTTATTTTAGAGTGATCAATAGGGCTTAGTGTTAGACGTAGTTGCCGGGGAAACTCTAAATATCTATACTAGTATTACACAGTTGATATGAGTTTATGAAAGAAGACTTACAGTGAAACAGCCCCACAATACAGTTATATGTATATGAAAGCGGATAAAGAAAACATATAAACACTTACTCGGTTGTAGAGCTTCCATGCTGTTTGGTTAGTTGTTTAACAAAGAAAGATTGAAAACAACAGTATATTCAAAATTTAAGGAAAAGTATTTTGAAAAGATGTTGGGGCTTACAGCTCCAGGAGAGGCCCAAGGTTTATCAGTGATCGCACTGTCGTTTTGTTCAGAGGGACTTATACAAGTGACTGAGGCCCAAGAAAGGTTTTCTGTACAAAGGGGATGGGTCTTACACTCTCTCAAGAGGCCCAAGTGTTTAAAGAAAAAGAATGGGGCTTACAACACAGGGGTAGGCCCAGATGATTGTTTTTTTAGTGGCGATCGCGCCGAGGTTTTGTTTTAACGCAGGGGGACTTATACAATGGCTGAGGCCCAAAAAGTTTTGGTTAAAAGGGTATTGGGTCTTACACTCTAATAGAGGCCCAAGAGATTTATTTTTGTACAAGTGGTGGGGCTTACAGCTCAAGGAGAGGCCCAGGGTCATTTGTTTAAAAATGGCGATCGCGCCGAGATTTTTGAAAACGCGGTGGGTCTTATACAATGCATTGAGGCCCAAAATGGTTTGCTTTTCAAAGGGGGTTGGGTCTTACACTCTAATAGAGGCCCAAGAATAATTTTGAATGGGTCTTATAGCTCGAGGAGAGGCCCAGGGTTTGTTTTTCAACGGACGATGATCGCGTCGAACTTTTTGAAATACAACGGGACTTATATAATAAGTGAGGCCCAAAAAGCTTTTTATTTACAAAGGATTGGGTCTTACACTCTATTAGAGGCCCAGGGGTGTTTGAAATTGTTTGATGAGGGTGAAAATCAAATAAACCCTAATTTGTTATTCTTTAAAAGTAAATATTTAAAGAAAATCAAATAAAATACCAAATAAGTTTGAATAAACCATTTGTGATTTTTGTTTAAGGTTTGATAAATGAGGGATTAATCACAAGGTGAATTAAAACTCACTTGGTTTTGATTTTCAAAGTAAATATTCACTTTTAAAATGTTTAAAAACATTAAAAAGGAATTTATTCACAAAAATACTAATTATATTAAATAAATAATATAAACTTAAATTTTTGTGTGGAATAAACTATTTCAACATTTTTGTGATTTTTTGCAAAAAGAACCAATCAAAAATAATTAAAATTGAAGGAGTTATTAATTTTCCAATTAATTAATAAAACATGAAAATATTGGAAAAAATAGCAAAAATGTGAGAAAACACAAAATGGCATGGGTGGAGTTTGAACCCACGACCTCAAGGTTATAGGGCACGCGCCTTACCACTGGGGTGGTGATACATCTATTGCTTGAAGTGAAACCACAAATATACAAGGCATGCCTTGTTTTCTAGGCCTGGTCAAGGTAAGGCAAGGCAAGTTTTGCCAAGAAACGGGAAGGTCTATAACTTTCTCATTTCTCAATGGTTGGGGACAAAATTTATATGCATCTGGCCTAGAATTTCACAAGGAATCCAATGGTGGTGATGTTTTTTTTTCAGATCGTACTCCCTCCTCAAAATCTGATAGTGGTTTTGAAAAAGTCCTATAATTGCATTTTCTATGCTACACTTTGATACAGGCATGAATTACATGATGAATTGGTTCAAACACAACATATATAACATGTATGAGGTGTGTATGATCAGTGGACTTCAAAGCAATGCATATTTTGGAAAGTTCAAGTCATGATGCTTACCTCTTTTTGAGCTTTTGGAGTTTTCTGTGCAATCTGCCAAACTTCTTGTTCCAAAAATGGTTTAATGCTTTGGACACTCTCAAATGATCCCGTAGAAGCTTTGAGGATGGTTGGAATCAGCTGGAACCTGCAAAAACACAAACTGGCCCTTTCTTGCAAAAGGGGTTAAAATGACCAAAATAGCAACTCTCTCAAATGGTGTTCCAGATGGGGGAAACCATTTGGGATAGTTCAAGGATGTTATTTGGAGTGTGTTTGAGGTTTTATCTGGTTTGGAAAGTGACTGAATCAAGACATGGCTTGAAAAATGCACAAAAGGCCTATTTTGAGGTTTTGAGAGGTGACTTTGTGATTTTGGTGTTACAAGTCACTTTTGATAGTTTGGATCACCTACATATGATGTTTATGAAGTGTTAGGATCATGAGTTGTGATGGAAATGCTCTCTAACTCAAAAACTCAGAGTTACCTTGCTAAAGAAGGCATTTTTCCCAAGAGAAAGGGATTTTGAGGAAAGCATATGTTGTAGTGCTTTGGTGTACTCAAACTGAGCACAAATGAGCTCTATTTATAGTAGAGCAAGTTTGTTTTGGGATCAATAGTGAATGGCAACTACAGCAGAGGTTTGGCCAATGGTTGCACTTTGGAATCCAAGTCTCCTCTAGCCATTGACTAGAGGTTAGGGCACAGGGCTGTGGTTCCCTTGGTCTTGGATAAGTCTTGACTGAATTCAGTTGCAAATGGCTCAGTCCATGCCACCTTGGTGTATGCATTGAATGCTCCAAAACAAAATTGGAGTCTTGTCCCTCTTTTAGGCATTTCTAGGTTTGGCATGCTACTTCTTGTTCCAAGGATTTTGGAGGCTCGGCTCAGTGTTTGTCCCCTTTAAATTTGATCCTCAGATGTGTCCAAAGTGATGACAAGGCTTGGAATTATCTGATTTTGCCAAATCGAGCAAAAATGCAAAATTCTGCCAAGCCTTGGCAGTTTTCAGCAAGGCATATTGCCATTGTCATATCTCATGGCCCAAGTGGAATTTGGTGATGTTCTTGGCCATTTTGGAAAGCCCTCATATGATACAACAACTGTTTGATCATATCTGGTTTTGATACCTTTTGGATCCAAGTGAAAAATCCCCCTACATTTGGAAAAAAGTGAAGGCAGATTCTGACTTAGTGAAAATTTCACTAAGTGTTTGATCATTCCATAACTCAAAATCCATGATAAATTTGGAAGGAGGTCAGTTTTAAGCTTTTGTAGAGGGTAATGAGAGCTACAAATCTAGCTTTGGATGGTGAAAAATTGCCTTGTGGTTTAGGAGTTATGATCCTCCAAAGTTGGTACCCTTGTCACTTTGTTCATAACTTAGAAAATTTTCTAAATTTTTATGGTTACCCCTTTTACAAGTTATCCCACTTTTCTTAATTTTTCTTGATGAATGATGATTCAAATCATACATTAACATCATTTTAGGGTTAAAAAGCCATTTTTGTGAAAAATCTGTTGACTTTTTATCAGATGAATTCCAAACTGTGCGATTCTCTATGAAATCAAGTCCTTGACCTAAATCAAACTTGATGGATTGATTTCATAGGTGTTATAGGGTGTATTGAATCATGTCCTAGGGTTTGGGAGCATGTCCTGGTCAAAAGTCAAAGCTACAGTTGACTTTTCTCGCGAAACCCTAATTGTGGTACTGATGAAATTGAGACTTGTTGCTCAAGCTTCCTGAATCAATCCATTGTTACAAATGGATCAATGTGGTATGTTGGAGACCCTCAAATCATGTCTTGAGGTCTTGGCTCATGATTTGTCCCAAAAGTCAACTTAGGGGTGAATTAGGTCAAGAAACCCTAATTCCTGATTTTTGATGTATGCATCCCCTGAGGTCAAATTGACTTGATGCTTTGGTCCATGAGGTTCCATGGAGTATTTTAGGATATGCTTTGAAGCATTGGCTCATGCCCAGAGGAAAATTTCCATCTGGAGGCCCTGGTCGACCAAACCCTAATTTGGTGACACTGGCGATCTTGAGACTTGATCCACCTGGAAGGGAGCATCCTTATGCTTAATCCTTAAAGTGGGAGTCCTCTTGATCCATTGTAGATGTTTGGGAGGTTAGACAAGTTGAAGATCATGTCATTTATTGATTTATCCTTTGTCTAAGAACTCTGAGAGGGCTTGAAACCCTAATTTGGACTGTAGTAAGTGCTCACCCATCCTTGTGGAGACTAATGAGGCATGATGGTTCATCCATATTGTGATGATGATTTGCATAATGATGGGAATCTTAGTGGTCAAAATTTGGGGTATGTTAGATGCCCCTATTTAATCTTCTTGGACCGAAGGTGTGAAGGGCGAAGGTATTCGGGCATTCAGGGTGCAAGAGGATTAAATATCGGAATACACGAAATTTTGATGGTGATTATGAATGGTAGCTTACACATTCATCCTCTTTTGTTAAGCAATGATGCTCAGAAAAGGTAAAAAATTCCCCTCGATCCTGGTTTCCTACCAAGGAACTGGTCTTAGTTTCTGAAATAAACTTCCCCTCGATCCTGGTTTCCTACCAAGGAACTGGTCTTAGTTTCTGATGTAAACTTCCCCTCGATCCTGGTTTCCTACCAAGGAACTGGTCTTAGTTTCTGACGTAAACTTCCCCTTGATCCTGGTTTCCTACCAAGGAACTGGTCTTAGTTTTCTTTTGGACTAAACCTCCCCTCGATCCTGGTCTTCAGTCATGGAACTGGTCTCAGTTTCTTTTGTCAATAAACTTTCTTGACAAGGGACGCTATGTGTAGCGGTTTTCCTTAAACTTCTCGCCGAATTTTCCTGGGGAGATGCCATTTGATAGAAAAATTTTGATGTCTGACTCGCTAGGGAACCCAGTCTTCTGAGTTGTAGAGGTGTACAAACTTCTCTGTCCGAAGACGCCATTTGCCGACTCTACTGGGGAAAACGAGTCTCTTGAGAGATTGCTTTCGCGCTTGGGGATATTACATCATACTTTTCTCGGGATCTTCCTGGAGAAATACCATATGATGTGATCCTATTTTGAGGTGCTGATGACTTCATTAACATCGACTCTCCGGAGAGCAAAATCAACGTGTTGCTGAAAGTCTTTAGTTGTGAGGCTTTCTTTGGGGATTTTCCTTAATCCAGGAAAGCAACGATATCATCTTCGATGGCGAAGAGTGACATTAGTCGAAAGTTTCTCTGGCCTTTTCAGAGGTTCAAGTTATCAAAGTGGTCAAGGGCCAACTCTAATCCAGAAATAAACTGGAGGAGAGAGATTGTTTAGACGCAACATTTCCTGACGAGGAAAGAACTGACAACTCGATTGAGAGGAATGTTATCACTAGGGGATAAGACCGACTAGAGTGATAGTGATGCAATATGAATGCGAATGTAAATCAATAATGCATGATGTATGTATGTTTATGCTGACAAAACTGACGCGACATACAGACTAATAGATGAACACGACTGGATACTCGGCCATCGCAGGGCGAAGAAGTACAGCTGGTCCAAAAGTAGCAATTCTGCCTTGCTTAGGAGAAGTAGTCCCTGCGGGGAACAACCGTTGGTCGGGCTTAGGAGATGAGAACTCAGCCGAAGAGGTCAGATGGAGCATTCACATCTGACATAGATGATCCTTCATTCAGGCATACTTGTTTAGAAGGAGTACTTTGATTCTGCACTTTGAGGCTCGAACACCTTTGGAGAAGCGATCGATGTTCTTTCTATGTTCAACCGTCAAAAGAAATTGTCGTCTTTATTTTTAAAAGCAGAACAATTTTAACAAGTAAATTCATTTTTGTTTTATTTCAAAAATCGTTGATCATGTTAAAATGTCATCCTGTAAAGCTAAAACAAATTGAATTGCAAATAAAAACAGAAGGGCTCAAATTTTATTGATAGGATGGAAATCAGCCAAACGCGTGATTCCATAGAGTATTTACAAAGTTTGAAAATGGTAATTTACAGGGAAAAGGGCTATGTTGAAACATAACGAACACTATCCTTCTACAACCTTTGAATTCTGGGCATCCTGAGCTTCTGTCGAAGATGACCTTGACCGGAGCTTTCCTGACGGATGATGTAATTGCTGCTGAGGGACTTGCCCCTGTTGGACGTAGTTACTTGCCATTATCCGTAATTTTTGCCTAGATAGTATTGTGATGTTTCCAATCCACCGGGATGATTTTTTTATCATGTCTCTAATTTTTTCCTGGACCACCCTTTCGGGTTTTCAATCCATCGAGACGTTTTTTTTTGTTTAGGCGAAGTATTTCTTGACTACATCAACATTTGTGGGGTAGGAAAATTCCTCTCCATCCATGGTTGCAAGTCTCAAGTCGCCGCCTGAAAAAGCTTTCTTGACCACATAGGGGCCGTCATAATTCGGAGTCCATTTGCCCTGAGAATCAGTGAGAAATGATTGTATCTTCTTGAGCACGAGGTCTCCTTTCCTGAAGATGCGAGGTCGGACACTTTTGTCGAACGCCTTCTTCATTCTTTGCTGATACAACTGACCATGGCATATTGCCGTGATTCGCTTTTCTTTGATCAGGTTGAGTTCATCGTGCCGACTTTGGCACTATTCAGCTTCTGTAAGCTTAGCTTCCATCAATACCCGGATTGATGGGATCTCTACTTCGATGGGGAGCACTGTTTCCATGTCATACACTAGAGAGAAAGGGGTTTCCCCTGTTGAAGTGCGGACAGGTGTCCGATAACCATGAAGAGCAAAGGGTAGCATCTCGTGCCAATCTTTGAAGGTTACAACCATCTTCTGAACAATCCTCTTGATGTTCTTGTTAGCCGTTTCTATCGCTCCGTTCATCTTGGGTCGGTAGAGAGATGAGTTATGGTGTTCAATCTTGAACTCTGCGCACAACTCTTTCATCATCTTATAGTTCAAGTTAGATCCATTATCAGTAATGATCTGGCTCGGAACACCATAACGGCAGATGATATTATTTTTGATAAATCGGACCACCACTTGTCGGGTTACATTGGCATATGACGCTGCTTCGACCCACTTGGTGAAGTAATCAATGGCTACCAGGATTAACCGATGTCTGTTTGAAGCCTTAGGCTCAATCATGTCAATTTCCCATATGGAAAAAGGCCATGGGGAAGAAAGAACTTTGAGACGTGTTGGCGGTACATGGATTTTGTCGGAGTATATCTGACACTTGTGACACTTCCTCATGTACAGGTAGCAGTCAGATTCCATTGTCAACCAATAGTACCATGCTTTTAGAATTTTTCTCTCCATTGTATGTCCGTTAGCATGAGTGCCAAAGGACCCTTAGTGAATTTCTTTCATCAGCATGTCTGCTTCTGGTCTGTCTACGCATCGGAGCAAAACCATGTCAAAATTTCTCTTATAGAGAGTATCACTGCTCAGGAAGAAACTACCTGCCAGTCTTCTGAGGGTTTTCCTGTCCTTCCTTAGTACCCCAGGTGGGTACTCTTGTTTTTGAAGGAAGCATTTGATATCGTGATACCAAGGTTTGTCATCTATGACTGCTTCAATCTTGAAGATGTAAGCGGACCTTTCAAGGCGCATTATGTCGATCTTAGGTATGTCATTCCATTGACCTACACTAATCACAGAAGAGAGAGTGGCTAATGCATCAGCCATGTGATTCTCCTCACGAGGGATGTGATGAAACTCAATTCTGTTGAAGAAGGGTAGCAACCTTCTCGCGTAGTCTTTGTAAGGAATTAATCCTGATTGGTATGTGTTCCAATCTCCTTTAATCTGATTGATAACCAGGGCTGAGTCGCCATATACGTCCAAGTTTTTTATTCTCAAATCAATTGCTTCCTCGAGACCCATAATACAAGCTTCATATTCGGCCTCGTTGTTCGTACACTTGAACGTAAGTCGGGCAGTGAAAGGAATGTGGGTACCCTGAGGTGTTATGATGATTGCCCCAATTCTGTTTCCGTAATGATTGACAGCTCCGTAAAAAATAAGTCCCCATTGGGAACCTGGTTCTGGCCCTTCACTGGGTAGCGGTTCATCGCAGTCTTTCATTTTTAGATACATGACATCTTCGTCTGGGAAGTCAACCCCGACGGATTCCTGATCGTCAATCGGTTGATGAGCCAAATGATCGCCTAAAACACTTCCTTTAACGACTTTTTGAGCATGGTACTCTATGTCGTATTCTGATAGCAACATCTGCCAACGGGCAATCCTTCCTGTGAGAGCAGGCTTTTCAAAGAAATACTTGATTGGATCCATTTTAGAGATTAACCAAGTAGTGTGACGAATCATGTACTGGCACAGACGTTTGGCTGCCCAAGCCAAAGCGCATCAAGTTTTCTCAAGCATAGTGTATCGAGTCTCGCAGTCGATGAATTTCTTGCTCAAATATTAGATGGCAGACTCCTTCCTTTTGGTTTCGTCTTGTTGGCCAAGTACACATCCCATTGAGTCCTCGAGGACTGTGAGGCAGATAATCAGTGGTCTTCCTTCCACTGGAGGTGATAAAATCGGAGGGTTCATTAGGTATTCCTTAATACGGTTGAAGGCAGTTTGGCAGTCTTCTGTCCAAACGCAGTCCTGGTTCTTTTTTAGTAATTTGAAGATCGGCGCACATGTCGCGGTCATGAGGAATATGAATCTGGAGACGTAGTTCAAACGTCCCAGGAATCCTCTGACTTGTTTTTCAGTTTTTGGCGAAGGCATTTCTCGAATTGCCTTGACCTTGTCAGGATCAACCTCAATTTCTTTCTGGCTGACGATGAACCCTAAAAGTTTTCCTGAACGGACACCGAAGGTGCACTTGTTGGGATTCAAGTGGAGCTTGTACTTTCTCAACCGCTCAAATAGCTTTGACAGGTGAGTCACATGCTCCTCTTCTGTTCTAGATTTTGCAATCATATCATCGACATATACCTCGATTTCTTTGTGTATCATGTCATGAAACAGAGTAGTCATGGCCCTTTGATAGGTTTCCCCGACGTTCTTCAAACCGAACGACATCACCTTGTAACAAAAGGTGCCCCAGGGGATAATGAACGAAGTTTTCTCCGTGTCTTTCGGCGCCATTTTGATCTAGTTATAGCCCGAGAATCCATCCATGAAGGAGAAAATTTTGAACTTTGTTGTACTGTCAACCAGCATGTCAATGTGTGGTAAAGGAAATTCGTCCTTTGGACTAGCCTTGTTTAGATCCCTGTAGTCTACACATATTCTGACCTTTCTGTCCTTTTTGGGAACAGGTACGATATTGGCTAACCATTGAGGATATTCTGACGTGGCGAGGAAACCCGCGTCAATCTGTTTTTGTACCTCTTCTTTGATTTTGACGGCCATGTCCGGGTGAGTCCGTCTCAACCTCTGTTTTACTGGCGGACATTCCGATCTCAATGGTAAATAATGTTCCACGATGCTGGTATCCAGCCCTGGCATATCCTGATAGGACCAAACGAATACATCGGGGAATTCTTTGAGAAGCTTTACCAAACCCTCTCTGGCAGTTGGAATGAGCAATGCCCCAATCCTGATTTCTTTTCTCTCTTTTTCCGAACCTAAGTTTACCGTTTCCAACGGCTCTTTATGAGGTTTAATGGACCTTTCCTCCTGTCTGTGTAATCAGGAGATCTCTTCTGGAATTTCGTCGTCATTTTCTTCTTCAGCCCCAAATACCAGGAATTCTTAGTTGGGAGAAGGCATTGGATTGTATGTTTCAACGGGGTTTAAAACAAGCAATCTGCATGACGGTATGATTTGTGCTTAGAAGAGATAGAGGAAATGCAAGAGTGTGTGAAGTGTATTTCTTTGGAAAACTGCTTGTTTTTTATTATTGATTTGTTCTTTAGGATTACCATTTTCTGAGAAAAGCAAAAAGAGAAAACAACAACAAAATATGGAAATCACAGAACGACGTTATTTTATTAATGAACAAGTCGATTCTTGAAACTACAACTCTATAAAACAAAGCTCTGTCGCTTTGGGCGAAGCGAAGAGGGAAATTTACAGAAAGTGAGCCCTATCAAAACATTCGTTTCACCTGGGCAGGGTGAAAGGTTAAAGACGGCAATTACTTTGACTTATGAACAATCTTCGGAACATCGACAGTAACCCATTGGCGGAGAACTCCTCGGTGAATCACAAAGTCTGGCACCTTCCTTGATTTGTCTTCAGAAATAACGCTGATTTCTGTTGGAGCTGGATCATTGGAATCAGTCTCCCAGGCAGAGTTATCGTAGGAGGGTTCCTCTGTTGTATTTTGCATAGTATTTGTACTCTCAGCTGTATCTCCCCATCCAGTTGGCTGGATGTCTTCGAACCTTATACGAGAGCTTTCAGGAGCGGTGTATTTGACCATGAAGTCGTACTTTCCACTCGGTTGTCCCAAGGTGTCCCAAACTTCTTTGGAACTGGAGGAGTCATCCCTCTCGATGACGTTGACCTCGGGAAAAGCATAGTTAATGAATTCTAGTCTTGCAAATGTTGCGAATTCATCGTCGTGCGGGGTATTTTCAGGATGACCTGATTGTTGATCCCATGACATGGTGGGGACACAAGTATTCTTTTCAATGATGCTCAGCTGATTTTCATTGTTCGGCTGATTTTCTTGCCCCGAGTCTCTGGGATACGGCTGCCAGATAGGCAGGCCATCCATCGCGCCACAATCTCCGTATATCATTTTGACATCTGACCTGGGTATAGATCTCGGACTCTGTGTAAAAAAGCAAAAGGGAGTCTGCGTTTTGTCCTGAGACATATAACCGTCCTTGTTAAGATAGGACTCCCAACCTTCCTCCATATCAGAGGAATCATCTTTATTGATGGTATGCACTTCTTGAGGCACTGGGTGAAGGAAATCTCCACTGTGGAAGAAGTCTTGAATGGGATGAAGACTTTCATTGCTGGTAGTAGTTGTCTGGGTATAGGTTGCAGAAAAACCAAGACCCTTCTTTGTTTTATTGTCAGTAGGAATGACTAGCTGTCCACATCCTGTTGTATTGGTACTCTCGACCGCTTTGATAGCATCTTTGTATGAGGAAATGGAAGTTCCCTCTTCGGATTGATTGTCCTTGCTCACCGACAATGCTAGGAACTGAGTTCCAATAACCTCCTCGGGTTCTACACCAGTAGATGATGATAAGTTACTCACGAGCAAGGCTTGTTCCCCACAGACTGTGATGAGTTGATCGTTCTAGACGAACTTTAACTTTAGGTGGAGGGTCGAGGTGACCGCCCCAGCCTGATGTATCCAAGGTCTTCCTAATAAACAATTGTACGTTGCCCGGATGTCCATGACCTGGAAAGTGATTTGGAAAGTGTGAGGACCGATAGTTATGGGAAGGTCGACTTCGCCGATAACCGTGTTTCTGGACCCGTTAAATGCTTTGACGACGACCTCACGGGTTCTCACCGGGGGTCCTTTGAAGGATAATTGCATCAAAGTGGACTTCGGCATAACATTCAGGGCTGACCCTGTGTCTACCAGTACGCTGGCTAAAGCATCGCCCTGGAAGCTGACCGTGATATTGAGCGCCATGTTATGACGACGACCCTCTTCAGGTAATTCCTCATCACTAAATCCCAAGTTATTGCAGGAAGTGATGTTAGAGACAATGCTATCGAACTGTATGATTGTTACATCCTGTTCCACAAAGGCTTGCTCCGAGACTTTCTGTAGAGCCTCCCTGTGCACTTCTGAACTGAGTAAAAGTGACAACACAAAGATCTTTGAAGGAGTTTGTAACAGTTGATCAACAATGTTGTATTCACTCCTTTGGATGAGCTTCGAAAGGTCGGGATTACTGGATTGACCGACTGGTGGATTGGGAACTTCTGTCTGAGGTTCCTTTTCTTTGTTAAGTTCTCCAACTCCTCGGTTGAAGATTCGACCACTCCGTGTTACTCGACTGATGTCTGCAATATTCACGACGGAGGGTAATGGAATTTCCTTTCCATTCTCGACTGTTGTTGCACCGTATTTGTAAGGGATAGCCTTAGTTGATTCATACGGTAATGGTCCCGGTAGATAGATGACTATGGGAGCATTCTTATTTTTCTGACCATCGTAAGCAATTTCGATCCGTTCCTGGTTGGGAACTCTCGATTCGTCAAGTAGAGGGATGATGGTACAAACATCCCTAGCCCTCTGATGATCAGAGATTACGACAACGTCCTCAATTTGATTAGCGAGGTAGTCCGGTGCCCAGTTGATTGGTCCGGAACCCGGATATGGGCAAATCTCTCTACGATCCACTTGACCCTGAAGAGTTGCTCGCACAAGGTAACATCCTTGGTTACTTTCTGAACAGACTCTAGAACGTTCATAGTTGTGTGGTGGCACCTGGCCACGCCCTCTTTGAATACAATGTAACCTCACTAGGTCAGTTTCCACAGATCGAACGTCCAGAATTTGATGCCGAGTAGGGTTCCCGTTGGTAATACTAATTTACTGGGTGTCTTCATCCATATAGATTGGAAGCCACTAGTGGTTCAACAAGTGCTGAAGGGTTTCTTGGACAAGGGCGCAGCCTTGATCATTTTCGCAATCCGCCCTACAGCTCTAATAATCATGTGATACCAGGAACTCGAGCCGGACCTGTTTAGCATGTAACTCCACTAGGATGGTATTCATCAAGCGAATATCGAAGATTTGAATCATGCTGATCTGATAGGGATTCCTATCATGGTAGTCATGGATCCATCCAAGACCCATATGACGCTGGAGGGCCTCTTGTACAAAAGAGCATCCCTGTTTGTTTACCGAGCAAGTCAGACAGGAACTGTAATCGTGTCGCGGCAGATTATGATACTGGCTTTGCCTTGAGTGCATTGCCACCAAGTTAACATTCATTACACGGATGTCGTGATTCTGAATGATGTTGGAATTCATATAGGTCATGTTAACTCCACGAACTCGGTGCTCTTGGATCCATCTGAGAACCATCTGTTCCTGTAGAGCTGATTGCACCACAGAGCATCCTCGATTGCTTTTAGAGCAGATATCACACCGGTGATAATTATGAGGTGGCACATGGCCATATCCACTCTGTCTACAATGCATCTTGACCAAGTTGGCTCTTAACAAGAGTACATCATGAATTTGATAAACGTTGTTAGTCTCTTCCTCTACCAAATTGACTGTAGCTTTCTCGTGTTGAGGCAGCGGGTTTGTGAGAACATTAGGATTTGTATCCTTGAAAGATGAGACCCCACTCCTTACAAGCTTTTGCACGTCGGATTTGAAACTGAGACAGTTCTCTATGTTATGCCCTGGTCCTCCTTGATGGTAAGGGGAAGTCTGATCCACCTTAAACCAAAAAGGCAGATTTTCCAGTACTGTAAGAGGAGCCTTAGTCTGGACATGCCCCTTAGCCAGTAGTAACGGAAATAGTTCTGCGTACAATACGAGTATAGGATCAAATCCTGGTGGCCGCATTGTACGGTTGTTATTGTATGGAGGACGATCCTGCTGAAGAGGTTGTTGTGTCCTTTGCTGATTAGGTTGGCTCTGTGTAACCGGAGGTTGATACGTAGAAATAGGCGCAGGATTGATAGCAGGAGTCACAACCGCTACTGGTTGATAACGTCGCCTTTTCTTTCCGAGAGAGATATTCCCAATATCCTGCTCTTTTTTCTTAGGGAGAGCACTACTATATCGCTTTGTACTACTTGATGATCTAGTGTCTTTGACTAGACGTCCTTCTCGGACGACTTCCTTAAGACGAACTCCCATACCGACCATCTCGATGAAGTCACTGGGCGCACTGGCAACCATTCTGTCGTAATAAAATGAGCTTAAGGTCTTTAAGAAGATCTTTGTCCTCTCTTTTTCCTCAAGAGGTGGACAAATTTGAGCTGCAATTTCACGCCATCTCTGAGCGTATTCCTTAAAGGTTTCCGTGTCCTTTTGTGACATTGATCTGAGTTGATCTCTGTTTGGTGCCATGTCCAGATTGTATTTATATTGTTGGACGAAGGCAGTGCCAAGATCTCTGAAAGTGCTAATTGTAGCACGGTTTAAACCCATGTACCATTTTAGTGCGGCACCGGTTAAACTATCCTGAAAGTAGTGAATCAGTAAATCTTGATTCTCTGTCTGAGCTGACATTTGCCGAGCGTACATCACCAAGTGACTCTGAGGGAAAGAGTTACCCTTGTACTTTTCAAAGTCGGGCACCTGGAATTTGTGCGGAACTTTCACATTGGGGACCAAGCAGAGGTCCGAGACATCCTTTCCAAATAAATCCTGACCGCGAAGGGCCTACAGTTCTTTCTGCATTCCCAGGAACTGTTCCTGGAACTCATTCATTCCTTCGAACATGTTGTCGTTTCTACCAGAAGGTATCTGTGAAATCTGTCCTTCCGGGACAGTGTGTACCACGGGCGGTGGTATAGTCATTATGGCTGAGACTCTCGGTGCCTCCCGAAGTTTGTAACCTTCAGGAGTTACTGTCATGCCCCTGATATCTTCGCTTTCCCGAAGTTTGTAACCTTCAGGCCCAGCAGTTCCTGCTGCGGTCCCCTGATCCTCATTGATCAACGGGATATATCCTTCCGGGATATAGTTAAGTGGCATGCCCTAGGGATGATCTTTCGAAATTTTGTACCTAGGATCAGACCTTTCCACTATGGGCATTGAGGTGATCTCTGAGATCACAGTCCTTTGTAGCTGAGCTTCTGCCATGGCTTGCATGTCGTTATGAAGCTTTTTCATATCCTCTCTCAGAGCGTCGATCTCTTCTCTCAACTCTCTGTTCTCTTCCTCGAGATCATCCATCTTTTTCTGACGATTGGCCAGAGTATTGTACGAATGAGACAGTTTGACTCTAGAACCGAGACACAAACGTGAGATTCGTAAGTAAGAAGAATACGTGACATGAGAATGATGAATGCAAAGATTATATTAATTGTGTTTTTTTTTTGTTTAATCAAAATAAACTTCGACAATTAGATTTCAAATATCAAACAGTGGGGAAACCCCATTTTATTGAATTCAAAGGATTGCGAAAATAGAAATACAGTAGATTACAAGGTGCAGAAACAGAAACCTAAGCTAAGGGGTCCCGAGTCCTCTCTGGGGAGAAACCGGGTGCTGATTCTGGTACTTTCTTTTTCTTGGACCGGGGCTCTTGGGCCGTTGTCGGGTTGCCATTCCTTTGCCAAGTGAACGGAACGAGCAAATTCCTTTGGTCATCCTGATTATCGACAACATGTTGCTCTAAAATCTCGATCAGAGCATTCTTATCTTTCGGCAGCCACTGTATTTTGGTACACTCTACATTGAGGGTGCGGTATTTGTTCTTCCAAGACCTCCTCTCCTGTTGAACTTTGTTGAGAGTAACCTGAAGTTTTTCCGTTTCAGTCATGAAGTACATGACAAATTCTCTCGGCGGAAGAACTCTGTGACGAGGATAAGGCATCTTTAGCTTGAGAGCTCTTGTTTGTACCCAGTGGAGATAAGGCTCCACCGAGACACAGTCCGGTTTTCCTAGAGACTCTCGTCCTTTCTTATGAACATGTTTCCAAACGTGCACTATTTCCATCTTTAGTGCCCTGTCATTTTATCCTTCTTTGAAGAAAAGACCCTCCAGATGAGCATTACGCGGGACATGCCTCATCGGGTATCCAAATTGACGACGAACCAATACTGGATGGTAGTTGATTCCTCCCTTAGTTCCTATGAGGGGTACGTTGGGGAAGTTTCCACAATGGTCAATGACCCTGATCCCGTCATAAGTCCTATTGCACCAATCTATGTCAGAGTTGGTGAGGGACATGATTTTGTGCGACCAACGCAAGGCACTCTTATGATCCCAAAACGCAGCAGACTTGGGTAAATAGAAGATAAACCATTTGTATAGCAGGGGTACACAGCATGTGATCATCCCTCCGCTGTACAAATTGCTTAAGTGTACAGAATGATACGCATCTGCGAGCAAAGTTGGCACAGGGTTTCCAATGAGAAAAACCTTAATGGCGTCGAAATCGACGAAGCTATTAATGTTGGGAAACAGAAATAACCCGTAGGTGAGTATGACAAAGATGCTTTCAAAAGCAGTCATGTTCCCTATACTAGCAAAGTACAGAGCCTTCTTTGTTACGAACTGGGCTGGGAGCCCACCCTTGGTGGTCATGTGAGTCTTGATTTCTGACTCATCCAAATAGATTGCTCTTGCAATGGTTTGATCTTTTGGAATTTATTCCAGTCCAGAAAAAGGAGCTTGATCAGTAATGTGTAAATCGGTTAGGTGAGAATACTCCTCCAGCGTTGGTGCGAGCTGGTAATCCGGGAATATGAAACAGTGATAGACCGGATCGTAAAACTGAATGAGTGCCTCCATGATTCTTTCAATCACATGGACTCTTAACAGAGGTAGCAGACCTCCGTACTTGGCTCTGAAAGCTTTAGGGTTAGTGATCATCCTCGCTAATCCTCTCAAATCCTCTAGTTTTGGAACCCTGAAGGTATACTTATGAGTTCTTCTTCTACCGAAGTCCATGAGCGCAATCTTTTTCTCTGTCATTTGCAATCATTGTCTTAGTTTAATTTGAAAAAGAGAGACTAGAAGAGAAGTTTTTCTTTGATGTAATGTTTTTTAGATGAATGCATGAATGCAACACACAAAAACATAGAAAAAACATGGGGTCAAAGGGTCGGTGTGATGAAGTCAAGGCTCTACCCCCCCCCCCCCCCCCCAAAGGTTTATACTAGTGATTTTTGTACCTGTCTCTCAAAATCATCAGTTCTTGTCGAGAAAACACCAGCGGGCCGGGAACCGTGCTAGGTGATATTTTTCAAAGAACCATCAGAAGAGGGTAGTATCGCGTGACAACCATTTCCAATAGTTTTCGCACTACTAAAAGAGGTTTTTCCTAGGTGTATACTGAATCTTTCCACATGCGGCATCACACGCATTCCCATTAGCAGAAAAATAATCACAGATATCAATTAGGAAAAGTAGTATATATATTTGTCCTAAAGTCCTAGACTTTAAAGAGCTATGAATCCTATGTTCCTGACAAAAATGGCTCCCCGACGGAGTCGCCATTCTGTGGTACCTTCCCAACTTTAAAGGTTTTGACCTAAGAACTTAGTGAAGTAAAAAAAAGTCCTATCCTAGTGAAATTCCCAAAAAAAAGAAAGAAAGAAAGAAAGGAAAAGGCCCCACGGTGGGGGCCACTTTTCTGTAGCGAGC
Source organism: Lathyrus tuberosus (assembly GCA_022829125.1). Lineage (NCBI taxonomy): Eukaryota > Viridiplantae > Streptophyta > Magnoliopsida > Fabales > Fabaceae > Lathyrus > Lathyrus tuberosus. The sequence continues at coordinate 2,018,384 of JALAZF010000664.1, read as the reverse complement.
GATTTTGGACGTGGTTCTTAAGCACTGTCGCTATGAGGTTACTACAGGTCAATTCTTTTTCTATCTTATTGAGCTGACTAAGGAAGGGAAATAGATGTCTCCAATTAACCCTGCTTGCATACTGAGTTTAAATAGCGGCCTGTTAGGTTACGTCTAGAACTGAGTAAGTGTTTACCCGCTTTCATTTACCGCTTTCATATGTATATAATTGTATTGTGGGGCTGTTTCACTGTAAGTCTTCTTTCATAAACTCATATCGACTGTGTAATACTAGTATAGATATTTAGAGTTTCCCCGGCAACTACGTCTAGAACTAGACAAAACCTCGTTTCCTTACATCAATTTTAGATAACTAGATCTAAGGAATCTCCCCCCTTTGAACAATTCATATACAGAAGGCCAATGTTCCAAGTGAAACCCCTTCTGGAACTGTTCATCAGCCTCCTCTTGGGCTTAGTGCAAGGACCCAAAGGCTTCCTAAAAGCATCCCCGCTTCCTCTTGGGCATTGTACAAGGACCCGTCGGCTTCTTAGAAGTTTTCACAGCCTCCTCTTAGGCTTCGTATAATAATTCTTCCTCCGGGAAGATAGCCTCCTCTTTGGCTTTGTACAAATTATCCCTCGGCTTCTTAAAAGTTTCCAGCCTCCTCTTGGGCTTCGTACAAATTGTCCCAACGACCTCTTAAAGGTATAGGAATAGAAATTAGTCATCTTAATAGAACAGTCTTTCAAAGAGTCTAGATCTTTCTACCACAAATGTACTATTTCTCTTAAGCATAGTACAAAAGATAAAACTCTAGACTTGGACAGTCTAATCTCCTTGAGTCTCAAAGACATTCTCAAGTTCCTTTCAAAAATGGGAAGAACACCCGTAGACTTGGACAGTCTCAAAACCCTCTGGATTCCCTGTTTCCTTAAAGAACAAGAAATAATCCCGATCCTCAGATCAAATCCATGAGTACCACATTACCCATATAAGAACTGATTTTCTCTTTATCCATACTGGACCTGTCACTCAACTGAAACAGTCACCAGCACCATAGACTCCTCTTAGGCTTTGTACAAATGATTCTCCCCAGCGGAGCTAACCTTTTCACACTCTCTTGTTGAGTATAAAAGATTCTCTTGTTGAATCACCCTTTAGCCTCCATCTCGGACTTCGTACGAGATACCAAAACACTCTCTTGTTGAGTATAAAAGATCCTCTTGTTGAATTACCCTTTAGCCTCCATCTCGGGCTTCGTACGAGATACCAAAACACTCTCCTGTTGAGTATAAAAGACTCTCTTGTTGAGTCAAACCCCTTTAGCTTCCGTCTTGGGCTTCATACAAGACACACAAAAAGACTCTCTTGTTGAGTCAAACCCTTTTAGCCTCAATCTTGGGCTTTGTACAAGACAGAAAGAACATTTTCCCCGGAAAAGTCAACCTTTCAGCCTCCTCTTAGGCTTTGTATAAGGATATCCCCCGTTCGATTCAATCAACCTTTTAGCATCAAAGTCATGCCTTGCTCACAACATACAAACATCAACAATTCCTCCTTAGAGATAACAAATTCCCTCTCAGTTAGGAACCCTTTAGCTTCATATCTTGGGCTTTGAGCAAGATACAAATAGACTCTTTAGCTTCACATCTTGGGCTTCGAACAAGATACAAATCACATTTAGCTTCACGTCTTGGGCTTTGAACAAGACACCAAAAACAACTTTTTTTTCCTCCCATAGAATAGGAGGAACTACGATCGCTTTGATTTCCCTATCCCGGGAATACGTAGGCATAAGATTGAAAAATCTTAGCTAGCACACTAATCAAAAACCCAAAATCCCATATATCAACCGAAGAGCATCAGTCCCAACACCCTACCCAGACACTGTTTTCAACAAAATAACCCCAAAGGGAGAACCCCCTATTTTGATAGCATCTGTAAATCAACAGTTTTGATTGTTTAACCTTAGTTTGCAAGCAGGATTAATTGGAGACATCTATTTCCCTTCCTTCATCAGCTTTAATAGGATAAAAAATGAATTGAACTGTAGTACCCAAGCAATAGTGCTTCGAAACCACAAAAATCGTGCTACAATAGTTTGACTCTAGAATCGAGATACAAACGTGAGATTCGTAGGTAAGAAGAATGCGTTTACACGATAATGATGAATGATATGCAATGATTATATTAATTATATGTTTTTGTTTATTCAAAGTAAACTTCGACAATTAGATTGCAAATATCAAACTGTGGGGAAACCCCATTTTATTGAATTCAAAGGATTTCGGAAATGGAAATACAGTCGATTACAAAGTGCTGAAAAAGGAAACCTAAACTAATGGATCCTGAGTCCTCTCTGAGGAGAGATCAAGTGCTCGTTCTGGTGCTTTCTTTTTCTTTGACCGGGGCTCTCCAGCCGTTGTCGGGTTGTCATTCCTTTGCCAAGTGAAAGGAGCGAGCAAATTCCTTTGGTCATCCTGATTTTCTACAGTATGTTGCTCTAAAATCTCAATCAGAGCGTCTTTTTCTCTTAACAGCTGCTGTATTTTCTTGCACTCTACATTGAGAATACGGTACTTATTCCTCCAAGACCTCTTCTCCTGCTGAATTTTGCTGAGAGTAACCTGAAGTTTTTCCGTCTCAGACATAAAATAAAGGGCAGAGTCCCTTAATGGAAGAACTTCCTGACGAGGGTAAGGCATCCTCAGCTTGAGAGCTCTAGTTTGTACCCAGTGGAGATAAGGCTCCACTGAGACACAGTCTAGTTTTCCTAGAGACTCTCGTCCTTTCCTATGAACGTGTTTCCAGGCATGTACTATTTCCGTTTTTAGTGCTCTGTCATTTTCTCCTTCCTTGAAGAAAAGACCTTCCAGATGAGCATTACGTGGGACATGCCTCATTGGGTACCCAAATTGACGACGAACTAACACTGGATGATAGTTGATTCCTCCCTCAGTTCCTATAAGGGGTACATTTGGGAAATTTCCACAACGGTCAATGATTCTGATCCCGTCGTAGATTCGATTATACCAATCGATGTCAGAGTTGGTAAGAGACATGATTCTCTGCGACCAATGTAAAGTATTCTTTTGATCCCAAAATGCAGCAGACTTTGGCAAATGGGAAGTGAACCATTTGTAAAGCAGGGGTACACAACACGTGATCATTCCTCCGCTGTATAAATTCCTTAAGTGTACCGAATGATACGCATCTGTGAGTAAGGTTGGTACAGGATTTCTAATCAGGAAAATCTTAATGGCGTTGATATCTACGAAGTTATCGATGTTGGGAAACAAAAATAACCCGTAGGTGAGCAAAAAAAATAAGCTCTCGAAAGCGGCCACCTTCCCTATACTAGTAAAGTACAGGGCTTTCTTTGTTAAGAACTGGGTTGGCAAACCTTGGATGCCACCCTTAGTGGTCATGTGAGTCCTGACTTCTGACTCGTCCAAATATATTGCTCTTGCAATGGTTTGATCCTTTGGAATTTCTTCCAGTCCAGAAATGGGAGACTAATCAGTGATATGCATATCAGTCAAGTGAGAATACTCCTCCAGTGTTGGTGCTTGCTGATAATCCGGGAATGTGAAATAGTGATAAACCGGATCGTAGAACTGGATTAATATGGACAGGATTCCTTCAATTACATGGACCCTTAATAGAGACAGTAGTCCTCCATACTTGGCTCTGAAAGCCTCGTGGTTGGTGATCATTCTCACCAAACCTCTCAAATCCTCCAACTTTGGAACCTTGAAGGTGTACTTATGAGTTTTCCTTCTACCGAAATCCATTAGCGCAATCTCCTTTCTCTGACATTTGCAATCATTGTCTTAGTTTAGTTTGAAAAAGAAAGACTAGAAAAGAAGATTTTTCCTTGTTTTAATGTTTTTTAGATGAATGCATGAATGAAGCACACAAAAACATAGAAAAAACATGGGGTCAAAGGGTCGGTGTCATGAAGTCAAGGCTCTACCCCCCCCCCCCCAAAGGTTTATACTGGTGATTTTTTTGTACCTGTCCGCAAAATCATTTACCCCTCTGGGATAACAACAGCAAACGGATCGCCAACGAGCTGATGTATCCTAGAGTGATCTCAGATGAGGGTAGTATCGCGTGACGACTATTTTCGATAGCTTCCGCACTACAAAATGGCTTAAGTCTGCTAAAAACCTCAGCTTCTCAGATAACCCAGTCGACCACACTACTTTCAATAACCGAAGTCATTTAGGGAATGTATCTACAAAGGGAGTCTCCATTGAGTTTGATGGTCGATCGGGGCCTCTTAACTGGAATTCACTCCTAGTAAGATTACCCGCATTGCCATCACTTATCTTAGGTGTATACTCAATCTTTCCACATGCGGCATCACACGCATTCCCATTAGCAGAAAAATAAACACATATATCATTTAGGAAAAGCAGTATATATATATTTGTCTTAATCATCCTAGACCTCTAGTCTTATGATCCTAACAGACAATGACTCCCCATCAGAGTTGCCATTTCTGTGATACGAATTTAGAGCTTCAACCAGAGGGATAAGAGGGACAAGAAAACCTTGAGAGCCCCACGGTGCGCGCAATTTTTCTGTAGCGAGCGATTTTGGACGTGGTTCTTAAGCACTGCCACTCTGGGGTACTACAGGTCGATTCATTTTTTATCCTATTGAATCTGATGAAGGAAAGGAAATAGATGTCTCTAATTAACCCTGCTTGCATACTGAGTTTGAACAACGGTCTGTTCGGTTATAGATGCGGTTTAGACCGTGGGCCTCTCTCTGCTTATTTTGCTAAGAACATAGTGTGACGGGATCATGCTATTTGGTAGGATGTTAGGACTGATGCTTTTCGATTGATGTGTGAAGGTATGGGATTTTGGGTTTTTGATTAGTGTGCTCGCTAAGATTTTTTTTTATTCTTATGCCTACATATTCCCACTTGATGAAACAGGGAAATCAGAGCGATCGTAGTTCCTCCTATTCTATGGGAGGAAAATGGTTGTTTTTGGTGTCTTGTTCAAAGGCCAAGACGGGAAGCTAAAGGGAGTATATGTATCTTGTTCAAAGCCCAAGACGTGAAGCTGAAGGGTCTATTTGTATCTTGTTCAAAGCCCAAGATATGAAGCTAAAAGGTTTTGACTGAGAGAGAATTCGTCATCTCTAAAGAGGAGTTGTTGATGTTTGTATACTGTGGCGAGGCACAACTTTGATGCGAAAAGGTTGATCGACTCAACCGGGGTTTTCCTTATACAAAGCCTAAGAGGAGGCTATTGACCCAACAAAGATGGTATTTTTATGTGTCTCGTACGAAGTCCGAGATAGATGCTAAAGGGTTTTGACTCAACAAGAGAGTCTAGAGGTTGTTTGACTCAATGAGAGAGTCTTTCTATACTCAACAAGAGAGTGTTCTTATCTGTCTTATACGAAGCCTAAGACGAAGGCTAAAATAAGGGTTTTACTCAACAAGAGAGTGTGGGGAGAATCATTGTACAAAGCCCAAGAGGAGGCCAAAAGGTTGTGTTGACCCAACAAGAGGATCTTTTATACTCAACAAGAGAGTGTTTTGGTATCTCGTACGAAGCCCGAGATAGAGGCTAAAGAGGTTTGTGATCGACCCAACAAGACAGTCTTGACCAGGTGATTGACTCAACAAGGGAGTCTTTTATACTCAACAAGAGAGTGATTTGTATCTCGTACGAAGCCTGAGATGGAGGCTAAAAAGGGTTGACTCAATAAGAGAGTCTTTTATACTCAACAAGAGAGTGATTTGTATCTCGTACGAAGCCCGAGATGGAGGATAAATGGGGGTTGACTCAACAAGAGAGTCTTTGTATCTCGTACGAAGCCCGAGATAGAGGCTGAAAAGTGATTGGTGACTGTTTCAGTCGAGTGATAGGTCCAGTATGTTATAAAATAGAAAATTAGTTCTTATAAAGAGACTGATTCCATGTGGGGTTGTACTTTGGTACTGATCAAAAGACCACGGTTATTTCCTGTTCTTTAAGGAAATGAGAAATCCAAAGGGTATTGAGACCATTTAAGTCTACTGGTGTTTGAGAAGTAGATTCTCAGATAGCGAAGGCATGTTGTATGATGCCTGAATGAAGGCTGGAAGGTTAAGGTATGAAGGTCTAGACTCTTTTGAAAGATTGTTCATTTAAGATGACTAGTTTCTGTTCCTGTACCTTTAAGAGGCCGTCGGGACAATTTGTACAAAGCCCAAGAGAAGGCAGAAAAACTTTTAAGAAGCCGAAGGGACAATTTGTACGAACCCCAAGAGGAGGCTATCTTCACGGAGGAAGAATCATTATACAAAGCCTAAGAGGAGGCTGTGAAAACTTCTAAGAAGCCAACGGGTCCTTGTGAAACGCCCAAAAGGAGGCGGGGATGCTTTTAAGAAGCCCGTGGGTCCCCCAAATCCTGAGAAGTTCAAGACAGGCTATTCATAGAGAATAGATCAAACCAGGAAAGTTCGAGAATTTAGAAGAAACTCAAGAGATGCCATTCACGGAGAAAAGATCATCTCTAGGGAATTAGAGTGTCTTTGACAATTTCTAAGGAGGACAGCCAAAGAGAAGACTGTATCTGGTGCTCCTATTGGGGATCTAGTCTTATCTATTTTTAAGAGTGATCAGTGGGGCTTTACCTAGTGCTAGACGTAGTTGCCGGGGAAGACTCTAAATAGTTATACTAGTATTACACGGTATATAAAGTATGTGAAAGAAGACTTACAGTGAGCAGCCCCACAATACAGTTATATATATATATATATATATATATATATATATATATATATATATAAGCGGATAAAGAAAGCGGGTAAACACTTACTCGGTTGTAGAGCTTCCATGCTGTTTTGTAAGTTGTTCAACAAAGAAAGCTTTGATAACAATATTATATTCAAAGCCAAAGGAGAAAGTGCTTTGAAAAGATTGTTGGGGCTTACAGCTCAAGGAGAGGCCCAAGGTTTTATCAGTGATTGTACTGTTGTTCTAAATTTGTACAGAGGGACTTATACAATTGACTGGGGCCCAAAAAGGTTTTCTGTACAAAGGGATGGGTCTTACACTCTCTCAAGAGGCCCAAAAGTATTTTTATATACAAGTGATGGGGCTTTCAACTCCAGGAGAGGCCCAAAGTTTTATTTGTTTGAAAATGGCGATCGCGCCGAGGTTTTTTGAAAATACAGTGGGTCTTATACAATAACTGAGACCCAAAAAGTGGTGTATTTACAAAGGGATTGGGTCTTACACTCTATTAGAGGCCCAAAAGGTTTTTGTATAAGATATGGGGCTTACAACTTAAGGAGAGACCCAAGGTTAAAAACAACGATCGCACCGTTATTTTGAAAACTGTACCGGGACTTATACAATGACTGAGGCCCAAAATGTTTTAGGTACAGGGGGGATTGGGTCTTACACTCTATTAGAGGCCCAAAGTGTTTTTAAAAGAATTGATGAGGGTTGAATTAATCAAAACCCTAATTTGTTTCCAAAATGTATTTTAATTGAATAAAAAATTCAATTAAAATGATCAATATTGTTTAACATGTGGAAAACAAATTGTGATCTTGGATTAATGTTCCAAAAATCATGTTTTGACCTACAAAATGATTAAAAATCATTAAAATTTGCAAAATCAAGAAGGAAAAAATATTTTAAATGTCAAAAATAATTAAAATATTAATTCTTGGTAAAAATATCAATTATATGAAATAAATAATATTTTTGGGATTTTTTGGTAAAATAAAATATTTTAACATTTTTGTGAATTATTAAAAAAAGAATCAACTCAAAATCATTAAAACTTAAAGAGAAATTAATTTTTGAATCAATTAAATAAAATCACAAAATTCAAATATTCAAATATTTGAAAAAGGGCGCCAAGAACATGGCAAGAACACGCGCCCTTCCTCTGTTTCTGCAGATTTGCGTTTTCTATCCAATCTCACTGAATACTTGATTATATCATGCAATCTACATATCAATCTACTCGTTTCAACCTCACGATCATGTCTATGGTCTTTAATTTCATTTATTTTAAGCATGAAATAAGAAATCAAAGAGAAACCTCAAGAACCCTAAATTCTGCATGAAGGTTCAGAAATTCCACACACGATTCAAATAATGTAATTGATTGAGGGAAAACACTCTATCCATGATTATGAACATATGGCCAAATTATTGTGTAGCAAAAAATGCATGGATCATAGAGTTAGAAGAGCTCATGCTCACCTCTTGCAGCTGGTGATCGTGTTTTTGGTTAGAGGTGTTACAACTAGGTTCCAATAATCTGGATAGCTTCCCTAGGTGCCATGGATTGTGTCTGGATGCTTGGAGTGGATTGAAATGATCTGGAACTTGATTTGGCACCTCAACTGGAAATCTGTCAAAAGCTTGAGCAATTGGCTGGTGATTTTTTTATTTTGGTGTTCCAGATGTTATGTGAGTGTTTGGATCACTTTTATATGGTGTTTATGAGGTGTGTGGGTGATTGGTTTGATTGGAATTGCTCTCAAACTCAAAACCCGATAGTGACTTGCTTTGGAAGGAAAATTTGGAGTGAAAGAAGAGATTTTGAGGAAAGCATCTGTTTGATGGCTTTGGTGTACTCAAACTGCTCACAAATGAGCTCTATTTATAGTAGAGCAAGTTTGTTTTGCAAGGAATATTGAATGGCAACTGCTGCATAGGTTTGTCCAATGTTGAGCAATGAGAATCCAAGTCTCCTCTAGCCATTGACTAGAGGTTAGGGCACAGGCTGCTGGTTCCCTTGGTCTTGGATAAGTCTTGACTGAATTCAGTTGGGAGAGGCTCAGTCCATGCCACATTGATGCATCCATTAAATGCTCTAATCAAAAATTGGAGTCCTGTCCCTCTTTTAGGCATTTCTAGGTTTAGCATGCTACTTCTTGTTCCAAGGACTTTGGAGGCTTGGATCAGTGTTTGCCCCCTTTAGATTTGATCCTCAGATGTGCCCAAAGTGATGACAAGGCTTGGAATTATCTTATTTTTCCAAATCGAGCCAAAGTGTAAAATTCTGCCTAGCCATGACAGTTGCATCAAGGCATGTTGCAGCTGTCATAACTCTTAGCTCAAGTGGAATTTCATGGGGTTCTTGGCCATTTTGGAAAGCCCTCATATGATACAACATGTGTGTGATCATAGTTGGTTTTGATAATTTTTGGATCCAAGTGAAAAATTCCCCTACATTTGGAAAAAAGTGAAGGCAGATTCTGACTTAGTGAAAATTTCACTAAGTGTTGGAAAAAAGTGACATTTTCACTTTTTGTGATTTTGATCATTCCATAACTCAAAATCCATAATGAACTAGAATGAGGTGTAGTTGAAGCTTTTGTAGAGGGTAATGAGAGCTACAAATTCAGCTTTGGATGGGGAAAAATGGCCTTGTGGTTTAGGAGTTATGATCCTCCAAAGTTGGTACCCTTGCCACTTTATTCCATAACTTAGAAAAATTTATAAGTTTTTATGGTTACCCCCTTTTACAAGTTATCCCACTTTTCTTGATTTTTGTTGATGAATGATGATTCCAATCATACATTAACATCATTTTGGGGTCAAAGAACCATATTTGTGAAAATTTTCAAAAAGTCAAAGTTTGACTTTTGTGCACAGTTGACTTTTTATCAGATGAATTCCAAACTGTGCGATCCTTTATGAAATCAAGTCCTTGACCTAAATCAAATTTGATGGATTGATTTCATAGGTGTTATAGGGTATATTGGATCATGCCGTAGTGTTTGGGAGCATGTCCTGGTTAAAAGTCAAAGCTACAGTTGACTTTTTCACGCGAAACCCTAACTGTGAGTCAGATGAAAATGAAACTTGTGCATCAAGCTTCTTAGGTCAATCCATTGTTGTAAATGGATCAATGTAGTGTGTTAGGGACCCTCAAATCATCTCTTGAGGTCTTGGCTCATCTTTTGTCCCCAAAGTCAACTTAGGGGTGAATTAGGTCAAGAAACCCTAATTCCTGATTTTTGGTGTATGCATCCCCTGAGGAGAAATTGACTTGATGATTGGGTCCATAAGTCTCTTGGAGTATTTTAGGTCATGCTTTGAAGCATTGGCTCATGCCCAGAGGAAAATTTCCATCTGGAGGCCCTGGTCGACCAAAACCCTAATTTGGTGGCACTGGCGATCTTAAGGCTTAATCCACCCAGAATGTTGCAGCCTTGTGCCTAATCCTTGAGGTGGGAGTCCTCTTGATCCATTGGGGATGTTTGAGAGGCTAGAAAAGTTAAAGATCATGTCATTCCTTGATTGATCCTTTGTCTAAGAGCTCTGAGAGGACTTTAAACCCTAAGTTCTAATTGTAGGGAATGCTCACCCATCTTTGGGGAGACTGGCGAGGCATGATGATACATCCATATTGTGGTGATGATTTGCACAATGATGGGAAATCTTAGTGGTCAAAATTTGGGGTATGACAACGGTATCCTGATGGCCTTTGTTGAGAGATGGCACCCTGAGACATCCTCATTCCATCTACCGTACGGAGAGATCACGATCACACTCGACAAAATCTCGTGCCTTTTACGTCTACCGATCACGGGTACCCTTCTCCGTCACGGTAGGATGTCGAAGGGGGACGCGATGGAGATGCTGATTTAGGAGCTTGGGGCTACCCCAGAGGAGGCACTTGTGCAGGTGACACAGTTGAGAGGCGCACACGTCCAGTTCTCCTTTCTGACACACAGATTTAGTGTGGCGCTTACAGAGGCAGGACAGATAGTAGGTGATCCAGTTGAGGTGGCAATCCACAGGCAGCGTGCCCTGAGATGCTACTACTTGTTTTTGCTCGGCACGCAGGTCTTTATGGACACCAGTGCCTATTATGTTGATGTTGTCTACCTCAGGTACCTTTTGGATCAAACAGAGACCCATACGTACAATTGGGGGACGGTTGCGCTGGCATACACCTATGCTAGGCTCTCCGATGGTTGCCTCTGGGCATCCAAGACTGTGGCAGGCAGCTGTACGCTATACGTGGTAACAATCTAATATTCTAAGTGATTTTTTCATTTCTTTTCTTTCTATATTCATTATAATGTTTGACACCCATGTTATGTTTTCCATTTTAGACGTGGATTTTACAGCACTTTCCCAACATTACTGGTTGGGGGAGTGTCGACGGGTACACTGAGGATATGCCACGTGGTGCTGCATTTCTCCTGCTCAGAGGGAACTGTAGCGAGTGATTTTTGGACGTGGTTCTTAAGCACTGCCGCTCTGGGGTACTACAGGTCGATTCATTTTTTATCTTATTAGAGCTGATGAAGGAAGGGAAATAGATGTCTCTAATTAACCCTGCTTGCATACTGAGTTTGAACAGCGGTCTGTTAGGTTACAGATGCGGTTTAGATTATGGGCCTCTCTCTGCTTATTTTGCTAAGAACATAGTGTGACGGGATCATGCTATTTGGTAGGATGTTAGGACTGATGCTTTTCGATTGATGTGTGAAGGTATGGGATTTTGGGTTTTTTGATGAGTGTGCTCGCTAAGATTTTTTCAATCTTATGCCTGCGTATTCCCGTTTGACGAAACAGGGAAATCAGAGCGATCGTAGTTCCTCCTATTCTATGGGAGGAAAAAGTTGTTTTGGTGTCTTGTTCAAAGCCCAAGACGTGAAGCTAAAAGGTTGAGTATTTGTGTCTTGTTCAAAGCCCAAGATTGAAGCTAAAATGTGGTTTTATCTTGTTTAAAGCCTAAGATGTGAAGATAAAGGGTATTAGACTTTAGAGAGAATTTGTAATCTCTAAAGAGGAGTTGTTGATGTTTGTATACTGTGGCGAGGCATAACTTTGATGCTAAAAGGTTGATTGACTCAGCCGGGGTTTTTCTTTATACAAAGCCTAAGAGGAGGCTATTGGACCAACAAGAGGGTGTTTTTATGTGTCTCATACGAAGCCCGAGATAGAGGCTAAAAAGGGTTGACTCAACAAGAGAGTTTTTGTATCTCATATGAAGCTCGAGATGGAGGCTGAAAAGTTGATGGACTCAACAAGAGAGTCTTTTATACTCAACAAGAGATTTTTTGTATCTCGTATGAAGCCTGAGATGGAGGCTGAAAAAGGTGGTTGACTCAACAAGAGAGTCTTTTATACTCAACAAGAGAGTGTTTTGGTATCTCGTACGAAGCCCGAGATGGAGGCTAAAGAGGTTTGAATCAACAAGAGAGTCTTTTATACTTAACAAGAGAGTGATTTGTTGTTTCGTACGAGGCCCGAGATTGAGGCTAAAAGTGTTTGACCCAACAAGAGAGTCTTTTATTCTCAACAAGAGAGTGTGGGGAGAATCATTGTACAAAGGCCAAGAGGAGGCCAAAAGGTGTGTTGACCCAACAAGAGGATCTTTTATACTCAACAAGAGAGCGTTTTTGTATTTCGTACGAAGCCCGAGATGGAGGCTAAAGAGGTTGGTGACTGTTTCAGTTGAGTGACAGGTCCAGTATGTTATATAAAAGAGAAAATTAGTTCTTATAAAGAGACTGATTCCAGGTGGAGTATTGAGACCATTCAAGTTTACTGGTGTTTGAGAAGTAGATTCTCAGATAGCGAAGGCATGTTGTATGATGCTTGAATGAAGGCTGGAATGTTAAGGGATGAAGGTCTAGACTCTTTTGAAAGACTGTTTTATTAAGATAACTAGTTTCTGTTCCTATACCTTTAAGAGGTCGTAGGGACAATTTGTACAAAGCCCAAGAGAAGGCAGAAAACTTCTAAGAAGCCGAAGGGACAATTTGTACGAAGCCCAAGAGGAGGCTATCTTCGCGGAGGAAGAGTCATTATAGAAATCCTAAGAGGAGGCTATGAAAACTTCTAAGAAGCCGACGGGTCCTTGTAGAACGCCCAAGAGGAGGCGGGGATGCTTTTAAGAAGCCTGTGGGTCCCCAAACCCCGAGAAGTTCAAGACAGGCTATTCACAGAGAATAGATCAAGCCAGGAAAGTCCTAGAATTTGGAAGAAACTCAAGAGATGTCATTCACGGAGAAAAGATCGTCTCTGGGGAGTTAAAGTTTCTTTGAAAATTTCTAAGGAGGACAGCCGAAGAGAAGACTGTATCTGGTGCTCCTATAGGGGATCTAGTCTTGTCTATTTCTAAGAGTGATCAACAGGGCTTTACCTAGTGCTAGACGTAGTTGCCGGGGAAAACTTTAAATAGCTATACTATTATTACACGGTATATAAAGTATGTGAAAGAAGACTTACAGTGAGCATCCCCACAATACAGTTATATATATATATATATATATATATATATATGAAAGCGGATAAAGAAAGCGGGTAAACACTTACTCGGTTGTAGAGTTTCCATGCTATTTTGTTAGTTTGTTCAACAAAGAGAGCTTTGATAGCAATATTATATTCAAAATCAAAGGAGAAAATGCTTTGAAAAGATTGTTGGGGCTTACAGCTCAAGGAGAGGCCCAAGGTTTTATCAGTGATTGCACTGTTGTTTTGAATTTGTACAGAGGGACTTATACAAGTGACTGGGGCCCAAAAAGGTTTTCTGTACAAAGGTATGGGTCTTACACTCTCTCAAGAGGCCCAAAGATTTATTTTTATACAAGTGGTGGGGCTTACAGCTCAAGGAGAGGCCCAAGGTTTGATTTTAAACTGGCGAGCGCGCCGAGATTTTCTTTTAACGCAGAGGGACTTATACAATATCGGAGGCCCAAAATGATTTTGGTTAAAAGGGGTTTGGGTCTTACACTTTATTAGAGGCCCAAAGGTTTTTTGTACAAGATATGGGGTTTACAACTCAAGGAGAGGCCCAGGGTTTAAAACTAACGATCGCACCGTTATTTTGAAAACTGTACCGGGACTTATACAATGACTGAGGCCCAAAAAGGTATAGGTACAAAGCGGGATTGGGTCTTACACTCTATTAGAGGCCCAATGTGTTTTTAAGAGGTTTGATGAGGGTTGAATTAATCAAAACCCTAATTTGTTTCAAAAATGTATTTTAATTGAATAAAAAATTCAATTAAAATGATCAAAATTGTTTAACACGTGGAAAACAAATTGTGATCTTGGATTAATGTTCCAAAAATCATGTTTTGACCTACAAAATGATTAGAAATCATTAAATTTTGCAAAATCAAGAAGGAAAAAGTATTTTGAATGTAAAAAACAATTAAAATATTAATTCTTGGCAAAAACATCAATTATATGAAATAAAGAATATTTTTGGGATTTTTTGGAAAATAAAATATTTTAATATTTTTGTGAATTATTAAAAAAAGAATCAACTCAAAATCATTAAAAATCAGAGAGAAATTAATTTTTGAATCAATTAAATAAAATCACAAAATTCAAATATTCAAATATTTGAAAAAGGGCGCCAAGAACATGGCAAGAACACGCACCCTTCCTCTGTTTCTGCAGATTTGTGTTTTCTATCCAATCTCACTGAATACTTGATTATATCATGCAATCTACATATCAATCTACTCGTTTCAACCTCATGATCATGTCTATGATCTTTAATTTCATTTATTTTAAACAAGGAATAAGAAATCAAAGAGAAACCTCAAGAACCCTAAATTCTGCATGAAGGTTCAGAAATTCCACACACGATTCAAACAATGCAATTGATTGAGGAAAAACACTCAATGCATGATTATGAACATATGGCCAAATTATTGTGCAGCAAAAAATGCATGGATCATAAAGTTAGAAGAGTTCATGCTTACCACTTGCAGCTGGTGATCGTGTTTTGTGTTAGAGGTGTTACAACTAGGTTCCAATGATGTGGATAGTTTCCCTAGGTGCCATGGAGTGTGTCTGGATGCTTGGAGTGGATTGAAATGATCTGGAACTTGATTTGGTACCTCAACTACAAATCTGTCAAAGGCTTGAGCAATTGGCTGGTGATTTTGTGATTTTGGTGTTCCAGATGTTATGTGAGTGTTTGGACCACTTCTATGTGATGTATGTGAGGTGTGTGTGTGATTGGTTTGATTGGAATTGCTCTCAAACTCAAAACTCGATAGTGACTTGCTTTGGAAAGCAAAATTAGAGTGAAGAAGGAGATTTTGAGAAAAGCATCTATTTGATAGCTTTGGTGTAGTCAAACGGATCACAAATGAACTCTATTTATAGTAGAGTAAGTTTGTTTTGCAAGGAATAGTGAATAGCAACTGCTGCATAGTTTTGGCCAATATTGAGCAATGAGAATCCAAGTCTCCTCAAGCCATTGACTAGAGGTTAGGGTACAGGCTGCTGGTTCCCTTGGTCTTGGATAAATCTTGACTGATTTCAGTTGGAAATGGCTCAGTCCATACCACCTTGGTGCATCCATTGAATGCTCCAAAACAAAATTGGAGTCTTGTCCCCTCTTTAGGGATTTCTAGGTTTAGCATGCTATTTTTGGTTCCAAAGACTTGGGAGGCTTAGGATCAGAGTTGGTTCCTCCTTGGTCCCCCCTTGAGGTGTTCAGATGGATAGAGTTGCTTTCCCTTTGCAAAATTTGAGCAAATCGAGCAAAATGCACAAATTTGCCTTGCCTTGACAGTTTTCAGCAAGGCATATTGCCATTGTCATATCTCATGGCTCAAGTGGAATTTGAAGGAGTTCTTGGCCATTTTGGAAAGCCCTCATATGATACAACAACTGTTTGATAATAGTTGGTTTTGATATCTTTTAGATCCAAGTGAAAAATCCCCCTACATTTGGAAAAAAGTAAGGCAGATTCCGACTTAGTGAAAATTTCACTAAGTGTTGGAAAAAGTGACATTTTCACTTTTTGTGATTTTGGTCATTCCATAACTCAAAATCCATGATGAATTAGAATGAGGTGTAGTTGAAGTTTTTGTAGAGGGTAATGATAGCTACAAATCTAGCTTTGGATGGGGAAAAATGGGCTTGTGGTTTAGGAGTTATGATCCTCCAAAGTTGGTACCCTTGCCACTTTGTTCCATAACTTAGAAAAATTTCTAAGTTTTTATGGTTACCCCTTTTACAAGTTATCCCACTTTTCTTGATTTTTCTTGATGAATGATGATTCCAATCACACATTAACATCATTTTTGGGTCAAAGAACCATAATTGTGAAAAATCTCAAAAAGTCAAAGTTGACTTTTGTGCACAGTTGATTTTTTATCAGATGAATTCCAAACTGTGCGATCCTCTATGAAATCAAGTCTTTGACCTAAATCAAGCTTGATGGATTGATTTCATAGGTGTTATAGGGTGTATTGAATCATGTCCCAATGTTTGGGAGCATGTCTTGGTCAAAAGTCAAAGGCACAATTGACTTTTCCCGCGAAACCCTAAATGTGGTTCTGATGAACTTGAAAATTGTTGATCAAGCTTCTTGGATCATTCCATTGTTGCAAATGGATCAATGTGGTGTATTGGAGAGCCTCAAATCTTCTCTTGAGGTCTTGGCTCATGATTTGTCCCAAAAGTCAACTTAGGGGTGAATTAGGTTAAGAAACCCTAATTCCTGATTTTTGATGAATGCATCCCCTAAAGCCAAATTGACTTGATGATTGGGTCCATGATGTTCCATTGAGCATTTTAGGTTATGCTTTGAAGCATTGGCTCATGCCCAGAGGAAAATTTCTATCTGGAGACCCTGGTCAACCAAAACCCTAATTTGGTGGCACTGGCGATCTTAAGGTTTAATCCACCTAGAATGCTACAACCTTGTGCTTGATTCTTGCTGTGGGAGTCCTCTTGATCCATTGTGGATGTTTGAGAGGTTTATACAAGTTGAATATCATGTCATTCCTTAATTGATCCTTTGTCTAAGAGCTCTGAGAGGGCCTGAAACCCTAATTTTGATTGTAGTGAATGCTCACCCATCTTTGGGGAGACTAATGAGACATAATGATACACCCATATTGTGATGATGATTTGCACAATGATGGGAAATCTTAGTGGTCAAAATTTTGGGTTTGATAGATGCCCCTATTTAATCTTCTTGGACCCGAAGGTGTGAATGGCGAAGGTATTCGGGCATTCGGGGTGCAAGAGGATTAAATATCAGAATACCCAAAAATTTTATGGTGGTTAAGAATGGTAGCTTACGCATTCATCTTCTCTTGCTAAGCAATGATGCTTAGAAAAAGTAAAAACTTCCCCTTGATCCTGGTTTCCTACCAAGGAACTGGTCTCAGTTTCTGATATAAACTTCCCCTCGATCTTGGTTTCCTACCAAGGAACTGGTCTCAGTTTCTGAAATAAACTTCCCATCAATCCTGGTTTCCTACCAAGGAACTGGTCTCAGTTTCTTTTGTCAATAAACTTTATTGACAAGAGACGTTATGTGTAGCGATTTTGCTCAAACTTCTCGCCGAATTTTCCTGGGGAGATGCCATTTGATAGAAAAATTTTGGATGTCAGAGCTGCTGGGGAACCCAGTCGTCTGAGTTGTAGAGGTGCACAAACTTCTCTGCTGGAGACGCCATTTGTCGACCCTACTAGGGAAAACGAGTCTCTTGAGAGACTGCTTTCGCTTGGGGATATTGCATCATACTTTTCTCGGAGATCTTCTCAGAGAAATGCCATATGATGTGATCCAATTTTGAGGCGCCAATGACTTTTTTGTCAACAGATTTTTTCGGAGAAAAACAGTCGCATTGTCGACTCTCTAATTAAGAGGCTTTCTCTGGGGATTTTCCTTAATCCGGAAAAGCGAAGACATCATATTCAATGGCGAAGAGTGACGTTGGCTGAAGGTTCTCTGGTTTTTCAGAGGTTCAAGTTATCAAAGTGGTGAAGGGACAACTCTAATCCAGAAATAAACTAGAGGAGAGAGATTGTTCAGACGCAACAATTCCTGACGAGGAAAGGACTGACAACTCGATTGAGAGGGCTTCTATCACTAGGGGATAAGATTGACTAGAGAGAAAGCTATGGAATATGAATGCGAATATGATGCATGATGTATGTATGTTTATGCTGACAAAACTGACGTGACATACAGACTAGTGGATGAACACGTCTGGATACTCGGCCACAATGGGAGATGAAAAGTATCACTGGTTCACGATAGCAATTCTGCCTTGCTTAAGAGAGATAGTCCCTGCGGGGAACAACCGTTGGTCGGGCTTAGGAGATAAGAACTCTGTTGGGGGGTGTCAGATGAAACATGGTCTCTGACACAAATGATCCTTCAATCAGGTGTACTGGTTTATAAGGAGTACTTTGATTCTACACTTTGAAGCTCTATTACTTCTGGCGAAGCGATCGATGTTCTTTCGATGTTCAACTGTCAAAAGAAATTGTCATCTTTATTTTAAAAGCAGAAAAAGTTTTACAAGTAAATTCATTTTTTGTTTTATTTCAAGAATCGTTGATCATATTAAAACGTCCTTTTGTAAATCTAAAACAAATGAGAATTGCAAACAAAAGCACTAGGGCTCAAATTTTATTGATAGGATGGAAATCAGCCAAGCGCGTGATTCCATAGAGTATTCACAAAGTTAGAAAATGGTAATTTACAGGGATAAGGGCTACGTTGAAACGTAACGACCGCTATCCTTCAACCAATTTTAATCCTGGGCATCCTGAGCTTCCGTCGAAGATGACCTTGACTAGAGTTTTACTGTCGGGTTACATTGGTGTACGACGCTGCTTTGACCCACTTGGTGAAGTAGTCAATGGCTACTAGAATGAACCGATGTCCATTCGAATCCTTAGGTTCAATCATGCCAATCATGTCGATTCCCCATATGGAAAAAGGCCACGGGGAAGAAAGAACTTTGAGATGCGTTGGTGGTACATGGATTTTGTCTGAGTATATCTAACACTTGTGACACTTCCTCATGTACTTGTAGCAGTCGGATTCCATGGTCAACCAGTAGTACCCTGCTCTCAGAATTTTTCTCGCCATTGTGTGTCCGTTGGCATGAGTGCCAAAGGATCCTTCATGAATTTCTTTCATCAACAAGTTTGCTTCTGGTCTGTCTACGCATCGGAGCAAGACCATGTCGAAATTTCTCTTATAGAGAGTATCACCGCTCAGAAAGAAACTGCCAGCCAGTCTTCTGAGGGTCTTTATGTCTTTCCTTAGTGCCCCAGGTGGGTACTCTTGTTTCTAAAGGAAACATTTGATATCGTGATACCAAGGTTTGTCATCTATGACTGCTCCAATCGTGAAGATGTAAGCGGGCCTTTCAAGGCGCATTATGTCGATCTTAGGTAGGTCAGTCCATTGACCTACACTAATCATGGAAGAGAGGGTGGCTAATGCATCAGCCATGTGATTCTCTTCACGAGGGATATGATGAAACTCGATTATGTCGAAGAATGGTAACAACCTTCTCACATAGTCTTTGTAAGGAATCAATCCGGATTGGTATGTGTTTCAATCTCCATTGATCTGATTGACGACCAAAGCTGAGTCGCCATATACATCCAAGTTCTTGATCCTCAAATAAATTGCTTCTTCGAGACCCATAATACAAGCTTCGTATTCCCCAATTCCGTTTCTGTAATGATTAACAGCTCCATCAAAGGTTAATCCCCATCGGGATCCTAGTTCTGGCCCTTCACTGGGTAGTGGTTCATCGCAGTCTTTCATTTTTAGATACATGACATCTTCGTCTGGGAAGTCAAATCCGACTGATTCCTGATCGCCAATCGGTTGATGAGCCAAATGATCGGCTAAAATACTCCCTTTAACAGCTTTTTGAGCATGGTATTTGATGTCGTATTCTGATAGTAGCATCTGCCAATGGACAATCCTTCCCGTGAGAGCAGGTTTTTCAAAGACATACTTGATTAGATCCATTTCGGAGATTAACCAAGTAGTGTGACGAATCATATACTGGCGAAGACGTTTAGCTGCCCAAACCAAAGCACAACAAGTTTTCTCCAGCATAGTGTACCGAGTCTCGCAGTCGGTGAATTTCTTGCTCAGATAGTATATGGCAGACTCTTTCCGTTTGGTTTCGTCTTGTTGGCCAAGTACACAACCCATTGAGTCCTCTAGGACTGTGAGGTAGATAATCAGTGGCCTTCCTTCCACTAGAGGTGACAGAATCGGCGGGTTCAACAGGTATTCCTTGATACTGTTGAAGGCGGTTTGATAGTCCTCTGTCCAAACGCAATCCTGGTTCTTTTATAGTAATTTGAAAATCGGCGCGCATGTCGCGGTCATGAGGAATATGAATCTGGAGATATAGTTCAAACGTCCCAAGAATCCTCTGACTTGTTTTTCAGTTTTCGGAGAAGGCATTTCTTGAATGGTCTTGACCTTGTAAGGATCAACCTCAATTCATTTTTGGCTGACGATGAACCCTAGCAGTTTCCCTGAACAGACACTGAAGGTGCATTTATTGGGATTTAAGCGGAGTTTATACTTTCTCAGCCGCTCGAATAGCTTTGACAGATGGGTCACATGCTCCTCTTCTGTCTTAGATTTGGCAATCATATCATCAACATATACCTCGATTTCTTTGTGTATCATGTCATGAAACAGAGTAGTCATGGCCCGTTGATAGGTTGCCCCAGTGTACTTCAAACCGAACGGGATTACCTTGTAATAAAAGGTACCCCATGGGGTAATAAATGGAGTTTTCTCCATGTCTTTCGGCACCATTTTAATCTGATTATAGCCCGAGAATCCATCCGTGAAGGAGAAGACTTTGAACTTTGATGTACTGTCTACCAGCATGTCAATGTGTGGTAAAGGAAAGTCGTCCTTTGGACTAGCCTTGTTTAGATCCCTGTAGTCGACACACATTCTGACCTTTCTGTCCTTTTCCGGAATGGGTACTATGTTGGCTAACCATTGAGGATATTCTGATGTGGCAAGGAAACCCGCGTCAATCTGTTTCTGTACTTCCTCTTTGATTTTGATGTCCATGTCCGGGTGAGTCAGTCTCAACCTTTGCTTTACTGGTGAATATTCTAACCTTAACGGTAAATGATGCTCCACGATGCTGGTATCCAACCCTGGCATGTCCTGATAGGACCAAGCAAACACATCGGGAAATTCTCTGAGAAGCTTCTTCAAACTCTCTTTGGCAGTTGGACTGAGCAGTGCCCCAATCCTGATTTCTTTTCTCTCTTTTTCCGCACCTAGGTTGACCATTTCCAACAGCCCTTTGTGAGGTTCAATGGACCTTTCCTCCTGTCTGAGTAGTCAGGAGATCTCTTCTGTAATTTCGTCGTCACCTTCTTCTTCAGCCCTAAATACTGGGAACTCAAAGTTGGGAGAAGACATCGGATTGTATGTTTCAACGGGGTTTAAAACAAGCAATCTGCATGACGGTATGATTTGTGTTTAGAAGAGATAGAGAGAATGCGAGTGTGTGCAATGTATTTTTTTTGAAAAACTGCTTGTTTTTATTATTATTCATTTTTTAGGATTACCATTTTCTGAGAAAAGAAAAAAGAGAAAACAACAATAAATGCGGAAATTACAGAACGACGTTATTTTATTAATGACCAAGTCGATTCTTGAAACTACAACCCTATAAAACAAAACTCTGTCGCTTTGGGCAAAACGAAGAGGGATATTTAGAGAAAGCGAGCCCTATCAAAACATCCGTTTCACTTGGGCAGGGTGAAAGGTTAAAGTAAAGATGGCAATTACTTTGACTTATGAACAATCTTCGGAACATCGACAACAACCCATTGGCGGCGAACTCCTCGGTGAATCACAAAGTCTGGTACCTTCCTTGATTTGTCTTCAGAAATTACGCTAATTTCTGGTGGAGCAGGATCATTGAAATCTGTCTCCCAGGCAGAGTTATCGTAGGAGGATTCCTCTGTTGTATTTTGCATAGGATTTGTGCTCTCAGGCAAATCTCCCCATCCAGTTGGCTGGATGTCTTCAAGCCTGACACGAGAGCTTTCAGAAGTGGTGTACTTGACCATATAGTCATATTTTCCACTTGGTTGTCCCAAGGTGTCCCACACTTCTTTGGAACTAGAGGAGCCATCCCTTTCGATGACGTTGACCTCGGGAAAAGCATAGTTGATGAATTATAGTCTGGCAAGCTTTGCCAATTCATCGTCATAATGAATATTTTCTGAATGACCTGAGTAATGATTCCATGACATGGTGGGGACGCAGGTATTCTGTTCAATGGTTCTCAGCTGATTTTCATTGTTCGGCTGATTTTCTTGCCCCAAGTCTCCTGGGTACGGCTGCCAGATAGGCAGGCCATCCATTGGGCCATAATAGTCGTGGTCGAAGTTGTCCCTCATCAGAGTGTCTTCCTCTAATGATTTTGGCGGAGTGCGGCATCCTTCCGGATCACAATCTCCGTAGATGATTTCAACGTCTGACCTGGGTATAAATCTCGGACTCTGTGCAGGATAGCAAAATGGCATAGGCACCTCTTCCTGAGACATATAACTGTCCTTGTTAAGACAGGACTTCCATTCCTCCTATGTGTCAGAGGAATCTTCCTCGTTGATAGTGTGTACTTCTTGAGACACTGGGTGAAGGAAACCTCCAATGTGGAAGAAGTTCTGAATGGGATGAAAACCTTCATCATTAGTAGCTGTCTGGGTACATGTTGCAGAAAAACCAAGACCCTTCTTTGTTTTATTATCAGTAGGAATGACAAGCTGTCCCTATCCTTTTGTATTGTTACTTTCAATTGCCTCGAGGGCATCTTTGTATGAGAAAATAGAGGTTCCTTTCTCTGATTGATTCTCATTGCTCACCGAAAGTGCCTGGAACTGAGTTCCAACAACTTCCTTGGGTTCTATACAAGTAGATAATGATAAGTTATTCACGAGCAAGGCCTGCTCTGCACAAACCGTGATGAGTTGATCGTTCTTGACGAACTTTAGTTTCTGGTGCATTGTCGGAGTGACTGCCCCAGCCTGGTGTATCCAAGGTCTTCCTAATAAGCAACTGTACGCTGCCCAGACGTCCATGACCTGGAAAGTGATTAGGAAAGTGTGAGGACCGATAGTTATGGGAAGGTTGACTTCGCCAATAACTGCTTTTCGAGATCTGTCAAAGGCTTTGACGATGACCTCACTTCCCCTCATCGGGGATCCTTTGAATGATAGTCGCAATAAAGTGGACTTTGGTATAACGTTGATGGTCGATCCTGTGTCTACCAGTACGCTGGCTAAAGCATCGTCCTGGCAGTTAACTGTGATATTGAACGCCATGTTGTGACTTTTGCCCCCCTCTAGAAAATCCTCATCACTGAATCCTAAGTTGTTGCAGGAAGTGATGTTAGAGATGATGCTATCGAACTGTCATATTGACACATCCTGTTCCACAAAGGCCTGCTCTAAGACTTTCTGTAGAGCCTCTCTGTGGGCTTCGGAACTGAGTAAAAGTGATAGCACTGAGATCTTTGAAGGAGTTTGTAACAGCTGATCAACAATGCTGTATTCACTCCTTTGGATGAGCTTCAGCATCTCATCATTATTTTTTGAAGGGTCGGGATTACTGGATTGACCGGCTGGTGGATCAGGAGCTTCTGTCGGAAGTTCCTTTTCTTTGTTAGGTTCCCCAACTCCTTGGTTAAAGATTCGACTGCTCCGTGTTACTCGATTGATGTCTGCAATGTTCACGACGGAGGGTAATGGAATTTCCCTTCCATTCTCGATTATTGTCACACCGTATTTGTAAGGGATCGCCTTAGCTAATTCATACGGTAATGGTCTCGGCAAATAGATAACTATAGGAGCTTTCTGTTTTTTTTTACTGTCGTATGTAACTTCAATCAGCTCCTGGCTAGGAACTTTTGATTCGTCCAGTAGAGGGATGATGGTACAAACATCCTTGTTCTGTTGATGATCAGAGATTATGACAACGTCTCTGATTTAATCAGCGAAGTAGTCCGGCGTCCAGTTGATTGGCTCGGAACTCGCACATGGGTGAATTTCTTTACGATCCAACTGACCTTGAAGAGCTGCTCGCACAAGGTAGCATCCTTGGTTATTCCCCGAGCAGACGCTACAGCGTTCATAGTTATGTGGTGGCACCTGGCCACGCCCGCTTTGAATTAAGTGTAACCTCACTAAGTCAGTTCCCATAGATCGGACATCCTGGCTTTGACGCCGAGTAGGGTTCCCATTAACCACACTGATTTATTGCGTGTCTTCATCCATATAGATTGGAAGCCACCAGTGGTTTAACAACTGTTGCAAAGTTCTTTGAACGAGGGCGCACCCTTGGTTACTCTCACAACATCCTTTGCAGTTCTGATAATTATGCGAAGTGAGAAAACCAAGTTGGACTTGCCTGGCGTGTAACTCTACCAAGCTGGTATTCATCAGACGGATATCAAATATTTGGATCATGTTTATCTGATAAGGATTTCTATCATGGTAGTCCTGGATCCACCCAAGATCCATCTGACGTTGGAGGGCCTCTTGTATGAAAGAGCATCCCTTTTTGTTTACCGAGCAAGTTAGACAGGAATTGTAATCATGTCGCGGCAGATTATGGTATTGGCTTTGCCTGGAGTGCATCGCCACCAAGTTGACATTCATTGCACGGATGTCGTGGTTCTGAATGACGTTGGAATTCGTATAGGTCACGTTGACTCCGCGAATTCGGTGTTGCTGGATCCATCCGAGATCCAACTGTTCCTGTAGAGTAGATTGCACCACAGAACATCCTTGATTGTTTTTAGAGCAGATATCACACTAGTGATAATTAGGAGGTGGCACATGGCGATATCCACTCTGCCTATAATGCATCTTGACCAGATTGGCCCTTAATAAGAGTACATCGTGAATTTGATAGCTATGACTAGACTCTCCCTCTATCAAATTGACCGCAGCTTTCTCGTGTTGAGGCAACGGGTTCTTGAGAACATTCGGATTCATATCTTTGAAAGTTAAGACCCCGCTCCTAACAAGCTTTTGTACGTCGGATTTGAAACTGAGACAGTTTTCTATGTTATGCCCTGGTCCTCCTTGATGGTAAGGACAAGTCTGATCAGTTTTGAACCAAAAAGGTGGATTTTCCGGTATTGTAAGAGGAGCCCGGGTTTGGACATGCCCCCTGACTAGTAGTAACGAAAATAGCTCTACGTACAACACAGGTATAGGGTTGAACCCTGGTGGTCGCGTTGCACGGTTGCTGTTGTACAGAGGACGAGCCTGCTGAAGAGGCTGTTGCGTCCTTTGCTGATATTGTTGTTGATTAGGTTGGATCTGTGCAACCTGAGGTTGATACGTAGAAACAGGCGCGGGATTGATAGCCGGAGTTACAGCTGCTACTGGCTGATAACGTCGCCTTTGCTTTCCGAGAGAGATATTCCCAATATCTTTCTCTTTTTTCTTAGGGAGAGCACTACCGTACCGTTTTGTACTACTTGAAGATCCATCATCTTTTGCTAAACGTCCTTCTCGGACGGCTTCCTCAAGACGAACTCCCATGCTCACCATCTCGGTGAATTCACTGGGCGCACTGGCAACCATTCTATCGTAGTAAAATGAGCTCAAGGTTTTCAAAAAGATCTTTGTCATCTCTTTTTCCTCCAGAGGTGGAGAAATCTGAGCGGTAATTTCACGCCATATTTGAGCGTACTCCTTAAAGGTTTCCTTGTCCTTTTTTGACATTGATCTGAGTTGATCTTTGTCCGGTGCCATGTCCAAATTGTATTTATATTGTTGAACGAAAGCAGCGCCAAGATATCTTAACGTGCCGATCGTAGCGGGGTTTAAACCCATGTACCATTTTAATGCGGCACCGGTTAAACTATCCTGAAAGTAATGAATTATTAGCTCCTGGTTCTTTGTCTGAGCTGACATTCGCCGAGCGTACATCACCAAATGGCTCTGAGGGCAAGAGTTACCCTTGTACTTTTCAAAGTCGGGTACCTGGAATTTGTGCGGAACTTTCACATTGGGGACCAAACAAAGGTCTGCGGCGTCCTTTCCAAATAGATCCTGATCGCGAAGGGCTTGCAGTTCTTTCTACATTTCCAGGAACTGTTCCTGGAATTCATTCATTCTGTTGAACATGCTGTCGTTTCCACTGGAAGGTACCTGTGGAATTTGTCCTTCCGGGACAGTGTGTACAATGGGTGGTGGTATAGTCAATATGGCCGAGACTCTCGGTGCCTCCCGAAGTTTGTAACCTTCAGGAGTTGCTGTCATGCCCCTGGCATCTTCGCTTTCCCGAAGTTTGTAACCTTCAGGCCCAGAGGTTCCCGCTGCGGTTCCCGCTGCGGTTCCCGCTGCGGTTCCCTGATCCTCAGCGATCGGCGGAACATATCCTTCCGGGATATAGTTAAGTGGCATGCCCCAGGGATGATCTTTCGGCATTTTATACCTAGGATCCTACTTCTCCACTATGGGCGTTGATGTGATCTCTGAGATCACAGTCCTTTGTTGTTACATCTGAGCTTCTGCTGGAGCTTGCATGTCGTTGTGAAGCTTTCTCAGATCCTCTTTCAGAGTGTCGATCTCTTCCCTCAACTCTCTGTTCTCTTCCTCGAGATCATCCATATTTTTCTGACGATTGGCCCGAGTATTATACGAATGAGACAGTTTGACTCTATGACCGAGACACAAACGTGATATTCGTATGTAAGAAGAATGCGTTTACGCGAGAATGATGAATGATATGCAATGATTATATTAATTGTATGTTTTTATTTATTCAAAGTAAACCTTGACAATTAGATTGCAAATATCAAACAGTGGGGAAACCCCATTTTATTGAATTCAAAGGATTGCGGAAACGGAAATATAGTAGATTACAAAGTGTTGAAAAAAGGAAACCTAAACTAATGGATCCTGAGTCCTCTCTGAAGAGAGCTCAAGTGATGGTTCTGGTGCTTTCCTTTTCTTTGACCGGGGCTCTTGGGCCGTTGTCGGGTTGTCATTCCTTTGCCAAGTGAAAGGAGCGAGCAAATTCCTTTGATCATCCTGATTTTCTACAGCATGTTGCTCTAAAATCTCAATCAGAGCATCTTTTTCTCTTAACAACTGCTATATTTTCTTACATTCCACATTGAAAATACGGTACTTGTTCCTCCAAGACCTCTTCTCCTGTTGAACTTTTCTGAGAGTAACCTGAAGCTTTTCCGTCTCAGACATGAAATAAAGGGCAGAGTCCCTTAATGGAAGAACTTCCTGACAAGGGTAAGGCATCCTCATCTTGAGAGCTCTAGTTTGTACCCAGTGGAGATAAGGTTCCACCGAGATACAGTCTGATTTTCCTAGAGACTCTCGTCCTTTCCTATAAACGTGTTTCCAAGCATGCACTATTTCTGTCTTTAGTTCCATGTCATTTTCTCCTTCCTTGAAGAAAAGACCTTCCAGATGAGCATTGCACGGGACATGCCTCATTGGGTATCCAAATTAACGACGAACGAGAATTGGATTATAGTTGATTCCTCCCTTAGTTCCTATAAGGGGTACATTTGGGAAATTTCCACAATGGTCAATGATCCTGATCCCGTCGTAGAATCGATTGTACTAATCGATGTCGGAGTTGGTGAGAGACATGATTCTCTGTGACCAACGTAAAGTATTCTTTTGATCCCAAAATGCAGCAGACTTTGGCAAATGGGAAGTGAACCATTTGTAAAGCAGGGGTACACAGCACGTGATCATTCCTCCACTGTATAGATTCCTTAAGTGCACCAAATGATACGCATCTGCGAGCAGAGTTGGTACAGGGTTTCCAATCAGGAAAATATTAATGGCGTTGATATCTACAAAGTTATCAATGTTGGGAAACAAAAATAACCCGTAGGTGGGCAAAACAAAGATGCTCTCGAAAGCGGCCACGTTCCCTATACTGGCAAAGTACAGAGCCTTCTTTGTTAAGAACTGGGCTGGAAAACCTTGGATGCCACCCTTAGTGGTCATGTGAGTCCTGACTTCTGACTTGTCCAAATAAATTGCTCTTGCAATGGTTTGATCCTTTGGAATTTCTTCCAGTCCAGAAAAGGGAAACTGATCAGTGATATGCAGATCAGTTAACTGAGAATCTCCTCTAGTGTTGGTGCTAGCTGATAATCCAGGAATGTGAAACAGTGATAAACCGGATCGTAGAACTAGATTAGCGTGGACAGGATTCCTTCGATTACATGGACCCTTAATAGAGACAGCAGTCCTCCATACTTGGCTTTGAAAGCCTCGTGGTTGGTGATCATTCTCGCCAAACCTCTTAAATCCTCTAACTTTAGAACCTTGAAGGTATACTTATGAGTTTTCCTTCTACCGAAATCCATTAGCGCAATCCTCTTTTTCTGACATTTGCAATCATTGTCTTAGTTTAATTTGAAAATGAGAGACTAGAAGAGAAGATTTTTCTTTGTTTTAATTTTTTTAAATGAATGCATGAATGCAGCACACAAAAACATAGATAAAACATGGGGTCAAAGGGTCGGTGTCATGAAGTCAAGGCTCTACCCCCCCCCCCAAAGGTTGATACTGGTGATTTTTTGTACTTGTCCGCAAAATCATTGACCCCTCTGAGATAACAACAGCAAGCGGATCGCCAGCGAGCTGATGTATCCTAGAGTAATCTCAGATGAGGGTAGTATCGCGTGACAACTATTTCCGATAGCTTCCGCACTACAAAATGGCTTAAGTCTGCTAAAAACCTCAGCTTCTCAGATAACCCAGTCGACCACACTACTTTCAACAATCAAAGTCGTATAGGCAATATATCTGCAAAGGGAGTCTCCACTGAGTTTGATGGTCGATCGGGGGCTCTTAACTGGAATTCACTCCCAGTAAGATTACCCGCATTTCCATTACATATCTTAGGTGTATACTCAATCTTTCCACATACGACATCACACACATTCCCATTAGCAGAAAAATAAACACAGATATCAATTAGGAAAAGCAGTATATATATTTGTCTTAATCATCCTAGACCTCTAGTCTTATGATCCTATACAGACAATGACTCCCCAGCAGAGTCGTCATTTCTGTGACATGAATTTAGAGCTTCAACCAGAGGGATAAGAGGGACAAAATGCCCTGCATGGCCCCACGGTGGGCGCCATTTTTCTGTAGCGAGCGATTTTTGGACGTGGTTCTTAAGCACTGCCGCTCTGGGGTACTACAGGTCGATTCATTTTTTATCCTATTGGAGCTGATGAAGGAAGGGAAATAGATGTCTCCAATTAACCCTGCTTGCATACTGAGTTTGAATAGCGGTCTGTTAGGTTACAGATGCGGTTTAGATTGTGGGCCTCTCTCTGCTTATTTTGCTAAGAACATAGTGTGACGGGATCATGCTATTTGGTAGGATGTTAGGACTGATGCTTTTCAATTGATGTGTGAAGGTATGGAATTTTGGGTTTTTTGATGAGTGTGCTCACTAAGATTTTTTCAATCTTATGCCTACGTATTCCCGTTTAACGAAACAGGGAACTCAGAGCGCTCGTAGTTCCTCCTGTTCTATGGGAGGAAAAAGTTGTTTTGGTGTCTTGTTCAAAGCCCATGGCGTGAAGCTTAAAGGTTGAGTATTTGTGTCTTATTCAAAACCCAAGATTGAAGCTAAAAGGTGGTTTGTATCTTGTTCAAAGCCCAAGATGTGAAGCTAAAGGGTATTGGACTTTAGAGAGAATTTGTCATCTCTAAAGAGGAGTTGTTGATGTTTGTATACTGTGGCGAGGTACAGCTTTGATGCTAAAAGGTTGATTGACTCAACCGGGGTTTTTCTTTATACAAAGCCTAAGAGGAGGCTATTGGCCCAACAAGAGGGTGTTTTTATGTCTCTCATATGAAGCCCGAGATAGAGGCTAAAAAGGGTTGACTCAACAAGAGAGTTTTTGTATCTCGTATGAAGCCCGAGATAGAGGCTGAAAAGTTGATGGACTCAACAAGAGAGTCTTTTATACTCAATAAGAGATTTTTTGTATCTCGTATGAAGCCCGAGATGGAGGCTGAAAAAGGTGGTTGACTCAACAAGAGAGTCTTTTATACTCAATAAGAGAGTGTTTTGGTATCTCGTACGAAGCTCGAGATGGAGGCTAAAGAGGTTTGACTCAACAAGAGAGTGATTTGCTGTTTCGTACGAGGCCCGAGATTGACTCTAAAAGAGTTTGACCCAACAAGAGAGTCTTCTATACTCAACAAGAAAGTGTGGGGAGAATCATTTGACAAAGCCCAAGAGGAGGCCAAAAGGTGTGTTGACCCAACAAGAGGATCTTTTATACTCAACAAGAGAGTATTTTTGTATCTCGTACGAAGCCCGAGATGGAGGCTAAAGAGGTTGGTGACTGTTTCAGTTGAGTGACAGGTCCAATATGTTATATAAAAGAGAAAATTAGTTCTTATAAAGAGACTGATTCCAAGTGGGGTATTGAGACCATTCAAGTCTACTGGTGTTTGAGAAGTAGATTCTCAGATAGCGAAGGCATGTTGTATGATGCCTGAATGAAGGCTGGAATGTTAAGGGATGAAGGTCTAGACTCTTTTGAAAGACTGTTCTATTAAGATGGCTAGTTTCTGTTCCTATACCTTTAAGAGGTCGTCGGGACAATTTGTAGAAAGCCCAAGAGAAGGCAGAAAAACTTCTAAGAAGCCGAAGGGACAATTTGTACGAAGCCCAAGAGGAGGCTATCTTCGCGGAGGAAGAATCATTATACAAAGCCTAAGAGGAGGCTGTAAAAACTTCTAAGAAGCCGACGGGTCCTTGTACAACAGCCAAGAGGAGGCGGGGATGCTTTTAAGAAGCCTGTGGGTCCCCAAACCCCGAGAAGTTCAAGACAAGCTATTCACAGAGAATAGATCAAGCCAGGAAAGTCCGAGAATTTGGAAGAAACTCAAGAGATGCCATTCACGGAGGAAAGATCATCTCTGGGGAGTTAGAGTTTCTTTGACAATTTCTATGGAGGACAGCCGAAGAGAAGACTGTATCTGGTGCTCCTATAGGGGATCTAGTCTTGTCTATTTCTAAGAGTGATCAACAGGGCTTTACCTAGTTCTAGACGTAGTTGTCGGGGAAAACTTTAAATAGCTATACTAGTATTACACGGTATATAAAGTATGTGAAAGAAGACTTACAGTGAGTAGCCCCATAATACAGCTATATATATATATATATATATATATATATATATATATATATATATATATATATATATATATATATATATATGAAAGCGGATAAAGAAAGCGGGTAAACACTTACTCGGTTGTAGAGCTTCCATGCTGTCTTGTTAGCTTGTTCAACAAAGAGAGTTTTGATAGCAATATTATATTCAAAATCAAAGGAAAAAATGCTTTGAAAAGATTGTTGGGGCTTACAGCTCAAGGAGAGGCCCAAGGTTTTATCAGTGATTGCACTGTTGTTTTGAATTTGTACAGAGGGACTTATACAAGTGACTGGGGCCCAAAAAGGTTTTCTGTACAAAGGGATGGGTCTTACACTCTCTCAAGAGGCCCAAAGGTTTATTTTTATACAAGTGGTGGGGTTTACAGCTCAAGGAGAGGCCCAGGGTTTGATTTTAAATTGGCGAGCGCGCCGAGATTTTCTTTTAACGCAAATGGACTTATACAATATCTGAGGCCCAAAATGATTTTGTTTAAAAGGGGTTTGGGTCTTACACTCTATTAGAGGCCCAAAGGTTTTTTGTACAAGATATGGGGCTTACAACTCAATGAGAGGCCCAGGGTTTAAAAACAACGATCGCACTGTTATTTTGAAAACTGTACCGGGACTTATACAATGACTGAGGCCCAAAAAGGTTTAGGTACAAAGGGGGATTGGGTCTTACACTCTATTAGAGGCCCAAAGTGTTTTTAAGAGGTTTGATGAGGGTTGAATTAATCAAAACCCTAATTTGTTTCCAAAATGTATTTTAATTGAATAAAAAATTCAATTAAAATGATCAAAATTGTTTAACACGTGGAAAACAAATTGTGATCTTGGATTAATGTTCCAAAAATCAAGTTTTGACCTACAAAATGATTAGAAATCATTAAAGTTTGCAAAATCAAGAAGAAAAAAATATTTTGAATGTCAAAAACAATTAAAATATTAATTCTTGGCAAAAATATCAATTATATGAAATAAATAATATTTTCAGGAAAATAAAATATTTTAATATTTTTGTGAATTATTAAAAAAAGAATCAACTCAAAATCATTAAAACTCAGAGAGAAATTAATTTTTGAATCAATTAAATAAAATCACAAAATTCAAATATTCAAATATTTGAAAAAGGGCGCCAAGAACATGGCAAGAACACGCGCCCTTCCTCTGTTTCTGCAGATTTGCGTTTTCTATCCAATCTCACTGAATACTTGATTATATCATGCAATCTTCATATCAATCTACTCGTTTCAACCTCATGATCATGTCTATGATCTTTAATTTCATTTATTTTAAACATGGAATAAGAAATCAAAGAGAAACCTCAAGAACCCTAAATTCTGCATGAAGGTTCAGAAATTCCACACACGATTCAAACAATGCAATTGATTGAGAGAAAACACTCCATGCATGATTATGAACATATGGACAAATTATTGTGCAGCAAAAAATGCATGGATCATAGAGTTAGAAGAGTTCATGCTTACCACTTGCAGCTGGTGATCGTGTTTTGTGTTAGAGGTGTTACAGCTAGGTTCCAATGATGTGGATAGCTTCCCTAGGTGCCATGGAGTGTGTCTAGATGCTTGGAGTGGATTGAAATGATCTGGAACTTGATTTGACACCTCAACTAAAAATCTGTCAAAGGCTTGAGCAATTGCTGGTGATTTTGTGATTTTGGTGTTCCAGATGTTATGCGAGTGTTTGGATCACTTCTATGTGATGTATGTGAGGTGTGTGTGTGTGTGATTGGTTTGATTGGAATTGCTCTCAAACTCAAAACCCGATAGTGACTTGCTTTGGAAGGCAAAATTGGAGTGAAGAAGGATATTTTCAGGAAAGCATCTATTTGATGGCTTTGGTGTACTCAAACAGATCACAAATGAGCTCTATTTATAGTAGAGCAAGTTTGTTTTGCAAGGAATAGTGAATGGCAACTACTGCATAGGTTTGGCCAATGTTGAGCAATGAGAATCCAAGTCTCCTCTAGCCATTGACTAGAGGTTAGGGCACAGGCTGCTAGTTCCCTTAGTCTTGGATAAGTCTTGACTGAATTCAGTTGGAAATGGCTCAGTCCATCCCACCTTGGTGCATCAATTGAATGCTCCAAAACAAAATTGGAGTCTTGTCCCCTCTATAGGGATTTCTAGGTTTAGCATGCTATTTTTGGTTCCAAAGACTTGGGAGGCTTGGGATCAGAGTTGGTTGCTCC
Source organism: Lathyrus tuberosus (assembly GCA_022829125.1). NCBI lineage: Eukaryota > Viridiplantae > Streptophyta > Magnoliopsida > Fabales > Fabaceae > Lathyrus > Lathyrus tuberosus. The sequence continues at coordinate 1,985,209 of JALAZF010000664.1, read as the reverse complement.
TTGGTCCCTCCTTGAGGTGTTCAGATGGATAGAGTTGCTTGCCCTTTGTAAAGTTTGAGCAAATCGAGCAAAATGCACAAATCTGCCTTGCCTTGACAGTTTTCAGCAAGGCATATTGCCATTGTCATATCTCATGGCTCAAGTGGAATTTGATGGAGTTCTTGGCTATTTTGGAAAGCCCTCATATGATACAACAACTGTTTGATCATAGTTGGTTTTGATACCTTTTGGATCCAAGTGAAAAACCCCCCTACATTTGTGTTAGTTCTGCAGCTATGCAGTATTTGTGTTGGCTAAATTTTGTTAAAACCTATATGATAGCTTTATGTCACTAAAGTTGTTTTAACATGTTGTTTTGTGTATCTGTCATATTAGATTAGTTGCAGGTTGTGGAGATGTTAAGTGTGATGTCTTGACATGTTGTGCTGCACTAAGCTGATATGAGTGCATGGCTGTTTTAAGGTGTTGCTGTTTTGCTGTCATGTGATGGTTAATCAAGATGTTCTAATTTCCTGCATTCAACATGTTGGATAAAGATGTCCCATCCTGGCTCATAGGACATCGCGTCAGATTTTGGTTTAAAAGGAAGATTCTATTTGTTGTTATTTGTTACTGAATATTCTGTGAATATTTAGTTATCCTATGTGGCGTCCAAAGTAATTGAGTTGAGATTTTGTGTTGGTTTTCGGATTTTCACTACTTTCTAAATATGGAGACATATTAGGAAATATTTGATTGAAGACCTATTATATAGCAGAAGTTTCTGCTGATTTGTAGCAGCTGATATGCTGTGATTTAAAGCCCAAATCCAGTTGGGATGTAGGTTATAAATAGGAGTGTTTGTAACCTGATTTGAAAACGATTCCAAGATGTAAAATTATTAGGGTTTCGTTCTTGTGAACCACTCTCTAGAAGAGTTGGTATGTGTGAACCACTCGGATTGTGAGATGGTCACTGTTCTCCTCGAAGCTTTTAAGCAAGAGTGAGTGTTGTTCTTGGAGGAAGTTGTTAAGCATCTCTAAGTATTATTCTTAGTCATGTGTGTCATGTCTAGGTATTGTCATGGAAGTATGTCTTCTAATTTTCTGTGATTGAAGAGCTGTTGGAAATCAAGCTGTTGATGTAGTGGCTGAGGTGTTGACTGCTAGACATCATTGCGATGATTGGAAGTGAGATGGAGTCTCTTACCTAGGGAGGACTTAGGTAGAAGGGTCATTGGGTAGTTATTAAGTTAGGAGATTGTCAACTGGGTTTGTTGAGTCTGTAATTTGATACTGCTAATAGTGGACTTCCTTCCTGGCTTGGTATGCCCCCAGATGTAGGTTGTTAGACCGAACTGGGTGAACAAATTCTGTGTGTGGTTTATGCTTTTTAGTACTGTTATGGGTTATACCTTGCCATGTTATTTGTAACAGACCAGATGTCTCGACATCCTGTAGGACATCTGGGATCTGTCATACCAGAATTTCAATTGGTATCAGAGCAGGCATCCTATTCTGTTTCTGGGTGAGATCCAAGGGGGATACTTTCTGGTTCATGGTAAAGGAAGAAGGATGTTATACTGAAAATCTGATTGAACATGATAGGTTCATATTGGTGTTTCAATGGTTCCTAGAAGTGGAGAATGGACTATTCGCAGAAAATGATGTGTGGTGGTTTTGTGTAATATGTTGTACCTAAAGACTATTGAGGAGGTTGTGATTGTTGTGTATTCCGCTGCATGGTATCTGATGGAACCCTGGGGGTCCTTGTGTCGCTAGTAAAGGAAGGGCAGTAGGGTTGGTCTCCTCAGAAGAGTTGTTGTGTGATGATGTAGTGTATGCAAGACTGTTTCAACCAACTGTGTAAATTTGCCAACGATACTTGAGTTTTATTTCTCAAGTCCACTCTTAAAGGCACTATAGTGTGTGGTTGATTTACTCTTCAAGAAATCTGTTGAAGAAAGGATAGAGCCATTTATTTTGGTCTCTAGAAGAGTCTTTCTAATACTTGACCTAATTAGGAAAGTGACTTTGAGTCTTGCTGTTGTTTAGTTTTGCTGGAGCTTGGATTAGTTTTGAAGACCTTTAAGATGATCAAGGGAAGTCTTCATCTAGCTTAGGTTCAGCTATGTGATGTCCCCCACATGATGAACACTTGGAAGAGTAAAAGATGCAGACGTGTTGATGGTGTGTATCATGCAAATATTTATGGTCTGATCAGAAAGGATGATCAGCTACTGGTGAACTCTTGTATCCCTTGCAAAGATTTGTACATGGATTACTACGGATGTTGTCCCCAAAGCCATAGTAGTTGTTTAATGTGATTTAGACTGATGTCAAAACTGATGTTGAAACATCATTTCAGTTCATTGCTTCCTCAGCCAAAGAAAGTTAGTTGTGCTCATGGTGGAGTATCAGGTCAAGCCATTTACCTAATCTGAAGTGATCAGCGGTATGGATTAATAAATGAGGGATCAACTAGTGCCAAAAGGGTGCAGGAAAAGAATGTCAGACCAGATCAAATGTCGTACCTTGTGTGAGAAGGTTACCTTATCACATATGATAAATAGCTTGACAGCAGTTGAGTATTTGTCTGCTTTTGATAAGGATGTGCATCTAACTGATAGTGAATACTCTGACAGGAGCTGAGTGTTTATCTAAGATGTTGTGTATTCAACTAATGACAATATACATTGACGGGAGACTATGTATAAGTCTGATGTAAAAGTGCAGGACTGTTGAAGTGTTGTGAATTTACTTTTCTCTATGTGGCTGTTTATTTCTCTTCGTGGTGTGTTGGTGTGTGACGATCTGAATTAGCTGCTGAAGGTGTGATCCTTGGAGATCATCCTGGGTTCAAGGAACTCTGTGTTGATGTCGTACATGATATTGAAACTATCATGGTGGTTAAAAGAATCTTGGTATTATAAAGATGAGATTGTGTGGCTATGGGGTAGTCTTGGACTACTTATTTTCTAAAGATTCAGATATGGCAGATTTGAAGTCTTTGGAGTTTCTGAGCAGGATGGAGGTTGTCTACTCAAAATTGATTGTTGAATCTAGTTTATGAGAGCATGGAAATCTGTTACTGCAAAGGGAGGAGGTTCTTCTGAGTGGCAGAAGGAAGAGCTGAATTCAACAGTTGGATGTCATAATGTTCTGACATCTAGCTTAACATCAGAAGTCTTAGTTGGTGATGTGGCACATCAGCGTATGATAGGGTGATCTACAGGAATGAACAATAGGATGTTTAAAAAAAATAGTTCTCATGGCAGTTTGCGGGAGCTGCAGGAAGGAGAAGATGTTACATGACCATGGCTTAGGGAGTCTAAGTGTGTTTGCTATTGAGCAATTGGAACAAGCGACTTGAAGATCAAGTTTCCTTAGTGGATCAGGATATCTTTGTGAGAGTTCTGACAAACGTGAAAAAGATCAAAATGTGGCATTTGGTTGTTTTCATATGAGGATTCATGAATGAGGTGATCAAACTGTGGCATTTGGTTGATCTCAGAAGTGGATTCGAAGAATCAAGATAATCAGAGTGTGGCAGCTGGTTATTATTGAGGATTGTCTTGGAACAAGTTACTCTTGGGCAGAAGGGTGATGAGTTGAAGACTCAAGGAGATTATTCTTCTTGAAGGTGGATGAGAGTTTATTTCTCTAGTTCTTTGGATTACTATGCTATAGTAAGTCCAGTTGGTGGAGCATATCAAGAAGCATGGTGATGATGTCTTGGTGTATGGCAGATGTTCTAACTTGTGTTGGGACATTATCTGGTTGGATATCCTTGGTGAAGGATGATTATGCTCTGGTTCTGGAGCTTGGTTGCTACATTGTGCCTAAGGAGCGTCTACATAGTCATACGGGAGAATGATGAAGTAGAAGGTCTACCTTGGATGGAGAATGTAGAGAAGACTGGAGCAGATCAGGTATTGATTTCTTAAAAGTCTGAAGGTGAAGATACTCATCAACTGATCAGGAGTATTCCAAATTATCATAAGGGAGAATGATAGGGAATGATTGCTTTTGGAGAGTTGGGTGAGAGAATATGTTCCTGTGTTCTTGTGATCTTCTGTGATGTGATGTGTTTTTGTTCTGGCTGTTTCTGGTCCCTTGGCTTAAGAGGGAGCTTGGAGATTCTGTTTTTATTTGGAATATGGTGTTTTTCTTAGTGCAGATGGATTTTGTTCATGATGTCAAGACTGATGTCTTAACATCTGCTGACAGAACATTCTGTTCAGAATGTTATGGTTTTTGTCTCCAGAGAACACAAGCTTCTATCTGATTTATGTATTGTTGTGGTACATGGTTTGCTTGAGGGTCAAGCAGTAGGTGAATATGTTCAGCATGTGTGTTGAACAGAGGGTGCGCTCTTGAAGACATGAAGATGCGTCTTGTGTTTTCCATTCATTTTGGGTGTTCTTCTTGCAATGGAGTATTGGTTATCCATGTCAGGGAGAGTACTGTATACTGTCAGATTGTACAAGCTTCTGAGTTGGATGTGTTCTACTACTGACTTGCTTGTTGTTGGTTGATTTTCCATAGATGTAAAATTGCTTGGCTTGGTATATTATGGCTAAAAAGGGGGAGAAGTAAGAAGTAGTAGTGTTCCTTGGTTGTTTCCTTGAGGGGGGGCTGGTTGTGTTATTCAAAGGTTGTATGGATATTGCTCTGGTGTGCTATTGCTTTGTCAAATATGGCTAAAAAGGGGGAGAGTGTGTGATTGCATGATGTGCTGATATCTGATGTCCCATATGATGTTCTAACATTTATTTGTGATTGCTAGTGTGAGTGGTGAGCTAGTTGGTAAATGTTGTTGTGGAGTTGCTGCTGTGTGAGGCTGTGTATGTGTGTAGATGAAGATTGAGTACTGATCTGCTTGTGTAGGTGTTGCAGTGCTGATAATTGTTTTATCTGCTACTGATGTATGTGACTATCTTCTGCTGCTAATATATTTGATATGATATGATGGTTTTAGCCAAAATTTGCCAAAGGGGGAGTTTGTTAGTTCTGCAGCTATGCAGTATTTGTGTTGGCTAAATTTTGTTAAAACCTATATGATAGCTTTATGTCACTAAAGTTGTTTTAACATGCTATTTTGTGTATCCGCCATATTAGATTAGTTGCAGGTTGTGGAGATGTCAAGTGTGATGTCTTGACATGTTGTGTTGTACTAAGCTGATATGAGTGCATGGTTGTTTTAAGGTGTTGCTGTTTTGCTGTCATGTGATGGTTAATCAAGATGTTCTAATTTCCTGCATTCAACATGTCGGATAAAGATGTCTCATCCTAGCTCATAGGACATCGCGTCTGATTTTGGTTTAAAAGGAAGATTTTGTTTGTTGTTATTTGTTACTGAATATTCTGTGAATATTTAGTTATCCTATGTGGCGTCCAAAGTAATTGAGTTGAGATTTTGTGTTGGTTTTCGGATTTTCACTACTTTCTAAATATGGAGACATATTAGGAAATATTTGATTGAAGACCTATTATATAGCAGAAGTTTCTGCTGATTTGTAGCAGCTGATATGCTGTGATTTGAGGCCCAAATCCAGTTGGGATGTAGGTTATAAATAGGAGTGTTTGTAACCTGATTTGAAAACGATTCCAAGATGTAAAATTATTAGGGTTTCGTTCTTGTGAACCACTCTCTAGGAGAGTTGGTATGTGTGAACCACTCGGATTGTGAGATGGTCACTGTTCTCCTCGAAGCTTTTAAGCAAGAGTGAGTGTTGTTCTTGGAGGAAGCTGTTAAGCAACTCTAAGTATTGTTCTTAGTCATGTGTACCATGTCTAGGTATTGTCATGGAAGTATGTCTTCTATTTTTCTGTGATTGAAGAGCTGTTGGAAATCAAGTTGTTGATGCAATGGCTGAGGTGTTGACTGCTAGACATCATTGCAATGATTGGAAGTGAGATGGAGTCTCTTACCTATGGAGGACTTAGGTAGAAGGGTCATTGGGTAGTTATTAAGTTAGGAGATTGTCAACTGGGTTTGTTGAGTCTGTAATTTGATACTGCTAATAGTGGACTTCCTTCCTGGCTTGGTATGCCCCCAGATGTAGGTTGTTAGACCGAACTGGGTGAACAAATTCTGTGTGTGGTTTATGCTTTTTAGTACTGTTATGGGTTATACCATGCCATGTTATTTGTAACATACCAGATGTCTCGACATCCTGTAGGACATCTGGGATCTGTCATACCAGAATTTCAATTTGGAAAAAAGTAAGGCAGATTCCGACTTAGTGAAAATTTCACTAAGTGTTGGAAAAAGTGACATTTTCACTTTTTGTGATTTTGGCCATTCCATAACTCAAAATCCATGATGAATTAGAATGAGGTGTAGTTGAAGTTTTTGTAGAGGGTAATGAGAGCTACAAATTCAGCTTTGGATAGGGAAAAATGGCCTTGTGGTTTAGGAGTTATGATCCTCCAAATTTGGTACCCTTGCCACTTTGTTCCATAACTTAGAAAATTTTCTAAGTTTTTATGGTTACCCCTTTTACAAGTTATCCCACTTTTCTTTATTTTTCTTGATGAATGATGATTCCAATCACACATTAACATCATTTTTGGGTCAAAGAACCATAATTGCGAAAAATCTCAAAAAGTCAAAGTTGACTTTTGTGCACAGTTGACTTTTTATCAGATGAATTCCAAACTGTGCGATCCTCTATGAAATCAAGTCTTTGACCTAAATCAAAATTGATGGATTGATTTCATAGGTGTTATAGGGTGTATTGAATCATGTCCCAAGGTTTGGGAGCATGTCTTGGTCAAAAGTCAAAGGCACAGTTGACTTTTTCCGCGAAACCCTAAATGTGGTTCTGATGAACTTGAAACTTGTTGATCAAGCTTCTTGGATCAATCCATTATTGCAAATGGATCAATCCATTAGGGGTGAATTAGGTCAAGAAACCCTAATTCCTGATTTTTGATGAATGCATCCCCTTAAGCCAAATTGACTTGATGATTGGGCCCATGATGTTCCATTGAGCATTTTAGGTTATGCTTTGAAGCATTGGCTCATTCCCAGAGGAAAATTTCCATCTAGAGGCCCTGGTAAACCAAAACCCTAATTTGGTGGCACTGGCGATCTTAAGGCTTAATCCACCTAGAATGCTGCAACCTTGTGCTTGATTCTTGCTGTGGGAGTCCTCTTGATCCATTGTGGATCTTTGAGAGGTTTAGACAAGTTGAAGATCATGTCATTCCTTGATTGATCCTTTGTCTAAGAGCTCTGAGAGGGCCTGAAACCCTAATTTTGATTGTAGTGAATGCTCACCCATCTTTGGGGAGACTAATGAGACATAATGATACACCCATATTGTGATGATGATTTGCACAATGATGGGAAATCTTAGTGGTCAAAATTTGGGGTATGACATGAACCAGGTGCCCGACCCCTACAGAGTGTATCTTGATCGGATGGCTGCTGAGGACGTTTTGTATCACCCATATGTCGATCACCGTGTGACGCACCCGTTCGATGAGGTTTCGCTGTTCTCAGGATGGTTGACATGCAGTTCGACCATTACTGCTCGATACCTGCCGGAGCGCGTCTTGCGTCAGTTTGATTACACGTAGACGATCCCCATGATGCCTCATGAGTCTGCTCCTCTAGGCTTGACCCGTATGCAGATAGATGAGATATATGTTGACTTCCAGTCCCACTTGGTACCGGAAGAGGCTCGGCCGACCAGAGCGGAGAGAGACTTGAGCGTTGATGTCGAGTACATCGTGTGGTTCTACACCGTCTCACACTCATGCATGGTGCCCACTGTTGAGGGATCGCCACCCAGACCTGCTCATCAGGAGATATTAGAGGAGCAGCAGTCTCAGCTGAACCACACTCAGGATGTCCTACCTCGCTGTCGTCAGATAGAGCAGATAGCGCGGCAGGCCATTGCAGACGGTCACCTCCTTGGGGGTTCTGGTGCCAGACTTTCCGTGGATAGGATTATTGAGATTGCTCGGGGGGCACTTCAGTACCGCAGACATCGAGACAGGATTGCGGGTAGGGGCAGAGGAGCTGAGGAGCCAGGAGATATCCTTTGCCATACGCAGTAGTTTTTTGTTTGATGTATTCTATTTATATTACATGTATGTACTGTATTTTGACAGAGGTTTATTATGTATATATATCATTTTATTTTATATATGAATGTTGTCGAATGTATATTAAGTTGCGACGATATATTAACATATGCGACCAACCAACAAAACCGATTTTAAAAAAAAAAATAAAGTTCTGCTGTTTTCCGGATCTGCAGATACGAAATGTTTCCGGATGTGCACTTCCGAAACGCATCAGCGTTTTTTAAAAAATTGGTGCGTCCGGATGGGCACATCCGGAATCAGGGAGTAAAACCGGAAATTCAGGTGGTGCCTAAGAAACATGAGTGGTGTGATAAGAAATTCCTCTGAACAATGGGGAGACCTCTAGGATCCCTCTATACGGAGTCCATAAATTTGTAATCCAACTAAAACTTATAGACATGGAAAGGCCTGAGGCTTAAATTTAGATCCCTATACTTCAGAACAATAGGACATTGATTCCACAAACTAGCCGAACCCCACAACTCCTCCCAACCGTATGATACTAAAAAGAGATCCATTCATCTCATGCCCCCTCCCATTTGGCTTGTACCAAGTAAACCTCCTACTCGAAAGGTGAAGATCATTTAAGCACATGTATTATTACTATGTCTTCATCACTCGCTCAATCACATTTAAAATATAGGAGTTACATGATGCTTGATGTCTTGGTATCTTGGTTATACATACCATGTTATTCTTTGATAGGAGTTTAGGACTATTAATGTAGAAGTTCATATAAACAAATGTGTAATTATAACCACTAAATTTATCTGAAACATAAGTGTGTAATTGGAAGAATATGTTTAGTTATATTATAACCACTAAATTTATGTGAACCATAAGTATGTAATTGAAAGAATATGTGTAACACCCCATGAATTTCTCAACCAAAAGTGTTAACTTAAGGAAGGTTAGAAATTCCATTAAATATAAGATGCCATTTAATCTAAGTTAATCTCATAGTTATGGACACTTAGGACAATTTTGAGAGTGTGAGCACCTAAAAGGGAAATATGGTATTTTTCCTCACGATTTAAGAGCTGAAAATAAGGGAAAATATATCCATTTCCTTCATTCATCATGAATTCATTAAACAAAAAAGGGTCTCATTCTAGTGAGAGAAAGAGAGTGCTCATGAGAGAGTAACGAGAACGGGAGAAGAAGTTCCCAAACCAAGTCCTTGCATGTAAAGTAATATACGTCTCAAGCAAGAAGAAAGAAGTGGGGAAGAATCAAGGGACTCCAACCATCCTCACTATTTCCTCTTTCAAAATCAGAATCTACAAGCAATGTGGGTTTCTCTATAAGCCTTGACTTCAATGGTTAGAATTGTATGTGATTATCCTTAATTGTGTTAGGATAGTGTTTACCTGCATTAGTATTGATTTATTGCATGATTATTAATCTTGAGAATTAATTGGAATGTAGAAAAATGTTGGGCTTTTGGATTGTGAGCAAGGAAAAACGAAGGAGGAGGTAAAAACTTAGGAAATATTATAGCCCATAGCCATCTCTACGAGTAGACTATAAGCCCCCTAGATTTTGTATCAGTGAGATGCCTGGTGTATTACGGTCGTAATACACATTATGACCTGGCTATAATTGGCCCAAATTCCTAATTTTCTTTCCCCTTTTGTACGTTAAACCTCCTAATGTATCTATTTTATTATCATAGGGCTTCACAGGGAAGGAAAGTGCAAAGGTAATGGTTATCGAGTCGGGTTTGCATGGTATATGTAATAAATAGTAAAGTGCCTGATAGATTAGGGAAGGTTTAATAGAGGAGTGTAGAATGAGGACTCCAAGTAACTCAAGGGATATTGTTGAAATATTTATGCCTCGAGTCCTAACTATTTAACACCTAATGGTAAGGCGTATGGTTATTATACACTCTACCATGTCCGAAAGAAAAAGAACGATAATGTGAGCTAGATACATAGTTACATACTTACGACTTAGTGCACCCCACAAATGTATGACCTATTAAGCAAAGTGAGAGTCTCACCGAATAATAGTGGGATGCTGACAATCATGTAATACTTGTTTTAATATGTAAGGACCATAATGGTTATGATATTTGGTATACATGGGTGTATGGGATAATGTATTTTTGTCTCTATAGCATATGTAATTATGTATGTCCCGCGTTTTTTTCTTTGAGACGTCGAGCGTCTCTGATAATTGTGTATACTCTGTACCGATGGTAGTAACCTATTGCATGTGATACATTTAGCCATTAAGAGGACTGTTGGTTTTAGTGAGGACTCCACTGTGATGTGTTATCTCATCTCAGGTTTTATGTCTTTCTTTCAGATGAGCAAGTATCCAGCAAAGACAAAGGAAATCTGGCTTAAAGCAAGTCAAATGGTCGTTGTAGTATCTTATTAGCTCCTTGTAGTTCTGATGCGTACTCATTTTGGATGTACGTATGACATGATGTATTTTTATATACTTCTGTTACAATTTTTCATTACTTTGCAAAGTTATGTTGTACCTGTACTATTTAGATAAATTGATACCAGTTTTGTTTAATACTATAATTGATATTCTCGATACTATCATTTGAGATATTATGATAAGTTTAGTTATATTCCATTATATGTTAATATTTGGTATTTGAATAATTACATGATTTATCTTACTTGTCATAAATTGTATTAAATCAATATGTTTGGTGTAACTATTCTTTTGGTGAAATAGATTGAATGATTCTCAAATGTTTTTTTTTTTTTTCCCTTCAGATTCATTATACTACGCTAGCTAGGTAATTAAATTTCATGTGATATATTTAGTTTGAGTGAATTACTAACTTTAATCATAACATGATTATACATAAATTTTTTCATCTTTTTACTATGATCATGTAAATTAATTTTTATTTTTAAATAATTACGTGTAGTTTAAATTCTTAAGAGGTCTAAATGTTTTGCAAAGTAAAATATATTTGATGAATTAAAGTAGATTTAAGTAGGCTTTATAATAAATTATACATATATTATATTATTTAATTGCATCTACTAAATTCTTGTTATTTAAATGAAATGATTTTTTTTAAAGTGAAAAAAAAACATTATATGTAGAAATAAATATCTGGATAAAGATTTGCATTAAAATAAGATTAATATAAGATGTTTTAATGGATCAAATAGAATAATAAAATACTTTTTACTTTCAACTCACTAACTCAATGAGAAAGTGTTTGCATATATATTGTCTATGGTAAAATTTGAATACCACGCCTTCTGGTCATATTATTACATTTTCTAATTTTCTACATGTTAGATATACCTATAAATAGAATAAAATATTTACCGTATATTCATGCATCTCTACAAAATATAATTTATAATAATGTCTTTCAACAATTTCCAATTTTATTGATAATTCAAATTTCATTTGATTTTAATTTCCTATAAAATACATAAAAGTTGAAAACATTACACACACACACACACACATATATATATATATATATCAACTATCTACCCACTACTATAAGGTTGACCAAACTGCCGGAATTGCCCTTCCACTTAAAATAATTTACACTTCAATTTGGACAAAATGGTAACTAACAAATAATGCTTGCAAATTTCTACTTTTTCTCTTCATTGCACCACATGTCAAGCCCTTATTTGTCCAAATTGAAAAAAAAAATTCCCACCACCTCAGTTACTTGTCTCTAATCTCTCTCTCTCTCTCTCTCTTTCATACATTTTCTTTCTCTCTCTCACGTATTCTCTCTTTTCATCTCTCTTTTACGCCAAACCCTAGCACCTCCGTCGTTCTTTCTCCACCTTATTCACGACCATCAACACTTCCAATAGAAAACCCAAATCCATATCCGTACTCTTCATCTCACAATCTTCCTAATGAACCGAATCGAGTTTTGTTTCGAACAATTTTGTCGTCGACCACTGTTTTGTAAATGGAAAGTTTCGGGTAACATAAAAATTAGAAGATTTTGTTTTTCTATTTCGATTCATAGATCTGTGTTTTTTCTTCGAATGTTTTAGTTTCACAACAATGTCCAAAAGAATTTTTCTTTAGTATGATATTATGTATCTATGTTGATTAGATTTTTTTTTTGTAGGTTCACAATCTAGAAAAGAATATGTGTTGATGGTTTCACAATTTTTGTGTTTGTGTTTTTGGAAAATGGGTTCAAGGGGAGGTTGAGAGATGAAATTTGAAGCCTGTTGAAGTCATGTACATTTTACAGAATCATGAAAAGTACAAGTTCACTCAATAGCCACTGCAACAGCCAATAAATAACATCTCCAGTGGCGGTAATGTGTTCCCTTCCTTTTTCTCATTAAAAATTATTCAATGCCCTAGATTTTCACATTATTTCTTGCAGTGTGATTGTCACGGGAGATAATCCTTATCCGTAACATCTCTGTTCTCTTTATCCAGTTGATGAGGAATGAACTAATACAATAGAGTTTTCTGTTATTCCATTTCATGTTCAATTTTGTATCATAAGATTGTTTTTATATCTTAAGAATGACTATAATTGCTTCTGCATGTTAACATTATCAATCTGCCATGGCCAACAAATTTTAGCTGTTGTTGGTGTTTTCAAGGTATTATTATTGAAAAATCATTATTGATACCATTTTTTGTTGTTGGTCTGACCATGTTCTTATTATTTTTCTGCTGATTAGACTTTATGACTATGTTTCATTATTTTTCTTTATATTAAATTAGAAGATGTGAGTTGTTTGTTTCAATTTATGTAATCACCGAAAAATTAGGTGCAGAGATGACTGATTAGATGATGGCAAAGTCGAGGCAACAATCACCAAAACCAGGATTCTTGACTGTCACCTACTGCTACAAGATCAAAGGAGTGGGATGGTCCATCTAGATGGGCAGAATATCTAGGAACAAATTCTGCTTCTCCACTATCTTTTACCAATTGCAAGAATTTCGGTCATGACGGGCAGTCTCAGAGATCTACGCCATATCAGAAATTTTGCTTTATTGTTTGTTATTATTAATGCTGTTTTGCCTTAGCCACTACATTTTTTTAATGACTCTGCTATTGCTATAGATGATGTAAGCATTTGCAGGCCTATGAAAGAGAAGGACAACATGTTTAAATATTCTTCTATTTCTAAGCTTTGTCCAATAGAAGTTGATGATGGCACCACTTTGCTGAATAATATAAAAAGTGAATTATCTGATAAAAACCAGCAACATCAATTTGTTTATATTCATGATCCTTATGGTACAGGTCAGGTTCCAAAATCATCATACTACCCAATTTATGCACCACAATCATACCAACAACTTCATAAATACCCAGCTACCTAATATTTTTTGTATTATGTATCATTTGTAGGCTGAAGAAATAGCTGAGAAGCTATGTGAATCAATGGCAACAAGTCTTGAAGGCAAAAAATGGCTTCATTTACAAGGATATCTTCGACAGTGCATGTTTGTTTCTATCTTCTTCCCTATTGACATTTGAAGCTATTTTTTGCTTCTTTATATACAATTTCATATCATTGCACTTATTCTATGTTTCTTAAATGAAAATTATTGATGACTCTAACCATTAGCTGTTTGATTTGTATTTCTACATATTACTAATTACCTGAAAGAAGCCAAGCTTTTGTGGAAACAGAGATTAGAATGTTTGTATGGATATTTTTGTGTAGGTGCGTGAAAATAAGTGTGTAGATTCTGCATTCATCACTTGGAATGTCCTGGGGACTTATGGTCCAAGATAGTCTAAAACTCAAGTGGAGAAATACAAATCCACTGTTGATTCTCTAATCTTTAGAAATTCTGGATTCGACTTGGGGACAAGGGGCAGTGTATTTTTCATCCATGATCATAGTATACCTCGCAAAGCTCTTTCTACAAAGTTATGTACGCAATGAACTCCCTTATTTTCCCGTCGCTGTCAACCTAGCTGATGTAGCCTTTGTGCATATGTTGGACTATCCCAACTTTTATTTCTACTTCTACTTATTAAGCATGTTATTCATATGGTTTGTGATGTTCTTAAAATATGTCAGGTTCTTAAAAAACCAGAGCATAATAAAGTTCACGAGGTAGAGCGTGAAGAGGTTATGGAGTTGAAAGTGGAATATGATATGGGGTTGGATGCTATAAAGAATGTAGAGGATCCAGGAGAAAAAGCAGGGTTGAAAGTTTCAAAAGATGAAGAGTTGAACCCAACAAAGGACGTAGAGGAATTGAAGCCACAAATAAAAAAAGAGGTAGAAGTGTCCAAAGATCTGGATTCAATCACAGTAAATAATACAGAGGAACTAAAACCGGGAAAAGAAGCAGGGATGAAGGAGTCAAAAGATCTGGGTCCAATCAGAGTAAAGAATGCAGAAGAACTGAAACCAGGAAAAGAAGCGGAGTTTAGGGTGTCAAAAGATCATTTGACCACAGTAAACAATGCAGAGGCAGTGAAGCCAAGAAAATAAAGAGATTTAGAAGTGTCAATAGACAGACTTGAGTCAAAGCTAAATGAGTTCAGGTATTCCACCATTCTACTTTTATTCTATTTTATCTACTTGCAGTTGCATATGTGACACATTTCCTATATATCTGAGTATTATTAGCTGGATTAACGTTCTCTCTAACAATTTTGACTTTTTTGAACCCAGATCTTCACGTGTTGAAAGAATAAATTCAATCTTTTTATGCATTCAACAGTATCTTCAACAATACAGGATTTTTCGGCATCTACGCGAGCACGGTAAGAAAAACCTTTTGCAAATCTGGGAATCACCAAAAAGCATCGACTTAATACTCAGGAATAAATGTTGTTGTCACTCTCAAGTTGTACTGGCACCATATATATATATACTTACTTATTAGTATTACTAATGCATAGACTATATTATTATATTTGATTGACAACAAAGTTAAAATGAGTAACCCATGGATGCTCATCATTGGCTTAATAAATAATAATACTAATAATAATACACTGCTTCATCTCATTCACATATGGGTTTATTTTATGTTGTTATACTGTCATTACTCTCATTAATCCATATTGATATACAGTACCCCTTTAAACTATAGTAGCTCATAATTTATTTTTATGCAATATTATCAAATTTTAGTTTGTTTTATAAACTTTCGGATTTGTTCTCCACTTACATTGTGTGAATTAGCAACGTGTATCTCATTGATGTATTTAGTTTTGTAATGTGTTTTATAGTATATTACTTGACAATGTTTTCTTGACATTTTGTGTCAAGATCAGTCATGAGTCATAAGTTAACTATCGATTCAACACGTTAATTTTATTGTGTCCACCATTTTGGTTAACATAGCAGGGACTGGGAGCGCCATTCTGTTTTGCAGCATTTGGTCCTTTTTCCACTATTGCTTTTTATTTAGTACAGGGCAGTGCAAGCTTACATATTTGATCTATTCTATGAATATAATTACCTACTCTTAATTTTTGCTAAGTGATCTTACTTTAGAAGAGGCAACAATATCATGTTAGCAGAAATAGAGTTTAACTTGCATGGCTCACTTTTTGGCTATATATACAGTGAGCAATGTTAAATTATATCCAACTTGAATGGTTTTCTAAGGATAACAAATAGAATTTAATAATAACATATATTCGATGTGAAAAAAGTTTTTGTTCTAAGATGTACTTTACAAAATTATGTACTTTACTATGAGAATTGGATGAACAGACAGATGCCTGCCTTATGCTTTTAATTGTGCGTGGGATTATTTATCCTTTTCCACCTCTTCATTGGCTAAATAACAGTATACACATGCTAAATACTAATTAGCCATATCAATTATTAAACACAATTTCAAACAAACAAGCACTTGCTAATTCACCATGGTCATCATAGCTAATGTTATTGATTATTATGCCTTCTTTAGGTTCTATTGGATTATTGAATAACACAGTCTGCACTGCTAGCTAAATTTGACAGTGAGTTCATGCATTATGTAAGTCTAATGCCTTCTCCTTATATACCTTTCATTCACATCAATTTATCCATTGGGATGCTTAAATAAGTTTTCCAATAAAGTTAGCTGTTGGAAATCAAGTTGTTGATGCAGTGGCTGAGGTGTTGACTGCTAGACATCATTGCAATGATTGGAAGTGAGATGGAGTCTCTTACCTATGGAGGACTTAGGTAGAAGGGTCATTGGGTAGTTATTAAGTTAGGAGATTGTCAACTGGGTTTGTTGAGTCTGTAATTTGATACTGCTAATAGTGGACTTCCTTCCTGGCTTGGTATGCCCCCAGATGTAGGTTGTTAGACCGAACTGGGTGAACAAATTCTGTGTGTGGTTTATGCTTTTTAGTACTGTTATGGGTTATACCATGCCATGTTATTTGTAACAGACCAGATGTCTCGACATCCTGTAGGACATCTGGGATCTGTCATACCAGAATTTCAATTTGGAAAAAAGTAAGGCAGATTCCGACTTAGTGAAAATTTCACTAAGTGTTGGAAAAAGTGACATTTTCACTTTTTGTGATTTTGGCCATTCCATAACTCAAAATCCATGATGAATTAGAATGAGGTGTAGTTGAAGTTTTTGTAGAGGGTAATGAGAGCTACAAATTCAGCTTTGGATAGGGAAAAATGGCCTTGTGGTTTAGGAGTTATGATCCTCCAAATTTGGTACCCTTGCCACTTTGTTCCATAACTTAGAAAATTTTCTAAGTTTTTATGGTTACCCCTTTTACAAGTTATCCCACTTTTCTTTATTTTTCTTGATGAATGATGATTCCAATCACACATTAACATCATTTTTGGGTCAAAGAACCATAATTGCGAAAAATCTCAAAAAGTCAAAGTTGACTTTTGTGCACAGTTGACTTTTTATCAGATGAATTCCAAACTGTGCGATCCTCTATGAAATCAAGTCTTTGACCTAAATCAAAATTGATGGATTGATTTCATAGGTGTTATAGGGTGTATTGAATCATGTCCCAAGGTTTGGGAGCATGTCTTGGTCAAAAGTCAAAGGCACAGTTGACTTTTTCCGCGAAACCCTAAATGTGGTTCTGATGAACTTGAAACTTGTTGATCAAGCTTCTTGGATCAATCCATTATTGCAAATGGATCAATCCATTAGGGGTGAATTAGGTCAAGAAACCCTAATTCCTGATTTTTGATGAATGCATCCCCTTAAGCCAAATTGACTTGATGATTGGGCCCATGATGTTCCATTGAGCATTTTAGGTTATGCTTTGAAGCATTGGCTCATTCCCAGAGGAAAATTTCCATCTAGAGGCCCTGGTAAACCAAAACCCTAATTTGGTGGCACTGGCGATCTTAAGGCTTAATCCACCTAGAATGCTGCAACCTTGTGCTTGATTCTTGCTGTGGGAGTCCTCTTGATCCATTGTGGATCTTTGAGAGGTTTAGACAAGTTGAAGATCATGTCATTCCTTGATTGATCCTTTGTCTAAGAGCTCTGAGAGGGCCTGAAACCCTAATTTTGATTGTAGTGAATGCTCACCCATCTTTGGGGAGACTAATGAGACATAATGATACACCCATATTGTGATGATGATTTGCACAATGATGGGAAATCTTAGTGGTCAAAATTTGGGGTATGACATGAACCAGGTGCCCGACCCCTACAGAGTGTATCTTGATCGGATGGCTGCTGAGGACGTTTTGTATCACCCATATGTCGATCACCGTGTGACGCACCCGTTCGATGAGGTTTCGCTGTTCTCAGGATGGTTGACATGCAGTTCGACCATTACTGCTCGATACCTGCCGGAGCGCGTCTTGCGTCAGTTTGATTACACGTAGACGATCCCCATGATGCCTCATGAGTCTGCTCCTCTAGGCTTGACCCGTATGCAGATAGATGAGATATATGTTGACTTCCAGTCCCACTTGGTACCGGAAGAGGCTCGGCCGACCAGAGCGGAGAGAGACTTGAGCGTTGATGTCGAGTACATCGTGTGGTTCTACACCGTCTCACACTCATGCATGGTGCCCACTGTTGAGGGATCGCCACCCAGACCTGCTCATCAGGAGATATTAGAGGAGCAGCAGTCTCAGCTGAACCACACTCAGGATGTCCTACCTCGCTGTCGTCAGATAGAGCAGATAGCGCGGCAGGCCATTGCAGACGGTCACCTCCTTGGGGGTTCTGGTGCCAGACTTTCCGTGGATAGGATTATTGAGATTGCTCGGGGGGCACTTCAGTACCGCAGACATCGAGACAGGATTGCGGGTAGGGGCAGAGGAGCTGAGGAGCCAGGAGATATCCTTTGCCATACGCAGTAGTTTTTTGTTTGATGTATTCTATTTATATTACATGTATGTACTGTATTTTGACAGAGGTTTATTATGTATATATATCATTTTATTTTATATATGAATGTTGTCGAATGTATATTAAGTTGCGACGATATATTAACATATGCGACCAACCAACAAAACCGATTTTAAAAAAAAAAAATAAAGTTCTGCTGTTTTCCGGATCTGCAGATACGAAATGTTTCCGGATGTGCACTTCCGAAACGCATCAGCGTTTTTTAAAAAATTGGTGCGTCCGGATGGGCACATCCGGAATCAGGGAGTAAAACCGGAAATTCAGGTGGTGCCTAAGAAACATGAGTGGTGTGATAAGAAATTCCTCTGAACAATGGGGAGACCTCTAGGATCCCTCTATACGGAGTCCATAAATTTGTAATCCAACTAAAACTTATAGACATGGAAAGGCCTGAGGCTTAAATTTAGATCCCTATACTTCAGAACAATAGGACATTGATTCCACAAACTAGCCGAACCCCACAACTCCTCCCAACCGTATGATACTAAAAAGAGATCCATTCATCTCATGCCCCCTCCCATTTGGCTTGTACCAAGTAAACCTCCTACTCGAAAGGTGAAGATCATTTAAGCACATGTATTATTACTATGTCTTCATCACTCGCTCAATCACATTTAAAATATAGGAGTTACATGATGCTTGATGTCTTGGTATCTTGGTTATACATACCATGTTATTCTTTGATAGGAGTTTAGGACTATTAATGTAGAAGTTCATATAAACAAATGTGTAATTATAACCACTAAATTTATCTGAAACATAAGTGTGTAATTGGAAGAATATGTTTAGTTATATTATAACCACTAAATTTATGTGAACCATAAGTATGTAATTGAAAGAATATGTGTAACACCCCATGAATTTCTCAACCAAAAGTGTTAACTTAAGGAAGGTTAGAAATTCCATTAAATATAAGATGCCATTTAATCTAAGTTAATCTCATAGTTATGGACACTTAGGACAATTTTGAGAGTGTGAGCACCTAAAAGGGAAATATGGTATTTTTCCTCACGATTTAAGAGCTGAAAATAAGGGAAAATATATCCATTTCCTTCATTCATCATGAATTCATTAAACAAAAAAGGGTCTCATTCTAGTGAGAGAAAGAGAGTGCTCATGAGAGAGTAACGAGAACGGGAGAAGAAGTTCCCAAACCAAGTCCTTGCATGTAAAGTAATATACGTCTCAAGCAAGAAGAAAGAAGTGGGGAAGAATCAAGGGACTCCAACCATCCTCACTATTTCCTCTTTCAAAATCAGAATCTACAAGCAATGTGGGTTTCTCTATAAGCCTTGACTTCAATGGTTAGAATTGTATGTGATTATCCTTAATTGTGTTAGGATAGTGTTTACCTGCATTAGTATTGATTTATTGCATGATTATTAATCTTGAGAATTAATTGGAATGTAGAAAAATGTTGGGCTTTTGGATTGTGAGCAAGGAAAAACGAAGGAGGAGGTAAAAACTTAGGAAATATTATAGCCCATAGCCATCTCTACGAGTAGACTATAAGCCCCCTAGATTTTGTATCAGTGAGATGCCTGGTGTATTACGGTCGTAATACACATTATGACCTGGCTATAATTGGCCCAAATTCCTAATTTTCTTTCCCCTTTTGTACGTTAAACCTCCTAATGTATCTATTTTATTATCATAGGGCTTCACAGGGAAGGAAAGTGCAAAGGTAATGGTTATCGAGTCGGGTTTGCATGGTATATGTAATAAATAGTAAAGTGCCTGATAGATTAGGGAAGGTTTAATAGAGGAGTGTAGAATGAGGACTCCAAGTAACTCAAGGGATATTGTTGAAATATTTATGCCTCGAGTCCTAACTATTTAACACCTAATGGTAAGGCGTATGGTTATTATACACTCTACCATGTCCGAAAGAAAAAGAACGATAATGTGAGCTAGATACATAGTTACATACTTACGACTTAGTGCACCCCACAAATGTATGACCTATTAAGCAAAGTGAGAGTCTCACCGAATAATAGTGGGATGCTGACAATCATGTAATACTTGTTTTAATATGTAAGGACCATAATGGTTATGATATTTGGTATACATGGGTGTATGGGATAATGTATTTTTGTCTCTATAGCATATGTAATTATGTATGTCCCGCGTTTTTTTCTTTGAGACGTCGAGCGTCTCTGATAATTGTGTATACTCTGTACCGATGGTAGTAACCTATTGCATGTGATACATTTAGCCATTAAGAGGACTGTTGGTTTTAGTGAGGACTCCACTGTGATGTGTTATCTCATCTCAGGTTTTATGTCTTTCTTTCAGATGAGCAAGTATCCAGCAAAGACAAAGGAAATCTGGCTTAAAGCAAGTCAAATGGTCGTTGTAGTATCTTATTAGCTCCTTGTAGTTCTGATGCGTACTCATTTTGGATGTACGTATGACATGATGTATTTTTATATACTTCTGTTACAATTTTTCATTACTTTGCAAAGTTATGTTGTACCTGTACTATTTAGATAAATTGATACCAGTTTTGTTTAATACTATAATTGATATTCTCGATACTATCATTTGAGATATTATGATAAGTTTAGTTATATTCCATTATATGTTAATATTTGGTATTTGAATAATTACATGATTTATCTTACTTGTCATAAATTGTATTAAATCAATATGTTTGGTGTAACTATTCTTTTGGTGAAATAGATTGAATGATTCTCAAATGTTTTTTTTTTTTTTCCCTTCAGATTCATTATACTACGCTAGCTAGGTAATTAAATTTCATGTGATATATTTAGTTTGAGTGAATTACTAACTTTAATCATAACATGATTATACATAAATTTTTTCATCTTTTTACTATGATCATGTAAATTAATTTTTATTTTTAAATAATTACGTGTAGTTTAAATTCTTAAGAATGTTTTGTATTAGGTCTAAATGTTTTGCAAAGTAAAATATATTTGATGAATTAAAGTAGATTTAAGTAGGCTTTATAATAAATTATACATATATTATATTATTTAATTGCATCTACTAAATTCTTGTTATTTAAATGAAATGATTTTTTTTAAAGTGAAAAAAAAACATTATATGTAGAAATAAATATCTGGATAAAGATTTGCATTAAAATAAGATTAATATAAGATGTTTTAATGGATCAAATCGAATAATAAAATACTTTTTACTTTCAACTCACTAACTCAATGAGAAAGTGTTTGCATATATATTGTCTATGGTAAAATTTGAATACCACGCCTTCTGGTCATATTATTACATTTTCTAATTTTCTACATGTTAGATATACCTATAAATAGAATAAAATATTTACCGTATATTCATGCATCTCTACAAAATATAATTTATAATAATGTCTTTCAACAATTTCCAATTTTATTGATAATTCAAATTTCATTTCATTTTAATTTCCTATAAAATACATAAAAGTTGAAAACATTGCGCGCGCGCACACACACACACACACACACACACATATATATATATATATATATATATATATATATATATATATATATATATATCAACTATCTACCCACTACTATAAGGTTGACCAAACTGCCGGAATTGCCCTTCCACTTAAAATAATTTACACTTCAATTTGGACAAAATGGTAACTAACAAATAATGCTTGCAAATTTCTACTTTTTCTCTTCATTGCACCACATGTCAAGCCCTTATTTGTCCAAATTGAAAAAAAAAAATTCCCACCACCTCAGTTACTTGTCTCTAATCTCTCTCTCTCTCTCTCTCTCTCTCTCTCTCTCTTTCATACATTTTCTTTCTCTCTCTCACGTATTCTCTCTTTTACGCCAAACCCTAGCACCTCCGTCGTTCTTTCTCCACCTTATTCACGACCATCAACACTTCCAATAGAAAACCCAAATCCATATTCGTACTCTTCATCTCACAATCTTCCTAATGAACCGAATCGAGTTTTGTTTCGAACAATTTTGTCGTCGACCACTGTTTTGTAAATGGAAAGTTTCGGGTAACATAAAAATTAGAAGATTTTGTTTTTCTATTTCGATTCATAGATCTGTGTTTTTTCTTCGAATGTTTTAGTTTCACAACAATGTCCAAAAGAATTTTTCTTTAGTATGATATTATGTATCTATGTTGATTAGATTTTTTTTTTGTAGGTTCACAATCTAGAAAAGAATATGTGTTGATGGTTTCACAATTTTTGTGTTTGTGTTTTTGGAAAATGGGTTCAAGGGGAGGTTGAGAGATGAAATTTGAAGCCTGTTGAAGTCATGTACATTTTACAGAATCATGAAAAGTACAAGTTCACTCAATAGCCACTGCAACAGCCAATAAATAACATCTCCAGTGGCGGTAATGTGTTCCCTTCCTTTTTCTCATTAAAAAATATTCAATGCCCTAGATTTTCACATTATTTCTTGCAGTGTGATTGTCACGGGAGATAATCCTTATCCGTAACATCTCTGTTATCTTTATCCAGTTGATGAGGAATGAACTAATACAATAGAGTTTTCTGTTATTCCATTTCATGTTCAATTTTGTATCATAAGATTGTTTTTATATCTTAAGAATGACTATAATTGCTTCTGCATGTTAACATTATCAATCTGCCATGGCCAACAAATTTTAGCTATTGTTGGTGTTTTCGAGGTATTATTATTGAAAAATCATTATTGATACCATTTTTTGTTGTTGGTCTGAACATGTTCTTATTATTTTTCTGCTGATTAGACTTTATGACTATGTTTCATTATTTTTCTTTATATTAAATTAGAAGATGTGAGTTGTTTGTTTCAATTTATGTAATCACCGAAAAATTAGGTGCAGAGACAATTGATTAGATGATGGCAAAGTCGAGGCAACAATCACCAAAACCAGGATTCTTGACTGTCACCTACTGCTACATGATCAAAGGAGTGGGATGGTCCATCTAGATGGGCAGAATATCTAGGAACAAATTCTGCTTCTCCACTATCTTTTACCAATTGCAAGAATTTCGGTCATGACGGGCAGTCTCAGAGATCTACGCCAATCAGAAATTTTGCTTTATTGTTTGTTATTATTAATGCTGTTTTGCCTTAGCCACTACATTTTTTTAATGACTCTGCTATTGCTATAGATGATGTAAGCATTTGCAGGCCTATGAAAGAGAAGGACAACATGTTTAAATATTCTTCTATTTCTAAGCTTTGTCCAATAGAAGTTGATGATGGCACCACTTTGCTGAATAATATAAAAAGTGAATTATCTGATAAAAACCAGCAACATCAATTTGTTTATATTCATGATCCTTCTGGTACAGGTCAGGTTCCAAAATCATCATACTACCCAATTTATGCACCACAATCATACCAACAACTTCATAAATACCCAGCTACCTAATATTTTTTGTATTATGTATCATTTGTAGGCTGAAGAAATAGCTGAGAAGCTATGTGAATCAATGGTAACAAGTCTTGAAGGCAAAAAATGGCTTCGTTTACAAGGATATCTTCGACAGTGCATGTTTGTTTCTATCTTCTTCCCTATTGACATTTGAAGCTGTTTTTTGCTTCTTTATATACAATTTCATATCATTGCACTTATTCTATGTTTCTTAAATGAAAATTATTGATGACTCTAACCATTAGCTGTTTGATTTGTATTTCTACATATTACTAATTACCTGAAAGAAGCCAAGCTTTTGTGGAAACAGAGATTAGAATGTTTGTATGGATATTTTTGTGTAGGTGCGTGAAAATAAGTGTGTAGATTCTGCATTCATCACTTGGAATGTCCTGGGGACTTATGGTCCAAGATAGTCTAAAACTCAAGTGGAGAAATACAAATCCACTGTTGATTCTCTAATCTTTAGAAATTCTGGATTCGACTTGGGGACAAGGGGAAGTGTATTTTTCATCCATGATCATAGTATACCTCGCAGAGCTCTTTCTACAAAGTTATGTATGCAATGAACTCCCTTATTTTCCCGTCGCTGTCATCCTAGCTGATGTAGCCTTTGTGCATATGTTGGACTATCCCAACTTTTATTTCTACTTCTACTTATTAAGCATGTTATTCATATGGTTTGTGATGTTCTTAAAATATGTTAGGTTCTTAAAAAACCAGAGCATAATAAGGTTCACGAGGTAGAGCGTGAAGAGGTTATGGAGTTGAAAGTGGAATATGATATGGGGTTGGATGCTATAAAGAATGTAGAGGAGCCAGGAGAAAAAGCAGGGTTGAAAGTTTCAAAAGATGAAGAGTTGAACCCAGCAAAGGACGTAGAGGAATTGAAGCCACAAATAAAAAAAGAGGTAGAAGTGTCCAAAGATCTGGATTCAATCACAGTAAATAATACAGAGGAACTAAAACCGGGAAAAGAAGCAGGGATGAAGGAGTCAAAAGATCTGGGTCCAATCAGAGTAAAGAATGCAGAAGAACTGAAACCAGGAAAAGAAGCGGAGTTTAGGGTGTCAAAAGATCATTTGACCACAGTAAACAATGCAGAGGCAGTGAAGCCAAGAAAATAAAGAGAGTTAGAAGTGTCAATAGATACAGTGATTAAAACTGTAAAGAATGTTGGGGAACTAAAGCCAGAAAA
Organism: Lathyrus tuberosus; assembly: GCA_022829125.1. Lineage (NCBI taxonomy): Eukaryota > Viridiplantae > Streptophyta > Magnoliopsida > Fabales > Fabaceae > Lathyrus > Lathyrus tuberosus. The sequence goes on along the minus strand of JALAZF010000664.1, from coordinate 1,960,252 downwards.
AGAAGCAGAGTTAAGAGTTTCAAAGGGCATAGAGGAGTTGAAACTGCTTGAAGCTATTGAAGAGATGAAGTTAAAATTAGACAGACTTGAGTCAAAGCTAAATGAGGTCAGGTATTCCACCATTCTACTTTTATTCTATTTTATCTGCTTGCAGTTGCATATGTGACACGTTTCCTATATATCTGAGTATTATTAGCTGGATTAACGTTCTCTCTAACAATTTTGACTTTTTTGAACCCAGATCTTCACGTGTTGAAAGAATAAATTCAATCTTTTTATGCATTCAACAGTATCTTCAACAATACAGGATTTTTCGGCATCTACGTGAGCACGGTAAGAAAAACCTTTTACAAATCTGGGAATCACCAAAAAGCATCTACTTAATACTCAGGAATAAATGTTGTTGTCACTCTCAAGTTGTACTGGCACCATATATATATATATATATATATATATACTTACTTATTAATATTACTAATGCATAGACTATATTATTATATTTGATTGACAACAAAGTTAAAATGAGTAACCCATGGATGTTCATCATTGGCTTAATAAATAATAATACTAATAATAATACACTGCTTCATCTCATTCACATATGGGTTTATTTTATGTTGTTATACTGTCATTACTCTCATTAATCCATATTGATATACAGTACCCCTTTAAACTATAGTAGCTCATAATTTATTTTTATGCAATATTATCAAATTTTAGTTTGTTTTATAAACTTTCGGATTTGTTCTCCACTTACATTGTGTGAATTAGCAACGTGTATCTCATTGATGTATTTAGTTTTGTAATGTGTTTTATAGTATATTACTTGACAATGTTTTCTTGACATTTTGTGTCAAGATCAGTCATGTGGAATAATCAGTCATGAGTCATAAGTTAACTATCGATTCAACACGTTAATTTTATTGTGTCCGCCATTTTGGTTAACATAGCAGGGACTGGGAGCGCCATTCTGTTTTGCAGCATTTGGTCCTTTTTCCACTATTGCTTTTTATTTAGTACAGGGCAGTGCAAGCTTACATATTTGATCTATTCTATGAATATAATTACCTACTCTTAATTTTTGCTAAGTGATCTTACTTTAGAAGAGGCAACAATATCATGTTAGCAGAAATAGAGTTTAACTTGCATGGCTCACTTTTTGGCTATATATACAGTGAGCAATGTTAAATTATATCCAACTTGAATGGTTTTCTAAGGATAACAAATAGAATTTAATAATAACGTATATTCGATGTGAAAAAAGTTTTTGTTCTAAGATGTACTTTACAAAATTATGTACTTTACTATGAGAATTGGATGAACAGACAGATGCCTGCCTTATGCTTTTAATTGTGTGTGGGATTATTTATCCTTTTCCACCTCTTCATTGGCCAAATAACAGTATACACATGCTAAATACTAATTAGCCATATCAATTATTAAACACAATTTCAAACAAACAAGCACTTGCTAATTCACCATGGTCATCATAGCTAATGTTATTGATTATTATGCCTTCTTTAGGTTCTATTGGATTATTGAATAACACAGTCTGCACTGCTAGCTAAATTTGACAGTGAGTTCATGCATTATGTAAGTCTAATGCCTTCTCCTTATATACCTTTCATTCACATCAATTTATCCATTGGGATGCTTAAATAAGTTTTCCAATAAAGTTAACTGCATATGGATGATTGTTAAACTGCTGAAGAAATTGTTCAATTATGGTTGCTGAAATATTTTGTAAATTCCCACATCATGAATGTTGAACCTATTTAAGAATAATATGGTTAGTAAGCATATGCAATGTAGATCTGGTGCACTGGATATTTTTCGTATAACTTTTGTGGTTTTTGAACTGTGTTGCAAATTGAAGTTAGATGAGTGCTAAACTGTTATGGTTGTTGAACTGTGTTGTAAATTGAAGTTAGATTTGTGTTGAATTGTTATATAAATCGCATTAGGTAAGTTACTCTTCATATTTTTAGAGTCACTTAGATGTCTAATAAACTGTTTTACAAATTAAGTTATGAAGATTGTTGAACTATTAAATAGATCATATTATGATTATTGTTGAATCTGTTTAAGAATAATCAAGCTTATATGCATAGGAAATGCCTCTATCTTACTCATCCTATTTTCAAAGTAACTTACGTGACTACTGAACTGTTTTTCAAAATTCCAGGATTTTGATCATGCATATTATACATTGGTTGTTATGAAGGTGAATTTTTCAAGCCAAGTTCAAGGCCATTGAAGAAAATATTTTCTACTCAATATGGTGTGTTGTAAGTACTAATTAAGGGATTATTTGTTTTTAAAACTCATTTATAATCAATTTGTTTGTAATCATATTTTAAATTTGGAGACCATGTCCATATGATAATAAGTTTTTGGAATCTATGTTGTTCTTAAATTATCATTTTTCTCTTTCTTATAATATTTACTACTATCCATACTTATATAAAACCAATTAGATCTCATTGTATAAATATTACTTTCAATGTACTATAAATTATTAAATTTATCACTCAAACTATCAATTTATCATTGTATTCTAAGGAAACAATGAGAGTGATATTTGTAAATTTTACTATCTTCAGTGAATTTTATTACTAAAACTCACTATTTTCACGGGTCACTATCACCACAATTCTTTTTAATCAACTAAATATTTATAAATATTTATAATTATTAATGATATTTATAAATATTTATAGTTATTAGACATATTGAATTTATATTGTCGCTGATTTGTTATGTATTTATTTTTTAATATTTGTCGTTATTAGTGATTTTATAATATCAATTATAAACAATAACCAAACCTTATCAAATGATCTTAAGATATAAATACTTTTATCCGTGCGGACACACGGGTCTTCTACTAGTATATATATATATATGAATGAATTAAAACGTCATTTCTTTTCCTAAAAAATATGTAACTTTTTAGAAAAAAGAAATACCATTTTTTATTTAATCTTATAAGATAGTTTAATTACTTTCTATTAAAGATTGGGTTTTTGTGTAAGACTTTAGACTTACACATGATGATGAAGAATGATGTTGGTGATGAAGAATGGAAGGTGGCGCGTTAAAGGTATCATTGATGTATTTTCGTTTCTTTTTAATTGATTTTGATAGAGTTTTATAGTTTGATATGATAGAGGTTTGTGAATGTTATAATGTGTTCTTGTGTTTTTTATTAGGTTAGTAGAACTATTGGTGATGCAAATTTGAAGAGGCCTGATTTTACGTTTTGCGATTCGTTTCCCAAAAATCCGCATGGGGCTAAACTTGTTGATAGACGTGTGCTATCAGCAGAATCCACTACTACAAAATACACATTCGGTAACACTAATTCTACTATAGTTAGGCTTTCACCGTGATGATATGTCTTACTTAATGCGCGGTCATTTTCTTTGATATGACATAATCACGAATGAAACATAAGACCGTGATTATATAATCACCCTTTCATGGGTTCGGATATCAGCACCCTCAAATATTTTATTTCTTTAACATTTAGTCGCGCCTTTTTATTTTTATTTATTTTTAATTTTTAAAAAAATGAGATGCCATCACAGTTTCTGGGCAAAACCGTTGTGACATATTATTCATTCTTGTTGAATGTGTATGTGATAATAGATGAAAGATTTTGTTGTTGTTGTTGAATATGTATGTGATAATCTTTGAAAGAGTTTATTGTTGTTGGTATTGTTGAATGTGTATATGATAATAAACGAAAGAGTTTGTTGTTGTTGTTGAATGTGTATATGATAGTAGATGAAAGAGTTTGTTGTTGTTGTTGTTGTTTTTGAAAATAGATGTCGACTTTTGCATATTCTTCATCTGGCGAGGAAACTATGACAAGTGATACTCAAATAAAAAACAAAAGATCATAAAGAGGTGCCACTAGGCTTACCAAAATAACAAAAGTCCACAAATCTTGTATCAAATTGCCTATCACGTTTGATTCGTATAATAGAGTAGTTGATGATGAATTCTCTTTTCTTTTTAATAGTTATGTTGTACTCCTTGGATGTAGTAAAGTTAGCATATTGGTATATGATTGGAAACAAGCGCTAGGTGAGGTCAAAGATAGCATATGGACAGATGTTAAGGTATTAGTTTTAATTTTCATCATTTCGATATGAGTTTCTATAATTTCTAATACATTCTTATTGATTTAAATGTGGTTGACCTTTGAGTTTACGGATGGTGATAAGCACTTAAAAAGTGGTTAAGTCATGCTGGTACATGTTGGAGGGGCTTTAAGTTACAGCTCACGCGTGACTACATTAGGAATCCTAAGATTGGTTTTGAACGTCCATGGGTGAGGTATAGTTTTCTCTCGAAGAGGGTTTGGAAAAAGTTTGCAAAGGATCGTCGTTCTGAGAAATTCCTGGTTAGTAATAGTCTTATTTATCTTGCTAATTTGATGGTAATGATTTATAGATACTAATCATATTTTCACTATGTTTATAACAGACTAAAAGTCCAGAAGGAATTCAAAATAAAGCGAAAAACAATTACCCCCATAAATTATCTCGTGGGGGTTACAGAAAACTGGAGAAAAAAATTATAGAGGAAAAAAGACAACAAATGGGAGACGAGGACTCCATTAGTCGTGATCGCAACCCATCTCCACCATCAAGGCATGAGAAGTGGAAGAGGGTTCGACTAAGGACAAATGGAGAGTACACCTTAGATGCTTCAAGAGCAGTTGCTGATAAAATTGTAAGTATGATTTGTTGTTCGTATGTTATGTGTTATTTAAATGTTGTGGTAATTACAATATTAATATTATCATGCATGTTGTGTAGGATGTATTGGTTGAGGAGGCCCGTGAGGGCTCATTTGTTCCAGAACCACGACATGATATACTAGTCAAGGCTATTGGAACAGATGAGCATGGTGGGCGCGTTCGTTGTAACACCCCACTTTCCCATTTTTCAAAATATAAAAATAATACGAAAATAATCAGAGTTTACAACAAATAGTAGGATGTCACATCATCAAAACCAACAACGAAACTCCTTTTCATTAATGAAATAAAACAGCGGAAATAAACGTTTTATTCAAATTACGGAAATTTGCCAACAACATAAAAAATCCACATAAATCGTGGTCCACCGTGTTTTCAAATAAAGAATGATACGTAGTGAAACAAATAAAGAATAAAAAAAATGATGAAAACTCCCAAAATCCCATGTTACGTATCATAGCAACTCCTAAGACTCGATCAAGCAACACGTACTCCATGCACACTCAAGTACATGGATTATCTGTACTACGAAGAAGCACAGACACAACAAACAACAAAGGGGTGAGAACTACGTTCAATAATTAACGGTGTATAATACATGTTAAGAGTAGTAATCACACAATCACACATATTCACATACTATCACGACACACTTGTCACTTACAATGATAACTCAATAAACACATAATGATGCAATGTGACTCAACAACCGACACAATGCATGTGGTACCAACACACCATAGTTCATTCAATCGAACCCGATTCATAATAGAATCCGAATAGATCACATACACCCCTACTTGGCAATGATCTATCTCCACCATACTCCACATTGGAGTTCGGATGAATCACATACACTCCTCCTGAGCAATAATTCATCACCACCAGACACACCATGAATGCATGACAATAAATATGCATACAACACACATGTATAATAACAATCATACATCTTCACGATCCTCCTTATCACACATGAGATACCTACTCACCGTAATACACATCACAATAGGAAATTCCTCATATGGCGTTAATTAGCTAATTATCTAATTAATCCACCTAAATTCCATTTTTAATTATTTTCACTACCATTCCTAGTTTCAACAAGTTCTGACATTTATCCCAACCTCTCAGACCCAAAAGAACTGCATCAGACGCGAAATCGGGAAAGAAATCGCAGAACAGTAGAATTTTGCACTCTCGCTGGTCATACGCGTATTGCCCAGCTCGCTCGCCATCTAGCTGCGTATCAGATGCGTAATGCCACTCCTGCCGTCTCGCTGTACGCGTATTGCCCTTCTTATTACGCGTATGAGCAGAGACGTGTTACTCCCTCACAAAATCAAACTTCCAGATCTTGTTACACGCAATACTCCTCCTACGCGTAAGGCCAAGCTTCCATACGCGTACTGTTACGCGTACGGGCAGAGGGTCGTGTTTGATTGGGTCTCATACGCGTAATACCCACGTAACGCCTTGCTATACGCGTAATGACTAGTCTGTTACGCGTATGGGCAGTGAAACCCAGATTTTCCAGTTTTCCATACCAGTCCGAATCCTTCCACCTTGATCTCTCTTCTACACTTCATATCAGTCCTAAAATTGTTTCTACATTGCTTTTAGGACTTGTAATTCCATATGATTCCATTCTCCTATTATTACTACTCAATTTAACGTTTCCTAGATCTCAATTCGTTCTCTCACCTGCAGCAAAACCAGATCTGCAAACAGATTCGTTCATACAGTAGCAACAACACAAATTATGCACAACATTCATACTATCATCAACAATTTCACACAGATTAACAACGAAATATTCATATCAGATTCAAAATTCATCAACAGTACATACATACGAAAAATCTATGAGGGAAAGGACCCCTCACTACCCTCTCATGACATTATCACCTATATTGAACCCATTCTCCCCCTTACCTCAAATTTGGTCTGAATTCCTGCGAATTTGGTGAAGAATTCTTGCCCTAGTTGTAATACCCTAATTTTTACACCTAAGATCCCACATATCATTTGCATTTTTTGCATACCACAAACAAGATCACCAGTATCCCTGTGTCTTCTTTTGTTTGTTTTATGTTTATTTTTGTTTATCTAACCTCTAACCAAAAATACAAAAAAAATATATGCTGTCGTTTGCTTGTTTTTCTCTCTGTGTGTTGTGCAAGTTTGTCAAAGATATTGAAGTGATTTCAAGTCACAGGTGTTTGTTCAAAAGCAAGATGTCTTGTGCTGAGATTCTTCAATTTATCAGGCAGTGGTGCATATGAGTTTTGGGTTCCAACAGATTCAGATGGTCGTAGTTTCGGTTGTGGCTGGTTTTGTGGCATATGTTTATCAGAGGCTTGTGGAAAAATTCAAGTTTAGTTTTGGGCTAAAAATAAGGGCTTGTTATCCATGATCCATTTCGTAGACCATTTTTTTTATTCCGAACACTATTCACATCTTTTAACCAAAATTTCCATATTCCACTTTTTGCTATTTAAACCATTTTTTCCCTAATCCATTTCCTAAACCAAATACCCACATTTATCATTTCACATTTCATATCCAATTTCACTATCCAATTGTCTTTATCCAAATAAATCCATTTTTCAATTTAAACCACTCATTATCCATCTTTAAATCCATTTTCTTTCCTAAAACTTTTCATATCCATTTTTTTTAGGGTTATTTGTGATTTACCCCCCTGACATATGAGCGAATTTTGATTTACCCCCCTCCATGCCTTTAGGCAACGGTTTTTTTTGAAAAAATCGTTGCCAAAACCTGCCTATGGCAACGGTGGGGGGGTAAACCAAAACACGCTCATATGTCAGGGGGGTAAATCACAATTAACCCTTTTTTTTAATAACCAATTTGTAATATCCACATCTTTTAACCAAATTTTCCATATTCCACTTTTTGCTATTTAAACCTTTTTTTTAATTATTACCCATTTTTCTAAACCAAATTCTCCATGTCCATTCTCTAAACCATTTTTCTATATCCATTTCCAATTATCCAATTTCATTATCCAATTGTTCATGTCCATTTTTTTTAGAAATCCATATCCATTACCATTTTTTATTATCATTAATCTACAAAAAGGCCATTCATTTGATTCATGATACAAGGCCCATTTTCCATTTTTCTATTCACACCTCCTATTACTACATCAAGGCCCATTACAATTTTTCTAACCCACTTCCATTATCCATTTTACTTCGAAATCCAATTTAATCCTATATCCAAATAAATCCTTTGTTTTATTTTTAAACCATTTCCATTATCCATTGTTTCTAAACCAATTATCTATTTTTTTATCAAACCCAATTTTCTTATCCAATTTTATTACAAATATTACCAAAAATCACAATTCAAACTTAAGCCCATTTCTTTTTTTCTTCAGCCCATTAACCAAAAAAATGAAAAAATGAGCAAGCTGATACCAAACCGTTCAGCCCTAGTCACGCCATTCTTCTCATTGCAAGCCGCCAGCCGTCCAACAATGCATAAGCCGACCACCACATTCCAAGCTCAGCTTCAACTCATCAAAACTCATCAACAAAATGTAACACACACGCGGATTGCATAAACCAAAACGCAAGAAATTAATCAAAACGGCAACCATTCTTTTTCTTCCAATTTCACTCCAATTTCATCTATAAATAATAACCTCACTTCCTTCATTTTTCAAGTTTTGACAGCCCTCAAACCTCTGCCAAAATCACAACTCAAACCATTTTCTTCACCGATTCAAGTATCCAACCGAAATTCCATTCTTCATCCATAGATTCTCACTACTCCAAACAACAAAGAAACTTACATAAATCAACAACAACCACACTCATTCAAGGCAAGGAAGAAGAGAGGAAGAATTTAAAGAGTGCTTACTTGAATTTTGAAGGTAGTGAATTTTTTTCCGACGAAGCTTTAATCTCAGTTTGCGTTGCACTTTGTTTACGACGGTTGAAATCGATTACATATTTGGAATCCTCTCCGTCTCACGATCGCAACGGTATATGGTTTGAGCTCCGTCGCTCCGATTTGACGGAGCTCAAAAATTGAAGCATGTTGTTTTGGTGAATAGTAACCGGCGTTGCATTTTGGAGAAGAAGATACTTCACTTTCTAACTTTTTCTTTTTTTCATTTTCCTTTTTATTTTTTTTATTTTTATTTTTTATTTTTTTTTGTTTTTGTTTCTATTTCTTTTTTTAATGGAAAGCATTGGGCCTAGCCCATTCATTACACCACCACCATTTTCTAAAACTAACCTCCTTCATTTTTTCTCTATTTTTCTTAAAAAAGTTATTTCCATTTGGTTTCTATTTTTTTTAGTAAGCTTGTGAAATTAAATTTTACTTTTAAATTTTGTTTTAGAAAAATCTCTTGAAATTGATTTGAATATTTTGTTCTTGTTTTTTTATTTTCCTTTTGATATTGGATTTGGATCACATTTTAAGAATTTATTTCTTTTTAAATTCATTGGACTTAGGGTGTAGATGAAGTTGAATAAATGTTCACTAATTCAAATCTACCTTTAAAGTGAATTATTTAATTCACTTTAGGTGCTTTGAGTTAATGAGATGTTTAGCACTTTAATCCACCAAAATGAGTGAATGAACTTAAAGATGAAATTGTCTTGAATTTGTAATTCAATTTGGTTTCCTCTTTTCTTCATCTATTTTCTTTTTGATCGATGAAAGTCGAAGTGATTGTGAAATTTCTTTGTTGAATTTCGATCGAGACGAGATCATTACCACTTTTTCTTTTCGTGTGGCACCGCTTTAGGATAACGATCCCTATATCGTTTATCTCGCGTGCATTAACACATATATTTCATGGCCGGCCTCATTCGTAGGGTAATTGCTCGAACAAATTACTCGGCGTGCGCTTAACATAGACCAAAATTTGTCCCGCCTCGGAATAAATATCAAAAATAGTTGATTATTTGTCTTATGGTTCACAACTCATGAAACTTGTTGTTAGGAGGCTTTGGTCTTATCAATCCTCTAATAAGTTTCATCAACTTTGACCTAAGTGCAATTATTCAATTGTTATTGATCACTAACACTAACAATTAACCACTAACTTACTAACAATTTTATTATATTAATTTTGTTTATGTTTCCTTCTCGCTCCTTATCTCTTTTATTTCTTTTATGCTTCATTATTATCATTCCATATCATGTTTATGTTTCCGTAATTTTTTTCCTTTGTCCGTTGGACACATGTTTATGCTTATGCCATTTTTCTTTTGTCCATTTGGACTTAAAACATTAATAAAGGATTAAACCATAAAAAACTTAATTCTCCTCATTTTGGACTATTGGTTACTATCCTATGCTTTGGAGTGATCTCTTTATGGACCTCTTTTGAAGTAATATTGGACTTATGGACCTAGAATTAAGACTTCTTATCCCTTTGCTTGAAGTATGGATTGAAGACTTGCCTTTATTTGGCAAATTTGCTTAAGGATGGAATTCTTTTAATATTGCTTTGAAGTGGCTCCATTTTGGTTAGATCCTTCTTTTCCCTAGCTTTTATTTCATGCAGTAGGATAGTCACTTCTTCTCCTCCCCATTCTTAAATTTTCAAAATCTTCTCCCTTTTTCAAAATCTCCTTCTTGTTTTCAAACTTAAAACCGCTTTCATAATAAAACCTTGACTTTTGTCAAGTGACTTTTTAAACTTTGTTTTTTTAATAAATGTCAATCCATTTAACTATATTTTGACTATTTCATAAAAACATACAAAATACAAAACTCATCCAAATTTTTTGTGCTTTTATGCACCTTTTTTCTTTTAAACTTTTCAAAAAAGAATTAGACATGAGTCATTTTTTTGATGAGATGTAAAACTCCTAACCATGGTGTTTTGTTGAAAGTATGGTCGTTTTCCAGTTAGATGTTGAAGTGATTAGTCTTGTTGATGTTAATCCAAGCAAATCCTCCATCTTAATGTGATGCAAATGCCACTTTCCCATACCTTTGGGTAATTAGTTGAGTATTCTCTCTTGAGAATGACAAGTTGTCTTTTTCAAGATAAAATAAACCATAACCAATAATTTTTGTTCTTTGTACCACGAACTACGAGGTTTTGATCCTACATTGCACATCGTGGGTACGTAGGCATGAGGCGATAAGTCTCTCCAAACACAAAAATCTTAAAAAAATAATTCTCCTCTCATCTCCTCAATCTTTTTCAAGCAAACCATTTTCAGACCAAAAAGCATGAATACATCAAAGGGCTCCTACAGAGTACTATAGATGTATTGGGTGCGTAAAACCTTCCCTTTACATAACCAACCCCCTTTACCCTTATCTCCTTAGGTTTTGTTCGCTCTTTTTTCCTTTCCTTTATGGATAAAAATAAAAGTGCGGTGGCGACTCTTGCTTTTTTTTTTAGTTGAGTTAATTAATAGCTTATACTCACAAATTTTACCGCTACTGAAAAGTGGCGACTCTGCTGGGGAAAGATTGACCTCTTGCTAGTCCATCCCTTGAGGGGTTTAGCCTACTTTGATTTATTTATCGCTTTTTGTCTGATTTGCTTGTTATTTGTTTATTCTGGTTGGGATGGGGTATTCTGAGAGATAGGCCCAATACCCAGGCCTGAGTGCACTTATGATTAGCGTGTTTCATATCCTCTCGCGTTCCATCTCGGCTCGAGGAGGGAATATGAAACACAATCTGGATGTGGTTCTCTCTAGAGAATTTTGCGTTGTGGATTTTCCACGATGGTAGAGCTATCTGGAATAGCTGCTAAGTCTGGATGACCTTTTAGGATCACCCCTCCTTTTTTTTGAAAGTGAATCAGCGGACGACCTCTTTGATTGACGATAACATTGTATCCTTCGGGCTAAATGTGCTATTGCTTCTCAAACCTCTGAAGCTGAGGACCTTTCGTTTTGGAGAATCAGTTGAGGCCTCCTCGATTAATGATGATGCCAAACCAAAAATGGTGAACGTATCATCATTTCTCGACCTGAGAGCCCGGGATACTGAACGTCCTAGTACCTACATGTGAGAATGGGCGGGTGTTTACAGGTTTGCAGGAAACCCTGACCTTCAACGTACCCGGTACTTCAAAGCGAACCTCTATCGTCAGCAATAGTTATTCCGGATCTGTGGAAGCTTTGATCCCGTGTTTGCTGCATTCATATTGCATTGCATTTGCATCAAGCATCATTCTGCATTATTTCCTGCCTTTCCCAGGTGTCTTATTTGCTTCCTTTTCTTGGTCTTCATTTAGCCAAGCTGTCGCACCAGTATAGTACTCGGGCTAATCAGAGAAAGAAGAGGATTTGGCTGATTTTCTGGCATTCATACTGAATTCAAAGTAGAACATGGAGAGAACAAAAGATGATGATCTCATGTCAGGCTTTACAGTGATGACCAATCCGATGTATGATTCTCCTCTGGATGATGATGTACCACAAGTGAATGTTCCTACTCGATCCCGACCTGTGCAAAATGATCTGGTTGGTCAAGTTGTTGAGAAAGATTCTCGATTTTTGAGGTATATGCCAAATCCTCAAATTGTCCACCCTGTGACAGAGATGATTGATCTTAAAGTTGTGGAGATGAAAGAAGGATTTCGTGATCTCAGTGAGGAATTGAAAATGTTGACAAGACCCAATGCATCTAGTTTTAAGGCTCATGACTTGTGCCTGGTTCCGGGTGTGGTTATTCCTCCGAAGTTCGAAATGCCTGTCTTTGAAATATACAAGGGAGTTAGCTGTCCAAGGAACCATTTGACGATGTTCTGTCGAAAGATGACCGCTCATGTTGACAACGATAAGTTGATGATTCACTGCTTTCAAGAAAGTTTATATGGGGGATCCTTGATGTGGTATATGAAGCTAGAAAGGAACCATATTCAGTCTTGGGAAGACCTAGCTGACGCTTTTGTGAAACAATATGACTACAATTTGGACATGGCTCCAGATAGTGATGAATTGACGAGTATGAGTCAGAAGGACAGCGAATCCTTCCGAGAGTATGCACAAAGGTGGAAAGAGTTAGCAGCTCAAGTTCATCCGTCACTCTTAGAAAAAGAACTGTCCAAAATGTTTCTAAGAATGCTGTCAGACCCTTATTATGCCAGGATGGTAGGCATTGTACCTTTAGATTTCTCCAAAATTGTGGAAGTCGGAGTAAACATTGAAAATGCATTCAAGAGTGGAAGAACCCAAGATGGTTTGAATGGCCAAGCTAGTAAAGAAAATGTTGAAGTTGATGCGATTCAAGATTTTCCTCAGTTCCAGAAGCAGCAGAGACCTCTGAATAATTCAGAAAGAGAGACTCGCCAGTTTGATCCAATCCCAATGACTTATAGTCAATTGTGGTCTTATTTTACCTGAAACTCGGTAATGACACCCAGAAAGACCAGAGCCATGAAGTCTCGCCCTCCTTGGTACAACCCAAATACCAGTTGTGAATTTCATGATGGAGTAATGGGGCATCCAATTGAGGAGTGCAAGGTTTTCCAGGAAAAGGTTCAAGAGATGATCGACGATGAGGTGTTGACCTTCAAGGAAGGAAGCGCATTTGTGAATGGAACGCCTTTATGCTGATATTAGAGTGACCCGCAGTGGTTGTATGTTTGCTTCTGTGTCTCCCAAGAAAGTCGATAATGTTCTTTCAAGCTCAAGCTGACACAGTTTCCTCAGATCTTTAGTTCTTTTACTGTGTTTTCATTTGTAATCTTTTATGATTGTTATTGCTTTGTTTGCATGTAGAACTTATTTGTTTTGAATATTAATCATAATGCAATGAGTATGTTTGTCTTGAAGTGATCCATTCGCATTCGCTCGTAATTTGTTTTCTGCATCTGCAATACCAACTTCTTGTTTAAACTCTTGGAGGGAGGATGATGAAGTGAAAACGCAAAATTTCTGGTTGTGTGCTTTTGAATAAGACCCTGCTGATGATGTAAGGTATTGTTTCAAATTCCCAAACACCGGAGATATAAGGAAGATAATTCCTTGTTAACCCCTTTGAGCCTTGAAGTAGGAGTTTCTTTTCTAAATGAAAAAACCCTTACATTTAACCTGGGGCAGGGTAGTCTTCAGTTAATTTGACCAAGTGTCCAAATTTCAAAAGGAGTGTGTATCTAGGGACCAACCACAATGGTTATCCCTCATTCCAAAGGGAAGAGGCGGTCACAACCCTTTTAATATGTCAAATAAGGCAATGTCACATGATTTGTTCAAAAAAAAAAGAAACAAAGAAATCAAAAGAAAAATAAAAGCCCGCTAAGTCGAAAAATTGAAAAAAATGACTTAGGCAAAAATTGGGGCATCCCGCTGGACATCAAAAATTTAAAAAAAATCAGTCCAGGCAAAAGTCAGGGAAAAATAAAAAGAATGAAAGAAAAATTCTCATCAAAAGAACAAATCTTTGTGTGACTACAAGTCGAAAAATGATAAGGGTGACTGTTATCCCCGAAAAATCTCATTGGTTCTTATACCGTCAGTTTAATCCTTTTTTAGAGATGAACATTTGTGTCAATTAGCTGAATATAAGACTGAAGAACATCACGGAGAATGGGTGGGTACAAATAAATTTTGAGCCTAAAAACCCTTTTTTTCTGAAAACCGTGAACCATACCAAGTTATAACCCTCAAAAGACCTAATTGAAGTAGGGTTTATTTTGAGAGCATACTCTAAATGAGATAGCGTTCCTGACTCCCATGAGTTGCGCTAAAAGATCTTTGTTGGTATTGCATGTGCAATCAAAATCATTGTCGTATCTAAACTAGTGATTCATTCACAAGGTTTTGCGACATCTTTTCAGTAAAAACTTCAAGATTAACATGTCTCTTGCATTAGAATTATCATTCTCAGAATTAACATTTTCTGCTTGCATACATTTGTTTGACATCATGGAAGTTTACATTTGAGCATCAGTGATGAACTTAATATCTTGAGGCCTGAAACTCTATTGAGTAATTGGCAAAACATTTCAAGAATGATCCTATCCTGGGGCATGTTGCCTGAAGGTTTTGTTGAGTATGAGTAAACTTATTTTCCCAGTTGATGCTTTCACATGGGGCAAAGCTGGAAGACTCTATTGATTAAAGAGTGTGCCAAGTTCAGTAAATCTGGGGCGGTTACGTCGAGATTCGTCGAATCTCTCTAAGAGTTTGAAGACACTGGGGCAGATTATCTCAAGTCGTTATGGTACAAAGTTTCCTTTTGGTGTAAAATCCTTTGTAAACCATGCAGTCTGGGGCAGATTATCTCAAGTCGTTATGGTACAAAGTTTCCTTTTGGTGTAAAATCCTTTGTAACCCATGCAGTCTTGGGCAAAAGTTAAATGGTGAATTCAACGCACATGAGCAGATTTGTTCTTGTGGATGTAGTCAAGTTGTTAATCATATGATGGATTCCCTCAAGATTGTTGTGAGTTGTTGGACTCTTGAAATCCATTATTTCCCAATTAAGCGCCAGTTTGGGTATTTCCCGTCTAAGTACTATTTTGGGTATTCCTCCGGCTAAGTCTTGATTCAGATTTCCCCAGCTGAGGATGTTTCTATTCTCCAGCCAGGTTATGTTCAAGCATTTGTGAAGCTTTGGGATGATGTTTCTCCTTGATGTGGAATCCTCACACAGAGTTTTACCTCTCGTTGTGATTGCTTTGATCACTCCCCAAGCAAAGAGTAATGTTGACTTCTTATTCCCCCAATTGGTTGATATCCCCATTAGGGTTTGTTTTGTGTGTACTCCTTGACAGGATCTCTTTTGGTATCTCTATCTTGTTGAGATTAGCCGAGTATTTAGCGGTGTTATGATGTTTACTCCACCCTCTATTTATTCTTTATGTCTGTTTTGTCAGCATATTCATACTCATACGCATTGCATACACATTCTTTTGTTATGCATAGCATTGTTGTGGTTGCATTATGTATTTTGCATATGTTTTAGTGCTTCTCGGCTCTCTGATGTGGTTTCCTCCGCCGAATGGGTGTGTGTGTGTCCTATCTCCTTTAGAGTGTTAACCAAAGCAGAAGCGTTTATCCTTTCTAATTCCCCACTGAGTTTATTCCTAGTGGAAAGTTTTGCTTCAGTTTTCCTTTCCAGTTCATTATCAGGATGGGACCAATCCCCAGTTGAGTTATTTCCTCCTTGGGATGAGTCTTGTTTGACCGTTTCTCTCCAGTTTGTTCCTGGATTGAACTTTGGTCTCTGGCGGTGACTACTTTGAAGCTTTCTAGGTTATGTAACCTATATGATAGGGAGTGCATTTATTTTGCACCTTTGAAGATTTTGTATTCCTCAGTAGATTATCTTTTTTATGGATGAAGATTTTGTTTCCTCCAGCAGTGTTGTTGCGACATTCTTTTGGAATTTATTACGTGACAACAAGTGGTGAAACTTGTGTGTCTCCAGTTATCAGACGTTATCTTTTCCATCAAATGGTATCTCTCAGGTTGTGCCTGTCAGAGAAATTTGTTGTGAATTTCTAACAGATGGTTGTCTCTTTATTTGAGAAGTCTATTGTGTGACCTAACTTGCCCATATCTCCTGTGAAGATCCCTGGTAGAGTTATTGATTCCTAGCTCATGGCAAATCTCGACAGAAGATTTCTAGGTGACCTCGGCAGAAGGTATTTTCTTTCCTAGAATCTCGGCAGTAGATTTCTTGGATATTTTCAAAGGATTTCCAGCAAAAAAAAAAACCTCGGCAGAAGGTGGCTCTATTTCAAATCTCTTTGGTTGATCTCGGCAGTAGATTCTCCAATGAGCTTTTAAAATAGAATTTACAACAAGCCTCGGCAGAAGGTATTTTCTTTCCAAGAATCTCGGCAGTAGATTTCTCGGGTAATTTCAAGAAAAAAAATATTTCCAGTTGACCTCAGCAGAAGGTATTCTCTTTCCAAAAATCTCGACAGTAGATTTCTCGGGTAATTTCAAGAAAAAAATATATCCAGTTGATCTCGGTAGAAGGTGTTTCATTTGAAGGTTTTCTGGTTGATCTTGGCAATAGATTCCCCAGTAAATTTTTGATGGTTGACACATTTCTCAAAAAAAAAATATATATTGGTAGAAAGTACTCCAATGAATGGTAAGTCTCTTCGGTTAGACGGGACAGTTCGTTGTTGAGATTTGTGACTCCGATGAATGGTAAGTCTCTTCGGTTAGACGGGACAGTTCGTTGTTGAGATTTGTGACTCTGATGAATGGTAAGTCTCTTCGGTTTGACGGGACAGTTCGTTGTTGAGATTTGTGACTCCAATGAATGGTAAGTCTCTTCGGTTTGATGGGACAGTTCGTTGTCGAGATTTTGTGACTCCGATGAATGGTAAGTCTCTTCGGTTTGATGGGACAGTTCGTTGTTGAAATTTTGTGACTCCAATGAATGGTAAGTCTCTTCGGTTTGATGGGACAATTCGTTGTTGAGATTTTTTTGACTCCGATGAATGGTAAGTCTCTTCGGTTTGATGGGACAGTTCGTTGTTGAGATTTTGTGACTCCAATGAATGGTAAGTCTCTTCGATTTGATGGGGCAGTTCATTGTTGAGATTTTGTGACTCCAATGAATGGTAAGTCTCTTCGGTTTGATGGGACAGTTCGTTGTCGAGATTTTGTGACTCCAAGGAATGGTAAGTCTCTTCGTTTTGATGGGACAGTTTGTTGTTGAGATTTTGTGACTCCAATGAATGGTAAGTCTCTTCGGTTTGATGAGATAGTTCATTGTTGAGGTTTTGTTTTTCTCCAGTGGAGCCTTTTTGTGCAAAGTCTTCCCTGTTGAGTTACATCCTTGTTGTATTGTGGTTTATTTCCATATACAATTATCCCCAGTTTGAATCTTTTCCTCAACTGAGTCCCAGTGGTTGTGCGGTGTGTTCCCCGGCTAGTTGATGGTCACCTGTGATATGTGTTTCCCCGGTGGAGTTTCTTTCTCCCGTTCTTCTTTTTGTTTATCATCTGTGGCATGTTCTCCCCACAGTTGTCTTGTGTCTGCATACCATCTGCATAATCATATCATTTTGTGGTCTCTTAGGGCCAAAAATTCGGGTTTATTGTTATATTTAAGTCTCTTCTATCTCGTCGAGACAAAGATGTCAATCTTCTTATCTCCGGATAGAAGAAACTTAAATAGGGGCAGCTGTAATACCCTAATTTTTACCCCTAAGATCCCACATATCATTTTCATTTTTTACATATCACAAACAAGATCACCAGTATCCCTGTGTTTTCTTTTGTTTGTTTTATGTTTATTTTTGTTTATCTAACCTCTAACCAAAAATACAAAAAAAAATATGTTGTCTGTAACAACCACATATATAATACGTGCATCAAATCATATATTATACATGATAAGTACGTTTGGTACTGAAATATACAATAAGTTCCTAGTTAACACATTATATACATAAATACCTCTAAAACAAAACACTAGAGACTAAGGCATTACATATACAAGATTTTCCAGAATGATAAAAACTAAGAACTAGATCAAAACAATGATCTCAAAACCTAAACTCCATAGCGGAAGCCATGCCATCTCAAAAGCTACGATCCGTAAGGAAAGTCAAATAACCTTGTCCTTACCCTTCGCCAAACCTGCAGAACCTGTGATGTAAACAACAACAGTGGGGTGAGATACATCAAATCTCAGTGAGTTCCCTATCTTAAAGTCCTCTCGGCTTTACAAGGTTCTAACAAAATCCTAACTCATGTCCAAAGGGAAAGGGGAAAGACCATGAGTACACACGCACAAGTAACCACCACGGTGAGCCTGTAAACTCACACTAGTACCGAAGTACCTCTTGAGCCTGTAAACTCAAGGATTCACAATCAATAACCAATACCAAGGTATCCCCTATTCCCGTCCGCTTCTACGTCTAGAAGACGACCCGAGTCATGGATCCTTGTCGCTACTTGGCATACGAATTGGATCCGGGATCACCGGTCCGTACACCGTGATCCGTCACTTCTCATGGCCCGTACACCGTCACAAGTCTCTTTACCCGTAGGCTCCAATCATACTTAACACGGGACTCAAACCTGCCAAGTAGTTGTGCATAACGTTTCAGAGGAGGTGCTCGAGTCTCACGAAACTACACTGTAAGAAACAGTGGTTATGATTGAAATGCACACGCCTCAGCCTTTCATGCTCGAGCGTTGCCACATAATTAAATTTCACACATCCGACACGGTTATGGTAATACTCCTCACCCTTTCTATTTCTTTTCCATATTAACATGCATATTCAATCACAATCATACTAAACAATAATAGGATAGGCAAAGCATCTCATAATGTCATAATAGAATAATTTATAACAATTAAAACATAGTTACAACACTTTTGAACTTCCCCGATTATTTAATCGGTCGATAAAATCAACATATTTTACTTCCATTGCGTAGTATATTTCCTCGGCTTTACATCGATATAAAGAACAATCGAAACCGATAAGCGAAACTAAAGTTGTGAATTTTCTCCATAAAAGTATAAAATTCCAACTCCCAGGTTGCGCTCAGCGCGCCCTGGTCCGCGCTCAGCGCGTAACTCCCTGCCTCGAGAGGTTCCAAGGATTTGACACCGCGCTCAGCGGGCAACCTGCGCGCTCAGCGCGCAGCGCGATTCTCAGAAAAATCCTTCTGCGATGACAGAACTTTCTCTACCCTCCAAAACCTTTTTAGGGGTTCAACATCACATTTATAACAAGGTTTGATCACCACTATCACCAAAACATATCATTTCATAAAAACCCAATGATTCTAAAACCCTAACATTTCACAATCATCAAACATCATATAGAAACATGAAAACAATCATTCCCACATGATTCTATGAGCATACTAAACATTCATTTCAATTTCTAACCGATTTTATCCGTTAAAACATCGATTTCTACGATTTCGACCTAAAACTCATAATACCCAAAACACAAAGAAAAATGGTTTCTAGCTAAACCCACCTCTAGAGATGATCAAGATGATGAAATTCAAGAAGTTTGGTGAAGATTGGATGAAGATTGGTGATGATCTTGATGCTTCTCTTCCAAAACCTTGTTTTTCGCTTCCTTTCCCTTCTTCCTCTTTTCTCTCCTCTTTTCTTCTTTCACTTTTCCGTTCTTCCCTTTTTCCTTTTCTTTCTAACTTTTCTAACTTTTGTTTGTTTCCAAATGAAATGGAAAGGAAAAATAGATAGTAAAGAAAATTACCATTTATTAGTAATACTACTAAATGTCCAAATTAGCTCAAATACATCAAATTATAAAAACTCAACGTTAAATACTATTAATTTAATCGACTCCGAGTTCGTCAGTTTAATCTAATTATTCTATCAAATAATTACTCAGAGTACTCCGGAACCCAGTTGATCATAATAATATTCACCAGAGCGTTTATAAATTTACGGGGTATTACATCCTCCCCCCCTTAAATAGAAATTCGTCCTCGAATTTAGAATATTACCTGAACAGATGTGGATAAGAATCTCGCATTTCCGACTCTAGTTCCCAGGTAGCATCACCCGGATGCGTCTTATCCCATTGCACCTTTACAAGTGGAATATCCTAGTTCCTTAACACTTTTGTTTCCCTTCCCACAATACCACTCGGTTGTGGTTCAAAAGTCAATTCCGCTTCTAGTTCCACCGATTCTGGTAGAATTGGCTGAAGAGGATCAGGAATAAACTTCCGAAGTTGAGATACATGAAAAACATCGTGCATCTCTGACAGAGAAGGCGGTAAGGCTAATCTGTAAGCAACTTCACCAATCCTTTCCACAATCTGATACGGTCCCACGTATCTCGGACTTAATTTGCGTGACTTAAACGGTCCTTTCAATCTCAATCTCGGAGTAACTTTCAGAAATACATGATCACCTTCCTCAAATTCCAAAGGTCTCCTACGATTGTCCGCATAACTCTTTTGATGATCTTGTGCTTGTTTAACTTTCTCACGGATCATTCGGATCTTTTCCGTAGTCTCTTGAATAATCTCGGGTCCCAAAATTCTATCTTCGCCAATCTCAGCCCAACACAAAGGTGTTCTACACTTCCTCCCATACAATGCTTCATAAGGAGCCATACCGATGCTCGCATGGTAACTATTGTTATAGGAAAACTCAATTAACGGCAAAAGTTCCTTCCAATTCCCTTTACTCTCTAGCACACAAGCTCTTAACATATCCTCCATCGTCTGTATTGTTCGTTCAGTCTGACCATCCGTCTGAGGATGATTCGACGTGCTCAAACGCAAATTCGTACCCATCGCTTGTTGGAACACCTTCCAAAACCTCGAAGTAAACTTCGGATCTCTATCGTACACAACACTAGAAGGAATACCATGCAATCTCACAATCTCAGCAATAAACAACCTTGCAAGATGACTTGCCTTATAAGTAGTCTTTACGGCTAAGAAGTGTGCATATTTTGTTAGTCGATCTACAATTACCCAAATAGAATCATACCCACCCTGGGTACGAGGTAAACCCACTGCAAAGTCCATAGAAATACTATCCCACTTCCAAACTGGAATATCCAAAGGTTGCAACAGACCGCCCGGTCTTTGGTGTTCAATCTTCACCTGTTGGCACACCGCACATTCTGACACATATCCCGCTATATCCTTTTTCATCCCAGACCACCAGTAATCCTTCTTTAAATCCTGATACATCTTCGAAGAACCAGGATGTATCGTAAAAGTACCTTTATGAGCTTCATCTAAAATCTTCCTTTTTAATGCCTCATCCTTCGGAACACAAATTCGTTGATTAAACAAAACAACCCCATCAATTGCTTGTGTAAAACCCGGTTGAAGTAACAATTCTTGTAACTCTTCCTCTAACAATTGTGCCTGTTGAATCTCAACTCTTAAGGTAGAATTGACATTCAAATTTCCCATAATTACACCATTCGGAGTCCACACAAACTGGAGATTAAGATCTCTAAACATTTCCAACAACGAATACTCCAAAATCATCAATTCCGCACTATGAACCATTTTCCGACTTAAAGCATCCGCTACTTTATTCGCCTTCCCTGGATGATACTTCAATTCTAAGTCATAATCCTTTAAGTACTCCATCCACCTTCTTTGTCGCATATTCAACTCCTTTTGGTCAAACAAATACTTCAAACTTTTGTGGTCACTGAACATTTCAAAACGTACACCATATAAATAATGATGCCACACCTTCAGTGCAAACACTACTGCAGCTAGTTCCAAATCATGAGTTGAATAATTCTTCTCATGAACTTTCAAGTGTCGAGAAGCATAAGCTACTACTTGACCGCCTTGCATCAGGACACCCCCTAATCCCCTCTTAGAAGCATCACAGAATACTTCGTAAGAGTTGTTAGGATCAGGAATAATTAATACTGGAGCACTCGTCAAACTTTCCTTCAACTTCATAAAACTTTGTTCACAACCTGAATCCCACTCAAAAGCAAAATCCTTCCGAGTAAGTTTTGTCATTGGTAAGGCCAATTGAGAAAAACCTTTAATGAACCTTCTATAGTAGCCTGCCAATCCCAAGAAACTTCTAACCTCTGAAACATTCCTCGGTCTCTCCCAATTAATCACTGCTTCTACTTTCAATGGATCCATTGCCACACCACCTTGAGATATAACATGTCCAAGAAAATTAACTTCCGACATCCAAAACTCACACTTACTCAACTTAGCAAACAATTTCTTCTCTTGCAATACCGATAAGACGATTCTCAGATGTTCTCCGTGCTCTTGTGGAGTACGAGAATAAATAAGAATGTCGTCAATAAAGATCACAACAAATTGGTCCAAGTAAACCTGAAATATGTGATTCATGTAATCCATAAAAACAGCTGGAGCATTAGTCATGCCGAAAGGCATCACTAAGAATTTATAATGACCGTAACGTGTCCTAAATGCAGTCTTTGGCACATCGGAACTCCTCACTCGAATCTGATGATAACCCGACCGTAAATCAATCTTCGAGAACACACAGGCTCCTTTCAATTGATCTAACAATTCGTCTATCCTTGGTAAGGGGTACTTCTTCTTAATGGTAACTTTATTCAACTTACGATAATCAATGCACAAACGCATTCCCCCATCTTTCTTCTTTACCAACAACACTGGAGCTCCCCACGGTGAAACACTAGGTCTAACAAAATGCTTAGACATCAAGTCTTCCAATTGGTCCTTTAATTCTCTTAATTCAAGCGGTTCCATCCGATACGGAGAAACGGATATAGGAGCCATTCCCGGTACCAGGTCAATAGAGAACTCAACTTCTCTCTCCGGAGGAAGAGAAGAAACATCCTCAGGAAACACTTCAGGAAAATCACACACTATTGGAATACTCATAACTTGTTGTTCACTACTTCCTTCCTTAGTAAGAACCAATAAAAGAAATTTCTCCTTCTTAAACAAGAAATTTACCATTCCCACCGTACCTTCTAAAATCGTTGATAATACATCTTTCGGAGTAGCCTCAACAGATGGAATAATAATTAGCTTCTCCTCACAACCGATAAAAACCGAATTAGCTGAAAGCCAGTCCATTCCCAGAATAACATCCACTTTCTTAAGCGGCAAACAAATAAGATCAATCTGGAAGACTCTTTCGTTCACCGACAACACACAATTTTCACACATCGATGGCGTTTCAACCATTTCATCCATGGCAGTAGTAACCACCATATGAGGAAACAAAGGAATAGTTTGCAACCCAAGTCGCTTCACACAACGCGTGGACACAAAAGAATGCGTTGCCCCACAATCAAATAAAACAAAACAAGGATGTCCATTTACGAAACACGTACCCGCAATCAAGGAGTTATCACCATTTACTTTCCTTGCATCCAAGGTATACACTCGGCCAGTAGTCTTCCCTTGCGCCTGGTTCCTTCCCTGAGGACAATCTCTCGCTACATGACCCACCTTGTTACACTGATAACACCGTATTCCCTCCGAATAGCACCTACCAAAATGATTCCTTCCACAAGTACGACATACCGGAGGCACACTAGTTCTAGAACTCTGTACTTGCTTCCCTTTGGAAGACTGTTGCCTTTGCCTAAACTGTTGATTCGACCTTCCACGGTCACCTTGAGTTGCCCTGTTCAAATCCACCTCCATTTGTACCTTTTTCAAACTGTTTTCTGCCACATAACACTGTCTTAACATTTTAGCATAAGTAGCAAATTCCCGTTGAGACACGCTATGTGAAATTTCAGCCCTTAACCCAAACAGAAACTGGTCAATCTTCCACCTCTTATCAGGAGCATACATGGCATGCCTAGAATAGTCAGCCATGATCTCAAATTTTTCTGCATATGAAGCCACTGACGAATTGCCCTGTCTCAACTGTTGGAACTCAAACTCCTTCTGCGACCTTAAAGAACTCGGAAAATATTTCTCCATAAAAGTTACCTTAAACTGTTCCCACACCTTTGGTACCTCTTGGATTGTCATTAAGGCTGAAGCACTCTCCCACCACCTCATGGCAGGACCCTTCAACAAGTGAGAAGCAAAAACCACCTTATTCTCCTCACTGCAATGAACTATCAAGAAAATCCGTTCCATACCTGATATCCATTCATGCGCCTTCACCGGATCTAACCCTCCCTGAAACTCCGGAGGATTCATACGAATGAATTCCCTATAGGTTCCCCCTGCAACTTCAGGAACAACCACTGGAGGATGCAGACCATCAGCCATTTGCTGCACCATTCCTTGTATGAACTGATTCTGCTGCTGCTGCATCTGTTGCATGAATTGATACAATGGGGCGTTCCCTTCAGCACCCTGTGGAACCGTCCCAGCTGGAGTAGTCCTCGGAGTCCTTGGTCTTCCACGGTTGTTTCTACGTCCGTCGGCCATGTTCCTGAGTGCCATACCAATAGGATTAAGTTGATCAGGCTCAATACCATAAATATAACATGTAAGACCAAAGGCGACACCACGTATCTGAAACGGAAAGAATTACTTATTCTACTCCATGGCTAGGTCGAGGATACGACCTGCTTTGATACCAACTGTAACAACCACATATATAATACGTGCATCAAATCATATATTATACATGATAAGTACGTTTGGTACTAAAATATACAATAAGTTCCTAGTTAACACATTATATACATAAATGCCTCTAAAACAAAACACTAGAGACTAAGGCATTATATATACAAGATGTTCCAGAATGATAAAAACTAAGAACTAGATCAAAACAATGATCTCAAAAACTAAACGCCATAGCGGAAGCCATGCCATCTCAAAATCTACGATCCGTAAGGAAAGTCAAATAACCTTGTCCTTACCCTTCGCCAAACCTGCAGAACCTGTGATGTAAACAACAACAGTGGGGTGAGATACATCAAATCTCAGTGAGTTCCCTATCTTAAAGTCCTCTCGGCTTTACAAGGTTCTAACAAAATCCTAACTCATGTCCAAAGGGAAAGGGGAAAGAACATGAGTACACACGCACAAGTAACCACCACGGTGAGCCTGTAAACTCACACTAGTACCGAAGTACCACTTGAGCCTGTAAACTCAAGGATTCACAATCAATAACCAATACCAAGGTATCCCCTATTCCCGTCCGCTTCTACGTCTAGAAGACGACCCGAGTCATGGATCCTTGTCGCTACTTGGCATACGAATTGGATTCGGGATCACCGGTCCGTACACCGTGATCCGTCACTTCTCACGGTCCGTACACCGTCACAAGTCTCTTTACCCGTAGGCTCCAATCGTACTTAACACGGGACTCAAACCTGCCAAGTAGTTGTGCATAACGTTTCAGAGGAGGTGCTCGAGTCTCATGAAACTACACCGCAAGAAACAGTGGTTATGATTGAAATGCACACGCCTCGGCCTTTCATGCTCGAGCGTTGCCACATAATTAAATTTCACACATCCAACACGGTTATGGTAATACTCCTCACCCTTTCTATTTCTTTTCCATATTAACATGCATATTCAATCACAATCATGCTAAACAATAATAGGATAGGCAAAGCATCTCATAATGTCATAATAGAATAATTTATAACAATTAAAACATAGTTACAACACTTTTGAACTTCCCCGATTATTTAATCGGTCGATAAAATCAACATATTTTACTTCCATTGCGTAGTATATTTCCTCGGCTTTACATCGATATAAAGAACAATCGAAACCGATAAGCGAAACTAAAGTTGTGAATTTTCTCCATAAAAGTATAAAATTCCAACTCCCAGGTTGCGCTCAGCGCGCCCTGGTCCTCGCTCAGCGCGTAACTCCCTGCCTCGAGAGGTTCCAAGGATTTGACACCGCGCTCAGCGGGCAACCTGCGCGCTCAGCGCGCAGCGCGATTCTCAGAAAAATCCTTCTGCGATGACAGAACTTTCTCTACCCTCCAAAACCTTTTTAGGGGTTCAACATCACATTTATAACAAGGTTTGATCACCACTATCACCAAAACATATCATTTCATAAAAACCCAATGATTTTAAAACCCTAACATTTCACAATCATCAAACATCATATAGAAACATGAAAACAATCATTCCCACATGATTCTATGAGCATACTAAACATTCATTTCAATTTCTAACCGATTTTATCCGTTAAAACATCGATTTCTACGATTTCGACCTAAAACTCATAATACCCAAAACACAAAGAAAAATGGTTTCTAGCTAAACCCACCTCTAGAGATGATCAAGATGATGAAATTCAAGAAGTTTGGTGAAGATTGGATGAAGATTGGTGATGATCTTGATGCTTCTCTTCCAAAACCTTGTTTTTCTCTTCCTTTCCCTTCTTCCTCTTTTCTCTCCTCTTTTCTTCTTTCACTTTTCCTTTCTAACTTTTCTAACTTTTGTTTGTTTCCAAATGAAATGGAAAGGAAAAATAGATAGTAAAGAAAATTACCATTTATTAGTAATACTACTAAATGTCCAAATTAGCTCAAATACATCAAATTATAAAAACTCAACGTTAAATACTATTAATTTAATCGACTCTGAGTTCGTCAGTTTACTCTAATTATTCTATCAAATAATTACTCAGAGTACTCCGGAACCCAATTGATCATAATAATATTCACCAGAGCGTTTATAAATTTACGGGGTATTACATTGTCGTTTGCTTGTTTTTCTCTCTATGTGTTGTGCAGGTTTGTCAAAGATATTGAAGTGATTTCAAGTCACAGGTGTTTGTTCAAAAGCAAGATGTCTTGTGCTGAGATTCTTCAATTTATCAGGCAGTGGTGCATATGAGTTTTGGGTTCCAACAGATTCAGATGGTCGTAGTTTCGGTTGTGGCTGGTTTTGTGGCATATGTTTATCAGAGGCTTGTGGAAAAATTCAAGTTTAGTTTTGGGCTAAAAATAAGGACTTGTTATCCATGATCCATTTTGTAGACCATTTTTTTTATTCCGAACACTATTCACATCTTTTAACCAAAATTTCCATATTCCACTTTTTGCTATTTAAACCATTTTTTCCCTAATCCATTTCCTAAACCAAATACCCACATTTATCATTTCACATTT
This sequence comes from Lathyrus tuberosus, assembly GCA_022829125.1. NCBI lineage: Eukaryota > Viridiplantae > Streptophyta > Magnoliopsida > Fabales > Fabaceae > Lathyrus > Lathyrus tuberosus. Next base: position 1,932,989 of record JALAZF010000664.1, on the reverse strand, counting down.
CATATCCAATTTCACTATCCAATTGTCTTTATCCAAATAAATCCATTTTTCATTTTAAACCACTCATTATCCATCTTTAAATCCATTTTCTTTCCTAAAACTTTTCATATCCATTTTTTTTAATAACCAATTTGTAATATCCACATCTTTTAACCAAATTTTCCATATTCCACTTTTTGCTATTTAAACCATTTTTTTAATTATTACCCATTTTTCTAAACCAAATTCTCCATGTCCATTCTCTAAACCATTTTTCTATATCCATTTCCAATTATTCAATTTCATTATCCAATTGTTCATGTCCATTTTTTTTAGAAATTCATATCCATTACCATTTTTTATTATCATTAATCTACAAAAAGGCCATTCATTTGATTCATGATACAAGGCCCATTTTCCATTTTTCTATTCACACCTCCTATTGCTACATCAAGGCCCATTACAATTTTTCTAACCCACTTCCATTATCCATTTTACTTCGAAATCCAATTTAATCCTATATCCAAATAAATCCTTTTTTTTTATTTTTAAACCATTTCCATTATCCATTGTTTCTAAACCAATTATCTATTTTTTATCAAACCCAATTTTCTTATCCAATTTTATTACAAACATTACCAAAAATCACAATTCAAACTTAAGCCCATTTCTTTTTTTCTTCAGCCCATTAACCAAAAAAATGAAAAAATGAGCAAGCTGATACCAAACCGTTCAGCCCTAGTCACGCCATTCTTCTCATTGCAAGCCGCCAACCGTCCAACAATGCATAAGCCGACCACCACATTCCAAGCTCAGCTTCAACTCATCAAAACTCATCAACAAAATGCAACACACACGCGGATTGCATAAACCAAAACGCAAGAAATTAATCAAAACGACAACCGTTCTTTTTCTTCCAATTTCACTCCAATTTCATCTATAAATAACAACCTCACTTCCTTCATTTTTCAAGCTTTGACAGCCCTCAAACCTCTGCCAAAATCACAACTCAAACCATTTTCTTCACCGATTCAAGTATCCAACCGAAATTCCATTCTTCATCCATAAATTCTCACTACTCCAAACAACAAAGAAACTTACATAAATCAACAACAACCACACTCATTCAAGGCAAGGAAGAAGAGAGGAAGAATTTAAAGAGTGCTTACTTGAATTTTGAAGGTAGTGAATTTTTTTCCGACGAAGCTTTAATCTCAGTTTGCGTTGCACATTGTTTACGATGGTTGAAATCGATTACATATTTGGAATCCTCTCCGTCTCACGATCGCAACGGTATATGGTTTGAGCTCCGTCGCTTCGATTTGACGGAGCTCAAAAATTGAAGCATGTTGTTTTGATGAATAGTAACCGGCGTTGCATTTTGGAGAAGAAGAAGATACTTCACTTTCTAACTTTTTCTTTTTTTCATTTTCATTTTTATTTTATTTTATTTTATTTTTTTTTTTTTTGTTTTTGTTTCTATTTTTTTTTTTAATGGAAAGCATTGGGCCTAGCCCATTCATTACACCACCACCATTTTCTAAAACTAACCTCCTTCACTTTTTCTCTATTTTTCTTAAAAAAGTTATTTCCATTTGGTTTCTATTTTTTTTAGTAAGCTTGTGAAATTAAATTTTACTTTTAAATTCTGTTTTAGAAAAATCTCTTGAAATTGATTTGAATATTTTGTTCTTGTTTTTTTATTTTCCTTTTGATATTGGATTTGGATCACATTTTAAGAATTTATTTCTCTTTAAATTCATTGGACTTAGGGTGTAGATGAAGTTGAATAAATGTTCACTAAATCAAAACTACCTTTAAAGTGAATTATTTAATTCACTTTAGGTGCTTTGAGTTAATGAGATGTTTAGCACTTTAATCCACCAAAATGAGTGAATGAACTTAAAGATGAAATTGTCTTGAATTTGTAATTCAATTTGGTTTCCTCTTTTCTTCATCTATTTTCTTTTTGATCGATGAAAGTCGAAGTGATCGTGAAATTTCTTTGTTGAATTTCGATCGAGACGAGATCATTACCACTTTTTCTTTTCGTGTGGCACCGCTTTAGGATAACGATCCCTATATCGTTTATCTCGCGTGCATTAACACATATATTTCATGGCCGGCCTCATTCGTAGGGTAATTGCTCGAACAAATTACTCGGCGTGCGCTTAACATAGACCAAAATTTGTCCCGCCTCGGAATAAATATAAAAAATAGTTGATTATTTGTCTTATGGTTCACAACTCATGAAACTTGTTGTTAGGAGGCTTTGGTCTTATCAATCCTCTAATAAGTTTCATCAACTTTGACATAAGTGCAATTATTCAATTGTTATTGATCACTAACACTAACAATTAACCACTAACTTACTAACAATTTTATTATATTAATTTTGTTTATGTTTCCTTCTCGCTCCTTATCTCTTTTATTTCTTTTATGCTTCATTATTATCATTCCATATCATATTTATGTTTCCGCAATTTTTTTCCTTTGTCCGTTGGACACATGTTTATGCTTATGCCATTTTTCTTTTGTCCATTTGGACTTAAAACATTAATAAAGGATTAAACCATAAAAAACTTAATTCTCCTCATTTTGGACTATTGGTTACTATCCTATGCTTTGGAGTGATCTGTTTATGGACCTCTTTTGAAGTAATATTGGACTTATGCACCTAGAATTAAGACTTCTTATCCCTTTGCTTGGAGTATGGATTGAAGACTTGCCTTTATTTGGCCAATTTGCTTAAGGATGGAATTCTTTTAATATTGCTTTGAAGTGGCTCCATTTTGGTTAGATCCTTCTTTTCCCTAGCTTTTATTTCATGCACTAGGATAGTCACTTCTTCTCCTCCCCATTCTTAAATTTTCAAAATCTTCTCCCTTTCTCAAAATCTCCTTCTTGTTTTCAAACTTAAAACCGCTTTCATAATAAAACCTTGACTTTTGTCAAGTGACTTTTTAAACTTTGTTTTCTTAATAAATGTCAATCCATTTAACTATATTTTGACTATTTCATAAAAACATAAAAAATACAAAACTCATCCAAATTTTTTGTGCTTTTATGCACCTTTTTTCTTTTAAACTTTTCAAAAAAGAATTAGACATGAGTCATTTTTTTGATGAGATGTAAAACTCCTAACCATGGTATTTTGTTGAAAGTATGGTCGTTTTCCACTTAGATGTTGAAGTGATTAGTCTTGTTGATGTTAATCCAAGCAAATCCTCCATCTTAATGTGATGCAAATGCCACTTTCCCATACCTTTGGGTAATTAGTTGAGTATTCTCTCTTGAGAATGACAGGTTGTCTTTTTCAAGATAAAATAAACCATAACCAATAATTTTTGTTCTTTGTACCACGAACTACGAGGTTTTGATCCTACATTGCACATCGTGGGTACGTAGGCATGAGGCGATAAGTCTCTCCAAACACAAAAATCTTAAAAAAATAATTCTCCTCTCATCTCCTCAATCTTTTTCAAGCAAACCATTTTCAGACCAAAAAGCATGAATACATCAAAGGGCTCCTATAGAGTACTATAGATGTATTGGGTGCGTAAAACCTTCCCTTTACATAACCAACCCCCCTTACCCTTATCTCCTTAGGTTTTGTTCGCTCTTTTTTCCTTTCCTTTATGGATAAAAATAAAAGTGCGGTGGCGACTCTTGCTTTTTTTTTTAGTTGAGTTAATTAATAGCTTATACTCACAAATTTTACCGCTACACTAGCACCCTTGTTCTTCCCTCTCTAGCTCTCTCCCTTTTTACGTGAAAATACAGTTATTCCTCTAAACTCACTAATTCATATTAAGGGGTTTTACTCTCCTTAGTTATCTCCCTTAATTTTATTAATTAATAATATAAAACACTCCTAATAATAATAATATTAATATTCATAATAATAATAATAATAATACTAACCATATTACTATTATTATTTTTTCCCTTATTATTACTATAATATTATTATTAAACTAAGGTCTTTAATTCCCATTATTCAAATAATGACACTACTCTTTGCTCACCCGATCCTAAATGCTCCTAACCAAGCCAATACACACAAAAATACACATAACGATTTAATTATTTTAAATGGGGTGTTACAACTCTCCCCCCACTTAAAATATTTTCGTCCTCGAAAATGTACCTGATGGAAATAATTCTGGATACGACCCTCGCATCTTGCTTTCCAATTCCCAGGTCACACTTCCTCCAGCAGCTTCTCCCCAAGCTACTCTCACCAGAGGTATCTCTTTCCCACTGAGTTGCTTCATCTTGCGATCCTCGATCCTTATCGGCAACGCTTCTACAGTAAGATTATCTCTAATCTGCACCCCATCCCTCTAGATAACATGAGATGGATCAGATACATACTTCCGAAGTTGCGACACATGAAACACGTCATGCAAGTTCGAAAGTTCAGGCGGCAACGCCACCTATAGGCAACTGCACCTACTCTTTGCAATATCTGATATGGTCCAATAAACTTAGGATCTATCTTCTTTGATTTCAATGCACGCCCAACACCGGTCACTGGGTTGACTCTCAAGAACACGTGGTCACCTTCACTGAATTCCAAGTCTTTCTTCCGGTTGTCATGATAACTCTTCTGCCTATTCTGAGACATTTTCATCTTCTCGCGGATCATCTGAATTGTCTCAGTAATCTGTTGCACAATCTCAGGTCCAAGCACCACATTTTCACCAGTCTCATACCAACACAGAGGCGTCATACACCTCCTACCATACAAAGCTTCGAAAGGTGCCATCCCAATGCTAGAATGGTAACTATTGTTATACGTGAACTTGATCAATGGCAAATGAGTGTCCGACGCACCACCTTTCTCCAACACACAGGCTCTCAGCAAATCTTCCAACGACTGAATAGTCCTCTCTGACTGACCATCGGTCTGTGGATGATAAGTCGAGCTCAACTTCAGTTTAGAACCCAAAGCTTCCTGTAAACTCTTCCAAAATTCTGAAGTAAACCTCGGATCTCTATCTGACACTATGCTCGACGGAACACCATGTAGCTTCACAACTACCCTGATATAAATTTTCGCTAGCTTTGACAACGGGACGCTGATATTAATTGGTATAAAATGTGTAGATTTCGTAAGTCGATCAACCACTACCCAAATAGGATCGAAGCCTCTCGCCGTATTTGGAAAACCAGTAACAAAATCCATAATAATACTGTCCCACTTCCATTCCAGAATTTCCAACGGTTGCATCCGCCCCGAAGGTTTCTGGTGCTCCACTTTTGACTTCTGACATGTCAGACAAGCATAAACAAACTGAGCTATGTCCCTCTTCATACCGGACCACCTAAATAACTTCTTCAAGTCATGATACATTTTCGTTGCTCCCAGATGAAAACTCAAGCTACTCTGGTGACTCTTCTCTAAGATTGCTTTCCTCAATTCATCATTATCTGGTACACAAATTCTGCCCGGGAATCTCAATACACCGACATTATCCACTTTAAAATCATTATCAGGATCATCTCCTCCTGTAGGCATCAAGTCCACTAGCTTCACATCAAGTCTCTGATTTTCCTTAATTACATCCAAAAAGTCATTATTCACCTTAAGCATACCCAATCTAACACTCTCAGGTGTAGTTTCACAAACCATACTCAAGTCTCTGAACTGCTCAATCAACTCCATTTCTTTTACCATTAATGCCGACATATGAATTGTCTTCCGACTTAGCGCATCCGCTACCACATTAGCTTTCCCCGGATGATAACTCAAATTAAAATCTTAGTCCTTCAAGAACTCCAACCATCTTTGCTGCCTCATATTCAATTCCTTCTGATCGAACAAATACTTTAGACTTTCGTGATCACTGAAGACTTCGAATCTCGATCCATACAAATAATGCCTCCAAATTTTCAATACAAAAACCACCACAGCTAATTCAAGATCATGAGTAGGATAATTCCTCTCATGTACCCTTAATTGCCGCGAAGCATATGCCACCACCTTGCCATCTTGCATCAATACTCCGCCTAATCCCATCTTAGACGCGTCACAATACACCACAAAAGGTTCACTTGGACTTGGTAGAATTAATATTGGCGTCGTAGTCAATTTCTTTTTCAACTCTTCGAAACTTTCCTCACAAGCCGCATCCCAAACAAAAACTTGATTCTTTCTAGTTAACTGAGTCAATGGTAACGCCAAATTAGAAAACCTTCAACAAACCTTCAGTAATAACCTGCCAAACCCAAGAAACTTCTGATCTCCGCCGCTGTCTTCAATGGCTCCCACTGAAGCACCGCACTTACTTTAGATGGATCCACCGCTATGCCATCACCAGAAATAACGTGACCCAAGAAACTCACAATCTTCAACCAGAATTCACATTTTGAGAACTTTGCAAACAATTTATTATCCTTTAACACCTGCAATGCAGTCCTCAAATGTTCTGCGTGATCCTCGTCAGACTTAGAATAAATCAGCATGTCATCAATGAATACCACAATAAACTGATCCAGATAAGACTGAAAGATACGATTCATATACTCCATAAACACACCTGGCGCATTAGACACTCCGAAAGGCATCACTGCATATTTGTAATGTCCATAGCGAGTTCTAAACGCAGTCTTCTGAATATCATCTTCCTTTACTCTAATCTGATGGTAACCCGGCCTCAAATCAATTTTGCTGAAAACAAGAGCTCCCACAAGCTGATCCATTAAGTCATCAATCCTCGGAAGTGGATACTTATTTTTAATGGTCACTTTATTCAACTGACGGTAATCAATGCACAGACGTATACTACCATCCTTCTTTTTCACCAATAACACTGGAGCTCCCCACGACGACACACTCGGTCTAATAAACTTCTTATCAAGCAATTCTCCAATATGAGATTTCAACTCTGCCAATTCTGATGCAGACATCCTGTACGGTGCCATAGATATAGGTCTAGTACCAGGAACAATATCAATAGTAAATTCAACTTCCCTCGTCGGAGGCAATTCTTTAATATCATCTGGAAACACTTCAGGAAATTCACTCACCACCGATAACTCATTAACTGAAGTCTTGCTTTCCACAGATAACGAGGCAAACACTACAAATATCTTAGCTTCATCCTCCAACAACGTCCTCAACTCTCTGCTAGACAAAGAATCCGCTAATGCTTCCTCTTCAGGAGTAAGAAACAATAACGTTTTTCTAAGGCAATCAATGTAGACCCGATTGAACTCCAACCAGTTCATCCCCAAAATAACATTGAGATTACTGAGTGGCAAACAAATCAAGTCCACTCTGAAATCCCTGCCAAACATAGTCAACGGACACTTCAAACACACCAAGGAAGTAACTACAGAACCAATAGATGGAGTTTTAATCGTCATCCTCTGATCTAGAGTAGACGACACAATTCCTAATCTCTTCACACAATCAACCGAAATGAACGAGTGGGTTGCACCCGTGTCAATGATAGCAATCAAAGGAATGTCATTAATAAAGCAAGTACCTTTGATAGAACGCTCCTCATTGGTGGACTGGGTTCCCACCAACACAAACACCTTCCCACTGGCCTGAGATTTCTTTGGCTTCTCATAGTGAGTGCTGATATAACCCTGTTTTCCACAGTTATAACAGGTAGGCATAGTGGCCCTACAATCTACTATAACATGTCCTGGTCGCCCACACTTGAAACACTTCTTCACCTCGTTCGGACAATTATTCGCACGGTGACCCGCGCCACCACATCTAAAACACTTGAGAGTATCAGGAACCACTCCTCCCTCTTTTGGTTTCTTCCCCACAGCAGCTTTCTGTTTTCCCTTATCAGCTGGAGCACTATAAGGAGAACCCCCAAACCTCTGCTTACCCTTCTGGTCACTCACAGCCTTATAATGAACAATCCGGGCCCTGTTGTCATTATCATAAATCCGGCTTCTGCTAACCAGTTCTGGATAATTCCTTATCTTCTGACAAGCAATGCCCTGTTTGATCTCGGGACGCAGCCCATTCTCAAACTTCAAGCATTTCAAATTCATAGCTTCTTCCGTATTGTAATGAGCACAATAATGTACCAACTCTTCAAACCGAGCAGCATATTCAACAACAGTCATGCTACCCTGTTTCAGTTCCAAAAATTCAATCTCTTTTTCACTACGAATATCTTCCGAAAAGTACTTTTCCAAAAACTCAGCCTGAAACACTGTCCAAGTAATATCAGTACCCGCAGCTTCCAACCTTTGACGACTATTGTCCCACCAGACTTCAGCCTCTCCCTCCAGCATATGAGTGCCAAACCGTACTTTCTGAGCATCACTGCATCCCATGGTCCTGAAGATCTTTTCAATTGCCTTCAGCCATTTCTGTGCAGCCTCAGGATCTAGAATACCTCCTTCATATGTAGGCGGCTTATTGCTCTGGAACTGTGCTAAGTCGCGGAACTGCGCACCCCCAGCCTGATTAGTGTTCTCTACCGCTTGTACCATAGCTTGCATAGCAGCAGTAAGAGCAACATCATTCCTTCCCGCCATACTGTTCAACAATCAACATACGGTTAGAGCATACAATCTACTCCTATTCTAAGGACAGACACAACTACTACACCTGGCCGGACCGACCGACCTGCTCTGATACCAATTGTAACACCCCGCTTTCCCATTTTTCAAAATATAAAAATAATATGAAAATAATCAGAGTTTACAACAAATAGTAGGATGTCACATCATCAAAACCAACAACGAAACTTCTTTTCATTAATGAAATAAAACAGCGGAAATAAATGTTTTATTCAAATTACGGCAATTTGCCAACAACACCAAAAATCCACATAAACCGTGGTCCACCATATTTTCAAATAAAGAATGATACTTAACGAAACAAATAAAGAATAAAAAAAATGATGAAAACTCCCAAAATCCCGTGTTACGTATCAGAGAAACTCCTAAGACTCGATCAAGCAACACGTATTCCATGCACACTCAAGTACCTGGATTATCTGTACTTCCGAAGAAGCACAGACACAACAAACAACAAAGGGGTGAGAACTATATTCAATAATTAACGGTGTATAATACATGTTAAGAGTAGTAATCACACAATCACACATATTCACATACTATCACGACACACTTGTCACTTACAATGATAACTCAATAAACACATAATGATGCAATGTGACTCAACAACCGACACAATGCATATGGTACCAACACACCATGGTTCATTCAATCAAACCTGATTCATAATAGAATCCAGATAGATCACATACACCCCTACTTGGCAATGATCTATCTCCACCATACTCCACATTGGAGTTCGGATGAATCACATACACTCCTCCTGAGCAATAATTCATCACCACCAGACACACCATGAATGCATGACAATAAATATGCATACAACACACATGTATAATAGCAATCATACATCTTCACGATCCTCCTGATCACACATGAGATACCTACTCACCGTAATACACATCACAACAGGAAATTCCTCACATGGCGTTAATTAGCTAATTATCTAATTAATCCACCTAAATTCCATTTTTAATTATTTTCACTACCATTCCTAGTTTCAACAAGTTCTGACATCTATCCCAACCTCTCAGACCCAAAAGAACTGCATCAGACGCGAAATCGGGAAAGAAATCGCAGAACAGCAGAATTCTGCACTCTCACTGGTCATACGCGTATTGCCTTATGTCGTACGCGTATTGCCCAGCTCGCTTGCCCATCTAGCCGCGTATCAGACGCGTAATGCCACTCCTCCCGTCTCGCCGTACGCGTATTGCTCTTCTAATTACGCGTATGAGCAGAGACGTGTCACCCCCTCACAAAATCAAACTTCCAGATCTTGTTACGCGTAATACTCCTCCTACGCGTAAGGCCAAGCTTCCATACGCGTACTGTTATGCGTACGGGTAAAGGGCCGTGTCAGATTGGATCTCATACGCGTAATACCCACGTAACGCCTTGCCATACGCGTAATGACTAGCCTGTTACGCGTATGGGCAGTGAAACCCAAACTTTCCAGTTTTCCATACCAGTCTGAATCCTTCCACCTTAATCTCTCTTCTACACTTCATATCAGTCCTAAAATTGTTTCTACATTGCTTTTAGGACTTGTAATTCCATATGATACCATTCTCCTATTATTACTACTCAATTTAACGTTTCCTAGATCTCAATTCGTTCTCTCACCTGCAGCAAAACCAGATCTGCAAACAGATCCGTTCATACAGTAGCAACAACACAAATTATGCACGATATTCATACTATCATCAACAATTTCACACAGATCAACAACGAAATATTCATATCACATTCAAAATTCATCAACAGTACATACATACGAAAAATCTATGAGGGAAAGGACCCCTCACTACCCTCTCATGACATTATCACCTATATTGAACCCATTCTCCCCCCTTACCTCGAATTTGGTCTGAATTCCTGCGAATTTGGTGAAGAATTCTTGCCCTAGCACCCTTGTTCTTCCCTCTCTAGCTCTCTCCCTTTTTATGTGAAAATACAGTTATTCCTCTAAACTCACTAATTCATATTAAGGGGTTTTACTCTCCTTAGTTATCTCCCTTAATTTTATTAATTAATAATATAAAACATTCCTAATAATAATAATATTAATATTCATAATAATAATAATAATAATAATACTAACCATATTACTATTATTATTTTTGTCCCTTATTATTACTATAATATTATTATTAAACTACGGTCTTTAGTTCTCATTATTCAAATAATGACACCACTCTTCGCTCACTCGATCCTAAATGCTCCTAACCAAGCCAATACACACAAAGATACACATAACAATTTAATTATTTTAAATGGGGTGTTACATTCGTGGTGTTGGAGAAGGCGTCGACATTAGATTATTTCTTTGGTCTAACAAAAAAAAACGCCGACAATGTCGAATTACAAGAGCATAGAGAAAAGTTTGCTCTTGTTGAGAAGGAGTTAGAAGAGCAGAGGAAGATGTTAGAAGTCGAGCGGGAAAATCGGAAGAAAGACATAGAAAAGTTAGAAGAGTTTTAATGCGGTAAGTGTTTTATCTGAAATGCTAGTGTTTTATATGAAATATGTGATATATTGTGTTTAATCTGAAAAGTTAGAAAAGATAGAAATGTGTTTATTATGTATTGATATATTGTCGCAGAGAATAAGTAGACCCTTACCACAACGCACGAATGAAAATGATACTAATAATGCTGATGATCAAGTTCCCCAAACACATGGTGTACGTCATGCTAGCACCAAAGGAAGCAATTGTTCAGCCTCCCCCGCTAAAGAGGTTAATGAGTTATTGGATCCTTCCGCAAATGAAAACGCCACGTTATATGTTTTAGTTGCTAAACTTAATGATCCGTATCCTCTTTCTCTAGGGCATTGTCCATTGTTAGAGCTCTATTATGTTTGTCCTAGTGACATTCAAGATTTTCTCTATGGTGGTACTTGGCTGGACGTAGGGATATTGCATCTTTGGTGCACGTAAGTATATACTTGAATATGCATGTCATTATAGTACATTATCATTTTTGTATTTCCTTTACTTATTTTTTGAATTTTGTTTAACTATTTAGGTACATTCATCGTGTATGTATAGAGTTAAATAAGTCCAATATTTATGGCATCTTGGATCCGTATAGTATTCAATGGACAAATAATAAGCCAAAAGATATTGAGACATACATTTCGGGACGGTTAGGCCAAAGGGGAAAAGAATGTTACTTCACACTTGTTCTGGACTGGACCAATGGATAGAATTGGCCCAATAAGCCTCTGCTACAGAGCGGCCCAAATCACCTAAGTCCAATCCGCAGGAGGGCAAAAGTTACCTTTCTGCCCCTCCTACCAGGCAAGGAACATAACGTTCCTCCCCGGACATTCTGCCCAACGTGCACAGCTTCAGTGCTCCCCGACAACCATGGGCAGATGCCCGAAACTAAGCACATGCCCGACATAACGGCTAGTTTTGGACACCCTGCCCGTCGTAACGGCTAGTTTGGGCAGCGACCGATTCTTTAGGGAAAACGGTTATTTCGCCCCGAAAATAGGACCGTTAGCCACGCGGTTAGAGCCCTATATAAACCCTCTCACTTGAGAGGGTCAGGTATCAAATATTCACCCTACGAACTAATACTTTGTACTTGCCCCTTTCTTCTGACCCTTTCTTACTTGAGCGTCGGAGTGCCTTGCAGGTACACCATGAAGAAACGAAAAAACACAAGAAGGGGGGTTGAATTGGAGTTTTTAAAAATTAATGCAAAGGACACGATGGTTATCCTGGTTCGATTGAACTCAATCTACTCCAGTCCACCCGCCAAGGTGATTTCGCCTCTCCCTTGAGGACTTAATCCACTAATCAGTTACGATTACACAATTTCAGTAACAACCGTCACTCTTCTTGAGGTTTAACCACAACTTGGTTTTCTCAAGGAATATAGAAAAAATAAAAACAAGTGCTTCTAGTAAGCTTTATCACAACCGTGATTTTTACACACTGTTTTATCAAAATGTAAATCAAAATACAAGAGCAAGTGAAATTGAAGAATTGTGGACAATATGAGCTCAAAAAGGTGCTTTGGTCATCTGCAGGGACTCCTTTAAATAGATGAGAAGATTTGATCCGTTGGAAATGCGTGAACTATTTTTGGAGAGGATAATAATGCTAATTAATTCTCTTTCCAAAAATACAGATTCAATCCGTTACTTTGAGATTCTCATAAACGAGAAGGATAGCGTATTAGAGTCTACGTTGAATCATCAGAGTTTCTGGCTTGATACAGCTTTGGTGCTGAAGCGCTAGACATCCGTCATCAGAACTTAGGCTGATGCTTCCAAATCAGAGCTTCGCTTTGATTAGAACTTCGCTTTAAACTTCGCTCAGATTGAATCTTCTGATACTTCTATTTCAGAACTTCTTTGAGATACTTCTATATCAGAACTCTTTGTATTAGAACTTTCCTACATATCATAAACAATGAAATTAGGAGCATCAAGTTCTAAAATAACAAGTGTTTGTTATCATCAAAACTATTAGGAATGTAGAATCAATTCTTGTTCTAACAATCTCCCCCTTTTTGATGATGACAAAAACTCATATTTTGATAAATAATTTTAAAGGGTATTGAGGTTAGAAGACTCCCCCTGGGTTGAACATTTCCTTGAAAAATAATTTAATTTAAGATTTCCAAGAGATTCTGATTGCCAGTTACCTGCTTGCTTAACACAGTAGAAACAGAAATTAAAATGTTCAAAATGTTCGAGACAAAGTCCTGGTGCACTGTTATGGTTCAAAATATTCTACGTTCTCCCCCTTTGTCATTAATCAAAAAGCGAAAAGATACATGAGAACAATTAAAAGAAGATAATGACAGAAGATAAAATGCAACAAAACAGAAAAAAAATTAAGGTTGAGGAGCAGGAGGAAGTCTTGTGAACAATGCTTCCAGAAGGCCTTTGATCTGATTAGCGGATTCTTCTTGCTTGCCAAGCATTCCTTTAATTTCTGCGTTTGTCTCGTCCTGTTTGTCCAATCTCTTTCTAACTTCTTCATTCTCTTTCTTCAACTCATCCAGAGTTTTCAGCACAAGAACAGATGAAGAAGGTTCTTCAGAAGTTACCAAATCCTCAGAGCTTTTTGCAGACACTTCCTTTGGAGGGGCTTCAGGTGATTTATCTTCCACTTCAGTAATAACCAGAGTTTGATGCTCAGAGTTTTGTGCATGAGGTTCTGAATCCATAGGAGCTTTCTAGCCTAGAGGAAGAATGGGTTTCTTTTCCCAGAATCTTAGAACCTGCTCATGGAAGATCTTCATATGGTCACAGAAGTTCTGTTGGGCTATGTCATAGCTCAGTTCCTTCATTTTCTGAGATTCAGAGTTAAACCACTTTCTGAATTTGGTCCAAAGATAGTCAGAGGCAGTTGGATTCAGATTTTCCGAACAACCCTGCTTTAGAAATTTTATCCATTCCTGCATTTCTGCCTCGAATGCCAATAAAGAGTTATCAACATCTGATTTGGATAGAGATGGGTTTGGTTTGGGAACGGCTATTTTATGAGAGGTTGAGGTGAGCTTGTCTAGAGCTTCTAGGTCAATTATGGTTCTGAGAGGATCATCTGTGATATTTGTTGGAGGAGAGTCAGAGATGAGGATAGGTGAGTTAGGTGATGTAAATTCTGGAGAGGTTTGTGGGGGACTGGTGAAATTTGGTGGAGGTTGAAAGAAGTTGAGAGGGCAGTTGATACCAGGTATAGAAGTGTCAGGATGTTGAGTTTGATGTTCTGGTTCTGGTTGGGAAAAAGTGAAGAGAGGTTCATGACCAATGTCTGACAGAACTTGAGCAAGTTCTGGTTGTGGTTCAATAAAATCAGAAGGAGTGGGGTCAATGTCAATGTCAAAATCCTCAAGAGTTTGTGGTGATGGTGGTGGATTTTGGGTTTGAGGTGATGGTGGTGAATTTTCAGAGGGTTTAGGAGACGATGGGTTTTCAGATGTTGATACCATTATGGATTCGACGATAGAAATGAAAGCGGAGTTACCTTTCTTCTTAGCAGCTTTAGCAACTTTTGGAGTTTTCTGAGGAGTTCCTTCAGAGGTTTTCCTTTTTCTTGAGGTTCTGGGGGCAACTTCTAGAGGTGCTTGCCTGAGCTGTTGCAGAGAAACTTCTGGTAGGGTACCATCAGCTTTACATGCATCCAAATATCTGAGGACAATTTCTGGATGAGTATCTGATGAGAAAAGAGGAAAATCTTTCAGAGGAATTTTTCTGGTGGTGATGACTTCCTTAGAGATTAAAGTTGGATCCTTCTTGATGGTATCAATGATTTTCATCTTCTTGAGATTCTTTGCATTGAGAGGTCTTCCGGCAATAGTTTCTAGATCAGAGATTTCCCGAGCTTCAGTTAAGTGATCTATCAGCTTATTCTCTGTAAGAATATCTGATATAAGTCTACCTAGAGGAATCCAATCTCTCTTGGTTCTTTCATCTTCTCTAGTTTCTTTGACACTGTTCTTCAGATGATTGAATAAGCAGTAGGGAAGATTCGCTTTGGTAAAAGTGGAGATGAGGTACAGGAGATACTGTTGATCGTTGTTGATGTAGTCAGACGAGCTTGAAGGTTTCCTGTGATAGATGCACCCAAGAATGATTCTGGCCCAAATTCTGTGACGATGTTTTAGGTCTTTGATTTTGTTGGAGTGTTGACCGGAGGTGAAGATTTCTTTTGAGATAGTATTAAGATCAGTGCCCTTTTCCATCTCACTGCATCTGATTCCTGATCCATCATGATCAATCAGCTTACCAATAAGATCTTCAGTGATGACAACCTTCTTTCCCATAACATACGAGATTACTTGATGTTTTGAGACCGATGCAAAAATCCAGAATTCCTTAACAAGTTGGGGAAAAACTGGACCCATTAAGCGATTGAAGTATTTGTTCCATCCTTGAAACTCAATCTCAGGAGTAAGGTCATACCCATTGTCTTTCATGCTTTCAAAATCGACGATGAGCTCACAGAGAACTTCAAGAGAGGCAAAAGGGGTGAGGAGAGTTCTTGAGGGCTCAACGTACCTTTCTCCAATGACTTGGTCAGCTGATTCTTGAGACATTGCTTGTTGAGAGCTTTGTTGAGAGCAGGAGGCCATTGTTCACAGACTTAGGGTTTTGGGAACACAGAAACAAGAAATGTAAATAATATGGAGAAGACGAAAGAGAGCAAATGAGTGATAGTGAGCATGTGAGGGTGTTAGAAGTGGCATTTATATATAAGAGAGACCAAGACTTAAATAGAAATTAAAAACAATAACATCATGATTAATAGCCGTAATGATTTCTGACAAGGGAGATAGCGTGAGAAATTTTTGGAACAGTTACCGATGTGACTTGGCGCCTCAATATGTCAACACAGACGTTTCAGTTTTCCAGAGTTTGACACGTGTTCATCATCAAAGAAAATCTGGAGCGTAGGTTGACACGTGTTTGCTAGAGTGAACTTAATGATCTATCCTTGAAATGAAAAGTTCAGATCTTCTGAATAGATTCTGATGCAATCTTTCTTCTCACTTCTGAAGAATTATTGGTCAGATGTTCACAAAAGAAAAGAAGTTCTGAGAGTTAAAAATATAGAAATTACGTTTTCATTCTGGACATAATTCCATACAGAGATTTTTCATAATGAAATTAAATCTATCTTCAGCAAGGGGTTTGGTGAAAACATCAGCCCATTGATGGTCTGTGTCTATAAATTTTAAACAAAGAATTCCCTTCTGAGTATAGTCCCTAATGAAATGATGTTTAATTTCTATATGTTTAGCCCTAGAATGCAGAATAGGATTTTTTGAAAGACAAATGGCAGAAGTATTGTCACAGAGGATAGGGATGTTACTCTCGTAAATGTGAAAGTCTTCAAGCTGATTCTTCATCCAGAGCATCTGAGTACTGCATCCAGCTGCAGCTATGTATTCAGCTTCAGCAGTTGATAGTGCAATGGTGGATTGTCTTTTGCTGGACCAAGAGATTAGGTTGTCTCCCAGAAACTGGCAGCTTCCAGAGGTACTTTTTCTTTCTATTCTGTCTCCAGCAAAGTCAGCGTCACAGTATCCTACCAATTTGTATTCCCTGGACTTTCTATAGCAAAGACCAAGATTAGTAGTACCTTTCAGATATCTGAAAATTCGCTTAACAGCTGTTAAGTGAGATTCTCTAGGATCTGATTGAAATCTAGCACAAAGGCAAACGCTATAGAGAATATCAGGTCTTGAAGCAGTTAAATAAAGGAGAGAACCAATCATACCTCTGTAGATCTTCTGTTCTACTTTCTTACTTACCTCATCTTTTTCCAGAATACATGTGGGATGCATAGGAGTTTTTGAAGGCTTACTTTCTGACATTTCAAATTTCTTCAGAAGGTCTCTGACATACTTGCTTTGATGTATGTAAGTTCCTTCTGGAGTTTGGTTGATTTGAATTCCCAAGAAAAACTTGAGTTCTCCCATTAAGCTCATTTCAAACTCTGCCTGCATAGTCTTAGCAAATTCTTGCCCCAAGGAGCTTTTAGTGGATCCAAAAATTATATCGTCTACGTATATCTGACAGATCAGAATGTGATTTTTAAATGACTTACAGAATAAAGTTGTGTCCACCTTCCCTCTGGTAAAATCATTTTCTAAGAGAAAGTTACTTAGTCTCTCATACCAAGCTCTGGGAGCTTGTTTTAGACCGTATAACGATTTCTTAAGTTTATAAACATATTCTGGATGTTTTGTGTTTTCAAAACCAGGTGGTTGATGCACGTAAACTTCTTCATCAATGTAACCATTTAAAAACGCACTTTAGACATCCATCTGATAGAGAGTGATGTCATTATTTACAGCATATGAAATTAAAAGTCGGATAGATTCTAACCTTGCGACTGGAGCAAAGGTTTCTGTATAGTCTATCCCTTCTTGCTGACTATAACCTTGTGCAACCAGTCGTGCTTTGTTTCTGACAACTTCTCCCTGTTCATTTAGTTTGTTTCTGAAGACCCATTTGGTTCCAATGATGTTGAAGCCATTGGGTTTAGGAACTAGATCCCAAACGTCGTTTCTGGTGAACTGATTCAGTTCTTCCTGCATTGCGAGGATCCAATCATTGTCTGTGAGTGCTTCGTCAATTGTAGTGGGTTCTATCAGAGAGACTAATCCCACTAGAGATTCTTCCGTCTTTTTGAATGAGGATCTTGTTCTGATTGGGTCATCCTTCTTTCCCAGAATTTTGTCTTCGGGATGAGTTAGAGAACTTCTGGACAGTCTTTTCTGGATGGGTTCTTCAGAATTAGAGTTTCCTTCTATTTTGCTCGCCAGTTTTTCTGATGATCTGGTTTCAGTGCCTGTTATTTGAACTTCTATTTCTGCAAGAGATTCATCATGCTTTGGCTTTTGAAGGCCAAGCTTATCATCAAATCTGACACAAATGGATTCTACCACACTTCGTGTTTCTGTGTTATATACTCTGTATCCTTTTGAACATTCAGAGTATCCTAACATGAAACATTTTTGTGCCTTAGAATCAAACTTGTTCAGAGGATCATTAGTGTTTAAGATAAAGCATGTACATCCAAAAGGATGGAAGTAAGAAATGTTGGGCTTTCTGTTCTTCCACAACTCATATGGAGTCTTTTCCAGAATAGGTCTTATAGAGATTCTATTCTGAATGTAACACACTGTATTAACTGCTTCTGCCCAAAAGTGTTTAGCCATGTTAGTCTCATTGATCATGGTTCTGGCCATTTCTTGTAGAGTTCTATTCTTGCGCTCTACAACTCCATTTTGTTGTGGAGTTCTAGGACAAGAGAAATCATGAGAAATGCCATTTTCATTAAAAAATGTTTCTAGATTTTTGTTTTCAAATTCCCCACCATGATCACTTCTGACTTTTACAATTCTAAACTCTTTTTCATTCTGAATTTGGTTGCAGAAAGTAGAGAATACAGAGTATGACTCGTCCTTGTGTTTTAAGAACTTTACCCATGTCCATCTGCTATAGTCATCTACGATCACTAATCCATACTTCTTGCCGCTGATGGATGCAGTTTTTACTGGTCCAAACAGATCTATATGAAGAAGTTCTAATGGTCAGGAGGTAGAAACAACATTTTTTGGTTTGAAAGAGGGTTTTGAAAACTTGCCTTTTTGACATGCTTCACACAGAACGTCTGAGCTGAACTTCAGATTAGGAAGTCCTCTGACCAGATTGAGTTTGTTAATCTGAGATATTCTTCTCATACTAACATGCCCCAATCTTCTGTGCCAGACCCATTGCTCGTCGTCAGCAGACAGAAGACATTTTACATTCTGACTTTTTAGTTCAGAAAGTTTTATTTTGTAAATGTTGTTCTTTCTCTTTCCATTAAAGAGGATTGTTCCATCTTTCTGACTAACTGCCTTGCAGGACTTTTGATTGAAGATTATATCATAACCGTTATCACTTAATTGACTTATGGATAACAAGTTATGCATTAATCCTTCTACTAATAAGACATTAGATATAGAGGGTAAAGTACCATTACCTATGGTTCCAGAGCCAATGATTTTACCTTTCTGATTGCCTCCGAAACCTACATATCCTCCAGCTTTAAGTTCCAGGCTTTGGAACATATGCTTTCTTCCCATCATGTGTCGCGAGCATCCAGAGTCCAGGTACCATGACTGGTGTTTCAATCTTGCTGTCAAAGACATCTGCAACATATAGGATTTTATCCTTAGGTACCCACATCTCTTTGGGTCCTTGTTTGTTAGTGTTCACAGAGTTCTGATTGAGTTTTGGTTTCTCAATAGAATTTGAATAAGATTCACTGGTGTATTTAATATCATGTGTGTGTCCATATGTGAAGTGAGAGTTCAAAGGAGCATATTTTATGATCATATCATCAACACGTTTGGGTTTATACGGAGCTTCTCCTCTAGGATTGACATAACCTATGCCCTTTCTGCCATTTCTACTAACTCCATAGATCATTGAAGCCATTTTGCTTCTGTCTATGTTTTTAGCTAGAAATTTTTGAAAGTTATAGTCGTAATGTTTTAAAATATTATCAGAACTACTGGAAACTTCTGAATCAGATTGTTTCTGAGATTTTTCAAAAGAGTTGAGTTTTGAAACAGTTTCTTTTAATTCAGAATTTTCTGCTTTTAGCTTTCTGTTCTCTTCAGACTCAGATACCAGATCATGTTTCAGATTCTTATATTTGAGCTGAAGTTTCTGATAGTTTTCAAGAATTTCTGACAGACTTTCTTCTAATTGAGATCTAGAAAAGTTAGAGAATACCTCTTTAGTTTCTGACTCAGAGTCTGATTCTGATAAGTTTGAATCATCTGATATGTTGGCCATTAGGGCAATGTTCGCGTGTTCATTTTCTGATTCGGATTCTGCTTCAGAGGATTCCGAGTCATCCCAGGTAGCCATAAGACTTTTCTTTCTTTCCTTGTTAAACTTTTTATTTGGCTTTTCTTTCTGCAGCTTAAGACAGTCACTTTTGTAGTGTCCAGGTTCCTTGCATTCGTAACACACTACCTCTTTGTTTCTAGACTTTTTGTGTCCAGAGGATGGTTCAGAATGACTGCTTGATCTTCTAGAGTTTCTGAATTTTCGTTGCCTATTTTTCCATAGTTGTTGTATTCTTCTGGAAAGGAGTGATAGTTCATCTTCTTCTGAGGAGCCACCAGAGCTTTCTTCTTCTGCCTGAATAGCTTTAGTTTAAGATTTATATTTAGATTTAAGAGCAATAGACTTACCTTTCTTCTGGGGTTCATCTTCTTCTAGTTTTATCTCGTGACTTCTTAAAGAGCTGATCAGTTCTTCAAGAGATATTTCGTTGAGGTTCTTGGAGAGTTTTAGTGCTGTGACCATGGGTCTCCATACTTTTGGTAAGCTCCTGATGATTTTCTTGACATGATCTGATGTTGAGTACCCTTTATTCAGAACTTTTAGTCCAGCAACTAGAATTTGAAACCTTGAGAACATTTTCTCAATTGTTTAATCTTCTTCCATTTTGAAGGCTTCATACTTCTGGATGAGTGCCAGAGCTTTAGTCTCTTTGACTTGAGAGTTGCCTTCATGCGTCATTCTCAGAGAATCAAATATGTGTTTGGCTGATTCTCTGTTAGTGATCTTCTCATATTCTGTGTGGGAGATTGCGCTGAGGAGAATCGTTCTGGCCTTGTGATGATTTCTGAAATCTTTCTTCTGTTGATCAGTCATGGTTTTCCTTTCAATCTTCTGACCGTCTTTTCCGACAGGGTGAGTGTAACCATCTGTTACCATATCCCAGAGATCACCGTCATGAGCCAGAAAGAAACTTTCGATTAGATCTTTCCAGTAATCAAAGTTTTCTCCGTCAAACACCAGTGGTTTGCCACTGATTTTGTCGTTGTAGTTCTGAACGGATTCCGCCATAGTGCTTTTTCGTGAAGGATATTTTATCTGACACGGTTAAGTGTTAGCACCCAGAACCAGGCGCTCTGATGCCAATTGAAGAAACGAAAAAACACAAGAAGGGGGGGTTGAATTGGTGTTTTTAAAAATTAATGCAAAGGACACGATGGTTATCCTGGTTCGATTGAACTCAATCTACTCCAGTCCACCCGCCAAGGTGATTTCGCCTCTCCCTTGAGGACTTAATCCACTAATCAGTTACGATTACACAATTTCAGTAACAACCGTCACTCTTCTTGAGGTTTAACCACAACTTGGTTTTCTCAAGGAATATAGAAAAAATAAAAACAAGTGCTTCTAGTAAGCTTTATCACAACCGTGATTTTTACACACTGTTTTATCAAAATGTAAATCAAAATACAAGAGCAAGTGAAATTGAAGAATTGTGGACAGTATGAGCTCAAAAAGGTGTTTTGGTCATCTGCAGGGACTCCTTTAAATAGATGAGAAGATTTGATCCGTTGGAGACGCGTGAACTATTTTTGGAGAGGATAATAATGCTAATTAATGCTCTTTCCAAAAATACAGATTCAATCCGTTACTTTGAGATTCTCATAAACGAGAAGGATAGCGTATTAGAGTCTACGTTGAATCATCAGAGTTTCTGGCTTGATACAGCTTTGGTGCTGAAGCGCTAGACATCCGTCATCAGAACTTAGGCTGATGCTTCCAAATCAGAGCTTCGCTTTGATTAGAACTTCGCTTTAAACTTCGCTCAGATTGAATCTTCTGATACTTCTATTTCAGAACTTCTTTGAGATACTTCTATATCAGAACTCTTTGTATTAGAACTTTCCTACATATCATAAACAATGAAATTAGGAGCATCAAGTTCTAAAATAACAAGTGTTTGTTATCATCAAAACTATTAGGAATGTAGAATCAATTCTTGTTCTAACACACCACCACCTCTCCTCAATCACTTACCGGACAGCCAGTACGACCAGCACCCATCCGGACACCTCCATAATGACCAGCCCGCGTGGACCCGTTCGAGAACATCGGATCAGTGGCGCCGTCTGTGGGAACTTCTTGTTCTCCCCTTCTTTCATTCCTCCTCGGAAATCGAAAGATCAAAACATATTCTCTTTGATCCGCCCACGTATGGCCGCCCAGAATTCCGCGATAGGTGCTGACACCACTGTTCTCATCCCCGTTAACAAGATGGACGTTGACGGCCATTCTTCGTTACTCTCTGACCCCCGCTTCCGTCGGGACGGGGCTACTGCATCTCCAACTCCTCCTCCCACCGGATAAGGAGACGTGCAGATCCCATCGGAAGACCGGCCAGTTCCCGGTCCGCCCAGCGCCGACTTGGCCGTGGCAGCCCTTCTAGAAGCTGTTAACCGCACCAACCTCCTCATCCTACAACAAGGAGAAAGGATAGGAGCTCTTGAGGAGGCATCTTTCCCAAGATCCTCTCCTCCCCGGAATAAAGCCCGAAGATCCAAAAGCCCGCCACCTAGGCGCAGAGAAGACCGTGCGGTTAGGCACGGGCCTGAGATACGACCCACTCGCAAGCGCGACCAGATCTCCCCGCGGGATCGATCCCCGTCGAGACACAAAAGAACGAGGCAAGATAGGCCCTCCCCGCCGGGCAGACCTCATGACCGGTCCCGTTCACCCTCACCTCACAGAAACCGCCGCCGCGAGCGCAGACGACGGTCACCATCAGAGCCAAGTTTAGATAGCGACGACGAACCTCGCGGCCCGTTGTCCCGGGAGATCCTAGCAACCCGCCTTCCTAAGGGGCTGGAGAAGCCTCCGTCGCTAGGGACGTACGACGGAACCACCGACCCGGACGGGCATATAGAGAACATCGACGCTCTCTTGGATTACAGAGGGGTACGGGGAGCCATCAAGTGCCGCCTGTTCCCGACCACGATCCGTAAAGGAGCAATGACGTGGTACAAGTAGCTGCCCGAGGAATCCATCACGTCATGGAGACAGCTGGGAAGGATCTTCTCCCGTCATTTCACCGCTTCACGACGCCACCCCAAGACCGAGGCGTCCCTGGGAGCCGTCGTACAAGGCAAAGAGTAGCCTCTCCGGGCTTATATCGAGCGCTTCAACAAGGAGGCTGTCCAGGTACCAACGATCGACGCCATGAAGAAATTCTTGCTCGAGCAAGGGTTACGTCCTGGTTCCGATTTCGCGAAAGCCATCGGCCTCGACCCACCGAGGAATCTCAATGCACTTCTCCACCAGGCCCAGTCACATATACAGTACGAGGAGAAGGTCGCGGCCCACTCGGTCCGGACATCTCGCAACCAAGAAGGTGCCCGGACGTCCAGAGTTGAAGAACGTCGAGGAGACAAGAGACGCGACGATCGACCTCGCGATACACGCGAGCAGAGAGCACCCTCCGGGCGATTCCACGATTATACCC
Source organism: Lathyrus tuberosus (assembly GCA_022829125.1). Taxonomy (NCBI): domain Eukaryota; kingdom Viridiplantae; phylum Streptophyta; class Magnoliopsida; order Fabales; family Fabaceae; genus Lathyrus; species Lathyrus tuberosus. The sequence goes on along the minus strand of JALAZF010000664.1, from coordinate 1,909,630 downwards.
CCTCACTGCCTCGAGGGAGAAAATACTGTCCGAGTGCGCCAACTCGGAGTTCAAACAGGCGGGAGTCCGCTTCCCCAAGCAGCTGCCGGTCAGACCAGGGATGGACAAGTCCAAGTACTGCCGTTTCCACAAGAGTCACGACCATACAACGGAAGAGTGCATCCACCTCAGAGATGCCATAGAGATCCTCATTCGCGACTGCCATCTGAAGCAGTTCGCAAAAAAGAAGGACGCTCCCCGACAAGAGGCCCAGGAAAGCAAAAAGGTCGCAGAGGAAATTCCGCCCTCCGACGACGCCAACATCCAGGTCGCTATGTCCGTGACCCGACCAGAAGACTTTCGCTTCCCGGACAATCTGCTCGCCTCCACATACCTCGCTGCCAGCAGCCCATGGGAGGCCTTCCCGTCGCCCATGGTGATCTCCGGGGGCGGATTCAACAAAGTCACAGTTGGCTCGGTCAAAAGGAGATTCGACCAACTGATCAGCAAAAGCTCCAACGAGGTCACCACGCTGGACGCCACACACAAAGGGTCCGCTCCCATTTCCTTCTACAAGGAAGAACTCCTCGGCGGGGCACCGAATTTGAACATCCCACTGCTTATCCGGGCCAGGATGGCAAATTTCGATGTCCGAAGGATACTCGTGGACCAAGGCAGTTCGGTTGACATAATGTACAACCACCTGTTTGAGACATTGCAGCTGAACGACTCTCACCTCACTTCATACGTCGGATCCGACCTGCAAGGGTTCAACGGAGCGATGACAAAGCCCCGAGGTTACGTAGAGCTCATCGTAACCTTCGGTTCAGGAAAGACAACCCGAGCAATCAAGGCACAGTTTCTGGTAATCGATTGCCCGTCACTATACCAGTGCATCTTCGAAAGGCCAACCCTGGCAGAGTTGATTGCAATACCTTCCACCGTACATCTCAAAATGAAGTACTACACTTCTGAAGGGATGGTCGCCACCCTCCACGGCGACATCGAGGCTGCCAGCCGCTGCTTTGAAGCAGCGTCAAAGGGACTTAACACCATCTCGGCAAAGCCAAGAGCATCTGGTCGTCCCCCCTGCCCAGCAGCTCCGAGCAGCCAAGACCACTTCCCCAGGTCGAATCAATCGATCTAGACAGCCGGTTCAGCGAAGAAGATTGTGCCAAGGTTCCAACACCGTCGGGCATTAAGTCCGACAACAGCGGCCACCTCCTACGACCTGTCCCAGATGGCAACTTCGAGATCGTTCCGTTCGGAGAAGACCCCCAACGGGGAGTGAAGATCGGAGCAGATCTGCCCGACCTGGCCAGAAGACAGCTGAAAGCGTGCCTCCGCGAAAACGCAGACCTGTTCGCGTGGAGTGCTGCTGAGATGCCCGGATTGGACCCCTCCGTCGCCTGCCACCAGCTCACGATCGACCCAACCGTCAAAGCCGTTGCCCAGCGCAGAAGGAAGCAATCCCCGGAGAAGACAGAAGCCGCGGAGAAAGCTGTCAAAGACCTTCTAGAAGCTAGGTTTATTTCCGAGGCCAAATATACTACATGGCTCTCTAATGTTGTACTTGTACGAAAAAATAATGGCAAATGGAGGATGTGCGTTGATTATACTGATGTTAATAAGGCCTGTCCGAAGGACGCCTACCCCCTCCCCAATATAGACAAACTCGTAGATAATTCGACCGGTTTTAAACTGTTATCGTTCCTCGACGCCTACTCGGGCTACAACCAAATACCAATGGCCGCGAGTGATAAAACTTACACAGCCTTCATGACCGAATCGGGCAACTATTACTACAACGTAATGCCCTTCAGACTGAAGAACGCCGGCGCTACATACCAACGAATGATGAACAAAGTCTTTCGCGAACAGATAGGCGACATGCTCGAGGTATACATGGATGACATGATCATCAAATCCCACAAGGAACTAGACCATGTTGCCCACCTCCGCAATATTTTCGAGCAGGCAAGGAAATACCAAATGCGTTTCAACCCGGAGAAGTGCTCGTTCGGGGTACGAGCAGGTAAGTTCCTCGGTTTCTACCTTACGGAACGAGGAATAGAGGCTAACCCCGATAAATGTCGGACATTCTCCGAGTTCCCAACGCCCACATCTAAAAAGAACATCCAATCCTTCAACGGAGTGCTGACCTCGCTGTCCCGCTTCGTCGCAAAGTCCGCCCAGCACGCCCTTCCTTTCTTCAAGCTCTTGCGGAAAGAAGCAGCGTTTGAATGGACCGAAGAATGCGAGGCATCCCTCCTCCATTTGAAGCAAGCTCTATCGGAACCGCCCGTGTTGTCACGACCAGATACCGGGGAGGTCTTGTTCCTGTACCTCGCCGTCTCCGCCGAGGCCGTTAGCGCCGTTCTCATCCGCGAAAATCCTAGCGGGCAAAAGCCGGTATATTTCACGAGCAAGGCACTGCAGGACACAGAATTGAGATATCAGCAGATAGAGAAGGTAGCATTGGCCCTCGTCAACGCTGCCAGACGACTAAGACACTATTTCTTGGCCCACACGATCGTGGTGAGAACAGATCAACCCATCAAGCAGCTACTGGGACGACCAGACATGGCCGGGCGAATGCTCAGATGGTCGCTAGAACTGTCCGAATTCGACGTCCAGTACGAAAGCAGGAAAGCTCTTAAAGCCCAGGCCTTGGCCGATTTCGTAGCAGAAGTGACCTTTTCAAACTCCTCGCCCCACGTGACAAATAGATGGACCATCTATGTGGACGGGGCATCCAGCTCGAGCGGCAGCGGGGCAGGCGTAATTCTGGAAAACGACGAAGGGACCATAGTCGAGGCTTCTCTCACATTGTCTTTTCCCACGTCAAACAACCAGGCCGAGTACGAAGCCTTCCTCGCCGGGCTACGCCTAGCCGAAGACCTGGAGGCCGAGGAAGTCATCATCTGCACGGATTCACAGCTCGTAGCCAACCAGGTGTCCGGGGAATATCAAGCCAAAAACGACAGTCTCTCCGAATACCTCACCCTCGTCAGAGAAAAGATGTCGAAATTCAGAACAGTAGAAGTAAGACACGTTCCACGCGAACACAACGTACGAGCAGACGTATTGTCAAAACTGGCAAGCACCAAGAGGAAAGGCGAAAACAGGTCAGTCATCCAAGAGATACTTCCCCGGTCAAGCATCACTAAGGGATCTTCGACCCTACACGTACACGCGATCGGGGATAGCGATTGCTGGATGACGCCCGTTTACAACTACCTCACCAGGGACGAACTTCCAGAGGATCCCAAGGAGGCCAGCACCATCAAACGAAGGGCCTGCTCGTACGTTATCCTCGAAAACAAACTCTACCGACGGGGCTTCTCCATCTCACTTCTTAAATGCATAGAAGAGGAGGTCGTCCCCCACGTATTGCGAGAAATCCATGAAGGCATCAACGCCCAACACCTCAGAGGAAAGTCCCTTGCCCGTAAGGCCCTCCGAGCAGGGTACTATTGGCCGACCATGCAACAAGACGCCAAGGAGCATGTGAAGAAATGCGACAAATGCCAACGACACGGGGATATGCACCTAGCTCCACCAAACGAACTAAAAAGCATGACCTCCCCGTGCCCATTCGCCTGGTGGGGCCTGGACATCCTAGGACCCTTCGTGACGGGGTCCAGCCAAAACAAATACCTGATAGTAGGCGTAGATTACTTCACAAAGTGGATAGAAGCAGAAGCTTTAGCCAAGATAACAGCGCTCAACATTCTGTGCTTCTACAAGCAGAACATCCTTGCCCGGTTTGGGATCCCCCAAGCAATTGTCACGAACAATGGAACACAATTCACTGACAAAAAATTCCAAGACTTTGTCGCACACCTCGGAACGAGGCAACACTTCGCTTCCGTGGAGCATCCCCAAACCAACGGGCAGGCAGAAGCGACCAATCGTGTCATACTGCGCGGCCTCAAGTGAAGACTAGACGAAACAAAGAAAGCTTGGGTCGAGGAGCTTCACAGTGTCCTATGGGCATACCACACCACTCCCCAGTCCACCACCGGGGAAACACCTTTCCGTTTGGCATATGGCACCGAGGCGGTCATACCCATCAAAATCCACGTACCGTCCAGGAGGACGGAATCACCCCTGGACGAGGAAATGAACGACGAAGCGATAAGAGAGGAGCTCGACCTCATCGAGGAAATCCGAACAGGAGAAGCCCTCCGCGAGGCATCTCTCAAGCAAAAATAGCGATCAGGCACAACGCCAAAGTCTTGCGACGGGAATTCGACATGGGCAGCCTCGTCCTGCGAAGAAACCACAAGGACTCCCGCGAAGGTAAACTGGCGCCCAACTGGGAAGGACCATACCGAGTCCGCGCCAAAATGGGGAACGGCGCATACTTCCTCGAAAACCTCAACGGGGAAACGCTCCCTCGACCATGGAATGCTGAAAAACTTAAGCAATACTACAGCTAAAAGGCACAAGAAGCTTCTTCGCGTCACAAGGCCATCTAACAGCCATCACGCTCGTTCAGGTACAAACGACGCGTACGTACAAAGCGGAATCCCGCTCAAATAAACGAGCCGGAGCTCCGCTCGTCGGCGGTCCTTGATCGAGCACCGCCTTCGGCCAAGTACCATGATTGGCAGAACCCCAGCTCGCGATGGGACGTTCACGCCGCGACCTCAGGCCTCAATCGCGACCTGAGATTCGCAACCTCGCCAGGATCTTCCCCGGCTGTTCGACCAGTTCCCCACACTGGCGAATTCATAACGCAACGAGCAATCTGTCAAAAATAAGCCTTGTTGACAAACACACCCTCCGACGGGCAGTCACGCATACACAACTAAAACAAAATACAGCAGTATAAACAGAAGTTGTATAAATTAACCGGGCATTAAATTAAAAGGCCACAAGGGCCAAAGATTGTGCTTGTTACATTAAAAAGGGGCCACGCCCCCAGAACAAAAATAAGATTACAACGAGTTCAACGGAACGCAGGCTGGACAAGATACAGCTAAGCAACAAAAACTCTTCAATCTTCCACACGCTCGGTTGACGCTGCTTCAGGCCTCGGCTCCTCCACGGGATGCTCCTCGATATGTTCCTCGGGAGTATCGAGAACAAGACCCTCGGCCGGGACAATGCGGCCACCCTCCACACGAGCTAGGTAGTGAGTACCCCCGGTCGAAATCTCGAGCCCAGGGTTCACCACTCGCAACTGGGCCACCGCACTATCAAAAGACTCCGCGGCCACAGCAATACCATCATCCTCGGCCTGCAGAATGCCAGCGACCAGCTCTGCCCGAGTCTTCAACACTCTTATCTCCTCTGGTTCGTCATCACCTGGGGCATTGGCCGCCATCAACTCCGCGTTCAACTCCTCGGACGCCTTCTTCTCCAACTTTAGCTTGGTAACTTCCTCCCTCAGCGTTGTCGCCTCTTCCTCGGCTTTCTTCTTCGCCTCACGGGCATTCCGGACCTCCTCCTTCAGCGTTGCTTCGGAGGCCCGAGCAGCAGTAAGCTCAGCCTCGAGCACGTGGTCCCCCTCAGCCTACACAGCTGCCATCTCGAGCATCCTCACGAGGGTAGAAGCATCCCTGGCCACCATCGCCCTTTTGCCCGCGCGATCCATGTTCCCCAGGCTAAGAGATTCAGCCCGAGGAACAACCAAGGTATTACCCTCAAAGAACCTCATATCGTTGATGCACGGAGGAAGTTCGAACTTCCCCTTCTCAATTGCCCCCCTCATATCCACCGTATCTGTTGTCCGGAGGCGCTTCTGTCGCCCGACCAAAGGCAGCGGAGAATCCCGCGGACAGGGAGTGGGAGAACAGGAGGTCCCCAGAGCAGTTTGAACAGGGGGAGGCGCACGAGCACCAGCAGCAGTCCGGGTCTTGGAGGGGGTCGCTCCAGCCTTACCCCTCGCCATGGCGTTCCTCACCACACGGTCACGGGCTTGAGGCATCTCACCTGCACAAAGAAAACAAGCGCGTCAGAAACGAGGAAGAAAGAATAGAAAATAAAGTCTAAGTAACTAAATCTACCGAGCAGCGCCGTGACATCCGCAGAAGTCTTGCACTCCAGCAGTGCCTTGACGGGGATAAACCGGCGCTCGACCCTTTGACTACCATCCTCCTCGAAGATAGGATTACCCTTGCTCGTCCAACAGGTCGCGAGCTGAAAGGAGTTAACCCAATTCACCAGGGTCTCGTAAGACGCGGCATCCTGCCCGCGTAAAGCACTCGGCTCAAAAACATAGGCACTGGGCTTCTTTGAGAAGTGGTCGGGCGTCCAGCGGATTGGGAACTTGTACACTCTCTCCCCAATGTACTTCCCTTCCTCGTTAATCAACTCATCCCCGTTCTCATCACATTCCACCTCCCAGCAGTACGTGTTGTCCTTAGCAGCTTCGGAAAAAGGCTCAACGATGTAGTACCGTCTCTTGAAGTTTCGGATGGACTCCGAGAACGGCTTGAACAGTTTTTTGGGCTGCTTCAAAGAGACCCATCCGTACCTCTTCCCCGTCAGCTGCCGCTGTAGGTGGAAAACAGCAAAGAACAGAGGGATGGTGAGCCCCAAAGCAAGGTGCTCGCACACCAACTCAAAAGCCCGTATAAAGGCCAGCGAATTGGGGTGGAGTTGGGAAGGCGCCAACTTCAGATGATGGAACACTGACCGCTGGAAGTCAGTGAAGGGCAACCTCAGCCCCAGTTCTTTGAAGACGTATTCGTACATCCCGAAGCAGTCCCCGAAGCTCGAGCATACCCGCTCGCCCACGCTAGGCAGAAGCACCCTCCATTCACCTGAAGGCCCCACCTCAGTAAAAGCATCCGCCGCAAACCTCGCAAATGTGGAAGTGTGTTCGGAAGGCTCGGCCACCTCCCACTCTTTCGGGCAGAACGCGTCTACGTCCCCTTCCATTACATCTTCCTCCATGACCCCCAGGTCATCTCCCTCCTCGGCATCACTCGCTTCCCCCTCGACGTCGCTCGAGGAATTCGAAGCCGACGAACTCGAGGACGCAGAACTCGAGGCCGTTGCACTGCTGCTCTCATCGGAGACAGTTTCTTCGGACGTAACGGATATAACCTCCCTCTCGGGCTCCATCGCCACTATGATCACCTGAAAAAGCAGAGAAAGGCAGTGAATTCGACAGGAAATCAAATCCACCCTTCCACCACTAAGACAAGTGAAAGGGCGCGCGAAAGGCTAGGGACAACGTCCCCGGCCTAGGCCCCAACATCGAGCAAAGAAGAACAAAACATCCCCGCGAAGAGATGCCCGAGACATGTCAACTTCCTACGAGTAACCTCCCCGCGCATATGCCCAGATTCCGTTGAAGCTCCGCCAGGAATCGCACAACTCCACCGGAATCTGGAAACATCCTACTAGGAAACTCACCAAGTACCCCAGAAAACGATAAGACGCGGTGGTCACAACTCACAACCACCACGTGAACCACCGCCCACCACCAACACTCGCCGGAAATCTACCTATCTTGTCATCTAAAACTAACCCTAGCCACATGCAACCTACCACTAACAACAAGAGGAAGCAAAACAAACAGAAAATCTGAAAACTTACTTGATTTTACTGGAAGAAAAGTAACTGCTCGAAACTTGTTGCGGTGGCCGGTTGCTTGGAGCCGATGACGGACAAGAACAAAGGCGGCGACGGGGAAGAATCAGAAAGGGAAAAGTGAAAAATGGGACGGTCTCCCCCATTTTATACCAAGAGGCACGTGCACACACGCGCCCGTAGGTAATAATGACGACCCACTAGCCATGATTACCTACTTAACTGCTACACAGGTCTCGATGCACACGTGGCGACCCAACGTTTCCCATTCCATCTGACGCATCACCTCCCCGAATACCGGGCAAGAGGGATTCGACCACGAGCATCGCGGACACGGAGAACCACGAGCACCTCGAGACAATCGTCCTCGTATCCAACGACGACTTCATGATAGTCCCCCGGGACAACGAGGAGTCCTTAAGTCATCACTCCCATGCTCGGGAGCTACGACTTGGGGGGCTCCTGTTCTGGACTGGACCAATGGATAGAATTGGCCCAATAAGCCTCTGCTACAGAGCGGCCCAAATCACCTAAGTCCAATCCGCAGGAGGGAAAAAGTTACCTTTCTGCCCCTCCTACCAGGCAAGGAACATAACGTTCCTCCCCGGATATTCTGCCCAACGTCCACAGCTTCAGTGCTCCCCGACAACCATGGGCAGATGCCCGAAACTAAGCACATGCCCGACATAACGGCTAGTTTTGGACACCCTGCCCGTCGTAACGGCTAGTTTGGGCAGCGACCGATTCTTTAGGGAAAACGATTATTTCGCCCCGAAAATAGGACCGTTAGCCACGCGCTTAGAGCCCTATATAAACCCTCTCACTTGAGAGGGTCAGGTATCAAATATTCACCCTACAAACTAATACTTTGTACTTGCCCCTTTCTTCTGACCCTTTCTTACTTGAGCGTCGGAGTGCCTTGCAGGTACACCACCACCTCTCCTCAATCACTTACCGGACAGCCAGTACGACCAGCACCCATCCGAACACCTCCATAACGACCAGCCCGCGTGGACCCGTTCGAGCACATCGGATCAACACCATTTTTCAATAAGTAAGTAATTTTTAAATTGTGGTTTATATGTTATAGTTAGTTTTGTTTTAGAAAATACTAACTATATGTATGCTCTTATTTATTCAGTGATCATTGGCAATTGATCATCATATCGCTTAAGACGAATACAATAACGACACTGTGTTCATTACATCAACTGCTCGATCTTAAAATGAAACAATTATTAATAGGTAAGTTTATGTTTATATGAAATTTTCATTTATACATATTTTCTTTGACTTTGTAATTGGTTTAATTGGTTTAATTAGTTTAACCCTCAAATATTTTCAAATGTACAATGTTGTGTAGCGACACAATATGTTGAACAATGTTAGGAAAAAGCCAACATTTATCTTGCCTGAAGTAAGTGGTTATATTACTTTGTGACATTCATTTATATATATTGTTACATGCATGTGTTTTTATAACATTCAGAAATTAATGTTTATTTTTGTAGACGAGGAAACAACCAAAGGGATTCGAGTGTGGTTATTATATAATGAAACACATGTTAAACATTGTCTTCGCTGAAATTGTTGATAACTTAGATAAGGTATATATTACATATGTAATGAATTGTTTATAATGCGCTTATGGGTCCTCAATAATGAGCTTAATCTAGTATATTTTATGCAGACTTTTAACGATGAAACACCATTCCCATGCGAAGACTTTGTAGAGATTCGTAAACGTTGGGCGTATATGTTCAATGTGATTAATGAATCTCAAACATGAGATTCATTTGTATATATATATATATATATATATATATATATATATGATGTACATTTGAGTTTGAGTGTTGGTAATATACATCTTCAATTGTTGTTTCTGTTATGTTACAGTTTGATGTACATTTGAGTTTAAGTGTTGTAAATAACATTTTTTATTTGATGAAATAAATAAGTATTTGAGATTGAGTGTTTTAATATGCTTCTTAAATTGATGTTTCTGTTCTGTTACAGTTTAAACAATACAGGTTAAAAAATGGAAAATTTTCAAAATGCAGAAATTTATTTTTTTTAAATGTATAAAATTTAACGACGGTTTTTTATTATGACCGTGGTTGTATAGTAGATAATATATAATATAACCACGATTTTTATAGAAGATCGTGGTTATATACTTAAAAATGCGCTTGGATTTGAACCTGAGACATTTTATATATGACAATAGTTTGTTTATTAACCTGATAATATATCGCGCACGTTCAGATTTTCCACAACGGTCATAAGACCATGATTGTAAGTAGCGCATATACAACCTCACCCTACGTAACAATGGCAGGTCACGCGTGATGTTATCCATTTTCCAACCGTTGTTGTATATGTTTTCCTTAGTAGTGACCTTAGATACGTTCGAGGTCTTTAAGAGATAATGATAATTTCTTATATTAGCTTCATATGGACTTTGAGATTTCATGTCAAATGAACAAGTTGCTCAAATTGTTTAAAGCAATCCAAAAAATGTATGTACATCTACATCAATGACTTGTTCTTTCATAGTTTTTACTTTCACATCGTTAGAAAATGAAACGTAGTGGTTTGATTCTATAAAATAATTTTTTTTTTATTTTATAGATTTAAACCACTACGTTTCATTTTTTAACAATGTGAAAGTAAAAACTATGAAAGAACAAGCCGTAGATGTAGATGTACATACATTTTTTGGATTGCGTGAAACAATTTGAGCAGCATGTTCATTTGACATGAAATCCCAAAGTCTATCAGAAGCAAGTATAAGAAACTTATCTTTATATCTTAAAGGCCTCGAACGCATCTCAGGTTCAGCTGAAAGCAAACATCTATTAGGAAGTTTAGGCCCTCAGGGATTTTTGAGAAACAAATCGCGAAACGTAAAATTAAGCCTCTTCAAATATGCATAACCAATAGTTCTACTAACCTAATAAGAAAACACAAGAAAGCATTATAACGTTCATAAAACTCTATCGAATCAAACTATAAAACTCTATCGAAATCGATTAAAAAGAAACAAAAATACCTTAATGCTGCCTTTAACGTGGCACACTACATACTTTATCATCACAAAAGTGTCAAATCTTATCAATGTTCAAGTCGCTGCAACAAAATTCTCCACAACAAATGAAAATGAAGTTAGAGGTGATTTTTTTTTTAAAATTTTTTTTTAGCACTTTATCTTCTACTTAAATCGAATTTAGAGTATGGTAAAAATAATCATAAATTTTTGTCACTGTTGATAAGATTTTTATGTTGATTTTTTTAGTATTCAAGATTGTAGTTGTTTTGTTTGTGATCAATATTCTCTCTAACGAGTATGATAAATAATTTAAAACACAATTATATTCAAAAAAGTTGTATTCATCAATATTCCTAAAATTTCACAAATCTATGAAACACAACAGATTCTCAAATTTTGTTCTATTCGACAACTTCCTTTGTTGTAGATTGAGCTTGTTCATGTTCCAGTTTCCAGTCCATCTTGATCTATTCTTGTTTTTTTTTTCCTTTCTCAACTAATAAACACATTAAGCCGTTAAAATAAAAAAAGTCATATATATATATTTTTTATTTTGTGAATTTTGATTTGCTTTTGATTTTTTTTTATTTTTTTATGTTAATTGGGTTTTAGTCTATATTTTAAATTTGGTAGTTTTGATTTTCATGTAATTTTAGTGAGTGGTTTTGTATTGCAGTGTTCAGTGAACCAAACCATGTAGTTTTTAATAATCACTTTTATATAAAAATTAACAAGATAAGTAACTTCAATTCAGTTTAGAATCTGTCTATATTTATAAAATGATTTATAACCAATTTATATTTATAAATTGGTTTTATATTTTGATTTCTTTTAGAATCAGCATTTTAAAGATTTTTTTTAATTTTTGGGCTTTCAAAAATGAAAAAAATTGATTCTTTTTCATTTAAAAAAACTAGTTTTTAAATATTTTTAGACAAAAATAACACCGTTATTTTTAGACAATAACTCAAAATTCTTCCATTCAGTTATCAATGCAAGAAGGAGAGTTAACAACATTTCAGCCTTGAACTTAGAATTTGATGAACAAGAGAAGGTGAAATCAATAAAACAACATATTCATGATCACTATGAAGACAAATACAAGGACAAGATTGTTGGATAAAATTCCAGCGTCTCCCTTTGGGATTCGATGGGCTTAACATCCCACCCATGAGCGCCTATCGAAGGTAGGCTCCTTGAGAAAAGGTTCACTATAATGAAATTAAGTTGCGCCCTGACTATCAGCAATTGCTTTTAGCCTAGTGGTAAGCGCTTGATCCAGTTTTAGTGGTATCAGAGCAGGGTCATGGGTTCGAATCCCCCCGGCTGACACTGGGGGAGAGTTTGTTGGATAAAATTCCAGCGTCTTCCTTTAGGATTCGATGGGCTTAACATCCCACCCATGAGCGCCTATCGAAGGTAGGCTCCTTGAGAAAGGGTTCACTATAATGAAATTAAGTTGCGCCCTGACTATCAGCAATTGCTTTTAGCCTAGTGGTAAGTGCTTGATCCAGTTTTATCAGCAATTGTGAGAACAAGATTTGGTTCTGCAATATTATCTCTAAGTTTTGATGATAACAGATGAATATTTGTATGAAAAATTGTGTGCAACTAATGTTGTTATGAGTGAGAACCTAGCAAACAAGTTCTGCTTCCGTGAATTGGCGCAACGCTTAATGAAAGATGCTTCGAAGAACAAAACTTAATTCGAAGATAAGACAAGATTCACATAACTCTGATACGAAAGGAAAAGAGAATGAATTCTAAAGATCAAGAGACAAGGGTTCTAATGGAACAAAGTAAAATTGCTGAAGCCTCACGATTTTCAAATGAGAAGTTCTGAAGACTCAGAAGACAAGCTCTGAAGATTCGGAAGACTTAAAGCAAAAAAGGATAACGCTCTTAAAGACCAAGTGCTGAAGTTCTGAAGACTGATTCCTAATGGACTTCTTCAATCAACGGAAGACTTGAAGCATTAGATATTCTGCTATAAAGACTCCACTTATGCTTCATCAAATTAACATCAGAAGCCTCTGGATATGAAGAAAGTGAATTTAGAGAACAAGGCTCAAAAGACAAGTTCTGAAGATTCTGGAAGCGCAGAGCTGATGATTCGAAGACTTGATAATCACAAGAACCATACAATGTTTTCCCTTCCTACTCACGCTCACAAAAAGCCTCTGAAGTTGAAAAGCCAAGAAAACCTGCCACACTGTACAGCTGTACAACATTACAACGTTAAAATTCTCGAAGACTGTGCGAAATACAAGCAAGGCAATCTGACGCGACAGGACGCGCTGCATGCAGAAGATTTTGTACCTGTCCTCATGCTTCTAGCCGTAAGCCTACTTAGCTATCATGATTTCATTTCAACGGCTCTTTTCACTCGGCTATAAAAGGAAGCTCAAAGACTTGAAGAAAGACACACATGCGAACAACGACAATACTTTCTAACTTTATTCTTTCTTAAGTCATTCCTGGTCTAAAATTGTGTTTACGTTATCAGCTTGATAAGAAGCAATTCTCTGTAAACTCATTGTGTTTGAACTTAAAGTTGTATTTCTTAAGAGAGTCTTAGTGATTAGATCTCTTGAGAAGTCTAGGACGTGTGTCTTAGAGGTTGTGCCATGAGTAAGACCTGTGCGGTTGGATTATTTGAGAAGTCTAGAACGTGTGAGTTTTAGAGGTTGTTGTTATTCACCAGCTGTGTAGCTCGTGCAGTGTACTATTTTGTTGAATAGTGGATTAAGACCTCGTTGATAGAGGCAAAGTCACCTTGGCGGGTGGACTAGACTAACTTGAGAGATTCTCAAGTGAACTAGTATAAACATAACGTGTTTATATCTTTTGTTTAATTAAGCTGTTGTTCTTTAGAAAAGGGAAAAAGGTTTTAACAAGAAAGTTATTTAAAAGAAACGATTATTTTTGAAAAACCAATTCAAACCCCCCTTTCTTGCGTTTTTCAGTCCTTCAATTGGCATCAGAGCTTTGGTTCTGAAGTGATAAAAAGATTAAATTTTTATCAAACACTTAACAGTGTTCAATACCAATCCAAGTGTAAAAAACAATGACTACACCACCACCAACAACTTCTGAAACAAATGTTATTGAAAGAGAATCTTACACTGCAAAACCTCTTATATTTGATGGTGAAAAGTTTGATTATTGGAAAGATAGAATTGAAAGTTATTTCTTTTCATTTGATCTAGATCTATGGGATCTAGTACTTGATGGCTATAGTCATCCAGTAGATTCTGTAGGTAAAAAGATTGATAGAAGTGAGTTTACAGATGCTCAGAAGAAAACCTACAAAAATCATCACAAAGCAAGAACCATTTTGTTGAACGCAATTTCTTATACCGAGTATGAGAAAATCACAAACAAAGAAACTGCAAAATCCATCTTTGACTCTCTTCGTATGACTCACGAAGGAAATGCTCAAGTCAAGGAGAAAAGAGCTTTTGCGCTGATCCAAAAATACGAAGTCTTCAAAATGGAAAAAGATGAGTCTGTTGAAACCATGTTCTCAAGGTTTCAAATGCTTGTTGCCGGATTCAGAGTTTTGAACAAAGGCTACTCTAGTGCTGATCATGTCAAGAAAATCATCAGAAGTCTTCTAGCAAAATGGAGACCAATGGTGACTGCCTTGAAAGTTGCAAAGGATTTGAATAATATCAGTCTTGAAGAACTTATCAGTTCTTTAAGATGTCATGAAATAGAGCTTCAAGGAGATGAACCTCAGAAGAAAAACAAATCCATTGCACTAAAAGCAAAGCCAGAAAAGAAGAAGGTGTATCAGGCAGAAGAAGAGATGGAAGAATCTGAAGAAGATTCAGAAGAAGACGATATATCACTCATATCAAGGAAGATAAGTCAACTTTGGAACTACAGAAGGAACAAGTTCAAAGGACCAAGGAGAAGATTCGAATCTACATCTGGTCAAAGAAGAAACTATGGAAAAGATGTTACGTGTTTTGAATGCAAAGAACCTGGACATCTCAAATACGACTGTCCAAAGGCCAAGAAAGAAGAAAGACCTACGAAAACCAAAAAGGGTCTCATGGTAACCTGGGATGAATTAGAATCTGAAGATGATGCTGATGAAGGTCGGGTCAACATGGCATTTATGGCAGAAACCAGAAGCAACTCGTCAGAGGAAGAACTATCAGACTCCGACGATGAAAGAGAGGTATCTTCTTCCTTATCATGTTCTGAACTTGAATTAGGATTAACTGAACTTATCAAAAGATATCAAAATCTTCAAAGCAAATTCAAAATCCTGAAAAAGAGTTTTATAGTTTCTTCAGAAGATCTTACTAAAAATAAGAAAATCATCTCTGAACAAAATGAGAAAATATTTGTCTTAGAAAACTTAAACTCTGTCCTGAAATGTAAATTATCTAAGGTAGAAGAAGAAATTGTCTCAAACTCAGCTAACACTAGTCAAGAAGACAAATATGATAACGCATTTAAAACTTTCTTGCCAAAAGCGTAGATATAAGCAAAATGGCTTCACTAATCTATGGAGTCAGTAGAAATGGTAGTAGAGGTCTTGGATATTCAGGACCAACTCAATCATATGATGAAACCAAAAACATTAAAATAATACCTCTGTCCAAACAGTTTATTCCCTCTGGTACTAACCTTAAGCATTCAGAACCAAAAGGTTCAAACACTAGGATTACACAAACACATCCACTTAAGAAGTACTCCAAACACGAATACTATGCACAAACTCCACACCGTTTTGCTAACGTAAGGAAATCTAAAGGGGTCAGAACCTTTAGAAAAACTAATGCGAAAGGACCCACAAAATGGGTACCTAAAATCAAGATAATTTACGTTGCAGATATCCTTAATAGCTCCATTGAAACACCAGTCATGGTACCTGAACAGTGGGTGCTCGCGACACATGACGGGAGAAAGGCTTATGTTCCAAGATCTGAAACTTAAACCTATAGGCGTTGTCGGTTTCGGAGGAAATTAGAAAGGAAGAATCATTGGCTCCAGAACCGTTGGAAATTGTAAGCTTCCTTCCATTAAAGATATTATGTAAGTAGAAGGTCTAATGCATAATCTGTTGTCAATAAGCCAACTTAGCGACAGTGGTTATGATCTCATTTTTAATCAAACATCTTGTAAAGCTGTAAGTCAGAAGGATGGATCTGTCCTATTCAACGGAAAGAGGAAAAACAACACTTACAAAATTAAGTTATCTGATTTAAAACATCAAAATGTAAAATGTCTTCTTTCTGTAAACGAAGAGCAATGGGTCTGGCACAGACGTCTTGGCCATGTCAGTCTGAGAAGAATCTCTCAGCTTAACAAGCTTGGTCTTGTTAGAGGCTTGCCAAATCTGAAATATTCTTCAGACGCTCTTTGTGAAGCGTGTCAGAAAGGAAAGTTTTCAAAAACCTCTTTCAAAGCTAAAAATGTTGTTTCCACCTCCAGACCGTTGGAACTTCTTCATATTGATCTGTTTGGCCCTGTAAAAACGGCCTCTCTCATTGGTAAGAAATATGGACTAGTCATCGTTGATGACTACAACAGATGGACATGGATAAAATTCTTAAAACACAAGGATGAATCACATTCTGTGTTTGCTTCCTTCTGCACTCAAGTACAAAATGAGAAAAATTGTAAAATAGTCAGAGTGAGGAGTGATCATGGTGGAGAATTTGAAAATAAAAACTTTAAGGAACTTTTTGATTCACATGGAATATCTCACGATTTTTCTTGCCCTAGAACTCCACAACAAAACAGAGTTGTAGAAAGAAAGAATCGAACTTTGCAAGAAATGGCTCGCACCATGATCCAGGAAACTGACATAGCTAAACATTTCTGGGCAGAAGCAATCAACACAGCATGCTATATTCAAAATAGAATCTCTATAAGACCTATATTGAATAAAACTCCATATGAATTGTGGAAGAATAAATTACCCAACATTTCTTATTTTCATCTGTTTGGATGTGTCTGTTTTATGCTTAACACTAAAGAGAATCTTAGAAAGTTTGATTCCAAAGCACAGAAGTGTTTGTTGTTGGGATACTCTGAACGCTCGAAAGGCTACAGAGTTTACAACACAGAATCAAGAATTGTGGAGGAATCCATTCATGTTAGATTCAATGACAAGCCTGACTCAGAAAAGTCAGAGCTAGTTGAGAAACTTGCAGATTTAGAAATCAAATTCTCTGAATCTAAGGAAAAGGTAGAGGAAGTCAAAGAACAGCAAGATCCTACACCAGAAACCACTGAAGTAACTCCAAATACCCCATCTCAACAAAGTATAAGACTGTCCACATCACATCTGAGGAACTAATTCTGGGTAACAAAGATGCTCCTATCAAAACTAGATCAGCCTTTAGACCATCAGAAGAAACACTTGTAGGACTAGTATCGTTGATATAACCAACTACAATTGAAGAAGCTATCATGGACAAAGACTGGGTTCTGGATATGGAAGAAGAACTCAACCAGTTCTCCAAAAATAATGTTTGGGATCTAGTTCCTAAACCCAAGAATGTTCATTTCATAGGAATTAAGTGGGTATTTAGGAACAAGCTAAATGAAAAAGGAGAAGTTGTCAGAAACAAAGCACGACTTGTTGCTCAAGGATACAGTCAACAGGAAGGAATTGACTACAACGAAACATTTGCTCCAGTTGCAAGACTTGAAGCAATATGTTTGCTAATATCCTTTTCAGTAAATCATGACATCACTCTATATCAAATGGATGTTAAGAGTGCATTCTTAAATGGTTATATATCAGAAGAAGTTTTTGTCAAACAACCTCCTGGTTTTGAAAATTCAGAAAAATCAGACTTTGTTTTTAAACTTAAAAAATCACTCTATGGTTTAAAACAAGTTCCCAGAGCTTGGTATGAAAGATTGAGCAAGTTTTTACTAGAAAATAATTTCACCAGAGGAAAGGTTGACACAACGCTTTTCTACAAGACATATAAAAATGACATTCTCATTGTTCAAATCTATGTTGATGACATTATTTTTGGTTCTGCTAACTCTTCTCTATGTCAAGAATTTTCAAAGTTAATGCAGGCCGAATTTGAAATGAGCCTCATGGGAGAACTAAAGTTCTTCCTTGGAATTCAGATTGATCAAAGATCAGAGGCCACTTACATTCATCAAACCAAGTACACAAAAGAACTTCTGAAGAAGTTCGATATGAAGGATTGCAACATTGCTAAAACACCAATGCATCCAATGTATGTCATGGGAAAGGAAGAAATAGGAGTTAAGGTTTGTCAAAAACTCTATCGTAGTATGATAGGTTCTCTCTTATATATAACTGCTTCTAGACCTGATATATTATTCAGTGTACATCTATGTGCTAGATTCCAATCAGATCCAAGAGAATCACATCTAACCGCTGTCAAGCGAATTCTAAGGTATCTAAAAGGAACAACTAACCTTGGCCTGATGTATAAGAAAACATCAGAGTATACTCTTTCTGGTTACTGCGATGCAGACTATGCCGGAGACAGATTAGAAAGAAAGTGCACATCGGGGAACTGTCAGTTCTTAGGAAGCAATCTAATCTCATGGTCAACCAAGAGACAATCTACAATTGCTCTCTTAACAACTGAAACAGAATACATATCGGCTTCCCTATGCAGTACTCAAATGCTATGGATGAAAAATCAGCTGGAAGACTATCAGATATATGAGAGTAACATTCCTATCTACTGTGATAATACTGCTGCTATCTGCTTAAGTAAAAATCCAATTTTGCATTCTAGGGCTAAACACATTGAAATAAAACATCACTTTATTAGGGACTATGTTCAGAAGGGAACTCTATGCTTAAAATTCATTGATACAGACCATCAGTGGGCTGATATTTTCACAAAACCCTTAGCTGAAGATAGATTTCTAATCATTTTAAAACACCTAAATATGAAATACTGTTCAGAATAAAACATTTTCAGAACCTCATGTGAAAAGCATTTTTCATCAGAACCACTCTCTTAACGCATCTCAAGTTCTGATAATTTTGTGACATGTCATATTTTCGGAAAATTATTTTTGCACGTGATTTAAATAAAAATAAGTCACTTTAACTATTCAAATTAAATGAACAACATTTCTCTCGAGATTGACTCAACTTTATCGCATTTATTAGCTTATCCCCTCAAGAGTGTATCTATCCTTTAAACCCTCGAGAATTTTTTTTCTCTCACAAATCCTAAAAAGTTAATCAACTCTCATCTAATTCTCTCACTATCTATCACTCCCTCAAAATCAACTCAAAGATCAATCCTCATTCCTTCTTACCACCGTAAGGATGAACACTCATCAACAAGACACTGTTCAAATCTCCCAAGAACTACCATCCTCATCCATCACACCCACTACTACTCTCTCAACGGCTGAACCAGTTGGTTCAGATCCATTAAATCTTCCCTCAATTGATGCAAACCATGTCACCCAGAGAACTCGCTCTGTGACATGTATAACACATGCAAATGACCTAACTGTTCTGAAAGAGCTAGATGTTGATTTCGACAACCTCTCTGATAATGGGTTTAACCTAATTGATCAATTGGGCGCTCAAGAGTGGAAGAATTACTTTGATAGACTAAGGGGTCCATGCTTTGATGATCTAGTGAAAGAATTTTGGAGACATGCACATACAGACGAATTCCATGTGGTATCATTTGTTCTGGAGCAAAAGATTATCATCACTGAGAGATCTATCTCCGAATTACTAGGAATGAAGTTCTTGGAAGGAAAGAGGGTGTAAGGAAAAACTGAGAAATCTAAGCCAGTCATCAACAAAGCTATCTTCAAGAGTTGTAAATCAGGAACAACGGACTACAAAAGAAAAAACTTGCGTGACAACCTAAGGATCTGGCAAAAGATCATTCTTGGATGCATCAATCCAAGACCGGCAAAGAGTGCTACAGATTTTGCCAACGCAAATCAAAAACACATGTTGTACTACCTGCACAAACATGAGAAAATGTGCCTTCCCTCCATTCTGTTCTACTATTTAAGGGATATGGTGCGCAAAACCAGAACAACGGCCTCACCAGAAAAGAAGATTGTCAACTACATTCCCTTTGGAAGACTGATCTCTGACATTCTGGTTGAATGCGGATTAGTGGATTATCTGACCAAGAAAGCAAATTTCATGGAATATCTGAATAAAAGAGTTGGAGAACTTTTCAATGCTGTAAATCTTAAACATATGAAGATGATTGCAAGTGTAGAGTGAAACCAACACCTATTTCTCCCGACACGGTGAAAAAGGTCAAGAATCCAGTGGAAAACTATCAATTCTACCGCAAAGAAGATAATCCAACAACAATAGCCTCTTACATTGCCATAATAAGAGAAGCAGAATCCAGAATTGAAGAAGCTGTCCCTCAGTCAAAGCATATTACCAGGAGTAAGAGGAAGCTTGCTGAAGAGGATGCAGAGGGTAAAAAGAAGAAAAAGGATGAAACTGAAATCTCCAGAAAAGAAGCCCTTCTTCTTGATAAAATCAACAAAGTTGATGCAAATCCATCTGTTGCTGCACCATCTTCATCAATCACCTCAACCTCCAATCCACAAGTAAGGTTTAAACCTCCATCTTTCTCTATTCCTTTACCAACCACTAATCAATCAACCAACAGTCCATCAATAACTACCCTAATCCTGTTTGAGATTGTTTCAACAACAACTACCTCAACAATTCAGCCAAATGAACTAGAACCAACAAATCAAATCTCTGAATCTCTAGCTCCCATTACTGAATCTAGTTCTGAGGGAACCTCCTATGAATCTCTAGAAATTGTCTTACCTGAAAACCTCATGAACTCTGACAATCTAGAAGTCACCTCTCCTAACAATCAACAACAATCACCTGAACCTGCTGCTACTGATATTAACTTATCTCAGCAACCACCATCTGAAGCTAACTTTGATAAATCCAACCTCGCTCTGGTTGTCTACAATACTCCAACTCTAAGTTCCTTTGAAGAATGTACAAGTCAATTTCATGACAAAGCACTTGAGAAGTTTGCTAGGTTAAGAGTGGAACTTTGTACAAGCACAAAGCTCATGGAACTTGAGAGTGCCTGTCAGAGTTTTCAAAAATGGCTAGACATGGAACTTACAAGAATTGTAAGTTTCTCAAACATAATCATAAATGCTGAACTAGCAAAAGCTAAAGAGAGAGCAGAAGCTGAAGCAAGAGTTAGAGTACTCAAGTTCTTAGCTGCTAAGTAGAAAGAAGCTGAAGAAAAGGCTGCTAAAGAAGCAGAAGAGCAAGCTGCTAGAAAGGTACAAGAAGCTGTAGAGGCTGAAAGAGCTAAAGAAAGTGTTATGATTGCTTCCACCTCTGATCCTGTTATCAAGCGTCTAGGAGACGTCGTTGATGAAATCAGAACTGAGCACAAGAACTTAAGAGAAAGTTTTGACAAGCAAGATACTGTCAATGAAAATCTTCAGATCATGATAAAGAAAATATGGGACAAACTGTCCTCTGACAGCAAATAAACCTCTGTTTTCCTTTAAGCTTTAGGTCTGTGTTTTTCACCCTTGGACATCCCCGTTTTAATCTTTTTGATTTATGAAAAAAAGGGGGAGAAAGTAATATAATTGTGATAATTTTGATCCTATAGTCATTCTCCGAAAAACAATGCTACTTACATGCTAACAGATAAATCCATAATTTCTATTAGATTGTTTTTCTGTATTTTTTCTTCTCTGTGCAGATAACTCAGAGTTCTGATGATGAAGAAAGACTCAAAAGGTTAATGAAGTCAGGGGGAGCCCTAGCAAGAACCTTAGTCTAATACTCAGGGGGAGCACTTCATAAAAAGGCTAAGCTATACTAAAAACCGTTTCATTTTCCCTGTGTTATATATGTCAAAATTGTGTCATCAAATTATATAGTTTTGTCATCATCAAAAAGGGGGAGATTGTGAGAACAAGATTTGGTTCTGCAATATTATCTCTAAGTTTTGATGATAACAGATGAATATTTATGTAAACAATTTTGTGCAACTAATGTTGTTATGAGTGAGAACCTAGCAAACAGGTTCTGCTTCCGTGAATTGGCGCAACGCTTAATGAAAGATGCTTCGAAGAACAGAACTTAATTCGAAGATAAGACAAGATTCACATAACTCTTATACGAAAGGAAAAGAGAATGAATTCTAAAGATCAAGAGACAAGGGTTCTGATGGAACAAAGTAAAATTGCTGAAGCCTCACGATTTTCAAATGAGAAGTTCTGAAGACTCCGAAGACAGGCTCTGAAGATTCGGAAGACTTAAAGCAGAAAAGGATAATGCTCTTAAAGACCAAGTGCTAAAGTTCTGAAGACTGATTCTTAATGGACTTCTTCAATCAACAGAAGACTTGAAGCATCAGATATTCTGCTATAAAGACTCCACTTATGCTTCATCAAATTAACATCAGCAGCCTCTGGATATGAAGAAAGTGAATTTAGAGAACAAGGTTCAAAAGACAAGTTCTGAAGATTCTGGAAGTGCAGAGCTGATGATTCGAAGACTTGATAATCACAAGAACCATACAATGTTTTCCCTTCCTACTCACGCTCACAAAAAGCCTCTGAAGTTGAGATGCCAAGAAAACCTGCCACACTGTACAGCTGTACCACATTACAACGTTAAAATTCTCGAAGACAGTGCGAAATACAAGCAAGGCAATCTGACACGACAGGACGCGCTGCATGCAGAAGATTTTGTGCCTGTCATCACGCTTCTAGCCATAAGCCTACTTAGCTATCATGATTTCATTTCAATGGCTCTTTTCACTCGGTTATAACAGGAAGCTCAAAGACTTGAAGAAAGACACACATGCGAACAACGACAATACTTTCTAACTCTATTCTTTCTTAAGTCATTCCTGGTCTAAAATTGTGGTTACGTTATCAGCTTGATAAGAAGAAATTCTATGTAAACTCATTGTGTTTGAACTTAAAGTTGTATTCCTTAAGAGAGTCTTAGTGATTAGATCTCTTGATAAGTCTAGGACGTGTGTCTTAGAGGTTGTGCCTTGAGTAAGACCTGTGCGGCTGGATTACTTGAGAAGTCTAGAACGTGTGAGTTCTATAGGTTGTTGTTAGTCACCAGCTGTGTAGCTCGTGTAGTGTACTATTTTGTTGAATAGTGGATTAAGACCTCGTTGAGAGAGGTAAAATCACCTTGGCGGGTGGACTAGACTAACTTGAGAGATTCTCAAGTGAACTAGTATAAACATAACGTGTTTATATCTTTTGTTTAATTAAGCTGTTGTTCTTTAGAAAAGGGAAAAAGGTTTTAACAAGAAAGTTATTTAAAAGAAACGATTATTTTTGAAAAACCAATTCAAACCCCCCTTTCTTACGTTTTTCACTCCTTCAAAGATAAGGGGAGGATTTCATATGGAACTAAATGATTTAGAGAAACTAAATGATGAGGATAATAGGATGCTATCAGAACCTTTTTCTATTGAAGAGATCAAAGAAGAAATTTACTCTTGTGATGGCAATAAAAGCCCTGGTCCAGACGGGCTCAACTTAAAATTCATACAGAAAACCCGAGAGATTTTAGGAGGAGACATAGTCAACTGCATCACAGAATTTCAAAAGAAGGCAGTGCTTCAAAAGTCATTTTGCTCGTCATTCTTTGTCCTCATACCCAAGAAAGATAATCCTCAATCTTTAAATGAATATAGACCAATTGCATTAATTGGTAGCATTCATAAGATCCTTTCAAAAATTCTGGGCAAGGAGACTGAGCAGGGTCATTGGAAACTAGTTTCTTATTCTCAAACTGCTTTTGTACCTGGTAGATAACTACTTGATGGAGTGCTGGTGGCAAATGAAGTTTATGATTACATGATGAAGAGGAAGAAAAAAGGGTACATGTTCAAAGTAGATTTTACACAAGCTTATGATTGTGTAAAGTAGAGTTTTATGATCAAAATCTTGGAAGCCATGAACTTTAGTCAGATTTGGATAGAGTGGATCAGAGGATTAATTTGTAATAGTTATGCTTTTGTTCTTGTGAATGGAAGTTCCTCCAAAGATTTCAAAATTCTAAGGGGACTCAAACAAGGAGATCCTCTATCTCCTTTTCTTTTTGTCCTAATAACAGAAAGCATGACAATCATGGTGAGGAATGCTATAAACAACAACTTATTCAGAGGTATAAAATTGGATGAGGAAACAACTGTCAGTCTCCTTCAATTTGCAGATGATACAGTGATATTTTGTGATGATGCTTGGACCAATATGTGGACTATCAAAACAATATTGAGAGGTTTTGAAATAGTCTCTAGACTGAAGGTAAACTACAGCAAAAGTATCTTATTTGGTGTGGGAATAGAGAGCAATATGTTGGAAGCAGCTTCAGACTTTTTGGCGTGCAAAATTGTGAAATTCCCTTTTAAATTCTTAGAATTGACTGTTGGAGGGAGACACAAGACATCACCATTTTGGAAATCAGTCTTAGATACAATCAAAGCTAGATTGTCATTTTGGAGATGAAGACTACTTTCTATTGGAGGAAGGGTAACACTAATAAATTCTGTTATCACTAACCTGCCGGTGCATTTCCTATCATTTTTTATGGCTCCAACAAGAATTATAAAGGAGATAAAGGCAATCCAAAGAAAGTTTCTTTGGGCTAGAGACTGGGACAAAAGATGTATCTCATGGGTGAAGTGGTCAAAGGTTTGCAAACCACGAAACCAAGGTGGATTAGGAATTAAAGACGTGACTTTGTTCAACCGAGCCTTAGGTGCAAAATGGATTTGGAGATTGAAATATGAGAAAGATGCAGTATGGAGTAGAGTCATCAAGGCTAAATATGGTGGTGATCCTCAGCAGCTTAGTATATTACATATCAACAACAATCCAAGGCTAGAATCAAGGTAGTGGAAAGACCTTAGATGGCTTGCAAGATCATCAAATGATAAGGGCATATACAATTTGTTAACATGGAATGTAGGTAAAGGAGATAAGACACTATTCTGGAAATCTAGATGGGTTGGAGGAAAAACTCTTAAGCTACAATATCCTGACCTTTATAATGCCACTGCTGATAAAAATGTTTTGATTAAGGATTGTGGAGATTGGGTAGAAAATGAATGGAAGTGGGATCTATTAGGTAAGAATGTGATTCAGAATGAAACAGAAGGTGGACAAGGAGCAGAACTATCGTGTCTAATGGAAGAATTGAAACTAAATGGACAAGAAGAAGACATAGTTGTTTAGCCTAGAGGTCCTGATAATAAATTTAGTGTAAAGGCTTGTTACATGGGAATGATTCAAAGAGAGAAGGAGGAAGAATAAAGCCATAATCTTGGAGAAGCATTGGATTATCTATGGAAGATTAGTGCTCCTCTCAAAGTGAAGATTTTTGGCTGGAGATTATTACTTAATAGGCTGCCAACTAGAAAAAATTTAGCAAATAGAGGCATCTTAACAGATCCAAATCGGAAGGCTTGTATGTTTTGCTTCCAAGATAATGAAGACACAACTCATGTTTTCTTAACTTGCAGGAAAACTGCCATATTTTGGAGAGAGATAGAAACTTGGCTGGACACGAAATTTCCTTGTGTAGATAATTGTACTGATTCATTAGTACAATGGTCTAGAATTCATGGAAAAGGTAAGATCTTATCATATATATGGTTGGTGGGATGCTAGAACATTTGAAGATATAGGAATCAAATTATGTTCAACGATGCATTTGTGGAACCGAAGGAAATCTTTCACTCTGTAATCAACACTTCTTGGAATTGGAATATATTGAACAACAACAACAACAAAAGAAGAGGCGATTTATATGCTTGGTATAAGAGGCCTATGGATATGTTATAGGAGATCTATGAACATAGTGGGAGTTTTACACTCAATCCTAATTAGAACTTTGTGTAGTTAGAATTTATTGGATTTTAAATTGTAACAGAATTGGGTCTCTGCATAATGTCTGATAATGCAGTGCCCTTGTATTTCTACTGATCCTTGCATTTTGCAGGTTCTGGTTTTTGGCTAGTTAAAGCCATTAATACTATTGATTATTAAAAAAAAACACAGTTGTTTTGAAAGAGTTTCTTTTTTTTTTTATTTCAAATAATTTTTTATGAAAAATCTATTTAAAAAAACTTTTTATTTTATTTACAAAATAATTAAACTTTTTCCCAAAAAACATTTTTTTAATATTTTTATTTCCCGAATAAAAAATATTTTAAAAAATTGTTTTTTAATATTCTGAAAATAAAAGCTACAATTATTTTGCTTATTTTCAATAAATTTTTTTTTTTTGGAAAGATTAAATTTTCAAAAACGTTTTTTAATAAGATATTTTTTTATTATTTAAATTGGTGTTTTAACTTAAGTTTGTTTGACTAAATTGTTTATAGTATGTGGTTCATGGTTTGAATTTTTTTTAGTTCAATGCAATTCAATTTAGAGATATGGTTTAGTCAACCATATTTTCTTAAAAGGGCTATATAAGAAATTTTAGAATTATATTTAATTTATTTCATGTTTTAGTTTCTAGTGTAGGTAAACAAGATGGTAAAATAGTGTTAGGAGTTTATTTTGGTGATGATGGTGCTTAAGCATGATAGGAGGATGCCCATCAATTTGAAACAATTAATTAATTTCATTAATTATTTAAAATTTATTTATTTTGTTAATTGTTTGAAATAACAAAAGAAATAATATTTTTTTATTTTTTTATTTTTTTATTTTTTTTTTATTATTTTTTTATTATTTTTTATTTTTGATAAGCCAAGATTATATTAGATGAAAATAGGTACTAGGAGTACCACAAACCATACAAAGAGTCTTAAAAAAAAACCCCTACAATTTACAGGAAATCTAAAGGAAATTTATGTCATTCATAGAATGAACATTTGAGATCCCCCTTATCTAAGATTAATATCCACCACCACGTAAAAAATTTAATTCGACTAAAGCACAATTCCGGATCGCAAATCTCCCCCTTGAAGATAATATTGTTTATAGAGATCCATAAAGTCCAAGACACCACCAATCAGAAACTACTAGCCAACTAACTTGGTAATTTCCCTTCTAATCTCGAAACCCAATTTAAGAGATGAGCTGGAATAGAGTTAGAGTGAAAACTGATAATCCCCAGCCACTTACATACTTTGTCCTAAACTATAACACTCCAATGACATAATAAGAACAAATGCAATGCTTCCTCAACAAATTGGAAACACGAAGCACATACCCCATCTTGGAAGTTTGTAATTATATTACGGCGGAGCAAATTACCTCTCCTTTGTAATCTATTATGCATCAAACGCCAGCCAAAGATTTTAACTTTTGATGAAACCAAAGCCTTCCAAACAAATCCCAGAGCTGTTAAGAAGGATTCATCGCCCACGCTCCCCGTAACTCCTTCAGAAATAACTGCATAAAAACTGCTAACAGTAAAACAACCATTCGAAGCACGTTTCCAAACTATGGAATCTAATTTGTTCTGAACAAGACCGACTTGAACAAGGATTGTTCGTAAATATCTCATCTCCTCAGCCACTTCTTCTGGCAATAACTGCTGATCATGTGGCAGATTTAAATTCCAATTCCAATCCGCACCCGACCAAGCTCCCATCTCCGCAACGGTATTGGACTGCGTCTGGACCACCTGAAACAAGTTAGAAAATAGATCTTTCAATGGAATAGATCCTAACCATTGCGCCTTCCAAAACGGAATGGAAGACCCATCACCCAAAGAAACAAAGATGAAATGATTAAAAGACAGATGTTGTTGCGATGCTCCAATCCTAAATATATCTTTACCCCACTGAGAATGAAGCCTGCTATGTTTGTATTCCTCACGGGACAGAATAAAAGATCTATAATCACCATACTTTTCCATCAAAATACCACACCAACTAGCATTCGTATCAGTAAGGAGTCTCCACGACCATTTGGCCAGCAAAGCAGTACTGAAAAATCTTATGTTTTTCACCCCGAATCCACCTGTTTCCTTGGATTCACAGATCTTATCCCAACTCAGTCACGGAACTCCAGTCTTCGACTCCGAGCCATTCCACAAAAAATTTCTTTGAATTGAAATAATCTCACTCAAAAATTTGCTAGGAGCCTTATAGAATGAGAGATGATGAATAGGCAAATTGGTAAAGATTGAATTAATCATAATAACGCATCCTCTGATTGATAAGTTACGCCGTTTCCAAGCAGACAATCTATCTTTGAATAACTTGATAACCAGACTCCAAAAAGAAACTCTTCTATGGTTGTTCCCAACCCATATGCCCAGGAACTTAAAGACATGAGAGCCTGAACGACACATTAAGAAAAGCTCAGCAGCCTTTAATAAATTCACATCAACACCTAGCCCAATCAAACAGCTTTTCGAATAATTAATTTTCAGTCCAAATATTAAAGCATAGCCTTTAAGAATAACTTTGAACTTCCAGAAATTACTCCAGCTGCCATCACTCAATAAGATCGTATCATCTACAAATTGTAAAAGCTCATACCGACAGTTCTCGTTCACTTTAAAACCCTTCAGGATGCCCGTCTCGGCCGCTGACCTGACCATATGCATAAATCCTTCCACAACAATAGAAAAAAGAATGGGGATAAGGGATCGCCCTGACGGAGGCCACGCGAAACCTTAAAGTCACCAGTTGCACTACCATTGACAAGAATGGACATGAAACTAGAAAAAACAGTCCCGCCCATCCACTTCATCCACCTCGCCCCAAACCCCATAGAGAGCATCATTTGACGAAGAAAACGCCAATCCACGCAATCATAGGCTTTAGAAAAGTCTACCTTAAATAAAACACACGACTGCTTTCGCTTCTTAGCTAAGTCTATGATTTCATTTAAAACCAACACACCGTCCAACAAATGGCGACCAGGAATGAATGCAGATTGAGAATTGGAAATAATCTTCCCAATAACACCTCTAAGCCTGTTATCCAAAAGTTTAGAGATCACTTTATATACACACCCCACCAAACAAATGGGTCTGAATTCATCAATGCTTTGGGGACTGTCACACTTAGGAATTAATGAAAGGAAAGACGAATTGATAGTTTTATTCAATCTGCTCGAAACAAAAAAACTCCTGGACACAATTAATGAAATCAACCTTAATAATTTCCCAAAATTCTTGACAGATTCCTAGAGTAAACCTATCTAGACCAGGGCTCCTATTGGAAGCACACAAAAAAATAGTTTCCCTAATTTCCTCTTCGTCAAACTCACGTTCCAGGTGCAAACTATCCACTTCCGACAGCTTGGCTAATTTCTAAAAATTGAAAGATGTGGAAGGGAACTGCCTGCTGCGGAACTGACCAGCGAAATAATCTCTGATTGCCTTCTTCAGAGGATCAACACCTTCAACAACATGGCCTCCCACCTTAATAGAATTCAAGCAATTCACCTTGGCTCTAAGCTTAAACTGGCTATGAAAAAAAATTGTGTTTTGGTCCCCAACTTTAATCCAATTAGCCCTGGACTTCTGACAGGCTATTGACTCCTTAATACGAGACTTTTCCCAAAACTTTTTTTGGGCAGGAATCCTACAATCCAAATCCTCAGCAATAACATTATTGGGATCTTCAGCCATCTCCTTTTCAATCTTATTAATCTGCTCAACATGACCCTCAATTTCCATATTGACCTTGCCAAAGATATTAGAATTCCACCATCTCAATCTATCATGCAGCTTCTGAAGCTTACGACTAAGAATGAAACACGCATTACCCTTCACAATGAATGAATCCCATTCCTTCTTGACAAACTCCCTAAACCCCTCATGAGAAAACCAACACTCAAAAATCTTGAACGGCTTAGGGCCCCAGTTTATGTCCCTACCAATCAACCAAACAGGAAGATGATCTGAGATATCTCTACATCCCACCACTTGTTTAATTGTGTTCCAATTTTTGACCAAATCCCATTATATAATAAATCTATCAAGTCTACTTATAGACAAACCATTAGAATTAACATACGTGAAAGAATTACCTGGTAATGGAAAATCCACCAGATCCATCATTGATATAAAATTATTGAAATCCTTCATCTCACCAGAACTTCTAACCCCACCACCTCTGCCTTCATTCCTAGACCTGATAGAATTGAAATCTCCGCCAAGCACCCAACTGCCTTTAGGAGAAGATGCCTTCAAATCTAAAAGAGTTTCCCACAAAATCCTCTTCTCTCCAATATTACAAGAACAATAGATATTAACAAAATAGACATTAAAATTCCTCCATATAGCATTAAGACAAAGAAAACCCTTGCCTTTGACAGAATAAATAGGACACAGAGCTTCCTTTCTCCACATAATTAGTAACCCACCAGAATTACCTACAGAATCGGCTGCAGACCAGTGAACACTTACGTTACCCCACATGCCCTGAACAGCAGACTGTGACATAAACTTACACTTTGTTTCTTGCAGAAAACAAATATCTACTCCATCTTCCCTAATAATTTTCAAAATTCTCTTCCTCTTAATTGAGCCACCACACCCACGCACATTGAAGCTAACAAAATTTATTTATCCTTACTAGCTTCCTCCTTCTGAAGTCTAAAATTTGCTCTATCTTGTTCTTCCAAATTCCTTATAATTCCTTCAAAGTATTCGTCGTCTTCATCACCTTCAATACCCATCAATTTAATGGACTCCCAGATCTTCTTAGGGACATCTTCAACATTTTTTCTGATTCTGGAATTGCTCTTCCTGATATCCTCATCAGACACCGACTCACAACAAAGCACCGACCCTCCTGAAAACTGAGATATAGACTCCTCCATATCTGATCTCAAGGAAATCACAGAATTTGGACACTTCTCTTGGTGGGCTAGCAGGGCAAAATAGGATGGAGCAAAAGGAATCCTAATATTCTCCAATATTTCGTCCAAGGCTTTTTTTTCTTCTTGGGCCTAAGCATGGACGGACTCACTTGAGGCCCAAGATCCACAGGAATATTCCGCTCCAAACGATCAATTATCAGCTAGCCCATAGCATTTCTAGACATACACCTCCCTTTTGAGTTTGACCGAACATCTAAAATGCCATCACCAAAAGTATCTGATACAATTTTGGTTATCTTTCTCAAAGGGCCTGCCATATAAGTGCACATTAATGCATTCTCCTTAATCTCACGAAAAGTTAGGCTAGGATTGACTTTTTCAGAAACTCCAAACGGCACCTTTTTGTGAATAGTAACATCTACTCCCTTGGGAATCATGCATATAGGTCTGCCTTCCTTTCCTCTCCCCAAAACTTCATCATTACCGTCTGTGTTTCCTACAACCTCCCTCAACACACTACTTTCCTCTTGTTTCCCACCTACCATCCCATCCAAAACTTTCTCAAACTCATTGTTGAATTCTCTCTCCACCATATCGTTCCACGCATCGCCACCACTCCCGACACCACCATAGTCATCTTCATCACTACCCTCAACCCATTCTTCTTCCAACTCACTGACATCTTCATTGTCTTCGTCAAGAACCAACCTCTTAGGACCATGAAAATCTTCAATGATTTTGATCCTAAATATATCATCATTGACCTCAACGTTGAACGTTTCATTCAAACAAAGTGGGTATTTAGTTTTTACCAGAAATCTAGCTACGTCTAAGCACTCAAGATTATTAGTTTCTTTATCACTCCGGACGTACTCCCCTACCGTGCTTGCCAGTAGTTTGAATGTATCTGGTCTCCAAGCGTGGCAAGGAAGTCCAAAACAGCGTAGCCACGTGAACCTCTCATTATCTACTTCCCTAGAATTCCAAGGTTTAATTTCCTCAAACCATTTTGAAACCTACTCCTTCTCCTCCTCTATCAATTCAGATAACACCCCTTCCTCCAATTCTTCCATGAGATATTTCCTCGCTCCCATAGGGCTAACCTTAATGGTAAAGATACCTTTTGAGTTCAAAACATCTTGAATATTGTATCTAGAATCAAACTTCTCCACTATTCCAACAAAAGCTTTATCAAATCTCACTATGCCCTTCTTATCGACATTGATTTGTAGATGAGCAAAACACAACGTTTCTTCTCTATGATCTGCCTTGGGAAGAATGCTGATATTTTTCCTTGAGGCCGCACCATGTTTAAGTATCAAACCATGGTTGAGTCCCCCATTTTTTATCTCCACCTATGACATGGATTTATATTAGCTATGTTTTATGATCAAAATAGGGGGAGATAAAAAATACATAGATGTAATGTCTCTTAAATATTATTTATATTAGTTATTTTAGTGGTGTAGGTGACGATGATGCACCAATCAACAACGAAGATATTGCGGAATTTCAAAAGGGTAAGAGAATTTCAAAATCAACCAAGCAATCATCTACTAGAAAAATAAATAAAAATAAAATTTCCTTGTATATCAATGTCTCTCCTTTGAGTATTTGAATTTCGAGTAAAAACTTTTAAGAGAAGTGTGGGAAAATGGTAATTATCGTATATTTTTAAATTACATGTTATTTTAGAGCATAAATGCACATGTAATAACACTAAAATATTTTTTCACATTAATATCTTGAAATGGTGTAGGTGGTGATACTTCGTCTAGATCTCCTATACATATGATGCGTGCTAATAATAATATATAAATCAACAATGAGGATGGTCAAAATACATTTAAATTAAAAATTGTGATAATTTTCTACAACATTTTCACTTTTAAAGATTTTTTTAAAATTAAATTGAATTCAGATATAAAAATCTTATTTATCTATTAAAATTACATTAAGGTTTACCAAGTGTTATGTGTTTTGTATTCATTTATGTTAATCTATGATGGATCATGTATACTTATAGAGTATAATCTCAAAAGTTAGCTTATAAGAATAAGAAAACACCAAAATGAGCTGAAGGGTCATATGCTAAAAAAAGAAAGCAAAATCTTAGTAAAAATTATACAAAAGAACTTTTTTTTCCACCTCCTTAATTTGAATATTTGAATTTGAGTAAAATTTATTAAAAACAAAAGTAAGGGGAATTTAAATTGTGCTCATTTTATGACACTTATATTATATTTTGCATTCATTTCTTTTAATTGTGAGGGTAGTTCTTCTCTGATTATACCTTTTACATGCATGATGCGTGCTAGTAATGACCCTCGAGTCCAAATGTTAGGCATTATGTGTCATACCCCAAATTTTGACCACTAAGATTTCCCATCATTGTGCAAATCATCATCACAATATGGATAAACCATCATGCCTCATCAAATGCCTCAAGGGTTGTTGAGCATTCACTACAATCAAAATTAGGGTTTTAAGCCCTCTCAGAGCCTTAGACAAAGGATCAATCAAGGAATGACTTGATCTTCAACTTGTATAGCCTCTAAAATATCCACAATGGATCAAAAGGACTCCCACTTCAAGGATTAAGCACAAGGCTGCTCCCTTCTAGGTGGATCAAGTCTCAAGATCGACAGTGTCACCAAATTAGGGTTTTGGTTGACTAGGGCCTCCAGATGGAAAATTTTCATCTGGGCACAAGCCAATGATCCAAAACATAACCTAATATACTCCATGGAACCTCATGGACCCAAGCATCAAGTCAATTTGACCTCAGGGGATGCATACATCAAAAATCAGGAATTAGGGTTTCTTGACCTAATTCAACCCTAAGTTGACTTTTGGGACAAATCATGAACCAAGACCTCAAGACATGATTTGAGGGTCTCTAATATACCATGTTGATCCATTTGCAACAATGGATTAATCCAAGAAGCTTGAGCAACAAGTCTCAATTTCATCTGCACCACAATTATGGTTTCGCGAGGAAAGTCAACTGTAACTTTGACTTTTGACCAGGACATGCTCCCAAACCCTAAGACATGATTTAATATACCCTATGACACCGATGCTTCCAAGTGAAAAATCCCCCTACATTTGGAAAAAAGTAAAGGCAGATTCTGACTTAGTGAAATTTTCACTAAGTGTTGGAACAAAGTGACTTTTCTTGATTTTGATCACTCCATAACTTAGTTCCAACACTTAGTGACTTTTGACCAAAATCATGAGTTATGGAGTGATCAAAATCAAGAAAAGTCACTTTGTTCCAACACTTAGTGAAAATTTCACTAAGTCAGAATCTGCCTTTACTTTTTTCCAAATGTAGGGGGATTTTTCACTTGGATTCAAAAGAGATCAAAACCAAACATGTTCAAACAGTTGTTGTATCATGTAAGGGCTTTCCAAAATGGCCAAGAACATTACCAAATTCAATTTGAGCTATGAGATATGACATTGGCAAGATGCCTTGCTGAAATCTACCAAGGCAAGGCAGATTTTTGCACTTTTGGTCGATTTGCCAAAATCAGCCAAATCCAAACACTCATATCCACTTGGACACCTCTGAGGATTGAATCTAAAGGGGACAATCATTTAGCCAAGCCTCCAAAGTCTTTGGAACAAGAAATAACATATTGAACCTAGAATTGCCAAAATAGGGACAAGACTCCAATTTTGGATTGGAGCATTCAATGGAAGCAAGGTGGCATGGACTGAGCCATTCTCAACTGAATTCAGTCAAGACTTATCCAAGACCAAGGGAACCAGCAGCCTGTGCCCTAACCTCTAGTCAATGGCTAGAGGAGACTTGGATTTTCATTTGCCAACATTGGCCAAACCTACTCAGCAGTTGCCATTCACTATTCCTTGCAAAACAAACTTGCTCTACTATAAATAGAGCTCAATTGTGATCAGTTTGAGTACACCAAAGCCATCAAACAGATGTTTTCCTCAAAATCTCTTCTTTCACTCCAATTTTGCCTTCTAAGGCAAGTCACTATCGGGTTTTGAGTTTGAGAGCTTTTCCAATCAAAACAATCACACACACACCTCATATACATCACATATGAGATGATCAAACACTTAAACAACAACTGGAACACTGATTTCTCAGAATCACCAGTCAATTGCTCAAGGTTTTAACTAAGTTACAGTTGAGATGCCATGAAGTGATCCAGCCAGTTTCAATCAAGTCCAAGCATTCAAACACACTCCATAGGGTGTAGGGAAGTTGTTCATATCATCACAACTCATCTGTAACACCTCCAACTCAGAAATCAATTTGCTCTTGCTGTCACGACCTAGAGGTAAGCCTAAACTTGGTCATCTCTCAATCCATGCAATTTTTGCCGCACAATAATTTGGCCATATGTTCATAATCATGCATGGAATGTTTCCCCTCAATTAATTGCATTGTTTGAATCGTGTATCAAAAATCCCAGCCTTCATGCAGAATTTAGGGTTCTTGAGGATTTTTCGTGATTTCTTGTTTTATGCTTAATTTAAATGAAATTAATTGCCATAGACATGATCGTGAGGTTGAAACGAGTTGATTGGTATGTGGATTGCATGGTATAATCAAGTATTCAGTGAGATTGGATAGAAAATGCAAATCTGGGAAACTCAGAACACGCGCGTGTTCTTGCCCTTGTTCTTGGCGCCATTTTCCAACATTTGAATATTTGAATTTTGTGAGTTTTATTTAATTGATTCAAAAATTAATCTCTCTCTGAGTTTTAATGATTTTGAGTTGATTCTTTTTTAAATAATTCACAAAAATGTTGAAATATTTTATTTTTCCAAAAAATCCTAAAAATATTATTTATTTCATATAATTGATACTTTTGCAAAGAATTAATATTTTAATTGTTTTTGACATTTAAAATATTTTTTCCCTCTTGATTTTGTAAAGATTAATGACTTCTAATTATTTTGTAGGTCAATACTTGATTTTTGAAGCATTAATCCAAGATCATAATTTGTTTCCCACATGTTAAATAATTTTTTATCATTTTAATTGAATTTTTATTCAATTAAAATACATTTTGGAAATAAATTAGGGTTTTTGATTAATTCAACCCTCACAAATCATTTTCAAAAAAACTTTTGGGCCTCTATTAGAGTGTAAGACCCAACCCACTTATACAGAAATATTTTGGGTCTCACTTATTGTATAAGTCCCTCTATACATTTTTAAATTCGGCATGATCGTCGCCAGTTTAAAAATAAACCATCTGGGCCTCTACTTGAGCTATAAGACCCATTCAAAACTTTTGGGCCTCTAATAGAGTATAAGACCCAATCCCCTTTTAACCAAAAACAACTTTGGGCCTCACTTATTGTATAAGTCCCTCTGCGTTAAAAGAAAATCTCGGTGTGATCGCCATTTTAAGCGAAAAAATCATTTGGGCCTACCCTCGTGTTATAAGCCCCACTCTTTTTCTCTAAAAACTTTTTGGGCCTCTTGAGAGAGTGTAAGACCCATCCCTTTGTACAGAAAACCTTTTTGGGCCTCAGTCACTCGTATAAGTCCCTCTGTACAAATTCAACAGTACGCTCACTGATAAAACCCTGGGCCTCTCCTTGAGCTGTAAGCCCCAAATCTTTCTTTTTCAAAGCACTTTCTCCTTTGATTTTGAATATACTGTTGTTTTCAATCTTTCTTTGTTGAACAACTAACCAAATAGCATGGGAGCTCTACAATCGAGTAAGTGTTTATACGCTTTCATTTACCGCTTTCATATACATATAACTGTATTGTGGGGATGTTTCGCTGTAAGTCTTCTTTCATAAACTCATATCAACTGTGTAATAATAGTATAGATATTTAGAGTTTCCCCGACAACTACGTCTAGAACTAGGTAACGCCGTTTCGTTTATTCGTAGAAATAGACAGCTAGATCCCCAATAGGATCACCAGATACAGTCTTCTCTTCGGCTGTCCTCATTAGGAATTGTCAAGAAACTCTACTCCCAGAGATGAATGTATTCTCCGTGAATGGTGTGACACCCCGTCCTATACCCCCAAGCTATTAAAGCGATAAATAAAATTCAAAATTTCATCAGAGTATAATTAAACATACACGGCATAGACCGAGGGGTCACATCAATTTGAAACAATACATACAACACCTGCTCATACAGATATGCAACCATTCAGGTAGTAATACACCCACAATCCAATTACAGAATATAAGCGGAAAATCCATAACTGAATATCAACATATATATATATATATATATATATATATATCATGAAAGTTTGTCATACATCAAGCCATACATGTACAATCCAAAAGATACATATACATAGTACAAAATAATCACAAACGGCCTCCCTAACTACCCGGTGTCACATATCAGAGCCGACCGACAAAAGAATGAAGACGCAATGCTTCACAAAAAGACCTCCAGCAACTCTAATCTGCAATGCCTCATAGAGCATTATAAAACAGCAGAAGGGTGAGAAAAACAATCATATTACAGTTACATATAATTATATATTCACACAGAAATACACAGGTAAAACATTCTCACCACAAATGCACCATAATCAAATACAACACAACACAGTACAATTCTCAAGTATCAAATACCATTACACATCAATCGTACACAATACACTCATCATCAATACAATTACACATATTCCACCTCATCAATCACATTCACAATTCCATGTACAATTAATCCATGATTTATGCAAATGCACAGAGACCGACACGACGACTCTATGCACATGCCATGCGGTACCGACTTCCAATATTTTTCATCACTAGTTCACTCAGGAACTCTGCTGGAATCACCGCTCGTTACTGAGGATCACTCAAGTAACACCCCGTCGGGCCTACGATGTTCCCCGTGGCTTTAGGTCCTCTTGGTATAAGGCGCACGACATTTATGGATTGCTTTAGGTCCTCTCGGTATAAGGCGCACAATCCGATCGCTCACACTCCACATGGGCACAGGATCGTCTATAACCATCGCTTTAGGTCCTCTTATTTTTAAGGCGCACGATATATCAAATCGCTTTAGGTCCTCTTATTTTTAAGGCGCACGATGTTATAGCAGATTCCCTCTGGAATCAATCCGTCACTCAGGACGTCACAACAATGCATAACATGATGCTTGGCATACAATGACTCATGACATTTAATATGCACACATATACACATCCATAATCATGCATATATCAACAATTACCATACATCACATTTTCTTGCTGTAAGGCCACCAACCATCATCACAATATGTATTTCATGCAATTTCATCACCCAATAGTACACAAGTCATACAATATCTACACCAACAGCATATTGCATTTACACACCAAGTTCACACACTTAAACGGAAAAAGTCGAACCATCCAGAGAATGCTCGCTACCCCCATTCGCAGTGCGAACCCTCCAGCGAACAGTGGCAGAATGAAAAATAATACAACGTTCGCAGTACGAACATCACGCGAACGCTCGCCACTCCATTCGCTGGCCATTCACAGTGCGAACCTGCGATTTCAGTAAAACCCAGCAGCGCACCAAATCACCCAAAAATGATATTTTCTCAACCAAAACATTTCCAAACCAACCTATAACAATTAGAACATAACTCAATCATGATAACAAGTATTCTACTACGTTTACAGCGATTTTCAACCGCGAAACCATCGATTTCTAACAAAATTCTCATTTCCAACCTAGAACTCAAAGCTATGGAAAAGAAAGAAAACATCCAAGCAAACACATACATAATCATACACAAACATAGTATAATTGAGTTTCACACCCTTACCCGATTTAATCGTGTTCTAGAAAGTCGGTTGATTGATTTCCAAGTTTTCTCAAAATTCTCACTTTTTCTTCTCTTCTCCTCTTCTTTTCTTCTTCTCTTCTTTTTCTTTCTCTTACTATTTTTCTCTCTTTCTATTTTCTATTATCTTCTAACTTAAAAAATAAATCAAAATGCCCAAAATACCCCTACACTCAAATATCTCGCAAATGTTCCCAAAACGCGATAAAATATATTCACGATGAAAAATAACATATTTTCACATAAAAGTCAGAAATAAAATAATATAATAATAAAATACTCAAAACGACTCAAATAAATAAAACGACAAAACTGGGGCGTTACAACTCTCCCCCACTTAGAAATTTTCGTCCTCGAAAATCTTACCTGAGACGAACAATTCTGGATACGACTCCCGCATCCGACTTTCCAACTCCCAAGTCAAATTGCCCTCAGCAGCACCTCCCCACGCCACTTTCACAAGTGCAATATCCTTGCCTCTCAACCGTTTCACCTCGCGATCCAAAACCCTAACTGGTATTGCCTCCACCGTAAGGTTCTCCCTTACCTCAACCTCGTCCATCAGAATCACATGTGACGGATCCAGAACATACTTCCAAAGCTGCGAAACATGGAACATATCAAGGAAATTCGACAGACTCGGCGGCAACGCCACCCTATAAGCCACAGCACCCACTCTCGCAGATATCTGGTAAGGACCAATAAACCGAGAAGTAAGTTTCTTCGATTTCAATGCACGACCAACACCCGTTACCGGCGTAACTCTCAAAAATACATGATCGCCCTCTTGAAACTCAAGATCTTTTCTTCTCCGATCATGGTAACTCTTTTGTCTGCTCTGAGAAGCCTTCATTTTCTCACGAATAATCTTCACTTTTTCCGTAGTCTGTTGCACCAACTCTGGTCTAACTACCGAACTCTCACCTGATTCGTGCCAACACAACGGTGTTCGACATCTTCGTCCATACAATGCTTCAAACGGTGCCATTCCAATACTTGAATGGAAACTGTTATTATACGTGAATTCAACCAATGCAAGATAACTATCCCACGCACCACCTTGTTCCAAAACACAAGCCCTCAACAAATCTTCCAAAGACTGAATCGTTCTCTCCGTCTGTCCATCCATCTGCCGATGATAAGCCGAACTCAATCTCAATTTAGAACCCAACGCCTTCTGTAAACTTTCCCAAAATTTCGAGGTAAACCTTGGATCTCGATCCAAAACAATACTCAATGGAACCCCATGCAACTTCACAATCACACTGATGTAAATCTCAGCCAACCTCTCCAAAGTAAAACTGATGTCAATCGGAATGAAATGAGCCGATTTAGTCAGCCTATCAACAACCACCCAAATAGCATTATGCCCTCGTTGTCTATTCGGCAACCGTGTCACAAAATCCATGGAAATGCTATCCCACTTCCACTCAGGAATATCCAACGGTTGCAACAAACCACTAGGCCTCAGATGTTCCACCTTTGATTTCTGACAAGTCAAACACGCATAAACAAACTGAGCCACATCTCTTTTCAAACCAGACCACCAGAAAATCTTCTTCAAATCTTGGTACATCTTATTAGCTCCCGGATGTATACTCAAATTACTCCGGTGTCCCTCCTCCAAAATCATCTTTTTCAACTCCACATCATCAGGAATACAAATTCGACCTCGGAACCTTAAAACACCATTAATATCCACTTTAAAATCACTATTCGCCTCTTTTTCTCCGACCAACATCTAATCCACAAATTTCACATCCAACTTCTGTTTCTCACCAACAGTCATCAGAAAATCATTAGTAACCTTCAACATACCCAGCCTCACACTATCCGACGACACTTCACATACCAAACTCAAATCTCTAAACGATTCCAAAAGTTCCCACTCCTTAACCTTTAAAGCAGACATATGCAAAGATTTCTGGCTCAATGCATCAGCTACCACATTAGCTTTACCAGGATGGTAATTCAAGCCAAAGTCGTAGTCCTTAAAAAATTCCAAC
The DNA here is from genome assembly GCA_022829125.1 of Lathyrus tuberosus. Classification (NCBI taxonomy): domain Eukaryota; kingdom Viridiplantae; phylum Streptophyta; class Magnoliopsida; order Fabales; family Fabaceae; genus Lathyrus; species Lathyrus tuberosus. The sequence goes on along the minus strand of JALAZF010000664.1, from coordinate 1,869,427 downwards.
CATCTACGCTGCCTCATATTCAATTCCTTCTGATCAAACAGATATTTCAAACTCTTGTGATCACTAAAGACTTCAAACCTTGCACCGTAGAGATAATGCCTCCAAATCTTCAACACAAAAACCACAGCCGCTAATTCTAAATCATGAGTAGGATAATTCTTTTCATGCACTCTTAACTGCCTTGAAGCATACGCCACGACCTTACCGTCTTGCATCAGAACACCACCTAGACCACTCAAAGACGCATCACAATACACCACAAACGGTTCATTAGGATTCGGTAAAATCAAAATCGGAGCTATCGTCAATCTTCTCTTCAGCTCATTAAAACTTTCCTCACACTGAATATCCCAAATGAACGCTTGCCCTTTACAAGTCAACTGGGTCAAAGGAAGTGCTAGCTTCGAAAAACCTTCAATGAACCTTCGATAATAACCGCCAAACCCAAAAAGCTTCGAATTTCAGTAACAGATCTCGAAGCCTCCCATTGTAGAACTGCTTCTACTTTAGATGGGTCCACAGAAATACCATTACCTGAAATCACGTGCCCAAGAAAACTCACCTCCGACAACCAGAACTCACACTTGGACAATTTGGCAAAAAGCTTTCTTTCTTTCAAAACCTGCAAAACAATACGCAAATGCTCTGCGTGCTGCTCTCGAGACTTAGAATAAATCAAAATGTCATCAATAAACACAACAACAAATCGATCCAGATACTCGTGAAAAATACAATTCATGTACTCCATAAACACACCTGGCGCATTAGAAACCCCGAACGGCATCGCAGAATATTCATAATGACCGTAACGTGTCCTAAAAGCCGTCTTCTGAATATCTTCCTCTTTCACCCTAATTTGATGATATCCCGACCTTAAGTCAATCTTACTAAACACACAAGCACCAACCAACTGATCCATCAGATCATCAATTCTCAAAAGAGGATACTTATTCTTAATCGTCACCTTATTCAACTGGCGATAATCAATACATAATCGGATACTTCCGTCTTTCTTTTTCACCAATAAAACTGGAGCATCCCAAGGAGAAACACTTGGCCTCACAAACCTCTTCTCCAACAACTCATTCAATTGCTTCTTCAACTCTACCAACTCAGATACCGACATACAATAAGGTGCCATAGAAACAGGTCTAGTACCAGGAACTAGATCTATCGAAAACTCCACCTCTCTCTCTAGCGGCAAGTCTGAAATATCCCCAGGAAACACTTCAGGAAAATCACACACAACCGGAAACACCTCAAGTGAAACTTGACTATCCATAGTCAACGACACAAACAACCCAAACAACTTAGCTTCCTCCGCCAAAAGTCTCTTCAACTCTTTGGTAGATAAGAAACTCGAGTCTTCGTCTTCCTCAAGAGAAGGAAACTTTACTAGCTTATGATAAAAATCAATATGAACCCGATTAAATTGCAACCAATTCATTCCCAGAACCACATCTAACCCTTCCAACGACAAACACACTAAATCCATTTCAAAGTCTTTACCATAAATGGTCAAAGGACAACTCAAACAAACCAAAGAAGTAGTTACTGACCCCATTGCTGGAGTATCAATAACCATCTCACCATCCATCAAAGACAACACAAGATTCAAACACTTCGCGCACTCAGACGAAATAAAAGAATGAGTCGCTCCAGTATCAATAATAGCAACTAAAGGCGTACTATTAATAAAATAAGTAGCTCTGATCAGACGATCTGCACTTGAAGTATGAGTCCCTGCCAATGAAAATACCTTCCCACTAGTTGGAGCCTGCTTCGGTTTCTGACACTTTGTGCTAATATGACCAGGTTCACCACAGTTGAAACACTTCACCACATCCCTCCGTTTATAATCAGCTACGACATGTCCGACACCTCCACAATTAGAACACTTCCTCAAATCTTTCCTGCACTCAAACTGACGATGCCCCAACTCACCACACTTAAAACATCTTAGAGAATTAGACATACCTCCTCTACCTGACCTTCAATCAAAAGTACCCCTTTGCTTACCTTTATCAGCTGGTGTTACATACGGACCACTACGAAACTGTTGCTTCCCTTTTCTGTCACTGACACTCTTGTAGTGAGTAGAACGAGCCTTACTATCCTCTTCATAAATCCTACAACATTCCACCAGATCAGAAAACCTTCTTATCCTCTGATAACCGATTGCCTGCTTAATCTCAGGACGCAATCCACTCTCAAAATTCAAACACTTAGAAAACTCTGCAATCGCTTCAGCATAATGAGGATAAAACTGCACAAGCTCCATAAACTTAGCAGTATAGTCGACAACAGACATACTACCTTGTTTCAGTTCCAAGAACTCAATTTCCTTCTTTCCTCTTACATCTTCAGGAAAATACTTCCTCAGAAACTCCTGGCTAAACAATTCCCAAGTAACTTCTTCATCCCCAGCTTCCAACACCTGACGAGTACTAACCCACCAGTCATCAGCTTCTTCCAGCAACATGTGAGTTCCCAGTCTCACCTTACTGTCCTCCGCACAATCCATAACTCGAAAAATCATTTCAATCTCTTTCAACCAAATCTGTGCACCATCAGGATCATGTCTCCCTTTGAAGACAGGTAGTTTGTTCTTCCTGAACTCATCATTACCAACAGCATTAGGTGCACCCTGCACAGCCCGAGCCATAGCTTGCATAGCAGCAGCCAAAGCAGCATCATTCCTACCAGCCATATTCTGTTCATTTCCAATAACAAAAACTATGGTTAAACAAACATCTCATCCAACTACAACGACCAACAAGGACTGACACAAACTGACACGGACTAGCACAAACTAGCTCTGATACCACTTAATGTGACACCCCGTCCTATACCCCCAAGCTATTAAAGCGATAAATAAAATTCAAAATTTCATCAGAAAATAATTAAACATACACGGCATAGACCGAGGGGTCACATCAATTTGAAATACTACATACAACACCTGCTCATACAGATATGCAACCATTCAGGTAGTAATACACCCACAATCCAATTACAGAATATAAGCGGAAAATCCGTAACTGAATAACAACATATATATATATATATATATATATATATATATATATATATATATCATGAAAGTTTGTCATACATCAAGTCATACATGTACAATCCAAAAGATACATATACATAGTACAAAATAATCACAAACGGCCTCCCTAACTACCCGGTGTCACATATCAGAGCCGACCGACAAAAGAATGAAGACGCAATGCTTCACAAAAAGACCTCCAGCAACTCTAATCTGCAATGCCTCATAGAGCATTATAAAACAGCAGAAGGGTGAGAAAAACAATCATATTACAGTTACATATAATTATATATTCACACAGAAATACACAGGTAAAACATTCTCACCACAAATGCACCATAATCAAATACAACACAGCACAGTACAATTCTCAAGTATCAAATACCATTACACATCAATCGTACACAATACACTCATCATCAATACAATTACACATATTCCACCTCATCAATAACATTCACAATTCCATGTACAATTAATCCATGATTTATACAAATGCACAGAGATCGACACGACGACTCTATGCACATGCCATGCGGTACCGACTTCCAATATTTCTCATCACTAGTTCACTCAGGAACTCTGCTGGAATCATCGCTCGTTACTGAGGATCACTCAAGTAACACCCCGTCGGGCCTACGATGTTCCTCGTCGCTTTAGGTCCTCTTGGTATAAGGCGCACGACGTTTATAGATTGCTTTAGGTCCTCTCGTTATAAGGCGCACGATCTGATCGCTCACACCCCACATGGGCACACGATCGTCTATAACCATCGTTTTAGGTCCTCTTATTTTTAAGGCGCACGATATATCAAATCGCTTTAGGTCCTCTTATTTTTAAGGCGCACGATGTTATAGTAGATTCCCTCTGGAATCAATCCGTCACTCAGGACGTCACAGTAATTCATAACATGATGCTTGTCATACAATGACTCATGACATTTAATATGCACACATATACACATCCATAATCTTGCATATATCAACAATTACCATACATCACATTTTCTTGCCGTAAGGCCACCAACCATCATCACAATATGTATTTCATGCAATTTCATCACACAACAGTACACAAGTCATACAATATCTACACCAACATCATAGTGCACTTACACACCAAGTTCACACACGTAAACGGCAAAAGTCGACAACAAAACAACACATTTTCTAATTCCCGACATAATTTAATCGACCATCAATTCTCAAAACCATCATCATAATAAAGTACATTTTTAATCTTTCTAACGCATCAAACCACGCCTCAAACCGAACCATAGATCAAAAGTTACAAAGAAAACAAATTGGGAAAACTGCTACATTCGCAGTGCGAAGCTCCTAGCGAGTCCTTCGCTACTTCATTCGCAGTGCGAATGTCCCAGCGAACCAAGGCAGAAGCAAAAATAGCCTAGAAAATTCCCACCGTTCGCCGTGCAAACCATCCAGCGAATGCTCGCTACCCCATTCGCAGTGCGAACCCTCCAGCGAATAGTGGCAGAATGAAAAATAATACAACGTTCGCAGTGCGAACATCACGCGAACGCTCGCCACTCCATTCGCTGGCCATTCGCAGTGCAAACCTGTGATTTCAGCAAAACCTAGCAGCGCACCAAATCACCCAAAAATGATATTTTCTCAACCAAAACATTTCCAAACCAACCTATAACAATTAGAACATAACTTAATCATGATAACAAGTATTCTACTACGTTTACACCGATTTTCAACCTCGAAACCATCGATTTCTAACAAAATTCTCATTTCCAACCTAGAACTCAAAGCTATGGAAAAGCAAGAAAACATCCAAGCAAACACATACATAATCATACACAAACATAGTATAATCGAGTTTCACACCCTTACCCGATTTAATCGTGTTCTAGAAAGTCGGTTGATTGATTTCCAAGTTTTCTCAAAATTCTCTCTTTTTCTTCTCTTCTCCTCTTCTTTTCTTCTTCTCTTCTTTTTCTTTCTCTTACTATTTTTCTCTCTTTCTATTTTCTATTATCTTCTAACTTAACAAAATAAATCAAAATGCCCAAAATACCCCTACACTCAAATATCTCGCAAATGTTCCCAAAACGCGATAAAATATATTCACGATGAAAAATAACATATTTTCACATAAAAGTCAGAAATAAAATAATATAATAATAAAATACTCAAAATGACTCAAATAAATAAAACGTCAAAACTGGGGCGTTACAAATGGCATCTTTGAGTTTCTTCCAAATTCTCGAACTTTCCTAGCTTGATCTATTCCTTGTGAATAGACTGTCTTGAATTTCTCGGGGTTTGGGGACCCACGGGCTTCTTAAAAGCATCGGCCTCCTCTTGGGCATCGTACAAGGACCCACAGGCTTCCTAAAAGCATCCCCGCCTCCTCTTGGGCTTAGTACAAGGACCCATCGGCTTCTTAGAAGTATTCACAGGCTCCTCTTAGGCTTCGTATAATGATCTCTTCCTCCGGGAATGATAGCCTCCTCTTGGGCTTAGTACAAGGACCCGTCGGCTTCTTAAAAGCTTCCAGCCTCCTCTTGGGCTTCGTACAAATTGTCCTGACGACCTCCTAGAGGTATAGGAATAGAACTTAGTCATCTTCGTAGAACAGTCCTTTCAAAGAGTCTACTACTGTTTCTCAAAGCATAGTACAAAAGATGAAACTCTAGACACGGACAGTCTAATATCCTTGAGTCTCAAAGACATTCTCAAGTGACCCCTTCGGTAAATAGGAAGGAAACCCGTAGACTCGGACAGTCTCAATACCCTTTGGATTTCCCGTTTCCTCAAAGAAAAGGAAATATCCCTGAATCAAATCCTTGAGTACAGTATTACTCATATAAGAACTGATTTTCTCTTTAAATCAGCATACTGGACCTGTCACTCAACTGAAATAGCAACCATAGCCTCCTCTTGGGCTTTGTACAATGATTCTCCTCAGCAGAGTCAAACAATGTTTAGCCTCTCTCTCGGGCTTTGTACGAGACACATAAGAGACTCCCTCGTTGAGTCAATCACCCTTCAGCCTCCATCTCGGGCTTTATACGAGATACAAAAAGGTTCTTATTGAGCCAAACAAATTTCAGCCACCATATCGGGCTTTGTACGAAATACAAAGAAACACTCTCTTGTTGAGTATAAAAGATCCTCTTGAAGGATCAACCCCTTTTAGCCTCTCTCTCGGGCTTCGTACGAGACACAGAAACACCCTCTTGTTGGGCCCATAGCCTCCTCTTAGGATTTGTATAAGAAAACCACTGGTTAATCCAATCAACCTTGTAGCATCAAAGATGTGCCTCGTTCACAGTACATAAACATCAACAACTCCTTTCCCTTCATCTAATTGCTGTAAGCGGCAAGCCTCTGGATCATCTACATCCATGCCACTGTCCCTCTTTTAGCATGAGAACTTCCTAAGGAAAGATAGCATTGCTCTACACTGAGTTAAAGTCTTCTCCTTCAAGTTGGAAATCCCCTATAAAGGAAATTATGGCATTGCCGGATTCACACATCCCGGTTAAAGTAATTCTCCTTTATAAACAGTTGTGACATACAACCCCCTCTTTAGAGATGACGAATTCTCTCTAAAGTCAAACCCTTTTAGCTTCACATTTTGGGCTTTAAACAAGATACAAACCACCTTTAGCTTCACGTCTTAGGCTTTGAACAAGACACCAAAACACCATTTCCTCCCATAGAATAGGAGGAACTACGAACACTCTGATTTCCCTATTTCGGTAAACGGGAATACGTAGGCATAAGATTGAAAGAAAAATCTTAGCGAGCACACTAAACAAAAACCCAAAATCCCATACTTTCATATATCCGTCCTAACATCTTAACATCCCACCAATTAACCGAACACCGCTTTTAAAAAAATAAACCTAATAGAGACCCCGAATCTTTGTAGCATCTGTAAACCAACAGTTTTGACTATTTAACCTCAGTTTGCAAGCAGGGTTAATTTGAGACATCTATTTCCCTTCCTTCATCAGCTTTAATAGGATAAAAAATGAATCGAGCTGTAGACACCAAAGAGCGATAGCGCTTCGCAACCGCGTCAAAAATCGCTCGCTACAGAAAAATGGCGACTCTGCTGGGGGAATGGCGATTCTGCTAGGGACGTGTCATTAGGATCTATCTCACCTTTGTAGCGACATCTTGTTCTCTTCCCATCTATTAGGTGGAAACTTTAAAAGTGGCGCCCACCGTGGGGCTCTTCTACCCTTTTTTCTCTTCTCTTGTGTGAAAACCACAGATTAGGGGCTTCCGCCGGGGAACCCATTTTCTGTCAGAAACATAGGATTCATTGCTTTAAAGGTCTAGGATGATTAGGACAAATATATATATTGCTTTTCCTGATTGATATATGTGTTTATTTTTCTGCTAATGGGAATGCGTGTGATGCCGCATGTGGAAAGATTGAGTATACACTTAAGATTGGTGATGGCGACGAGGTCGACCATCAACCTCAGTGGAGGCTTCCCAATGTAACCCATTCCCTCTCACAGGCAATGGGTCGATTGTGAAGTCTGAGAAGCTGAGGAGCAAATTAGTGGCGCAGAGGCTATCGGAAATAGTTGTCATGCGATGCCACCCTCTTCTGAGGACTCTTCAAAAAACATCACCTAGCACGGTTCCCGGCCCACTGGTGTTTTCTTGACAAGAGTTGATGACGATGAGAGACATGTACAAAAGTCACTAGTATAAACCTTTGGGGATGGGTAGAGCCTTGACTTCATGACAACGACCCTTTGACCCCATGTTTTTTCTATGTTTTTGTGTGCTGCATTCATGCATTCATCTAAAAAACATTAAAACATTCAAAAAATTCTTCTCTTCTAGTCTCTCTGTTTTTCAAATTAAACTAAGACCGTGATTGCAAATATCAGAGAAAAGGATTGTGCTAATGGATTACGATAGAAGGAGAACTCATAAGTACACCTTCAAGGTTCCAAAACTAGAGGATTTGAGAGGTTTGGCGAGAATAATCACAAACCAAGAGGCCTTCAGAGCCAAGTACGGAGGTCTGCTACCTCTGTTAAGGGTCCATGTGATTGAGGGAATCATGGACGCGCTCGTTCAATTCTAGGATCCGGTTTATCACTGCTTTACATTCCCGGATTACCAGCTAGCACCTACACTGGAGGAATATTCTCACCTGATCGATTTACACATCACTAATCAAGCTCCATTTTCTGGACTGGAATAAATTCCAAAGAATCAGACCATTGCAAGGGCAATTCATTTGGATGAGTCAGAAGTCAGGATTCACATGACCACCAAGGGTGGCATACAAGGTTTACCAGCCCTGTTTCTGACAAAGAAAGCTCTGTACTTCGCTAGTATAGGGAACGTGACTGCTTTTGAAAGAATCTTTGTTTTACTCAGCTACAGATTATTTTTGTTGCCCAACATTAATAACTTCGTCGATATCAATGCTGTTAAGGTTTTTCTCATTGGAAACTCTGTGCCGACTTTGCTCGCAGATGTATATCATTCTGTACACTTAGGGAATTTGTACAGCGGAGGGGAGATCACATGTTGTGTACCTTTGCTTTACAAATGGTTTATCTCCCATTTACCTAAGTCTGCTGCTTTTTGGGATCACAAGAGTGTCTTACGCTGGTCGCAGAAGATCATGTCTCTTACCAACTCTGACATAGACTGGTGTAAATAGGATTTATGACGGAATCAGGATCATTGATCGTTGTGGAAACTTCCCCAACGTACCCCTTATAGGAACTAAGGGAGGAATCAATTACCATCCAGTTCTCGTTCGTCGTCAATTTGGATACCCGATGAGGCACGTCCCACGGAGTGTTCATCTGGAAGGTCTTTTCTTCAAGGAAGGAGAAAGTGACAGAGCACTAAAGATGGAAATAGTGCATGCTTGGAAACACGTTCATAAGAAAGGATGGGAGTCTCTAGGAAAACCGGACTGTGTCTCGGTGGAGCCTTATCTCCACTGGGTACAAACTAGAGCTCTCAAGCTAAAGATGCCTTATCCTCGTCACGGAGTTCTTCCACCCAGGGAGTCTGTCATGTACTTCATGACTGAGACTGAAAAGCTTCAGGTTACTCTCAACAAAGTTCAAAGGGAGAGGAGGTCTTGGAAGAACAAGTATTGCACCCTCAACGTGGAGTGTATCAAAATACAGCAACTGCTGAAAGATAAGGATGCTCTGATTGAGATTTTAGAGCAACATGCTGTGGATAATCAGGATGACCAAAGGAATTTGCTCTCTCCTTTCACATGGCAAAGGAATAACAACCCGACAACGGCCCAAGAGCCTCGGTCAAAGAAAAGGAAAGTACCAGAGTTAGCACCTGATTTCTCTTCAGGGAGGACTCGGGACCCATTAGCTTAGGTTTCTGTTTCTGCACCTTGTAATCTACTGTGTTTTCATTTCCGCAATCCTTTGAATTTCAATAAAAAGGGGTTTCCCCACCGTTTGATATTTGCAATCTAATTGTCGAAGTTTATTTTGATTAAACCAAAAAACAATTAATATAATCATTGCATTCATCATTCTCACATCGCGTATTCTTCTTACCTACGAATCTCACGTTTGTGTCTCGGTTCTAGAGTCAAACTGTCTCATTCGTACAATACTCGGGCCAATCGTCAGAAAAAGTTGGATGATCTTGAGGAAGAAAATAGAGAGTTGAAAGAAGAGATCGACGCTCTAAGAGAGGATATGAGAAAGCTTTATAACGACATGCAAGCCATGACAGAAGCTCAGCTACAAAGGACTGTGATCTCAGAGATCACCTCAACCCCCATAGTGGAGAAGTTTGATCCTAGGTATCAGATGCCGAAAGATCGTCCTTGGGGCATGCCTGTTAACTATATCTCGGAAGGATATGTTTCGCCGGTCACTGAAGATCAGGGAATCATAACAGAAGCCGCTGGGCCTGAAGGTTACAAACTTCGGGAAAGAGAAGATGCCAGGGGCATACTGAAGACTCCTGAAGGTTACAAACTTCGGGAAATGCCAAGGTTCACTGCCGTAGTCACGGTACCACCCCCTGTCGTGCACACTGTCCCGGAAGGATAGATTCCATAGATACCTTCTGGTAAAAAGGAAACTATGTTCGATAGAATGGATGAATTCCAGGAACAGTTCTTGGAAATGCAAAAGGAACTGCAAGCCATCCACGGTCAGGATCTATTTGGAAAGGATGCCGCAGACTTTTGTCTGGTCCCCAATGTGAAAGTTCCGCACAAATTTCAAGTGCCCAACTTTGAAAAATACAAGGGTAACTCTTGCCCTCAGAGCCATCTGGTGATGTATGCTCGGCGAATGTCAGCTCAGACGGAGAATCAGGACCTACTGATTCACTACTTTCAGGATAGTCTAACCAGTGCTGCCTTAAAATGGTACATGGGTTTAAACCGTGCTACGATTAGCACATTCAGAGATCTTTGTACTGCCTTCGTCCAACAATACAAATACAATTTGGACATGGAACCGGACAGAGATCAACTCAGATCAATGTCACAAAAGGACAAGGAGACCTTTAAGGAGTACGCTCAAAGATGGCGTGAAATTGCCGCTCAAATTTGTCCACCTCTTGAGGAAAAAGAGATGACAAAGATCTTCTTAAAAACCTTAAGCTCATTTTACTATGATAGAATGGTTGCCAGTGCGCCCAGTGACTTCACCGAGATGGTGGGCATGGGAGTTCGTCTTGAGGAAGCCGTCTGAGAAGGACGTTTGGCAAAAGACGCTGGATCATCGAGTAGTACAAAACGATACGGTAGTGCTCTCCCTAAGAAAAAAGAGCAAGATATTGGGAATATCTCTCTCGGAAAGCAAAGGCGACGTTATCAACCGGTAGCAGCTGTGACTCCTGCTATCAGCCCGACGCCTATTCCTACGTATCAACCTCAGGTTGCGCAGAGCCAACCTAATCAGCAAAGGACACAACAGCCTCTTCAGCAGGCTCATCCTCCATATAACAACAACCGTACAACACGACCATCAGGGTTTGATCCTATACCCATGTTGTACGCAGAACTATTTCCGTTACTACTAGCTAAGGGGAACATTCAGACTAAGTCTCCTCTTACAATACCGGAAAATCCGCCTTTTTGGTTTAAGGTGGATCAGACATGCCCTTATCATCAAGGAGGATCAATGCATAACATAGAGAACTATCTCAATTTCAAATCTGACGTGCAAAAGCTTGTTAGGAGCGGGCTCTTATCTTTCAAAGATACGAATCCCAATGTTCTCACAAACCCGCTGACTCAACATGAGAAAGCTGCAGTCAACTTGATTGAGAAGAAATTTAACAATGTCTATCAAATTCACGACGTACTCTTATTGAGGACCAATTTGGTTAAGATGCATTGTAGACAGAGTGGATATGGCCATGTGCCACCTCATAATTATCATCAGTGTGATATCTGCTCTAAGAGTAATCGAGGATGTTCTGTAGTGCAGTTAGCTCTACAAGAACAATTGGATCTCGGGTGGATCCAAGAGCACCGAGTTCGTGGAGTTAACATGGTCTATACGAATTCCAACGTCATTCAGAACCACGATATCTGTGCAATGAATGTCAAATTAGTGGCGATGCACTCAAGGCAAAGCCAGTATCATAATCTACCATGACACGATTACAGTTCCTATCTGACTTGCTCGGTAAACAAACAGGGATTCTCTTTCATACAAGAGGCCCTCCAGCGCCAGATGGATCTTGGATGGATCCAAGACTACCATGATAGGAACCCTTATCAGATCAACATGGTTCAGATCTTCGATATTCGCGTGATGAATACCAACCTGGTAGAGTTACATGCTAAGCAGGTCCGACTCGGATTCTTAATATCACACGACTATCAAAGCTGTAAAGCAGGTTGCGAAAACGATCGAGGTTGTACCCTTGTCCAGGAGGTACTTCAGCACTTGTTAAATCACTGGTGGATGCCAATCTATATGGATGAAGATACTCAGCAGATTAGTATCAGTAACAGGAATCCTACTCGACGTTAAAGTCAGGATGTCCGATCTATGGAAACTAACCTAGTGAGGTTACATTGTATTCAAAGTGGGTGTGGCTAGGTGCCACCACACAATTATGAACGTTGTAGTGTCTGTTCAGAAAGTAACCAAGGGTGTTACCTTGTGAGAGCAGCTCTTCAGAGTCAGGTGGATCGTGGAGAGATTCGCCCATATCCGGGTTCTGGACCCATCAATTGGTCGCCAAACTACCTTGCCAATCAAGTCGAGGAGGTTGTCACGATCTCTGGTCGTCACCAGACCAGGGATATTTTTGCCATCATCCCTCTACTTGACGAATCTAGAGCTCCCAACCGGGAACGGATTGAGATTACTTATGATGGTCAGAAAAATCAGAAGGTTCCTATAGTCATCTATCTGCCGGGACCACTACCGTATGAATCAACTAAGGCTATCCCTTATAAATACGGTGCAACGATAATTGAAGATGGAAAGGAAATTTCATTACCCTCCGTCATGAATATTGCAGACATCAGTCGTGTAACACAGAGTGGTAGAATCTTCAACCGAGGAGTTGGAGAAACTAACAAGGAAAAGGAACTTCAGACAGAAGCTCCCGATCCATCAGTCGGTCAATCCAGTAATCCCGACCTTTCGAAAAATAATGATGAGATGCTGAAGCTCATCCAAAGGAGTGAATATAACATTGTTGATCAGATGTTACAGACTCCTTCAAAAATCTCGGTGTTATCACTGTTACTCAGTTAAGAAGCCCACGGGGAGGCTCTACAGAAGTCTTGGAGCAAGCCTTTGTGGAACAGGATGTAACAATCAGACAGTTCGATAGCATTGTCTCTAACATCACTTCCTGCAATAATTTGGGATTTAGTGATGAGGAATTACCCGAAGAGGGTCGCCGTCATAACATGGCGCTCAACATTACAGTTAACTTCCAGGACGATGCTTTAGCCAGTGTACTGGTAGACACAGGGTCAGCCCTGAATGTTATGCCAAAGTCCACTTTGATGCAATTATCATTCAAAGGCCCTCCGATGAGAATCAGCGAGGTCATCGTCAAAGCGTTCGACGAATCTAGAAAAATAGTTATCAGTGAAGTTGATCTTCCCATAAATATTGGTCCTCACACTTTCCAAGTCACTTTCCAGGTCATGGACATCCGGGCAACGTACAGTTATTTATTAGGAAGACCTTGGATACATCAAGCTGGAGCGGTCACTTCGACCCTCCACCAAAAGCTAAAGTTCGTTCAGAACGATCAACTAGTCACAGTCTGTGGAGAACAGGCCTTACTCGTGAGTAACTTATCGTCATCTACTCGTGTAGAACCCGAGGAGGTTATTGGGACACAGTTCCAAGCGTTGTCGGTGGGCAAGGACAATCAATCCCAAGGAGGAACCTCGATTTCCTCATACAAAGATGTTATCAAATCGGTTGAGAGTACCGATACAACCGAATGGGGACAACTTGTCATTCCTATTGACAATAAAACAAAGAAGGGTCTTGGTTTTTCTGCAACCTGTACCCAGATAGCTGCCAGCGATGAAAGTCTTCATCCCATTCAGAACTTCTTCCACAGTGGAGGTTTTCTTCACCCAGTCCCTCAAGCAGTCCATGCTATCAATGAGGAAGATCCCTTTAACACAGAGGAAGAGTGGAAGTCCTATCTTAACAAGGACGGTTATATGTCTCAGGACGAAACACAAACTCCTTTTTGCTTTACTACAAAGAGTCCGAGATTTATACCCAGGTCAGACATCGAAATGATATATGGGGATTGTGATCCAGAAGGATGTCGTGCTCTGCCAAATTCATTAGAGGAAGACACTCCGATGAAAGACAATTTTAACTATAATTACTATGGCCCGATGGATGGTCTGCCAATGTGGCAACCTTATCCAGGAGACTTGGGGCACGAGAGTTAGCCAAACAATGAAACTCAGCTGACCGTCATTGAACAGAATACCTGTGTCCCCACCATGTCATGGGATCAACACACAGGTCATTCAGAAACTACTCAACACGACGATGAATTTGCAACGTTTACAGGACTGGAATTCATCAACTATGCTTTTCCCGAGGTCAACGTCATCGAGAGGGACGGCCCCTCCAGTTCCAAAGAAATATGGGACACCCTGGGACAACCAAGTAGAAAATTCGACTTTGTGGTCAAGTACACCGCTCCCGAAAGCTCTCGTATCAGACTCGAAGATATCCATCCAACTGGATGGGGAGATACAGTTGAGAGCACAAATACTCTGCAAAATGCAACAAAGGAATCCTCCTACAACAACTCTGCCTGGGAGACAGATTCTAATGATTCTGTTCCACCATAAATCAGCATCATTTCTAAAGACAAATCGAGGAAGGTGCCAGACTTTGTGATTCACCGAGGAGTTCGCCGCCAATGGGTTGCCGTCGAGGTTCTGAAGATCGTTCATCAGTCAAAGTAATTGCCGTTTTTAACCTTTCACCCTGCCCAGGTGAAGCGGATGTTTTGATAGGGCTCGCTTTCTGTAAATTTTCCCTCTTTGCTTTGCCCAAAGCGACAGAGTTTTGTTTTATAGGGCTGTAGTTTCAAGAATCAACTTGTTCATTAATAAAATAACGTCGTTCTGTAATTTCCGCATTAATTGTTGTTTTCTCTTTTCGTTTTTCAAAAAATGGTAATCCTAAAAAACAATTCAATAACAAAAACAAGCAGTAATAAAAAAAAATACACTGCACACACTTTTGCATTCTCTCTATCTCTTCTAAACACGAATCCTCACGTCATGCAGATTGCTTGTTTTAAACCTAGTTGAAACATACGATCCGATGCCTTCTCCCGACTTTGGGTTCCCGATATTTGGGGCTGAAGAAGAAGTTGACAACGAAATTCCAAAAGAGATCTCTCGACTACTCAGACAGGAGGAAAGGTCCATTGAACTTCACAAAGAGCCGTTGGAAACGATCAATATGGGTTCGGAAAAAGAGAGAAAAGAAATCAGGATTGGGGCACTGCTCAGTCCAACTGCCAGAGAGGGTTTGATAAAGCTTCTCAAAGAATTTCCCGATGTATTCGCTTGGTCCTATCTGGACATGCCAGGGTTGGATACCAGCATCGTGGAACATCACTTACCGTTAAGATCGAAATGTCCGCCAGTAAAACAGAGGTTGAGACGGACTCACCCGGACATGGCCATCAAAATCAAAGAGGAGGTATAGAAACAGATTGACGCGGGTTTCCTCGCCACATTAGAATATCCTCAATGGTTAGCCAACATCGTACCCGTTCCCAAAAAGGATGGAAAGGTCAGAATGTGTGTTGATTACAGGGATCTGAACAAGGCAAGTCTAAAGGACGACTTTCCTTTACCACACATTAACATGCTGGTAGACAGCACAACAAAGTTTAAAATTTTCTCCTTCATGGATGGATTCTCGGGTTATAACCAGATCAAAATGGCACCGAAAGACATGGAGAAAACATCGTTCATTACCCCATGGGGTACCTTTTTTTACAAGGTGATGCCGTTTGGTTTGAAGAACGCCGGGGCAACCTATCAAAGGGCCATGACTACTCTTTTTCATGACATGATACACAAGGAAATAGAGGTATATGTCGATGACATGATTGCAAAATCTAAGACAGAAGAGGAGCATGTGACCCACCTGTCAAAACTATTCGAGCGTTTGAGGAAGTACAAACTCCGCTTGAATCCCAACAAGTGCACCTTCGGTGTCCGTTCAGAGAAACTCTTAGGGTTCATCATCAGCCAGAAAGGAATTAAGGTTGATCCTGACAAGGTCAAGGCCATTCGAAAAATACCTTCTCTGAAAACTGAAAAACAAGTCAGAGGATTCTTGGGACGTTTGAACTACATCTCCAGGTTCATATTCCTTATGACCGCCACGTGTGCGCCGATTTTCAAATTACTCAAAAAGAACCAGGATTGCGTTTGGTCAGAAGATTGCCAAATCGCCTTCGACAGTATTAAGGAATACCTGTTGAATTCGTCGATTTAATCACCTCCAGTGGAAGGAAGACCACTGATCATTTACCTCACAGTCCTAGAGGACTCAATGGGATGTGTACTTGGCCAACAAGACGAAACCAAACGGAAGGAGTCTGCCATTTACTATCTGAGCAAGAAATTCACCGACTCCGAGACTCGGTACACGATGCTTAAGAAAACTTGTTGCGCTTTGGCTTGGGCAGCCAAACGTCTTCACCAATACATGATTCGTCACACTACTTGGTTAATCTCCGAAATGAATCCAATCAAGTATGTCTTCAAAAAGCTTGCTCTCACGGGAAGAATTTCCCGTTGGCAGATGTTATTATCAGAATATGACATAAAGTACCACGCTCAGAAAGCTGTTAAAGGAAGTATTTTAGCCGATCATTTCGCTCATCAACCGATTGACGATCAAGAATCAACCGGGTTTGACTTCCCAGACGAAGATGTCATGTATCTAAAAATGAAAGATTGCGATGAGCCGTTACCAAGTGAAGGGCCAGAACCAGGTTCCCAATGGGGACTTATCTTTGACGGAGCAGTTAATCATTATGGAAACGGAATTGGGGCAATCATTGTTACCCCTCAGGGTACCCACATTCCTTTCACTGCCAGACTTACGTTCAAATGTACGAACAACGAGGCCGAATACGAAGCTTGTATTATGGGTCTCAAAGAAGCGATTGATTTAAGGATCAAAAACTTGGACGTATATGGCGACTCAGCCTTGGTTATCAATCAGATAAAAGGAGATTGGAACACATACCAATCAGGACTGATTCCTTACAAAGACTATGCAAGAAGGTTGTTACCCTTCTTCAACAGAGTCGAGTTTCATCACGTCCCTCGTAGAGAGAATCACATGGTTGATGCCTTAGCCACTCTCTCTTCTATAATTAGTGTAGGTCAATGGACTGGCCTACCTAAGATCGACATAATGCGTCTTGAACGACCCGCCTACGTCTTCACGATCGAAGCCGTCATAGACAACAAACCTTGGTATCACGATATCAAATGCTTCCTTCAGAAACAAGAGTACCCATCTAGGGCACTCAGAAAAGACAGGAAAACCCTCAGAAGATTGGCTGGAAGCTTCTTCCTGAGCGGTGACACTCTTTATAAGAGGAATTTTGACTTGGTCTTGCTCCGATGCGTAGACAGACCAAAAGCAGATATGCTTATGAAAGAAATTCATTAAGGATCCTTTGGCACTCATGCCAACGGACACACAATGGCGAGAAAAATTCTGAGAGCAGGGTATTACTGGTTGACCATGGAATTTGACTGCTACAAGTACATGAGGAGGTGTCACAGGTGTCAGATATACTCCGACAAAATTCATGTACCGCCATTGCATCTCAAAGTTCTCTCTTCCCCGTGGCCTTTTTCCATATGGGGAATCGACATTATTGGCTTGATTGAACCTAAAGATTCCAATGGACATCGGTTCATCCTAGTAGCCATTGATTACTTCACCAAGTGGGTCTAAGCAGCATCATACGCTAATGTAACTCGACAAGTGGTGGTCCGATTTATCAAAAACAATATCATCTGCCGTTATGGTGTTCTAAGCCAGATCATTACTGATAATGGATCTAACTTGAACAATAAGATGATGAAAGAGATGTGTGCAGAGTTCAAGATCGAACACCATAACGTATCTCCCTACTGACCCAAGATGAACGGAGCAGTAGAAGCGGCTAACAAGAACATCAAGAGGATTGTTCAGAAGATGGTTGTAACCTACAAAGATTGGCACGACATGCTACCCTTTGCTCATCATGGTTATCAAACATCTGTCCGCACTTCAACAGGGGCAACCCCTTTCTCTCTAGTATATGGCATGGAGGCAGTTCTCCCCATAGAAGTAGAGATCCCATCAATCCGGGTATTGATGGAAGCTAAGTTTTCAGAAGCTGAATGGTGTCAAAGTCGACACGACGAATTAAATCTGATTGAGGAAAAATGGATAACGGCACTATACCACGGTCAATTGTATCAGCAGAGAATGAAGAAGGCGATGACAAAAAGGTCCGACCTCGTGTCTTCAGAAAAGGAGACCTCGTGCTCAAGAAGATACAATCGTTTCTCATTGACTCTCGAGGTAAATGGACCCCAAATTATGATGGCCCATATGTGGTCACGAAAGCTTTCTCAGGCGGTGCCTTGAGACTTGCAACCATGGACGGAGAGGAATTTGCCTACCCCACGAATGATGATGTAGTCAAGAAATACTTCGCCTAAACTAAAAAAAAACGTCTCGGTGGATTGAAAACCCGAAAGGGCGGTCCAGGTAAAAGTTAGAGACATGAAAAAAAAATCATCCCGGTGGATTGGAAATCTCAAAGTACAATCCAGGCAAAAATTAGGGATAATGGCAGGTAACTATGTTCAACAGAGGCAAGTCCCTCAGCAGCAGTTACATCATCCATCGGAGGAAAACTCCAGTCAAGGTCATCTTCGACAGAAGCTCAGGATGCCCCGAATTCAAAGTTGATAGAAGGATATGGTCGTTATGTTTCAACGTAGCCCTTTTTCCTGTAAATTACCATTTTCAAACTTTATATATACTCTTTGGAATCACGCGTTTGGCGGATCTCCATCTTATCAATAAAATTTGAGCCCTTGTGCTTTTGTTTGTAATTCTTATTTGTTTTAGCTTTACAGAATGGCGTTTTAACATGATTAGCGATTCTTGAAATTAAACAAAAATGAATTTACTTGTTAAAACTTTTTCTGCTTTTAAATTAAAGATGGCAATTGCTTTTGACTGTTGAACATCGAAAGAACGTCGATTGCGTCTCCAAAGGCGTTTGAATTTCAAAGTGCAGAATCAAAGTACTCCTTCTAGGCCAGTACGCCTGAACGAAGGATCAGCAGTATGAGATGCGGCTTTCCCATCTGATACCCTCGGCCGAGTTCTTATCTCCTAAGCCCGATCAACGGTATTCCCCGCAGGGACTATTTCTCCTAAGCAAGGTAGAATTGCTACTTTTTTTACCAACGGTACTTCTTCGCCCCGCGATGGCCGAGTATCCAGTCGTGTTCACTCGTCAGTCTGTATGTCGCGTCAGTTTTGTCAGCATATACATACATACATCATGCATTTGATTTGCATTCATATTCATATTGCATCACTATCACTCTAGTCGGTCGTGTCCCCTAGTGATAGAAGTCCTCTCAATCGAGTTGTCAGTTCTTGCCTCATCAGGAAATGCTGTGTTTAAACAATCTCGCCTCCAGTGCATCTCTGGATTAGAATCGGCACTCGGCCACTTTGATAACTTGAACCTCTGAAAAGCCAGAGAAGCTTTCTATAGATGTCACTCTTCGCCGTCGAAGATGATATCCTTGCTTTCCCGGATTAAAGAAAAATCCCCAGAGAAAGCCTCCTAAGCAGAGATTTGGCAGTACAGCTGCCTTTCTCCGAAAGACCGCTGATGAAAAGGTCATCGGCACCTCAAAATTGGATCCCATCATATGGCATTTCTCTGGGAAGATCCCGAGAAAAGTATGATGTAAGACCCCAAACGGAAGCAATCTCTCAAGAGACTCATTTTCCCCAGATAGAGTCGACAAATGGCGTCTCCAACAGAGAAGTTTGTGCACCTCTACAACTCAGACGACTGGATTCCCCAGCAAGTCTGACGTCATTTTTTCCACTCAAATGGCATCTCCCCAGGAAAATCCGGCGAGAAGTTTGAAGAAAACCGCTACAAATAGCGTCCCTTGTCAATAAAGTTTATTGACGGAAAAAATTGAGACCAGTTCCTTGGTAAGAAACCAGGATCGAGGGGAAGTTTAGATCAGAAAGTGAGACCAGATCCTTGGTAAGAAACCAGGATCGAGGGGAAGTTTAGTTCAGCAACTTAGACCAGTTCCTTGGTAGGAAACCAGGATCGAGGGGAAGTTGACAAAAAAAACTAAGACCAGTTCCTTGGTAGGAAACCAGGATCGAGGGGAGGTTTATTTCAAAAGAAAACTGAGACCAGCTCCTTGGCTGAAGACCAGGATCGAGGGGAAGTTTACCTTTTCTAAGCATCATCGCTTAGCAAATGAAGATGAATGCGCAAGCTGCCATTCATAGCCATCAAAATTTCGGGTATTCCGATATTTAATCCTCTTGCACCCCGAATGCCTGAATACCTTCGTCATTCACACCTTCGGGTCCAAGAAGATTAAATAGGGGCATCTGTCATACCCCAAATTTTGACCACTAAGATTTCCCATCATTGTGCAAATCATCATCACAATATGGATGAACCATCATGCCTCATCAAATGCCTCAAGGGTTGTTGAGCATTCACTACAATCAAAATTAGGGTTTTAAGCCCTCTCAGAGCCTTAGACAAAGGATCAATCAAGGAATGACTTGATCTTCAACTTGTCTAGCCTCTAAAATATCCACAATGGATCAAAAGGACTCCCACTTCAAGGATTAAGCACAAGGCTGCTCCCTTCTAGGTGGATCAAGTCTCAAGATCGATAGTGTCACCAAATTAGGGTTTTGGTCGACCAGGGCCTCCAGATGGAAATTTTTCATCTGGGCACAAGCCAATGATAGAAAACATAACCTAATATACTCCACAGAACATCATGGACCCAAGCATCAAGTCAATTTGACCTCAGGGGATGTATACATCAAAAATCAGGAATTAGGGTTTCTTGACCTAATTCACCCCTAAGTTGACTTTTGGGACAAATCATGAACCAAGACCTCAAGACATGATTTGAGGGTCTCTAATATACCATGTTGATCCATTTGCAACAATGGATTAATCCAAGAAGCTTGAGCAACAAGTCTCAATTTCATCTGCACCACAATTAGGGTTTCGCGAGGAAAGTCAACTGTAACTTTGAATTTTGACCAGGACATGCTACCAAACCCTAAGACATGATTCAATATACCCTATGACACCCATGGAACATGTCCATCAAGTTTGATTTAGGTCAAGGACATGATTTCCTGAAGAATTGCACAGTTTGGAATTCATCTGATAAAAAGTCAATTGTGCACAAAAGTCAACTTTGACTTTTTGAGATTTTTCACCAAAATGGATTTTTAACCCTAAAATGATGTTAATGTATGATTTGAATCATCATTCATCAAGAAAAATCAAAGAAAGTGGGATAACATGTAAAAGGGGTAACCATAAAAACTTAGAAAAATTTCTAAGTTATGGAAAAAGTGACACTAATGTGCCAACTTTGGAGGACCATAACTCCTAAACCACAAGGCCATTGTTCCCCATTCAAAGCTTGATTTGTAGATCACATTGCCCTCTACAAAGCTTCATACTGACCTATGTCCAAATTCCTCATGGATTTTGAGTTATGGAGTGATCAAAATCAAGAAAAGTCACTTTGTTCCGACACTTAGTGAAAATTTCACTAAGTCAGAATCTGCCTTTACTTTTTTCCAAATGTAGCGGGATTTTTCACTTGGATTCAAAAGAGATCAAAACCAAACATATTCAAACAGTTGTTGTATCATGTAAGGGCTTTCCAAAATGGCCAAGAACATTACTAAATTCAATTTGAGCTATGAGATATGACATTGGCAAGATGCCTTGCTGAAATCTGCCAAGGCAAGGTAGATTTTTGCACTTTTGGTCGATTTGCCAAAATCAGCCAAATCCAAACACTCCTATCCACTTGGACACCTCTGAGGATTGAATCTAAAGGGGACAATCACTGAGCCAAGCCTCCAAAGTCTTTGGAACAAGAAATAGCATGTTGAACCTAGAATTGCCAAAATAGGGACAAGACTCCAATTTTGGATTGGAGCATTCAATGGAAGCATCAAGGTGGCATGGACTGACCCATTCTCAACTGAATTCAGTCAAGACTTATCCAAGACCAAGGGAACCAGCAGCCTGTGCCCTAACCTCTAGTCAATGGCTAGAGGAGACTTGGATTTTCATTTTCCAACATTGGCCAAACCAACTCAGCAGTTGCCATTCACTATTCCTTGCAAAACAAACTTGCTCTACTATAAATAGAGCTCAATTGTGATCAGTTTGAGTACAACAAAGCCATCAAACAAATGCTTTCCTCAAAATCTCTTCTTTCACTCCAATTTTTCCTTCTAAGGCAAGTCACTATCGGGTTTTGAGTTTGAGAGCTTTTCCAATCAAACCAATCACACACACACACACCTCATATACATCACATATGAGATGATCAAACACTTAAACAACACTGATTTATCAGAATCACCAGTCAATTGCTCAAGGTTTTAACTAAGTTGCAGTTGAGATGCCATGAAGTGATCCAACCAGTTTCAATCAAGTCCAAGCATTCAAACACACTCCATAGGGTGTAGGGAAGCTGTTCAGATCATCACAACTCATCTGTAACACCTCCAACTCAGAAATCAATTTGCTCTTGCTGTCACGACCTAGAGGTAAGCCTAAACTTGGTCATCTATCAATCCATGCAATTTTTGCTGCACAATAATTTGGCCATATGTTCATAATCATGCATGGAATGTTTCCCCTCAATTAATTGCATTGTTTGAATCGTGTATAAAAAATCCCAGTCTTGATTCAGAATTTAGGGTTCTTGAGGATTTTTCGTGATTTCTTGTTTTATGCTTAATTTAAATGAAATTAATTGCCATAGACATGATCGTGAGGTTGAAACGAGTTGATTGGTATGTGGATTGCATTATATAATCAAGTATTCAGTGAGATTGGATAGAAAATGGAAATCTGGGAAACTCAGAACACGCGCGTGTTCTTGCCCTTGTTCTTGGCACCATTTTCCAACATTTGAATATTTGAATTTTTTTTTTATTTAATTGATTCAAAAATTAATCTCTCTCCGAGTTTTAATGATTTTGAGTTGATTCTTTTTTTAATAATTCACAAAAATGTTGAAATATTTTATTTTTCCAAAAAATCCCAAAAATATTATTTATTTCATATAATTGATATTTTTGCAAAGAATTAATATTTTAATTGTTTTTGACATTTAAAATATTTTTTCCCTCTTGATTTTGTAAAGATTAATGACTTCTAATTATTTTGTAGGTCAATACTTGATATTTGAAGCATTAATCTAAGATCATAATTTGTTTCCCACATGTTAAACAATTTTTGATCATTTTAATTGAATTTTTATTCAATTAAAATACATGTTGGAAATAAATTAGGGTTTTTGATTAATTCAACCCTCACAAATCATTTTCAAAAAAACTTTTGGGCCTCTATTAGAGTGTAAGACCCAACCCACTTGTACAGAAATATTTTGGGCCTCACTTATTGTATAAGTCCCTCTGTACATTTTTAAATTCGGCACGATCGTCGCCAATTTAAAAATAAACCATCTGGGCCTCTCCTTGAGCTATAAGACCCATTCAAAACTTTTGGGCCTCTAATAGAGTGTAATACCCAATCCCCTTTTAACCAAAAACAACTTTGGGCCTCACTTATTGTATAAGTCCCTCTGCGTTAAAAGAAAATCTCGGCGCGATCGCCATTTTAAACGGAAAAATCATTTGGGCCTACCCTCGTGTTATAAGCCCCACTCTTTTTCTCTAAAAACTTTTTGGGCCTCTTGAGAGAGTGTAAGACCCATCCCTTTGTACAGAAAACCTTTTTGGGCCTCAGTCACTCGTATAAGTCCCTCTGTACAAATTCAATAGTGCGCTCACTGATAAAACCCTGGGCCTCTCCTTTAGCTGTAAGCCCTAAATCTTTCTTTTTCAAAGCACTTTCTCCTTTGATTTTGAATATACTGTTGTTTTCGATCTTTCTTTGTTGAACAACTAACCAAATAGCATGGAAGTTCTACAACCGAGTAAGTGTTTATACGCTTTCATTTACCGCTTTCATATACATATAACTGTATTGTGGGGCTGTTTCGCTGTAAGTCTTCTTTCATAAACTCATATCAACTGTGTAATAATAGTATAGATATTTAGAGTTTCCCCGGCAACTACGTCTAGAACTAGGTAACGCTGTTTCGTTTATTCATAGAAATAGACAGCTAGATTCCCAATAGGATCACCAGATACAGTCTTCTCTTCGGCTGTCCTCATTAGGAATTGTCAAGAAACTCTACTCCCAGAGATGAATGTATTCTCCGTGAATGGCATCTTTGAGTTTCTTCCAAATTCTCGAACTTTCCTGGCTTGATCTATTCCTTGTGAATAGCCTGTCTTGAATTTCTCGGGGTTTGGGGACCCACGGGCTTCTTAAAAGCATCGGCATCCTCTTGGGCATCGTACAAGGACCCACAGGCTTCCTAAAAGCATCCCCGCCTCCTCTTGGGCTTAGTACAAGGACCCATCGGCTTCTTAGAAGTATTCACAACCTCCTCTTAGGCTTCGTATAATGATCTCTTCCTCCAGGAATGATAGCCTCCTCTTGAGTTTAGTACAAGGACCCGTCGGCTTCTTAAAAGCTTCCAGCCTCCTCTTGGGCTTCGTACAATTTGTCCCGACGACCTCTTAGAGGTATAGGAACAGAACTTAGTCATCTTCATAGAACAGTCCTTTCAAAGAGTCTACTACTGTTTCTCAAAGCATAATACCAAAGATGAAACTCTAGACACTGACAGTCTAATATCCTTGAGTCTCAAAGACATTCTCAAGTGACCCCTTCGGTAAATAGGAAGGAAACCCGTAGACTCGGACAGTCTCAATACCCTTTGGATTTCCCGTTTTCTCAAAGAAAAGGAAATATCCCTGAATCAAATCCTTGAGTACAGTATTACTCATATAAGAACTGAATTTCTCTTTAAATCAGCATACTGGACCTGTCACTCAACTGAAACAACACCATAGACTCCTCTTTGGCTTTGTACAATGATTCTCCCCAGCGGAGTCAAGCAACGTTTAGCCTCTATCTCGGGCTTTGTACGAGACATATAAGAGACTCCCTCGTTGAGTCAATCACCCTTCCGCCTCCATCTCGGGCTTTATACGAGATACAAAAAGGTTCTTATTGAGCCAAACAAATTTTAGCCACCATATCGGGCTTTGTACGAAATACAAAGAAACACTCTCTTGTTGAGTATAAAAGATCCTCTTATAGGATCAACCCCTTTTAGCCTCTCTCCCGGGCTTCGTACGAGACACAGAAACACCCTCTTGTTGGGCCCATAGCCTCCTCTTAGGCTTTGTATAAGAAAACCACTGGTTGATCCAGTCAACCTTTTAGTATCAAAGTTGTGCCTCGTTCACAGTACGCAAACATCAACAACTCCTTTCCCTTCATCTAATTGCTATAAGCGGCAAGCCTCTGGATCATCTACATCCATGCCACTGTCCCTCTTTTAGCATGAGAAATTCCTAAGGAAAGATAACATTGCTCTACACTGAGTTAAAGTCTTCTCCTTCAAGTTGGAAATCCCCTATAAAGGAAATTATGGCATTGCCAGATTCACACATCCCGGTTAAAATAATTCTCCTTTATAAACATTTGTGACATACAACCCCCTCTTTAGAGATGACGAATTCTCTCTAAAGTCAAACCCTTTTAGCTTCACATCTTGGGCTTTAAACAAGATACAAACCACCTTTAGCTTCACGTCTTGGGCTTTGAACAAGACACCAAAACACCATTTCCTCCCATAGAATAGGAGGAACTACGAACGCTCTGATTTCCCTGTTTCGGTAAACGGGAATACGTAGGCATAAGATTGAAAGAAAAATCTTAGCGAGCACACTAAACAAAAACCCAAAATCCCATACTTTCATATATCTGTCCAAACATCTTAACATCCCACCAATTAACCAAACACCGCTTTTAAAAAAATAAACCTAATAGAGACCCCGAATCTTTGTAGCATCTGTAAACCAACAGTTTTGACTGTTTAACCTCAGTTTACAAGCAGGGTTAATTTGAGACATCTATTTCCATTCCTTCATCAGCTTTAATAGGATAAAAAATGAATCGAGCTGTAGACACCAAAGAGCGATAGCGCTTCGCAACCGCATCAAAAATCGCTCGCTACATTATGCTAAAGTCTATTATAAAAATTATATTTATTTGTTAAATTGACGTTAAGGTTTACAATGTGTTATGTGTTTTATTTGAATCCACTTTAAACTATAATGTATTATGCATACTTGCAGGAAAAAATCTTAAAAGTTTGCACATAAGAATAAGAAAACACAAAATTCAACTGAATGGTCGTCTACTACAAAAAAAGAAAGAAAAATCATGGTAAGAATTATGAAAAAGATATATTTTTTTCCACATCCATCCTTTGAATATTTGAATTTTGAGTAAAAATTATTTAAAATGACGTAGTGGAAATTTAATTTGTGCACATTTTATGACACTTAAATTATTCTTTTACATTAATTTCATTTAATTGTGCAGGTGATTCTTCTCTGTTCAAGCCTTTTACTTGCAGGATGCATGTTACACTACTACGGAAAACCTATATAACAACGGTTGGAAAAGAGATACTATCACACAGGTCTAACCGTTGTGAGATAAGGTGTGATTGTATGTATGATAATTTCAACCACGGGCAGGCGACCGTGATTGTATCCAAGTAGCGCGCTACCTACCACAACGGTTACTTTATACAATCGTTGTGGTATATTAAAATGAAAAATATTTAACAACATTGTTCTAAACAACCGTTGTTGTATATAACCCTGAGTTTATTATAAATTATGTGGAATGCTTATTTCGCGAATGCTCACTAAACATATAACCTTCCAATCTGCACTAGAACATTATAATATGACAAAATAAGTTATATTAGAAGTATAAGCTCACGTTTAATGCTTGACAAGGGTTCTTCAACTCCTTATCCATATTTTGTTCTATAACAGTAAGAACTTGGTTTAATTATCCTAGTTCTCCAACAACCCATGCCTTCAACTCTAATTCTCTTTGCAAAATATTATTTACTTTGCAAACAAAACTATAGGTGGAGAGAGGGGTTAAGATCTAGAATCACTAAATCAACTTCTAACGGTCAAGGAACAAAATACAGTTAACAGCGTGAAGAATTCTTGCCAAGAATTGAACGTGTACTTATTTTCTAATACAATTTTATCTATCAGATCATAATTTTCTAATGCAGTTTGGGAAGTTATATATTTGGTAAGGAGATTGAAAAAACACTCAAACCACATAATATATAGTAAGATCATATTTTAAACAAACATTAACAACAACATTCATCAAAATCATTCATCAACAATAAACAATAACCAACACACAAACATGATACAACAAACATATCAAGGCATAAAATGCTTTAGAAACATACCTTGCATGTCAAGTCCCATAATGGTGTGTCAACAATGAAATAAGGATGAAGATAAATTTAGACCAACGAACTTGTGTATATTTTGAATGGATGTTATTCTGGATCTTTGACACAAGTTTGACAGGCTAAATTTATCTTCGTCCTCTTTATTGCAATAAGCATCCATACCTACAAGAGAAAATAGAAGAAAGTTCAAACATCATGAAACAAGATATTGAAATAGATTTTGAAAAAAAAACTATAGAGAAAACGAACCTGTAAATACCCATTGCCTAAGACTTGTTGTTATGGTTTTGTTTTGTGGTATCCATATGAGAGAGACGAGTGACAGAATTTTTAGGGTTTTGCTTTGAGAGACGAGTGAAAGAGTTGTTAGAGTTTTGTTTTGAGAAAGAAGGTTGTTATGTACTGAAGCGTTAGATAATTTCACTTATATATAAATAAATATCACGTTTCATCATGGTTTGAAATAAAAACCGTGGTGATATACATGGTCAATAACATTTTTTATCACGAGAAATGGCTAATTGTTGGTGATGGGATTCAAACCATTTCACTCCATGTACTTTTCACTACGGTTACTACTTCAGACCGCTGTGACATGTCATCAGTAAATAAAAAAAATATGCGCCCATGATAAATATATTACCACAGTTAACACTATGTCCGTCGTAATATTGGTGTTACAAAAGGCTTGTTTTGTAGTAGTGTTAGCAATGACCCATAAGTCCAAATGTAAGGCATTATGTTGAAATCAAATGTAAAAAACCCTTTTTATTTAATAAATTGACATTAGGGTTTATCATGTGTTATGTGTTTTATGTGAATTCACTTTAAAATATAATAGATTATGCATAACTGCTAAGAAGAATCTCAAAAGTTGGCACATGAGAATAACAAAATGGTAAAAACAGCAGAAGGATTGTCTACTAGAAAAAGGAAGCAAAATCCTGGTAAGAATTATGGAAAAGGTATATTTTTTCTACATCCCTCGTTTGAATATTTGAATTTTGAGAAAAATTTTATTAAAAAAGATGTAGTGAGAATTCAATTTGTTCACATTTCATGACACTTAAATAAATTTTTAACTTTAATTTCATTTAATTGTGTAGGTGATTCTTTTCCGTTCAAGCAATGAACCCTAAGTCAATATGTGAGGCCTTGTGATGTAGCCCACTTTGCATATGCTTCATAGAAGACCTTGATACTTTTTAAAATTGTGAGATAAAAAGTGAATGACAGACTTATTAGTTATAATTTAATAAAAAGTAAGGGAATAAAGAGATTGATGGTCTTATTCACATAATAAATTAATTAATTATATGTGAAGGTTTAGATTTTGGAAGATCTTGTTTTTGTGTTGCAAAAAATATTGTAAAAATCAAACCTTTAAATACAATAAGATTTTTTGATGTTTGTATTAATAGTAGTGTGTGTTTTTTAAATATGGATATAGTTGAAGGATTTTATTTTGACAATCATTTGAGATGTATGTTTTTTTATGTTTTGTCTAAACAAATATCAATCATATTAACATTAACATTTATATTTAAAAAAACACACTTATTAGTAATGTTATATATTCAAAAGTCTTTTGTTTCTTCTTTTTGTACAAAACATTCCCATTCATATCGCGACATTAGGATTTTGCATAACTCCAAACGATATTAAAATTTTCGTGACAAATATCTTTAATATACTTCTTTTGTTACAGAAGTTTGATTACTTCTATGTGATTTTCTATCAATTTGAGGTTTATATGTTGACTTACATCTTTAACAATGAAATACATTTACAAAGTAACAAAAACAAAGTGGTTGAATATATTTCACATGTCTCCGGTTCTTCTCTGAATCGTGTTCCTCTCTCGACGTGATACTGCTATAGTCTCTTTCTAAACAAGGCCATCACTAGATCGGAGTCCTACCTATTTCCGAAATAAATGAATGCATGATTTATAAACAACACAAACATGAATCATCATCAACATCATAGAATCAAAAAATCACAAGTCTCAAAACATCCTAAAAAAGGTTCCAGACTTTAACCTATAATTCGCCATTCACATGTCATTACTATAATCCCTCTTTGGATTACTATACTCAAATCGCCAACAAAGGTTTCACTATAGTACCTCTCTGGATTACTATGCTCAAAAATATATTTTTAAAACAATTTCAATTACAACTCCTCGAAAAGGTAAATTTATGTTATTGCCCAAAATTCTCAATTTCTAAAATTAGTAAGGGAGCTCAAAATGTCTCAAAAATTTATAATTCTCAAAAACTCATAATTCTCAAAATTCTCAAAAACTCATAATTCTCAAAATGTCTCAAAAACTCATCAATACAGTAACTCACTATTATTATTACTTGTGTGAGACCATCAATAGGGCAATAACCCTTAACACCAAGGCACACCAACAAAACTCTAAAACATATCAGAGTTACTTAAATAGTAACTCTAGCAGCTCTAAGGTAACAATTCTCTCTCTTAAACTTATCAACATAACTCTAAAACTTATCAGAGTTACTCAAAGGCAACCCTAAAACATATCAAACTACCAATTACACTCTCACAACTCTAAACTGTGAGGGCAAAGTTCCTTTATTACTTTGTTTTAATGATGTCAAAACTAGTAAATTTCATACTATTGTATTTTGGACGATATCACCTTGTCTGAGCATGCATTTATATTTTACAAACGTGCATAAATGTCCACATACATGAAGTTAGGCATATAGGATCATACTCTATGTCTAAAATGTGTTTTGAGTCATTTTTGCTGCATTAGGTCGACTAACACATGATATAGGTCGACTTACAACAAAGAAAAATGATGTTTGAAACATTCTGGCAATCTTGTGTCGACCCAGGACTTCTTCAGGTCGACGCACACTGGTATGATAAATTGAAAAAGGTCATTGCCATGTATGCATCGACACATGGCTCCTGTGTAGGTCGACGCATACTGAAATAAACAAATTTGAAACTTTCTGGTCTTCATGCGTCGACGCATGACTTTGCTGCAGGTCAACACACAGTCTTCTTTTGTGTGCAGATTTGCATTCTGTCTTATTCAGGTCAACTCACAGCTTCTGTAGGTCGACCTCTCGCGCGTTTTTACTCATTTTTCTGCATCTTTGTGTTCCCAAAGTCTGTTTTTTCTGTTATTCTTTCATGCTCATATATATATTCATATGCATCATTTTGTACATTAACCAAGAAGAAAAATGAAAGATACATTGCATTGCTCTTCATCTTCACTCTCACAAATTACATTCATTAATAATCACAAATAATCATCTTTGTTGATTTTTGCTTTATTCAAGAGTGATAACGTCCAAACGTAGGATTTGTATATCTAGTTTGGGTTGAGAATCAGTGGGATTTTCTTCAATAAAACCATTGGGGTTTTATCCTCCAAGATCTTGGTGATTTGGAGTTTTTTGCACAAATCTTTGCATTACAGATTCAGCCGAGTGAAAGCCTTGAACAACGGTGGGTTCGGTCAAGGAAGTAGCGGTAACCGGAGGATTGAAAGATTTGGGGTCAAACGTCTTGCGATTGAAATCATCCGAGTGAAATACTTGAAGGATCAAAGGTTTGATCAAGTGAGTAGCGGTAATCGGAGGTTTGTTCGAAGAGTTTGATGTTCTTGATTCGGCTGGAATCAAGGGGAGAGAAGTGGATAGAATCAACATCAACAATTAGGTTTGATTGTGTGGTAGCTAGAACTTTTCTTGTACAAAAATTTTCAAACAGATATTATACATATCTCAATTCTAATTTTAGAATTGGGGGCAGACGTACCCGAAGCGAGGACGAAAGGGGAACAACCTAAATAAATCGGGTGTCATTCTCTCTCTCTCTCTATCTATCTATCTATCTATCTATCTATCTCTTTACTTTGCGTTATTAATGTTTGTGTGAAATCAACTGTTAGAAACGTTTCGATTGATTTGTAGTTCTTTAAAACTGTTTTGGAAAACCATTGCAATCACTTTGAATGCAAGTGTGAGAAATTCTGCACTACAATTTCAAAGGAAATTGAACTTGGAGTGTTTCGCACACCAAGTGTTTGACATATTAATAGCACCCAAATTGTTCGTAAAATTGTCAATTCAAGTTTATCATCTATAATTCATTGGGAACCGGTTCACTCAAAGTGGTCTTTATTTCAATTGTTTGATTGGGAACTTTATTGATTCCAATATCTCGTCAATATTATTCCATTCGGTTTCGCATATCTGATCTAACCAATAACGGTTCGTTTAGACGATTTTAAATCTAAGGCCGCTTCCGCACATTTTTGAAACAATTTTTTAAGCGCCAATTATTATTAATAATTAGTGATCTATTCAACCCTCCTTCTAGATCAGTGCCATCGTCTAACAAGTGGTATCAAGAGCACCAGTTCATCCATTGCTTCACATATAGCTTATTAGAAAATGGTTAACAAACCTAAAGGGGCATACAGTAGAGCGCCGGTTTTTAATGGTGAAAACTACGATTATTAGAAAGATTGTATGCGGGTGCATATCAATTCTATTAATAAAAAGGTATGGAACATTATTCAAAATGGTCCTATTGAAATAACTATGACTAATGCGGATAATGTTATTGAACCTAAACCGGAAGCACAATGGGACGATGAGGATGAGAAAAAGTATAATTATGATTGGAAACCTAGAAATATTCTCATATCCTCTTTGGGAGTTGATGAATATTATAGAGTTTCCCATTCTACTACTGCTAAGACTATGTGGGATGCATTACAAGTTGCCCATGAGGGAACTAATAATGTGAAACTAGCTAGAATCAATACTTTGATACAAGAGTTTGATCTCTTTCACATGAAGCATGGTGAAACCATTGTAGAAATGCAAAAGAGGTTCACTCACCTAATCAATCATTTAAATTCACTTGGTAGACCTATTTTCAATGATGTTTCTACTAACAAAATTTTGAGATGTCTTAATAGGGAATGACAACCTAAGGTCACAGCCATCAAGGAAGCTAATGATCTTATGACATTGGACATCACAATATTGTTTGGTAAGCTTGAAGTACATGAGCAAGAGCTCATAAGTCTCGATCAACACGAAAAGAAAGAAAATAATGAGAAGTCGAAAGACACGGACAAGAAGTATATTACTCTAAAGGCTTCTAGCTCAAAGTCCTCCTTAAAAGAGCTTAGTGAAAGTGAGTCAAGTGATGATGATGAAGATTCGAATGAAGATATGG
Organism: Lathyrus tuberosus; assembly: GCA_022829125.1. Taxonomy (NCBI): domain Eukaryota; kingdom Viridiplantae; phylum Streptophyta; class Magnoliopsida; order Fabales; family Fabaceae; genus Lathyrus; species Lathyrus tuberosus. Next base: position 1,836,894 of record JALAZF010000664.1, on the reverse strand, counting down.
GGCTGTTCGTTAGAAGATATAATAGATATATCAGGAAAAATGGAATTCAACATTCGGACAAGATTCTCATCAATTTTCAACGTCAATCAAAACCCTCAAGGCATGAAGGAAATAAGAGTGCAAATTCAAAAGGTTCATGCTATAATTGTGGAAAGGTCGGTCACTACAAGCTGGATTGTCCCTTGATGAAGAAAGACAAAGGAAAAGACAAAAATTGTCAACAAAAGAAATCGAGCAAACCTATAAGGGCATACATTACTTGGGAAAGTGATAGTGAGTCCTCTAGTGAAGATAGCTCAAGTGATGAAGACGAATCAGTCAATCTTTGTTTCACTGCTCATCAAAAGAAGAAAAAGAATGTAAGTCATTCTAAATATGAACATGCTGATAAAATGTCTCATTTTGAATTGCAAAATGCCTTTGAAGCTTTACACCATGAGGCTAAAGAAGCTTTCAAACGCTTAGCCTCAAATAAGCAAAAATTTTCACATTTAGAGAAAAATATTTTCGATTCCAAAAGGGAATTAGAAGCTCTTAAGAACTCAATGGTGGAAGCTACAAATGCTAAAATCGAGGAAGACAAGTCTTCTTGGTTAAATTTGGCAGGTTGTGAAACTTATCACATTTGGCAAAACGAGGTTAGAACTCTTAAAGCCAAATTAGACAAGGCTTTAGAACCTAAAGTCACATTTGCTATTGATCGATCACACTTTAGAAGTAGTATGAATAATCCTTATCAAAAATATACATATATGATTAGAGATCAAAGTAGAAAAAGTAACTCCAATGTTAACGTAACTTGTCTATATTGTTACAAGAAGGGACACACCACTGCTAAATGCCGATTTAGGAGATTCTTGGTTCCTAAAGGTATTTTCCAATGGTTGCCCAAATGCAACCAAAGATTCACTCACACACAAGGACCCAATAAAAATTGGATACCTATTTCCCTTATTTAATTTTGTATGTAAAATGTCTTGAGTCTACGGAGGGAAGATGGGTTCTCGATAGTGGATGTTCAAGGCACATAACGGGAGACATTTCCTTATTCATTGACTTTGTGGCAAAGAAGAAAGGATTTGTGACATACGGTGGTAATAACAAGGGAGCTAGACTCAGAAAAGGTAGTGTAGGTAATCCCTCTTCTACTACTATCTCAGACGTCCTTTTAGTTGAAGGTCTTAAACACAATCTTATTAGCATTAGCCAATTATGCGACAAATGTTATAAAGTTTCTTTTTCAAAAGATTGTTGCATGATTGAACACAATGATAAGAAGGATGATGTGTTTAAGGGCTCGAGGGTAAACAATGTCTATATGTTTGACTTTAGTGAAGTATCTTTGACTAGCACTAAATGTCTTGTCACCATGAGTGAAGACTAGTGGCTATGGCATAGGCGTTTAGCGCATGTTAACTTTGACTTGCTAAATAAAGTAGTTTCAAAGGATCTAATTGTCTGTATACCCAAGATAAAATTTTCAAAAGACCACTTATATGATGCATGCCAAATCGGGGAAGCAAACGGGGATCTCATTTAAATCTAAAAATGTTGTTTCTACATTAAGACCTCTTGAACTCCTCCATATGGACCTTTTTGGACCATCTAGGATCAAAAGCTTGGGTGGTAATTACTATGGTTTTGTTATTGTAGACGACTAGTCTAGATTTTGTTGGACTATTTTCTTTACTAGTAAAAGTGATACTTTTTCAGCGTTTGAAAAGTTTGCCAAGCTATCTCAAAACAAATTAAATACTAGCATTGTCACTATCCTAAGCGATCACGGGGGTGAATTTGAAAACCACCTCTTTGAGGAATTTTGTGATAAACATGGTATTGATCATAATTTTTTTGCTCCACGTACTCCTCAACAAAATGGAGTAGTGGAACGTAAAAATCGCATTTAAGAAGAGCTAGGAAGAACTATGATCAATGAGAGTGGCCTTTCTAAATATTTTTGGGCCGATGCTATTAGTACGCCGTGTTATGTTTTGAATAGGGTGCTTATACGTCCTATTCTTAACAAAACTCCATATGAGCTTTTAAAAGGTAGGAAGCCAAATGTATCACATCTTCATGTTTTTGGATGTAAATGCTTTGTGTTAAATAATGGAAAAGAAAATCTTGGAAAATTTGACTCAAAAGCCGATGAAGGTATCTTTCTTTCATACTCTCAATCTAGCAAATCATATAGAGTATACAACAAAAGGTTACTTATTGTAGAAGAATCTGTGCATGTTACTTTTGACGAATCATATCCGAAAAATATCAGGAAAGGTATTTCTTTTCATAGTGCAGGTGTATCTTTAGAAGACATACTCATAGACACTGAAGAAGGGACTGATCAACCTGAATCGGTAAAAGTTGAGGAGGAGGAAGATCACAACTCTGAAAAGATTGAGGAGGATCATCCGATTAGCAATGATGACCTTCCTTTGGCTTAGAAATCCTCTAAGGATCATCCAATCGACAATATTCTCGGAGACATAGAAAAAGGAGTAACTACACGGTCTAAGATAAGTAACTTTTGTTATCATTTTGCTTTCGTCTCTCAAATTGAGCCTAAAAACTCCAAAGTGGCCTTACTCGATGAACATTGGTTTTTGTCAATGCAAGAGGAATTGAATCAATTCAAAAGAAATGAGGTTTGAGACCTTGTCCCCCCCCCCCCCGGCCGCGAGGCCATCGAGTAATTGATACTAAATGGGTATTTAGGAACAAACTACACGAAAACGGAGTGATAACTAGAAACAAGGCTCGTTTAGTGGCACAAGGATATAACCAAGAGGAGGGCATAGACTATGAGGAAACTCATGCTCCTGTTTCCCGCCTTGAAGCTATACGCCTTTTGCTAGCCTATGCTTGTTCTAAGAATTTTAAATTATATCAAATGGATATTAATAGTGTTTTCTTAAACGGATATATTAATGAAGAGGTCTATGTATCTCAAACTCCTGGTTTTGAAAGTCACGAGTATCCAAATTACGTTTATAAATTTAAACGTGCTTTGTAAGGTCTCAAAAAATCACCTAGGGCTTGGTATGAGCGAATTAGAAAAATTTTACTCGACCAAGGATACTCAAGAGGGAAGGTTGATACTACTCTTTTTTATTAAGCGTCAAGGAAAACATTCTATTTTAGTTCAAGTTTATGTAGATAACATTATCTTTGGATCTACTAATATGCACTTGGTCAAGGAATTTTCAAAGCTAATGCAGGGTGAGTTTAATATGAGTATGCTGGGGGAGCTAACTTACTTCCTTGGACTTCAAATCAAACAAATTGAAGAAGGAAAGTTTGTGAGCCAAACAAAGTATTGTTATGAGCTACTCAAGCACTTTGATATGGCTAATGCAAAAGCTATTGATACTCCAATGCCCACAAGTGTGAACTTAGATCGAGATGAAAGTGGTAAGGTCGTTGACGTAAAGAAGTATAGAGATGTGATAGGTTCTCCTCTCTATCTCACTGCATCTCGACACGATATCATGTTTAGTGTTTGTATGTGTGCTAGATATCAATCATGTCCCAAGGAATCGCATTTAAAAGCGGTAAAGGGTATACTTAGGTACCTTAGTGGTACACCCAAGTATGGGCTTTGATTTTCCAAGGGAAGTGATTGTAATTTAGGTGGCTATTCCGATTCTGATTTTGTCAGTTGCAAATTGGATAGGAAAAGCACTAGTGGCACTTGTCATTTCTATTCAAATTCCTTAGTGAGTTGGTATAGCAAAAATCAAGTTTTTGTTGCTTTGTCAACTGCGGAGGCGGAATATGTCGCAGCCGGTAGTTGTTGTGCCCAAATCTTGTGGCTCAAGCAACAATTACTCGATTTCAATGTTAAACATGATAGTATTCCTATTTTGTGTGACAACACGAGTGCCATTAATCTGACCAAAAATCCAGTGCTACATTCACGCACCAAACATATTGAAATTCTCCACCATTTCCTTAGGGATCATGTAGAGAAAGGTGATGTCGTATTCGAGCATGTTGATAACAAGAATCAACTTGCCGATATTTTTACAAAACCACTTGTGACGGAACCCTTCTTTAACATTCGTAGGGAACTTGGTGTTCTCGATATCTCGGATCGTGTTTAAATGAAATTGTTGCATGCTCTCTATCTATGCTTGTTTATATATTGATTAACCATGTTGGAAAGCTTAAGCTATGTGAGGGCATTCATCATTCATCACCATTGGAGGTATTATCGTTCATATATTTTTGCTTTATCTTGACTAAATATGTGTTTTGTACTATGTTTGGAGTGCTATATTGTTGCTCTAATGATATTTTAGATTCCTCTCTTACTCCATATTGATGTTTTGAAATGGTATAGCCTCGCTATTTATGTTTCTGTGCATCATTCAAATCATGCTTTTTTTTCATGTTTCAACTGCATGCGTCGACCTGTATAGGTTGTAGGTCGACTCATGGTCGTCTCAATTCAAGCATGAGTGTTTCTGCCTGTCATGCGTCAACCTGAGGGTCGACGTATCGCTCGTGTTTCTGATTTTTTTTTAAAATTGAAACGTTTCATGTCTGCATATGGAGTTGCATCTTATCATTTGTGTCTTTCCATCTTTCCGTCTTATCATTTACATCTCTCACAACACTCACAACTCTCCAAAAAACCCTAAAAACCCTTTCCAAGAATTATCTAAGATTAGGGATTCAAACCCAAATTAGTGAAGAATTTGGTCTTTCTACACTCTCTTCTACTGATGTTACTGTCCATCTTCTTCAACAAAGGAGTTTTCACGGCTACTTCAAGGGTGACTGGTAAAAGGTCAAGTAGAGCATCCACTTCTCAAGCAAACACATCTCAAACTCCGGTAAACGCCTTGTCTCTCCTCTTTCCTGAACTTGCTGAGGTATATGAAGAAAATTTTAAGAAAATATCTATTATTAAGCAGTTTGTCTATTATCCTAAGGTAGCAGATAGAATGCATATTCCTGAAATTGTTGACATGCTAAAGCATCAAAAGTTTAACAACTTCTTGAAATGTAGTACTAACTACAATGAGGAATTGGTTAGACTGTTTTACGCAGGTTTGAAAGATAAATTTACAGGTTATGAGTTTGCCTACAAGATAGGGGGTAAAAGTTAAAACATGGGTAGCACTGTGTGACGGGACTTGTTTGATATGTGTCCTCGTCTTTCTCATGATGCTCAAATTACTGATACTAAGTTGCATTCAAAGTTTGAATTTAAGTCTGCATTGAATTCCATGCTTAAGGACCCTTATTCTGAGGAAGCAGTCGCTAGTGATGTCTTCCCCAAATCAGTCACAATTGGTCTGTTGAAACGGGAGGATCGAATCCTACAATGGATTGTTTCTCTTATTTTGTGTCCAAAGAAATGAGGTTATTCTCGAGTGGATCAAGCTGAAGTCCATTTAGTCTTTCTTATCAAGAATAAAATTAAGGTAAATTGGCAGTATTATGTTGCAAGTCATATCTATGCTTTGAAAGAAAGCGGGAGAGGCTCACCCTTATGCTACAGATCGTTTATCCAAAGCATATTGGATCAGGTTGTAATTGCGGTGCAAGGCATCCCTTATATATCTCTTTCTCCTGAACAAGAGTTTATTCAAAAGACTATGACTCTGATGGGATACATTTGGGACACACTACAAAAGACTTATGTGGTCAAGTCTAAGGGTTCAAGTAGAACGATTAGAAATTTAGATGAAGCTGAGGAGGAAGAACAAGATGAAGATGAGGAAACTCATCATATGGATACTAAGGTTCCTTTTGAAGTTCATGATGATCGTGCTTGGTTAGGTGGGTCTCCAGTTCAGGATACTAATGCTGACCTAGGATGGGGTTCATGGCATCAAAACGCCTGATCCGAGCATGGCACTTCATATGTGCCTCCTTCTCCATATCAACCTCAAACTGAAAATTCAGAAGTTCTTGAAATGCTACGCAAAATGCAACTTAAGCAACAGAACTTTGCAGCACTTCAAGAACAACAGTATGAAGCAATGCAGGGTTAGATTCGAGTGCAGAATGAGAATTTTGATCTCTTTGCATCAAGATTTTTGGGTAGGTTTGATGAAATTGCTTAAACCTAAGAAAACCAACATCGTTCCCTCTCACTGAGCTTCAACACTTTCAACAAAAGTGTTCTTGGTCTGTGTGAACGTATGGATGCTCAAGGATCACATCAAGATCACTCATTTCGGAGGAGAGGTCAACCACATAGGGGCCAAAGACCATAGTTTATTGAGTTATGTTATTGTCTTGCATTTCATATTGCATTGTGTTTTGCTTTTGGTTTTGTTTTGTCATTTTGTTTGTCTTGATACTTGAATTGAACAACTTATGGTGTGTAATGCATTATTATTAATTCTATATGTTTCTTGAGCTATTTAATTCTCTTTTCGGTGCATTGGCAACATTATATATGGATGCTTGTTGATGCCTTATCTGTTGCAAAGAATATGTCTGTATAGGTATGTGTATGATATTATTACAAATGAGTATTTGCTTCACTCTTTTTGATTTTGTCAAAGGGGGAGAATGCAAAAGCAAGTTTCACAAAGATCCGAATTTTACAGACGGAAGTGCATACAGTCAGGGAGAGAATGCTCTTCACAAATTACTCAATGTGTGGAAAGTTTTGCAAGGTTTTGCCATTGTTGCGGTGAGAATCGGATATCAAGCTATTAATTAACTTGAATCACAAATCATGAAATTCACCACCGAGCTTTGATTTATCCAATGGAAAGGGTAAAGATCGAAGAAAGCCCTAAGTCTGCTATGTAACAACACAGCTAGAGATCTAAGGTTCTGGGTTGGTTATACCTAGGGAAGGTGTTAGCATCCTAAGTATATGCAGTACTCTATAGGAACCTCTTGTCAGTATTTGTGTTATGTTAAAGTTTGCTTGTTAAGGGAACTGTGCTAAGGTAAAGACCTAAGGGTATATACACTAAGTATGCTCGCCAAGACATCACATCTCGTGCCTACGTATCCTAACTAGGATGGAATCAGAGCATTCGTAGTTCACCTGACTAGGGGTGAGGAACTCTTGATAATGATCAAGGTTCCAAAGAAAAATGAGTACTCCTAACTATGGTACTCACATAGAGTTAACAAACTCTCTAAGTCTAAGTTAAACAGGGAATGTAAGTGTTCATCACTATGACACTTACATGGAGTACCACGACTCCAATCCTAAGGCTATGATAAAGGGAAAGGTAAACTAGTCTCGGTTGCGCGGCGGCGTGAGATGAGGGAGTTAGTTGTTAGTTGTTAGTGGGCTCGACAAGATATCGCATCTTGTGCCTACGTATCTTGACAAGGAATGAGGAATCAGAGCCTTCATAGATCGCCTAACTAGGGTCGAGGAACTCTTGACTATGGTCATGGTTCCAAAGGGAAATGAGTACTCATAACTATGGTACTCACGTAGAGTTAACAAACTCTCTAAGTCTAAGTTGAAAGACTGACTAAAGAGTTGACTTTTAACAAAGTTAAAGGAGGGAAATGAGTACTCATAACAATGGTATCCACTTAGAGTTTCAAACTCTAAACTTAATTCAAAGTTATAAAACAAAATGGCTCTAACAAGGCCTAGACAACGATCCTAACAAGGTCACAAAGTGGGTAGGAAAGCAACACTAACTATCCTAAATATGACTTACTAGTCAAACAGGGAACCCTTCCTTTGGAATGAGGTATAGGCAACAGAGGGACAAAGAGAGAAACCTCAAGTATCGGTGTAAGATGAATGAATAGCAACATATGCAAAGTAGATGCCAAGGTAATCAAGTCAACTCAAAAATGCAAAGTAACAAGTCACCATCAAGCAGAATCAAGAACATGCATCAAGTAAATAGTAAGAGATGGAAATATCTAACCAAAAAGATAGTGCATGACAAGCATTCCCCTCTCTTGGACTGGTGAGCCAACAGCAAGCCAAGCAATAGCCAACATCAGATGAACACAAAATATCCTGCACACAGAAAATTTCCCAATACAGACAAAGCAACTAAACAGGTCCAAGGTCTCTAAATCTCAACTCCAAGAGCATAGGGCAAGGGTCCTAGATCTAGGTCCACAATTCAAAACTCGAGATAGTAACGACAGTCCACCAATTAAAAGTTTTTAGGGTTTTGATATTTTTATCCTGTTTTTGTGTTTTTTTTAATGAGATGAAGATGACAAGATAAGATGACAAGATGATGATAATATGAACAGAAATCAAAGTTAGTGGTTAATCGTTAACCAGATGAATCGGGTCCAATTTAGAACTAAACCATCGTAGCACGATCTATGACGAAGATCATGCCATAGAAGGCTGTTCAACACGATATTGGTGCTAAAACACGAAAGAGAAATGATATGTAGATCATTCTCAAAGGAATCGTGCCACACGGAAAGAAAAACGAATGATCTCGTCTTAATCACAAACTTTTGTCGACTAATCGAAGGTAACCTATCACGATCCCAAAGTATAGAAAATGACCTCGAGGGTCATTCACAACAGAATTGAAACCATGAAGGTTAAACAACCTCAACAACCAACATCTAAGATTCTAAAGACTTCATTGACCAAAGATGAAAAGAAAATCAAAAATAGAAAAAAATGGAATGAAATCGAAATAAGTCTAGATGGGAGGCCAAACATAGAAAATAAATTAAGATACAAAAACAAAATCTAAAAACTAAAATAATAAAAGGCAAAATTGAAATGAAACAAAAATATTGCCAGAGATATAAACCCACAAAACACTCTAAATAAAATGAAGATTGAAATATAATTAAAAAGAAATTGAGAAAAAAATACATTTTTATTGACTCAAAAGAAATAGAATGAGTGAGGGAGTGTGTGTAGAACTACTAGGTTGTAAAAATGGTGGAATCAAGTGGGCCTTTTAGGCCCATCATCCACCCCCTCAAATAAAAGATGACTCGGTTAAAAAAAGGAGTGTGTAGAAATAAAATTCGCTTTTCTAAGCCTAACACCCAAATGATGGTTCGGTTCATGTTAGTGTGACATCAGAAGAAAAAAAAAAAAGAAGAACCAAAACCATGTTTCACTTTAAATAAAACAAATGGTAAAAAACAAAAGCTTTGAACGAGTCATGAAAACCAAAGATCCGTATGCATCATCAACATTTCATCCTTTCCTTCTTTTTAAAACAAAGCTAACATTAGATCATTGAGGAATAAAAGCATATCAAGAGAATGAATCAAAGAAAAACGTCGTCGTTCCAACCTTTTCTCTGTTCGATCTCTCCGCTTCAAGTTTCGTCTCTCGTTCTCTCATTCTTCTTTTCACTCTCTGGTTCTGGGTTTGTTTGAATCTCTCCTTCTCCTCGTCTTGAGTTCTGGCTCTGATTTGTGGTGGATTTTTTTTGGTTTGTTGAAAGTGATTTGTGTTAGACGATGACTTGGATCTAGAAGGGGGTTGAATAGATCCCACAATGTATTACACGCTTATGGTGTTCCAAAAATTGGTTTTAAAAAGTTTAATGCGGAAGCAACCACTGAATCAATTCGTCTACAACGAACCGCTACTAGAAAAATCGGATATGCGTTAAGCCACTAAGAATGATGTGGCAGAAGAGAACAATACAACAGAATCAACAACACACAAAGTAATCAATTCAAACACATTCACTTGATATTATCCAATCACCAACAGGTGAGAAAAACAAACTTAATTCACAAAGTGCTTTTGAGACTTGTGCTTAATCAATTTGTCAAACACTTGGCGTGCGAAGCACTCCAAGTGTAAATTTCAAAGTAATGTAAGTGTAGAGCTAATCTAAATGCAATCCAACAGATTGTAGTGTTTTACAAATCAATTCTTCAGCTCTATACTACACTACACCAGAAATTTTTCAATCAATTGATAATTCACAAGTTCAATCAATATCAAAATGTAAAAGGTTAGGGAAAGAGAGAATAAACATGATTTGTTTAGGCAGATCCCCTTTCATCCCCGCTAAGGGTACCTCTGCCCCCAATTCCAAAAATGGAATTGAGATATGTATATATTACTGTTGCAAATTGTTTGTACAAGAGAAAACCGATACACCAAACCCTCAAACATCTTTGATGTCGATGCAAAGTCTTCTCTCCCCTTGATTCAAGATGAATCAAGTGCCTCGAATTTGGTTGAACAAATCACCGTCTCACGCTACTCGATTGCAAGAACCCACAGCTCTTAAATCCCTTTCACTCGATCGATTTCGATATTCCACAATTCGATCCCAAATCTTTCTTATACGATCCTCCGACTGTTGCTACTCGACTGAAAGAGCACTGCATTCTTCAATCCCCTTCGCACGGCTGAATCCTTGTAGAGAAATCGATTTGTGCAAAAACCCCCAACAATCACCAAGATTATTGGAGGAGAAAACCTAGGGTTTTATTCAAGAAACACCTACTGATTCTCAACCCAGCACGAAGGATACAACACACCTAAGTCTAAACGTTATCACTTCACACAATGCACAACACTAACAAAAATGGTTATGTGTAGTTGTTAGAGAACACAAGGTTAAAGATGAAGATGAAGAGAAAAATCAGTACCTATTTCACGTTTCTTGTTGTCTGTGTAAAAATGAGCCAAAACAATATATATACTATGCTAAGACAAAGTAACTGGAATAACCGAATTTTGAAATAAAAAACACAGCAGAAAAATGGTGCAAAATAGCGAACGGTCGACCTATGCAGGTGGAAGGGTCGACCTGAGCAAGGGAGTCAACCACATTGCGCAGAAAATTCATGTTTGCATCGACCGAAACAAGACATGCGTCGACGCGTACCTCCCAGTTTTTAACAATCTTGAATGCAGATAGTATGAGTCGATCGGAGGGTCGACGCGAGCACTCCAGCTGCCAACTCTAAGAAATGAAACCTAGTTGAGTCGACCAGAACAGGGTTGTGAGTCGACTCAAACCCTTGAAACTTGCAAAATTCACTATTTTGACATTCCTAAAGGTTCCTAACCACCCCTAATGCACATACAACATTATCAACAAGATCAAACACATTTAAAACCACATAGTATGCATTATATATGAACCTACATTTGTATTCTATATATGCTAGACATGATATGCTATTCTACACATAAATGTTTTAACATCATTAAAACCGAGTATAGAGACAACTTTCCCTCACATACTCCCCCTTTTTGATGATGGCAAAAAAGTAGCAAAAGGTCAAGCTTGGGGTATCATCCTCCCCCTAACTTCATGCATCCATTGTTGTTTGATCAATCTCAATAGCTGTTATTGCATCCAATTTCTTCTCCCTCTTTGACAACATCAAAAAGAAGGAAATACATAACATATCAAAGATACAATATTGAATTTGGCATTTTTTTACAGAATTGCAACACGTAACCATTAACGCACATCCACATAAAATGCTTGTTAATGAGAAACATAGTAAGATAAATAGAAACATGACAATAAAGCTTATCAAACCAAAATGCTTAATAAACACATAATATGGTGCAGTACATTGTCACGACATAGGAAAGTTGGAAAGCAAAAAGTACAAGACCAATAAAAAGAGAAAAACACATAATGAAAAACATAACTAAAGTCATTATGATGAAATACGACAAATAAAACACAAGCATAGATGATGTGAGATGCAACAGAAAATCCTCAAGGCCTCCTCCCCCTAAAGTGATGGCCTCTTTCGCGAAAATGATAATCATGAGGTGGTGGCGGAGGTTGTGAGTCCAAGTGCTCAGTCAACTCTAACACAGTTTGGTTCAGAATGTTGAAACTATTTGTAAGAGCATGGTGTTGGTTAGTAGCTGTCTCATCCATGGTGTTGAATCTTCCCATCACATTGTTGGCTAAAGAATCAAAATTGTTGGTGTGCGCTTGGAGCTCATTGTGCAATGTCATGAAGCGTTCATCTTGATCTGTGGCAAACTGCTGCTGTTGGAGTTGCATGTTCCTCATAAGTTCAATAAGTTCCTCATTATTTTGTTGAGGACGCGTAGGTGATGGAGGTGTAAAGTAGGAGTCTTGGTAATCCAAACCTTGAGTTGATGGCATATAATTAGGACCAAGAGTGGTCTAACCAGTATATTGCCATTGACCCTAGCCTTGATCAATCTCAGCTTCCATGGTAGATTATTGAGGCATCCATGCACCTGTATGTTGCCATTGACCCCAGCCTTGTTCTTCCTCAGATTCCATGGAAGATGAGTGAGGCCTCCAAGCACTGTTATCTTGACCATCAACACCTGTATCCATTTGATTTTCTTCGTCTTCCTCACTTTGTTCTTCTTCTTCTTCTTCGCCTTCTTCTTCATCACTCTCATTAGATTCCTGCAAAACAGCGGTGTTTGATTTCACAATATACCGATATCTTTTCTCTTTAACATCCCAGAGATGCCCCATCATGGTCAACGTCTTCTGACTAAATTCTTGGTCGGTGGTGAGAGATTTGTAAGAGAGACCGGGAACAGAGATTTTTGCATGGTTAAGCATAGTTTGAATGAAGGAGGCGTAAGAAAATGCGGTCCCTCTACCGGAATCACGCAGAGCGTACATCCTGCTTGCAAAATAATAAGGCCAATTGATTTTGATTTTGTTTTTCAGAATATACATCAAGTGGACCTCAGGCTGATCAACCCTAGAATATCCGCCTTTCTTGGGTCGAAGAATATGTGATACAATCCACTCTAGAATCCTGTCAACGGGTTTCAAATGCCCGGTTGTCACTGTTTTCGAAAACAGATCACTGTTCATAACTTGTTCCGAATACAGTTTCTTCAGCATAGAGTTCAAAGAACTCTTATAGTTATAATTATCAACAGTCTTTGTATCAGTTGCATATTCTGCAGGACCAGCATCAAGCACATGCATACTAAACAAATCCCTCCAAGTAGATTCTTTGATAGCAACAACCTTATTCTCTAGCTTACAGTTAAACATATAACCCTCAAACTTGCCCATCAAACTAGTGTAGAAAATTCGAACTAAATCCTCATTATATATAGTATCACATTCTAAAAATTTTCTGAAATTTTGAAAATCCAAAAGTTCCATGACTTCCTCTATATGCATTCTTTCAGCCGTACGAAGGTAGTAAACATATTGCTTAACAATAGAGCATTTGCTCAACTTTGTCTCATGTAGAGCAGAGAATTCATCTGATACAAGAGAAGAAAGGGTTACCGGTGAGTTTTGAGGAGGTTGAGAAGTACCAGCTTAGTATGATGGGCCCCTTGTGAGTCTTTTGTGGGTGATTCTTCGAGAAGCCATTGAGATTGAAGCTTGAGAAGGATGAATAGTGACTGACTTCTTTCAGTTTGATGAGAAACCCAAATGTGGTTGTTGAGAGATTTTGGGGTTAGGGTTTGTTTATAGAGTTTTTAGGGAAGAGGAGAAGATGAGGAGAATGATGCAATGAACATGATGTGTTAATGACACTTAAAAGAATCATGAAAAGCATAAAAACCAATAAATGGGTCAAAGAAAAGCGCGAAACCCAAGAGTTTTTCAGAATACGTCAGCGACGCATCGACCGCTGGCCTGTGTGCGTCGACACATACTTGTATATTTTCTACAATATCAAAAAACAAAGCTTTGAGTCGACCAAAGGGTCGACCTGAGCATCCCAGCCACTAAACGTGAACAAATCTCATAATGGTGAGTCGACCGGAGTCTTGTTTAGGCAGACTCAACCAGTGAAACAATGCAAAAACCATATAAATGTGTCATTTATGCAACAATTTTGAATAAATAAGAAGCCAACACAAACATCAAACATTTAAATGGATAAAATATGTTTAATTATGCAATAAACTTCAGTTTCAACACTCAACATGGTACATACATTTAAAAGAAACTTATGGAGAGGAATGATATTACCTTAATCATGATTGATGATGAATGCCCTCACATATAGCTCAATAATTCTTTACATTGTTAGTAAAAAACTTAAACAAGCACATATATATGTGGAGAGCCAATATATTGTTGAATTCTCATGCACGATCCGAGATGTCGAGAACGCCTAGTTCCCTACGGATGTGAAAGAAAGGCTCTGTAGCTAGTGATTTTGTAAAAATATCAGCAAGTTAATTTTTAGTATCAACATGCTCAAAGACCACATCACCTTTCACTACATGATCCCTAAGGAAGTGATAACATATTTCGATATGCTTAGTGCGTGAATGCAATACGGGGTTCTTAGTTAGGTTAATGGCACTTGTGTTGTCGCATAAAATAGGAATACGCTCAAGTTTTAAATTGAAGTTGAGCAATTGTTGCTTAAGCCATGGGACTTGAGCACAACAACTGCCGGCGGCAACGTATTCCGCCTCGGCTATTGAAAAAGCCACGGAAATCTGCTTTTTGCTATGCCAACTCACAAAGGAATTTGAGAAAAAGTGACACGTGCCACTAGTGCTTTTCCTATCCTATTTGCACCCGGCAAAGTCAGAATCGAAATAGCCAACTAAGGAATAACCACTACCCTTGGAATACCAAAGCCCATACTTTGGTGTACCAGAGAGGTATCTAAGTATGCGCTTAACGGCTTTCAAGTGAGATTCCTTGGGGCGTGATGCAGTAAGATAAAGGGCGTGATGCATTGATACCTCGCACACATGCAAACACTGAACATAATGTCGGGACGTGATGCAGTAAGATAGAGGAGAGATCCAATCATACCTCTATACTTCTTTACCTCTAAATCCTTACAATTTTTGTCACGATCAAGGTTAGCATAAGTAGGCATAGGAGTATCAATTGCCTTGCAGTTTACCATGTCAAAACGTTTGAGAAGCTCAAGACAATATTTCGTCTGACTCACAAACGTGCCTTCTTCGAGTTGTTTGATTTGCAATCCAAGGAAAAAATTGAGCTCCCCCGTCATGCTCATCTCGAACTCACCATGCATCAAACTAGAAAACTCCTTGACCAAGGTCATGTTAGTAGACCCGAAAATGATATCATCAACATAAATTTGTACCAAAATTAAATGTTTTCCTTGACATTTAATAAAGAGGGTTGTGTCAACCTTGCCTCTTGAATATCCTTGATCAAGAAGAAATTTGGTAAGACGTTCATACCAAGCCCTAGGGGCTTGTTTAAGTCCGTACAGAGCACGTTTAAGTTTGTAAACATGATCAGGATATTCGTGGGATTCAAAACCCGGAGGTTGGGCTACATAAACCTCTTCATTTATGTATCCATTTAGTAAAGCACTTTTAACATCCATCTGAAACAATTTGAAAATTTTAGTGCAAGCGTAAGCAAGTAAAAGGCATATAGCCTCGAGTCGGGCAAACGGCACATAAGTTTCCTCATAGTCGATTTCGTCCTCTTGGTTATACCCTTGCGCTACAAGTCGCGCCTTGTTTCTAGTCATGACTCCATTTTCGTCGAGCTTGTTCCTAAATACCCATCGGGTGTCGATTACTCGATGACCTCGCGGAGGGGGGACAAGATCCCAAACCTCATTTCTCCTAAATTGATTTAGTTCATCTTGCATTGATAAAAACTAATGCTCATCGAGTAAGGCATCTTTTGTGTTTTTAGACTCAACTTGCGAAACAAAAGCGGAGTAATAACAGAAGTTACTTAGCTTGGAGTGGGTTGTTACTCCCTTAGAGATGTCACCAAGAATGTTGTCGATGGGATGGTTTTTGGAAGACTTCCAAGATGGAGGAAGATCATCTTTATTAGACGGGTGATCCTCCTCACTCTTCATAGGTTGGTGATCCTTTTCCTCCTTAATACGCATTGCTTTAGGTTTATCAATTCCTTTATCAGTGTCCTTGAGTATGTCTTCTAAAGATACACCTGCACCATGAAAAGAACTACCTTCTCCGACATTTTTCGGATAAGACTCATCAAAAGTAACGTGTACCGACTCCTCAACAATATGTAACCTCTTATTATAAATCCTATATGCTTTAATTGACTGAGAGTATCCAAGAAAAATACCTTCATCGGTGTAGCGCGATTTTTGTGGTTTCGAATCACTATCACTTTGGTACTACAGTTCGATTCATTTTTTATCCTATTGAGCTGATTAAGGAAAGGAAATAGATGTCTCCAATTAACCCTGCTTGCATACTGAGGTTAAACAGTCAAAACTGTTGGTTTACAGATGCTATCAAGAGGGGGTTCTTCTTTAGGGTTATTCGCTTAAAAACAGTGTCTAGGCTATTGGTAAGATGTTAGGTCTGATGCTTTTTGATTGATGTGTGAAGGTACGGGATTTTGGGTTTTTGATTAGTATGCTCGCTAAGATTTTGCAATCTTATGCCTACGTATTCCCGTTTAACGAAACAGGGAAATTAGAGCGATCATAGTTCCTCCTATTCTACGGGAGGAAAGAGGTGTTTTGGTGTCTTGTTCAAAGCCCAAGACGTGAAGGTAAAGGTGGTTTGTATCTTGTTCAAAGCCCAAGATGTGAAGCTAAAGGGTTTTGGCTGAGAGATAATTTGTCATCTCTAAAGAGGAGTTGTTGACGTTTGTATGCTGTGAGCAAGGCACAACTTTGATGCTAAAAGGTTGATTGACTCAACCAGGGTTTTCTTTATACAAAGCCTAAGAGGAGGCGGGAAGTTTGACTTTTTCGGAGGAAAATGTTCTTTCTGTTTTGTACAAAGCCCAAGATGGAGGCTGAAATGGTTTGACTCCGTTGGGGAGAATGTATCTTGTATAAAGCCCAAGATGGAGGCTGAAAGGGTTTGACTCAACAAGAGAGTACTTTTATCTGTCCTGTATAAAGCCCAATACGGAGGCTAAAAAAGGTTGACTCAACAACAGAGTCTTTTATACTCAACAAGAGAGTGATTTGATGTCTCGTACGAAGTCCGAGATTGAGGCTAAAAGGAGATTGACTCAACAAGAGAGTCTTTTATACTCAACAAGAGTGTGTTTTATATGTCTTGTATAAAGCCCAAGACGGAGGCTAAAAGTGGTTGACTCAACAAGAGAGTCTTTTATACTCAACAAGAAAGTGTTTTTCTATCTCGTACGAAGCCCGAGATGGAGGCTAAAAGGAGGTTGACTCAATAAGAGAGTCTTTTATACTCAACAAGAGAGTGTTTTATATGTCTTGTACAAAGCCCAAGACGGAGGCTAAAAGTGGATTGACTCAACAAGAGAGTCTTTTATACTCAATAAGAGAGTGGTTTTTTATATGTCTTGTACAAAGCCCAAGACGGAGGCTAAAAAGTGATTGACTCAACAAGAGAGTCTGAAAAGGTTAGCTCTGCTAGGGAGAATCATTTGTACAAAGCCCAAGAGGAGGCTGCCTTACCGCTGTGGATTCTAGAGATCCTGAAGCGGGTCCAAGTGTGGAGAGCTCTCATGGGAGAGACCGGGGTTTCTTCCAATGTTTGAAAGGAACTTGAGAATGTATTTGAGACTAAAGGGTCTTAGACTGTCCAAGTCTAGAGTTTTATCTTTTGTACAATGCCCAAGAGGAGGCACGGGCATTAAGGGACGAGTATCAACCCTAAAGTGGCCATAGTTTTGACGCGGGAAAGACTGCTCTAGCAAAGGACGACTAAGTTCTGTCTTATACCTTTAAGAGGTCGTTAGGGTCCTTCTACTAAGCCCAAGAGAAGGCATGAGAACTTCTAAGAAGCCGAAGGGTCCTTGTACAACGCCCAAGAGGAGGCGTGGATTCTTTTAGGAAGCATGTGGGTCCCCAAACCAAGAGAAGTTCAAGAAATGCAATTCACAGAGAAGAGATCATTCCTGGAAAGTTCGAGAATTTGGAAGAAACTCAAGAGATGCCATTCACGGAGAAAAGATCATCTCTGGGGAGTTAGAGTTTCTTTGACAATTTCTAAGGGTGACAGTCTGAGAAAAGGTTCACCGAGAATACTGCCATTCTCTTTGTTCCATATTGTTTAACCCCAAGAGGAGAGAAGACTGTATCTGGAATCCTACGGGGTATCTAGTTTTGTTTGTATTTAAGAGTGACCAACATGGCTTTACCTAGTTCTAGACGTAGTTGCTGGGGAAAACTCTAAATAACTATACTAGTATTACACAGTGGATATGTGACAAATATATAAAAGGATGTGAAAGAAGACTTACAGTGAAGCAACTCCACAATATAGTTATGTACATATGAAAGCGGTAAATGAAAGGGGATAAACACTTACCCGTTGTAGAGCTTCCATGTTGTTTGGTTAGTTGTTCAACAAAGAAAGTTTTGATAACAACATATATTTAAATTCAAAATCAAAGGAGAAAGGGGTTTGAAAAGATTGTTGGGGCTTACAGCTCGAGGAGAGGCCCAAGTTTTAACGATGATTGCACCGTTGCTTAAAAAACTGTACAGAGGGACTTATACAATACGTGAGGCCCAAAACGTTTTTATGTACAAGGGGATGGGTCTTACACTCTATTATAGGCCCAAATATTTTGAAAATAAAAGAAATGGGGCTTACAACACGAGGGTAGGCCCAGATGATTTGTTTGGCAACGGCGATCGCACTGAGGTTTTTCTTTTAACGCAGAGGGACTTATACAATGTCTGAGGCCCAAAAAAGTTTTGGTTAAAAGGAGATTAGGTCTTACACTCTATTAGAGGCCCAAAGAGTTTTAAGAATAAGAATTGGGACTTATATCTCAAGGAGAGGCCCAGTTGATTTTGTTAAAAAGGCGACGATCGCGCCGTTGTTTTTGAAAATACAGTGGGACTTATACAATGACTGAGGCCCAGAAGGTGGTGTATTTACAAAGTGGTTGGGTCTTACACTCTATTAGAGGCCTAATAATTTATTTTTGTACAAGTGGTGGGGCTTACATCTCAAGGAGAGGTCCAAATGATTTTTGTTAAAAAGGTGATGATCGTGCCGAACCTTTTGACGGTATCGGGACTTATACAATACACTGAGGCCCAAATTATTTTGGTTTTAAAAAAGGGTTGGGTCTTACACTCTATTAGAGGCCCAAAGAGTTTTAAAAAGTTTGATGAGGGTTGAATTAATCAAAACCCTAATTTGTTTTCAAAATATATTTTAATTGAATAAAAATTCAATTAAAATGATCAAAATTGTTAAAAATGTGTGAAAACAAATTGTAAAAATATCAAGTATATGAAATAATTAATATTTTTAGGATTTTTTGGTAAAATAAAATATTTTATCATTTTTGTGAATTATTAAAAAAAGAATCAACTCAAAATCATTAAAACTCATATAGAAATTAATTTTTGAATCAATTAAATAAAATCACAAAATTCAAATATTCAAATATTCAAAAAATGGCGTCAAGAACATGCCAAGAACACGCGCCACCCTCTGTTTCTGTAGATTTGCATTTTCTATCCAATCTCACTGAAAACTTGATGATATCATGCAATCTACATATCAATCTGCTCGTTTTCACCTCACGGTCATGTCTATGGTCTTTAATTTCATTTATTTTAAGCATGGAATAAGAAATCAAAGAGAAACCTCAAGAACCCTAAAATTTACATGAAGGCTCAAAAATTCCATACACGATTCAAACAAAGTAATTGATTTAGGATAAACACTCTATGCATGATTATGAACATATGGCCAAATTATTGTGCAGCAAAAAATACATGGATCATAGAGTTAGAAGAGCTCAGGCCTACCACTTGCAGCTGGTGATCGTGTTTTGTGTTAGAGGTGTTGCAAGCTGGTTACAATGATTTTCACAGCTTCCTTAGGTGTCAAGTGATGTGTCTGAATGCTTGGAGTGGTTTGAAACAAGCTGGAACTGAAGATGGTACCCCAACTGCAAGTCTTCTAAAAGCTTGAGCAGTTGGATGGTGATTTTGAGAAATCAGTGTTCCAGATGTTGTTTAAGTGTTTGGATCACTTCTATATGATGTTTATGAGGTGTGTGTGTGTGATTGGTTTTGTTGGAATGGCTTTCAAACTCAAAATCCGATAGTGACTTGCTTTGGAAGGCAATTTTGGAGTGAAGGAAGAGATTTTGAGGAAAGCATCTATTTGATGGCTTTGGTGTACTCAAAATGAGTACAAATGAGCTCTATTTATAGTAGAGCAAGTTTGTTTTGCAAGCAATAATGAATGGCAACTGCTGCAGAAGTTTGGCAAATGTTGATCAATAGGAATCCAAGTCTCCTCTAGCCATTGACTAGAGGTTAGAGTACAGGATGCTGGTTCCCTAGTTCTTGGATAAGTCTTGACTGAATTCAGTTGGAAAGGGCTCAGTCCATGCCACCTTGGTGCATCCATTAAATGCTCCAAACCAAAATTGGATTCTTGTCCCTCTTTTAGGCATTTCTAGGTTTGGCATGCTACTTTTGGTTCCAAGGACTTGGGAGGCTGATGGATCAGTGTTTGTCCCTCCTTGGTCTCCCCCTGAGGTGTTCAGATGGATAAACTTGTTTGTCATTTGCAAAATTTGCTCAAATCGAGCAAAATGCACAAATCTGCCTTGCCATGATAGTTTGCAGCAAGGCACATTGTCATTGTCATATCTCATGGCTTAAGTAGAGTTTCATGGAGTTCTTGACCATTTTGGAAAGCTCTTATATGATATAACACATGGGTGATCATAGTTTGTCTTGATACATTTTGGATCCAAGTGAAAAATCCCCCTACTTTTGGAAAAAAAAACAAGACAGATTCTGACTTACTGAAAATTTCACTAAGTGTTGGAAAAAGTGGCATTTCATGTTTTCAGCCATTTTGATCCAACCATAACTCAAAAAATCTATAATGAATTCGAAACTTGTGGATCAAGCTTCTTGGATCAATCCGTTGTTGCAATTGGATCAATGTAGTGTGTTAGATACCCTCAAATCCTCTCTTGAGGTATTGGCTCCTGTTTTGTCCCAAAAGTCAACTTAGGGGTGAATTAGGTCAAGAAACCCTAATTCCTGATTTTTGATGAATGCATCCTCTGAGGCAAAATTGACTTGATGATTGGGTTCATGATGTCCCTTGGAGCATCTTAGGTTGTGCTTTGAAGCCTTTGGCTCATGCCCAGAGGAAAATTTCCATCTGGAGGCCCCAGTCGACCAAAACCCCAATTTGGTGACACTGGCGATCTTGAGGCTTAATCCACTTGGAATGTTGTAACTTTGTGTTTGATCCTTGATGTGGGAGTCCTCTTGATCCATTGTGGATGTTTGAGAGGTTAGAAAAGTTGAAGATCATGTCATTCCTTGATTGATCATTTATCTAAGAGCTCTGAGAGGGCTTGAAACCCTAAATTTGATTGTAGTGGATGCTCACCCATCTTTGGGGAGACTAATAAGGTATAATGGTCCATCCATATTATGATTATGATTTGCACAATGATGGGGAATCTTAGTGGTCAAATTTTGGGGTATGACAGATGCCCCTATTTAATCCTCTTGGACCCGAAGGTGTGAATGGCGAAGGTAATCGGGCATTCGGGGTTCAAGAGGAGTAAATATCGGAATACCCGAAATTTTGATGGTGGTTATGCATGGCAGTTTGCTCATCCATCTTCTTTTGCTATGCAATGATACTTAGAAAAGGTAAAACTTCCCCTCGATCCTGGTTTCCTATCGAGGAACTGGTCTTAGTTGCTGAAATAAACTTCCCCTCGATCCTAGTTTCCTACCAAGGAACTGGTCTTAGTTGCTGAAATAAACTTCCCCTCAATCCTGGTTTCCTACCAAGGAACTAGTCTCAGTTTCTGAAATAAACTTCCCCTCGATCCTGGTTTCCTACCAAGGAACTGGTCTCAGTTTCTTTTGTCAATAAACTTCTTGACAAGGGACGCTGTTTGTAGCGGTTTTCCTCAAACTTCTCGCCGAATTTTCCTAGGGAGATGCCATTTTATGGGAAAAGATCTGATATCAGAGTTGTTGGGGAACCCAGTTGTCTGAGTTGTAGAGGTGTACAAACTTCTATGTTGGAGATGCCATTTGTTGACTCTACTGGGGGAGAACGAGTCTCTTGAGAGACTGCTTTCTGCTTGGGGATATTACATCATAATTTTCTCGGGATCTTCTCGGAGAAATGCCATATAATGTAATCCAAGTTTGAGGTACTGACGATCTTTTCGTCAGCGAAATTTTTCGGAGAAAAACGGTCGCATTGCCGAATCTCTGATTAAGAGGCTTTCTCTGGGGATTTTCATTAATCCGCGAAAGCGAAGACATCATCTTCAATGGCGAAGAGTGACGTTGGCTGAAGGTTCTCTGGCCTTTCGGAGGTTCAAGTTATCAAAGTGGTCAAAGGACCCACTTTAATTCAGCAGAAAAGTGGAGGAGCGGTTGGTCAGATGCCTCATTTCCCGACGAGGAAAGAACTGACAACTCGGTTGAAAAGACGTTTATCCCTAGGGAACAAGACCGACTAGAGTGATAGTGATGCAATATAAATATGAATGTAAATCAATAATGCATGATGTATGTATGTATATGCTGACAAAACTGACGCGACATACTGACTAGTGGATGAACACGACTTGATACTCGGCCACAACGGGAGATGAAAAGTATCTTTGGTTTAGAAAATAGCAATTCTGCCTTGCTTATGAGGGATAGTCCCTATTGGGAGCTACATTGGTTAGGCTTATGAGATGAGAACTCTGCCGAGGGTGTCAGACGAAACCTGGTCTCTGACACAGTTGATCCTTGTTCAGGTGTACTGGCTAAAAAGGAGTACTTTGATTCTGCACTTTGAAGCTCAATTGTTTCTGGAGAAACGATTGATGTTCTTTCGATGTTCAACAGTCAAAAGAATTGTCATCTTTGTTTTAAAAGCAGAAAAAGTTTGATAAGTAAATTCATTTTTGTTTTATTTCAAGAATCGTTGATCATGTTAAAATGTCGTTCTATAAAGCTAAAACAAATGAGAATTATAAACAAAAGCACAAGGGCTCAAATTTTATTGATAGGATGGAAATCAGCCAAGCGCGTGATTCCATAGAGTATTTACAAAGTTTAGAAAATGGTAATTTAAGGGAAAAAGGGCTACATTGAAACATGACGACCACTATCCTTCTACCAACTTTTAATTCTGGACATCCTGAGCTTCTGTTGAAGATGACCTTGACTGGAGTTTTTCTTCTGATGGTTGGCATTACTGCTGAGGAATTAAACTGATCAGACGTAGTTACTTGCCATTAATCCCTAATTTTTGTCTGGATTGTACTTTGAGATTTCCAACCCACCGGGATGATTTTTGCTTGTGTCTCTAATTTTTTCCTGGACCGCCCTTTCGGGTTTTCAATCCACCGAGACAATTTTTTTTATTTAGGCGAAGTATTTCTTGACTACGTCAACATTTGTAGGGTAGGAAAATTCCTCTCCGTCCATGGTTACGAGTCTCAAGGCGCCTCCTGAGAAAGCATTCTTGACCACATAGGGGCCGTCATAATTCGGAGTCCATTTGCCCTGGGCATCAGTGAGGAATAATTGTATCTTATTGAGCACGAGGTCTCCTTTTCTGAAGACGCGAGGTCGAACCTTTTTGTCAAACGCCTTCTTCATTCTCTGTTGATACAACTGACCATGGCATAGTGCTGTTATTCATTTTTCTTCGATCAGATTCAGTTCATCGTGTCGACTTTGACACCATTCAACTTCTGTTAGCTTAGCTTCCATCAATACCCTGATTGATGGGATCTCTACTTCTATGGGGAGCACTGCCTCCATGCCATATACTAGAGAGAAAGGGGTTGCCCCTGTTGAAGTGCGGACAGATGTACGATAACCGTGAAGAGCAAAGGGTAGCATCTCGTGCCAATCTTTATAGGTTAAAACCATCTTTTGAACAATCTTCTTGATGTTCTTGTTAGTCGCTTCTACCGCTCCATTCATCTTAGGTCGGTAGGGAGATGAGTTATGGTGTTCGATTTTGAACTCAAAACAAAACTCTTTCATCATCTTGTTGTTCAAGTTGGATCCATTATCAGTAATGATCTGGCTTGGAACACCATAACGGCAGATGATATTGTTCTTGATAAATCAGACCACCACTTGTCGGGTTACATTGGCATATGACGCTGCTTCGACCCACTTGGTGAAGTAATCAATGGCTACTAGGATGAACCAATGTCCGTTTGAAGCCTTAGGTTCGATCATGTCGATCATGTCGATTCCCCATATGGAAAAAGGCCGCGGGGAAGACAAAACTTTGAGATGCGTTGGCGGCACATGGATTTTATCCGAGTATATCTGACACTTGTGACACTTCCTCATGTACTTGTGGCAATTAGATTCCATGGTCAACCAGTAGTACCCCGCTCTTAGAATTTTTCTCGCCATTGTGTGTCCGTTGGCATGAGTACCAAAGGATCCTTCATGAATTTCTTTTATCAGCATGTCTGCTTCGGGTCTGTCTACGCATCGAAGCAAGACCATGTCAAAGTTTCTCTTATAGAGTGTATCACCGCTCAGAAAGAAGCTACCTGCTAGTCTTCTGAGGGTCTTTCAGTCCTTTCTGGATGCCCCAGGAGGGTACTCTTGTTTCTGAAGGAAGCATTTGATATTGTGATACCAAGGTTTGTCGTCTATGACTGCTTCAATCGTGAATATGTAAGCGGGCCGTTCAAGGCACATTATGTCAATCTTAGGTAAGTCGTTCCATTGACCTACATTAATCATGGAAGAGAGGGTGGCTAATGCATCAGCCCTGTGATTCTCTTCACAAGGGATATGATGAAACTCGATTCTGTTGAAGAAAGGTAACAACCTTCTTACGTGGTCTTTGTAAGGAATCAGTCCTGATTGGTATGTGTTCCAATCTCCTTTGATTTGATTGGTAACCAGGGTTGAATTGCCATATACATCCAAGTTCTTGATCCTTAAGTCGATCGCTTCTTCGAGACCCATGATACAAGCTTCGTATTCGGCCTCATTGTTTGTACACTTGAATGTCAGTCTGGCGGTGAAAGGAATGTGGGTACCCTGATGGGTAACAATGATTGCCCCAATTCCATTTCCGTAATGGTTGACAGCTCCATCAAAAATTAATCCCCATTGGGATCCTGGTTCTGGCCCTTCACTGGGTAGTGGTTCATCGCAGTCTTTCATTTTTAGATACATGACTTCTTCGTCTAGGAAGTCAAATCCAACCGATTCCTGATCGTCAATCGGTTGATGAGCCAAATGATCGGCTAAAATACTTCCCTTAACGGTTTTCCGAGCGTGGTACTCGATGTCGCATTCGGATAACAACATCTGCCAACGGGCAATCCTTCCCGTGAGAGCAGGCTTTTCAAAGACGTACTTGATTGGATCCATTTCGGAGATTAACCAAGTAGTGTGATGAATCATATACTGGCGAAGACGTTTGGCTGCCCAAGTCAAAGCACAGCAAGTTTTCTCGAGCATAGTGTACCGAGTCTCGCAGTCGGTGAATTTCTTGCTCAAATAGTAAATGGCAGACTCTTTCCTTTTTATTTCGTCTTGTTGGCCAACTACACAACCCATTGAGACTTCCAATACTGTCAAGTAAATGATCAGTGGTCTTCCTTCCACTAGAGGTGATAGAATCAGTGGGTTCAACAGATATTCCTTGATACTGTCGAAGGCGGTTTGGCATTCACCTGTCCAAATGCAGTCCTGATTCTTTTTTAGTAATTTGAAGATTGGCGCGCATGTCGCGGTCATGAGGAATATAAATCGGGAGATGTAATTCAGACGTCTCAGGAATCTTCTGACTTGTTTTTCAGTCTTTGGAGAAGGCATTTCTTGGATGGCCTTGACCTTGTCAGGATCGACCTCAATTCCTTTCTGGCTGACGATGAACCCTAAAAGTTTCCCTGAACGGACACCGAATGTGCATTTGTTGGGATTCAAACGGAGTTTATACTTTCTCAACCGCTCAAATAGTTTTGACAGGTGGGTTACATGCTCCTCCTCTGTTCTAGATTTGGTAATCATGTCATCGACATATACCTCGATTTCTTTATGTATCATGTCATGAAACAGAGTAGTCATGGCCCTTTGATAGGTTGCCCTAATGTTCTTCAAACCGAATGGCATTACCTTGTAACAAAAAGTACCCCATTGGGTGATGAAGGAAGTTTTCTCCATGTCTTTCGGCACCATTTTTATCTGATTATAGCCCGAGAATCCATCCATGAAGGAGAAGACTTTGAACTTTGCTGTACTATCAACCAGCATGCCAATGTGTGGTAAAGGAAAGTCGTCCTTCGGACTTGCTTTGTTCAGATCCCAGTAGTCTACACACATTCTGACTTTTCCATCCTTTTTTGGAACTGGTACTATGTTGGCTAACCATTGAGGATATTCTGATGTGGCGAGGAAACCCGCGTCAATCTATTTCTGTACTTCCTCTTTGATTTTGATGGCCATGTCAGGATGAGTTCGTCTCAACTTCTATTTTACTGGTGGACATTTTGATCTCAACGGTAGATGATGTTCCACGATGCTGGTATCCAACCCTGGCATATCCTGGTAGGACCAAGCGAATACTTCAGGAAACTCTTTGAGAAGCTTTATCAAACTTTCTTTGACAGCTGGACTGAGTAGGGCCCCAATCTTGACCTCTTTTCTCTCTTCCTTTGAGCCCAAGTTGACCGTTTCCAACGGCTCTTTGTGAGGTTTAATGGACCTTTCCTCTTGCCTGAGGAGTCGGGAGATCTCTTCTGGAATTTCGTCGTCATCTTCTTCTTCAGCCCCAAATACCGGGAATTCAAAGTTGGGAGAAGGCATCGGATTGTATGTTTCAACGGGGTTTAAAATAAGAAATCTGCATGACGTTATGATTGTTTTTTAGAAGAGATAGAGAAAATGCAAGAGTGCGTGCAGTGTATTTTCTGAAAAACTGCTTGTTTTTATTATTTGAATTTTTTTTAAGGATTACCATTTTCTGAAAAAGCAAAAAGAGAAAATAGCAATTAATGCAGAAATTACAGAACGAAGTTATTTTATTTATGATCTGTCAATTCTTGAAACTACAGCCCTATAAAACAAAACTCAGTCGCTTTGGGCAAAGCGAAGAGGGACATTTACAGAAAGTGAGCCCTATCAAAACATCTGTTTCACCTTTGCAGGGTGAAAGGTTAAAACAAAGATGGCCATTACTTTGACTTATAAATGATCTTCAGAACATCGACTGCAACCCATTGGCGGCGAACTCCTCAGTTAATCACAAAGTCAGGTACCTTCCCTGATTTGTCTTCAGAAATAACGTTGATTTCTGGCGGAGCAGGATCGTTGGAATCTGTCTCCCAGGCAGAGTTGTCGTAGGAGGATTCCTCAGTTGTATTTTGTATAGTGTTTATGCTCTCAGGTAGATCTCCCCATCCAGCTGGCTGAATGTCTTCGAGCCTGATACGAGAGCTTTCAGGAGCGGTGTATTTGACCATGAAGTCGTATTTGCCACTCGGTTGTCCCAAGGTGTCCCACACTTCTTTGGAACTGGAGGAGTCATCCTTTTCGATGATGTTGACCTCGGGAAAAGCATAGTTAATGAATTCTAGTCCTGCAAACTTTGCAAATTCATCATCGCGCTGGACGTTTTCTGAATGACCTGAGTGTTGATCCCATGACATGGTGGGGACACATGTATTTTTTCCAATGACGCTTAGCTGAATTTTCATTGTTCGGATGATTTTCTTTCCCTAAGTCTCCTGGGTACGGCTGCTAGATAGGCAAACCATCCATTGGACCATAATAGTCATGGTCAAAGTTGCATTTCATTGGAGTGTCTTCCTCTAATGAGTTGGGTGGAGCACAAAATCCTTCCGAATCACAATCTCCCTATATCATTTTGACGTCTGACCTTGGTATAAATCTCGGACTCTGTGCGGGATAGCAAAATGGCGTAGGCACCTCTTACTGAGACATATAACCGTCCTTGTTAAGATAGGACTTCCATTCCTCATCTGTGTCGGAGGAATCTCCCTCGTTGATGGTATGTACTTCTTGAGACACTGGGTGAAGGAAACCTCCACTATGGAAGAAGTTCTGAATGGGATGAAGACTTTTACCGTTAGCGGCAGTTTGGGTACAGGTTGCAGAAAAACCAAGACCCTTCTTTGTTTTATTATCAGTAGGAATGACAAGCTGTCCCCATCCTTTTGCGTTGTTACTCTTGATTACTTTGAGAGCATCTTTGTATGAGGAAATCGAAGTTCCTTTTTCTGACTGATTGCCATTGCTCACCGAAAGTTCCTGGAACTGCGTTCCAACAACCTCCTCGGGTTCTACACAAGTGGATAATGAAAGGTTACTCACGATCAAGGCTTGTTCTCCACAGACCATGACAAATTGATTGTTCTTGACAAACTTCAGCTTCTGGTGAAGTGTCGAAGTGACTGCCCCGCCAGGTGTATCCAAGGTCTTCCTAGTAAGCAACTGTATGTTGCCCGGATGTCCATGACCTGGAAAGTGACTAGGAACGTGTGATGACCGGTAGTTATGGGAAGGTCAACTTCACCGATAACTGTTTTTCTAGACCCGTCAAATGCTTTGACGACGACCTCACTGCCTCTCATCGGAGATCCTTTGAATGATAGTCACATTAGAGTGGACTTCGGCATGACATTGAGAGCCGATCTGGTGTCTACCAGTACGTTGGCTAAAGCATCGTCCTGGCAGTTGATTGTGATATTGAGCGCCATGTTGTGGCTTTTGCCTTCTTCTAGCAATTCCTCATCACTAAACCCCAAGTTGTTGCAGGAAGTGATGTTAGAGACGATACTGTCGAATTATCGTATTGACACATCCTGTTCTATAAAGGCTTGTTCTAAGACTTTCTGTAGAGTCTCTCTGTGGGCTTCGGAACTGAGTAAAAGAGATAACACATAGATCTTTGAAGGAGTTTGTAGCAGTTGATCAACAATGTTGTATTCACTCCTTTGGATGAGCTTCAGCATCTAATCATCATTCTTTGAAATGCCGGGATCACCGGATGGACCGACTGGTGGATTAGGAACTTCTGTTTGAGGTTCCTTTTCTCTGTTAGTTTCTCCAACTCCTCTATTAAATATTCGACCGCTCCGTGTTACTCGACTGATGTCTGTAATATTCACGACGGAGGGTAATGGAATTTCCTTTCCATTATCAATTGTTATTGCACCATATTTGTAAGGGACGCCTTAGCTGATTCATATGGTAGCGGTCCCGGCAGATAAATAACTACAGGAGCCTTCTGATTTTTATGACCATCGTAAGTAACTTCAATCAATTCCGAGTTAAGAACCTTCGATTCGTCAAGTAGAGGGATGATGGTACAAACATCTTTGGTCCTTTCATGATCAGAGATTACGACAACATCCTTAATCTGATCAGCGAAATAGTCTGGCGTCCAGTTGATAGACCCCGAAACCGAATATTGTTGAATCTCTTTACGGTCCAACTGACTCTGAAGGGCTGCTCGCACGAGGTAACATCCTTGATTATTTTCCGAGCAGACTCTACAGCGCTCGTAGTTATGTGGTGGCACCTGGCCACGTCCGCTTTGAATGCAGTGTAACCTTACCAGGTCTATTTCCATAGATCGGACATCCTGAATTTGATGCCTAGTAGGTTTCCCGTTTGTCACACTGATTTGTTGCATGTCTTCATCCATATAGATCGGAAGCCACCAGTGGTTTAACATGTGTTGTAAAGTTCTTTGAACGAGAACGCACCCTTGGTTACTCTCACAACATACTTTACACTCTGATAATCATGTGAAGTGAGAAAACCGAGTTGGACCTGTCTGGCGTGTAACTCCACCAAGATGGTATTAATTAAACGAATATCGAAGATTTGAATCATGTTGATCTGATAGGGATTTCTATCACGGTAGTCCTGGATCCATCTAAGATCCATCTGACGCTGGAGGTCCTCTTGTATGAAAGAGCATCCCTGTTTGTTTACCGAGCAAGTCAGACAGGAATTATAATCATGTCGTGGCAGATTATGATACTGGCTTTGCCTTGAGTGCATTGCCACCAAGTTGACATTCATTGCACGGATGTCGTGGTTCTGAATGATGTTGGAACTTGTATAAGTCATGTTAACTCCACGAACTCGATGCTCTTGGATCCATCCGAGATCCAACTGTTCCTGTAGAGCTTATTACACCACAGAACATCCCTGATTGTTTTTAGAGCAGATATCACACTGGTGATAATTATGAGGTGGCACATGGCCATATCCACTCTGTCTACAATGCATCTTGACCAAGTTGGCCCTCAATAAGAGTACTACATGAATTTGATAGTTGTTGTTAGACTCTCCTTCTATCAAATTTATTGCGGCTTTCTCGTGTTGAGGCAGCGGGTTTGTGAGAACATTCGGATTCGTATCTTTGAAAGATAAGACCCTGCTCCTAACAAGCTTTTGCACATCGAATTTGAAACTGAGACAGTTTTCTATGTTATGCCCTGGTCTTCCTTGATGGTAAGGGCAAGTCTGATCCGCTTTAAACCAAAAAGGCAGATTCTCCGGTACTGTAAGAGGAGACCTAGTTTGGACGTGTCCCTTGACCAGTAAGAGTGGAAATGATTCTGCGTATAACATCGGTATAGGGTCGAACCCTGGTGATCGCGTTGTACGGTTGTTGTTATACTGAGGACGAGCCTGCTGAAGAGGCGGTTGTGTCCTTTGCTGATATTGTTGTCGATTTGGTTGGCTGTGAGCAACCTGAGGTTGATACGTAGGAACAGGAGCGGGGTTGATAGCAGGAATTACGGCTGCTACTGGTTGGTGTTGTCGCCTTTGCTTTCCGAGAGAGATATTCCCAATATCTTGCTATTTTTCTTAGGGAGAGCACTACCGTATCGTTTTGTACTACTTGATGATCCCGCGTCTTTAACTAAACGTCCTTCTCGGACTGCTTCCTCAAGACGAACTCCCATGCCCACCATCTCGGTGAAGTCACTGGGCGCACTGGCAACCATTCTGTCGTAGTAAAATGAGCTTAAGGTTTTCAAGAAGATCTTTTTCATCTCTTTTTCCTCAAGAGGTGGACAAATCTGAGCGGAAATTTCACGCCATCTCTGAGCGTACTCCTTAAAGCTTTCCTTGTCCTTCTGTGACATTGATCTGAGTTGATCTCTGTCCGGTGCCATGTCCAGGTTATACTTATAATGTTGAACAAAGGCAGCGCCAAGATCTCTGAAAGTGCTGATCTTAGTGCGGTTTAAACCCATGTACCATTTGAGTGTTGTACCGGTTAAACTATCCTGAAAGTAGTGAATTAGTAGCTCCTGGTTCTTTATCTGAGCTGACATTCGCCAAGCGTACATCACCAAGTGGCTTTGAGGGAAAGAGTTACCCTTGTACTTTTCAAAATCAGGTACCTGGAACTTGTGCGGAACTTTCACATTGGGGACCAAACAAAGGTCTGCGGTGTCCTTTCCAAATAAATCCTGACCGTGAAAGGCTTGCAGTTCTTTCTGCATCTCCAAGAATTGTTCCTGGAACTCATTCATTCTGTCGAACATACTTTCATTTCCACCAGAAGGTATCTATGGAATCTGTCCTTCCATGACAGTGTGTACCACGGGTGGTGGTATAGTCATTATGGCCAAGACTCTCGGTGCTTCCCGAAGTTTGTAACCTTCAGGAGTTACTGTCATGCCCCTGGCATATTCGCTTTCCCGAAGTTTGTAAACTTCAGGCCCAGCGGCTTCTGCTGAAGTTTCCAGATCTTCAGTGATCGGCGGAATATATCCCTCTGGGATATACTTAATAGGCATGCCCCAGGGACGATCTTTCAGCATTTTATACCTAGGATCATACTTTTCCACTATGGGTGTTGATGTGATCTCTGAGATCATAGTCCTCTGTTGTTGCATTTGAGCTTCTGATAGAGCTTGCAGGTCATTATGAAGCTTTCTCAGATTCTCTTTCAGAGTGTCGATCTCTTCTCTCAACTCTCTGTTCTCTTCCTCGAGATCATTCATCTTTTTCTAACGATTGGCCCGAGTATTGTACGAATGAGACAGTTTGACTCTAGAATCGAGACGCAAACGTGAGATTCGTAGGTAAGAAGAATGTGTTACGTGAGAATGATGAATGATATGCAATGATTATATTAATTGTATATATTTTCATTTATTCAAAGTACACTTCGACAATTGGATTGCAAATATCAAACAGTGGGGAAACCCCGTTTTATTGAATTCAAAAGATTGCGGAAATGAAAATACAGTAATTTACATAGTGCTGTAAAAGGAAATCTAAACTTATGGGTCCTGAGTCCTCTCTGAAGCGAGCTCAGGTGCGGGTTCCGGTACTTTCCTTTTCTTTGGCCGGGGCTCTTGGGCCGTTGTCGGGTTGTCATTCCCTTGCCAAGTGAAAGGAGCGAGCAAATTCCTTTGGTCACCCTGATTTTCTACAGCATGTTGCTCTAAAATCTCAATCATAGCATCTTTATCTTTCAATAGTTGTTGTATTTTCTTACACTCCACATTGAGAATATGGTACTTGTTCCTTCAAGACCTCTTCTCTTGCTGAACTTTGTTGAGAGTAACTTGAAGTTTTTCCGTCTCAGATATAAAATAAAGGACAGAGTCCCTTAATGGAAGAACTCCTTGAAGAGGGTAAGGCATCCTCAGCTTGAGAGCTCTAGTTTTTACCCAGTGGAGATAAGGCTCCACCGAGACACAGTTTGGTTTTCCTAAGGACTCTCTTCCTTTCCTATGAACGTGTTTCCAAGAAAGCACTATCTCTGTCTTTAGTGCCCTGTCGTTTTCTCCTTCCTTGAAGAAAAAACCTTCCAGATGAGCATTACGCGGGACATGCCTCATCGAGTATCCAAATTGACGATGAACTAACACTGGATGATAGTTGATTCCTCCCTTAGTTCCTATAAGGGGTACATTTGGGAAATTTCCATAACAGTCAATGATTCTGATCCCGTCATAGATTCGATTGTACCAATCGATGTCAGAGTTGGTAAGCGACATGATTCTCTACGACCAACGTAAAGTATTCTTTTGATCCCAAAATGCAGCAGACTTGGGTAAGTGGGAAGTGAACCATTTGTATGGCAGGGGTACACAACATGTGATTATTCCTCCGCTGTACAAATTCCTTAAGTGTACCGAATGATAAGCATCTGCGAGCAAGGTCGATACAGAGTTTCCAATCAGAAAAACCTTAATGGCATTGATATCTACAAAGTTATCGATGTTGGGAAACAAAAATAACCCGTAGGTAAGCAAAACAAAGATGCTCTCTAAAGTGGCCACATTCCTTATACTAGCAAAGTATAGAGCTTTCTTTGTTAAGAACTGGGCTGGCAAACCTTGGATTCCCCCCTTAGTGGTCATGTGAGTCCTGACTTCTGACTCGTCCAAATAGATTGCTCTCGCAATGGTTTGATCTTTTGGAACTTCTTCCAGTCCAGAAAAGGGAGCTTGGTCAGTAATATGCAAATCAGTCAGGTGAGAGTACTCCTCCAGTGTTGGTGCTAGCTGATAATCCGGGAATGTGAAACAGTGATAGACCGGATCGTAGAACTGGATTAGTGTGGACAGGATTCCTTCGATTACTTGAACCCTTAACAGAGATAGCAGTTCTCCATACTTGGCTCTGAAAGCCTCGGGGTTGGTGATCATTCTCGCCAGACCTCTTAAATCCTCTAGTTTTCGAACCTTGAAGGTGTACTTGTGAGTTTTCCTTCTACCAAAATCCATTAGCGCAATCTCTTTATCTGACATTTGCAATCATTGTCTTAGTTTAGTTTGAAAAAGAGAGACTAGAAGAGAAGATTTTTCTTTGTTTTTTAATGTTTTTTTAAATGAATGTATGAATGCAGCACACAAAAACATAGAAAAAACATGGTGTCAAAGGGTCGGTGCCATGAAGTTAAGGCTCTACCCATCCCCAAAGGTTTATACTGGTGATTTTTTGTACATGTCCGCAAAATCATTGACCCCTTTTGGGATAACAACAGCAAGTGGATCGCCAGCGAGCTGATGAATCTTAGAGTGATCTCAAATGAGGGTAGTATCACGTGACAACTATTTTCGATAGCTTCCGCACTACAAAATGGTTTCAGTCTACTAAAAACCTCAGCTTCTTAGATAACCCAATCGACCACACTACTTTCAACAACCGAAGTCATATAGGAAATGTATTTGCAAAGGGAGTCTCCACTAAGTCTGATGGTCGACTGGGGACTCTTAACTGGGATTCACTCCCCGCAAGATTACCCATATAATGCCATCCCCTATCTTAGGTGTATACTCAATCTTTCCACATGCGGTATCACACGCATTCCCATTAACAAAAAAATAAACACAGATATCAATTAGGAAAAGCAGTATATATATTTGTCTTAATCATCCTAGAGCTCTAGTCTTATGATCCTATACAGACAATGACTCCCCAGCAGAGTCGCTATTTCTGTGACATTTTGTTGAATTTAAGGTTTCATCCCTTGGGAATGCAAGAAAGAATGCCTCCCACTGTGGTCGCCACTTTTCTGTGGCGGCCACAGTGAAAATGACTTGTTCAAGGTTTCTACCTAAAACTGTAAGAAAGAATGACTCCCACTGTGGTCGCCATTTTTCTGTAGCATAATTTTTGTGGTTTCGAATCACTATCGCTTTGGTACTACAGTTCGATTCATTTTTTATCCTGTTGAGCTGATTAAGGAAGGGAAATAGATGTCTCCAATTAACCCTGCTTGCATACTGAGGTTAAATAGTCAAAATTGTTGGTTTACAGATGCTATCAAGAGGGGGTTCTTCTTTAGGGTTATTCGCTTAAAAATAGTGTCTAGGCTATTGGTATGATGTTAGGTCTGATGCTTTTTGATTGATGTGTGAAGGTATGGGATTTTGGATTCTTGATTAGTATGCTCACTAAGATTTTGCAATCTTATGCCTACGTATTCCCGATTAACGAAACAGGGAAATCAGAGCGATCGTAGTTCCTCCTATTCTACGGGAGGAAAGAGGTGTTTTGGTGTCTTACTCAAAGCCCAAGATGTGAAGCTAAAGGTGGTTTGTATCTTGTTCAAAGCCTAAGATGTGAAGCTAAAGGGTTTTGGCCGAGACAGAATTTGTCATCTCTAAAGAGGAGTTGTTGATGTTTGTATGCTGTGAGCAAGGCATAACTTTGATGCTAAAAGGTTGATTGACTCAACTAGGGTTATCTTTATACAAAGCCTAAGAGGAGGTGGGAAGTTTGACTTTTCTGGAGGAAAATGTTCTTTCTGTTTTGTACAAAGCCCAAGATGGAGCCTGAAATGGTTTGACTCCGTTGGGGAGAATGTATCTTGTATAAATCCCAAGATGAAGGCTGAAAGGATTTGACTCAACAAGAGAGTACTTTTATCTGTCCCGTATAAAGCCCAAGACGGAGGCTAAAAAAGATTGACTCAATAAGAGAGTCTGAAGGTTGATTGACTCAACAAGAGAGTCTTTTATACTCAACAAGAGAGTGATTTGTTGTCTCGTACGAATCCCGAGATTGAGGCTAAAAGGAGATTGACTCAACAAGAGAGTCTTTTATACTCAACAAGAGAGTGTTTTATATGTCTTGTACAAAGCCCAAGACGGAGGCTAAAAGTGGTTGACTCAACAAGAGAGTCTTTTATACTCAACAAGATAGTGTTTTTCTATCTCATACAAAGCCCGAGATGGAGGGTAAAAGGAGGTTGACTCAACAAGAGAGTCTTTTATACTCAACAAGAGAGTTTTTTATATGTCTTATACAAAGCCCAAGACGGAGGCTAAAGGTGGATTGACTCAACAAGAGAGTCTTTTATACTCAACAAGAGAGTGGTTTTTTATATGTCTTGTACAAAGCCCAAGATGGAGGCTAAAAAGTGATTGACTCAACAAGAGAGTCTGAAAAGGTTAGCTCTGCTAGGGAGAATTATTTCTACAAAGCCCAAGAGGAGGTTGCCTTACCGCTGTGGATTCTGGAGATCCTGAAGCGGGTCCAAGTGTGGGGAACTCTCATGGGAGAGACCGGGGTTTCTTCCTATGTTTGAAAGGAACTTGAGAATGTCTTTGAGACTCAAGGGTCTTAGACTGTCCAAGTCTAGAGCTTTATCTTTTGTACAATGCCCAAGAGGAGGCACGGGCATTAAGGGGTGAGTATCAACCCTAAAGTGGCCAGAGTTTTGACGCGGGAAAGACTGCTCTAGCAAAGGATGACTAAGTTCTGTCTTATACCTTTAAGAGGTCGTCAGGGTCCTTGTTGTAACACCCCTTCTATACCCCGTACAAAAACGGAATAAACTAATCTTATAAATAAAACATCAGAGCAAAGAATAATTCATTTAGATATAAACAGAGATGTCACATCAACGTGAACTAAAACAACCTGCTCATATAGATATATAACACCTGGATAGTTTTTATAAACAAAGGAACTCCGTTCCAAAATATCGGCATTCAGTTACAGAATTAAAGCGGAACATCCATAACTGATGTCATCACAAAGTATAAGTATGTCATATACATATTCATACAAGGCCACTATATACAAGCTAAAAGAAACATCTACACTCGAACCCGACTACCCGTGTTACATATCAGAGCCGACGGAACGACAAAAAGGACGAAGACACTAATCTTCACAAAAGACCTCCAGCGTCTAATCTGCAATGCCATTACAGCATTAAACCACAGCAGAAGGGTGAGAAACAGGATTATAATATAATTGCATATCATTATATAACACTTAGCAAAATATGCACAATTATTCTCACCACACAAATACGATACTTGTAAACAACACAAGACATATTAAACCCATCTCACATATCAATCACATAAGCATATACATTAACACAATGCATAACAAATCCTTCTCAAAATTCAACGCATAAACATTTATGTAATGAATTATGCAAATGCACAGAGACCGACACAACGACTCTATGCATGCGGTACCATTAGTCCCCCAGGAACTCTTGGAATCATCGCTCGTTACTTAGGGTAACTCCCCGTCGGGCATACGATGTTCCCCGTCACTACCACTTATCAACAAGCATACGACGTTATGGATCGTTTTTAGTCCTTTATAATAGGCACACGATCAATACAACAATTGCTTACACCCATAAGGGATCTACAATTCAACATGCATTGTTTACACCCACAAAGGGATCTACAATGTCTAACTGCATTGTTTACACCCACAAAGGGATCTTACAATGTCTTCATGCATTGTTTACACCCACGAAGGGATCTTACAATGTCTTCAACATGATGCATGTCATATAATGACCCATGGAAATCGAGGCTCATATATTAAATCATGCATTTCAAGTACATATAATACAATGCACATAATTGCCAAACGGCCACAAATCTTCACCACAACATCATATACCCATCAAACATCCCTCACACAAGTCATACGTTACATATCATATCCTATCGCACA
This sequence comes from Lathyrus tuberosus, assembly GCA_022829125.1. Lineage (NCBI taxonomy): Eukaryota > Viridiplantae > Streptophyta > Magnoliopsida > Fabales > Fabaceae > Lathyrus > Lathyrus tuberosus. The sequence continues at coordinate 1,799,613 of JALAZF010000664.1, read as the reverse complement.
ATATAGAAAATAACTCAAAATTCCATTTTTACGGTTTCTCAGAAAAGTCGGCTAAACGTCGGCCAAAAATAATATTTTCTATCATCATCAAAAAGTACTCATCGACAGCTTCGATTCGGTATAAAGAACTCTTAAATACGATAAACGGTTAACAAGATATGAATATTTCAAAATAACACAAAAACATAAACCGGACGCCCGACACTACGAAACGGTTCGTAAAAACTGTACCGATTGGACCAAGTTCAGACCTCAAAACTATTTTTCCTAGAAAGAACATCTCGTTAGCTTTCCAACGCTTCGAACGGGGGTTAAAACCGACTTACGGTTCAAGAGATATGAATTTCCGAAGTTTCCCCGACAAACCAGAATTTTATGGTTCAGCACAGTATGTATCGATACATAGGCTTATGTATCGATACAAAAAGCCACATGTATCGATACATAGCACGCATGTGTCGACACATGCTATAGTGAAAATGCTATTTTTCCCAATTTCTTCAGTATGTATCGATACATAAGGGTTATGTATCGATACATAAACCATTTCGTATCGATACATAGCTGTTATGTATCGATTCATAACTCTGTTTTTCCTCAAAAACCAGATTTTCTCAAAATACACCTTTGCTGTCCCTTTTCCAAAATGCCCGGAAACTCGACTAAATCGAACATTTTCACCGAATCAAACATATACGCGCAACCACCAAATACATAAGAACAATTTAGAACACATAAACGAAATTTCTACGACGTTCGATTTTTCGATTAAATTTCAACCGTTCAAAAACCAGAATTTTCAAACATCACCAAATTGAATAAAAAGCACGATATACGACGACCTAACCTTACTCGATACAACTACGTAATTTATTTCGAATTCTAACCGTGAAAACATCGGTTTTTATCGATTTCCTACAATTCGACCTAAACGGACAAAACAACGGAAACATAACGAAAACTAACCAAAACATAACCAAACTTCATGAAACTTCAAACAGTAGCTCACATACACATAACCAACCAACACATGTATTTATACGACTTTTCGACCGTAAAAACATCGATTTCGTCCAATACGGCATAAACGGAAACATGTGGAAAACCAACCAAAACATCCACACAAAACATACATAATCATACACAATGATATAATAACCGAGTTTCGCACCCTTACCCGATTTAATCGTGTTCTAGAAAGTCGGGAGATTGATTTCTTCCTTCACAAGTTTTTCCTCTCTTTTCTTCTTTCTCTTCTCTTTTCTTCTTCTCTACTTTTCTTTTCTCTCTTCTTCTTTCTATTCTTTCTATTTCTATTTTTCTTTTCTTTTCTTACTAACTTAGTGAAATTAAATGTGAAATGTCCAAAATACCCCCACACTCAAATATCTCGCAAACGTTCCCAAAACGCGATAAAATATATTCCCGCCGAAAATAACATATTTTCACATAAAAGTCGAAATTAGAATAAAATAATAATAAAATAATCCAAAAAGACTCAATACAATAAAACTGGCAAAAACTGGGGCGTTACAACTCTCCCCCACTTAGAAATTTCCGTCCTCGAAAATAATACCTGATACAAACAACTCCGGATACGACTCCCGCATCCGACTTTCCAATTCCCAAGTCAAATTGCCCTCAGCAGCGCCTCCCCACGCCACTTTCACAAGTGCAATCTCCTTGCCTCTTAACCTTTTCAACTCGCGATCTAAAATCCTCACCGGTAAAACCTCAACCGTAAGATTATCTCTTACCTCAACCTCATCCATCGGAATCACATGAGACGGATCTGGAACATACTTCCGTAGCTGTGAAACATGGAAAACATCATGTAGATTCGAAAGATTCGGTGACAATGCTATCCTGTAAGCCACTGCACCAACTCTTTCGGATATCTGATATGGACCAATAAAACGTGAAGTAAGCTTCCTCGGCTTCAAAGCACGTCCAACACCAGTCACCGGCGAAACCCTAAAAAACACATGATTACCCGCTTGAAACTCAAGATCTCTTTTCCTTTTATCATGATAACTCTTTTGCCTACTCTGAGAAGCTTTCATCTTCTCCCGAATAAGTTTCACCTTTTCCGTCGTTTGTTGAACTAACTCAGGTCCAACTACTGCACTTTCACCAGATTCATGCCAACACAAAGGTGTTCGACATCTTCTTCCATAAAGTGCCTCAAAAGGTGCCATTCTGATACTAGAATGGAAACTGTTATTATACGTAAACTCGATCAATGAAAGAAAACTGTCCCAAACTCTACCTTGCTCAAGAACACAAGATCTCAGTAAATCTTCCAATAACTGAATTGTTCTATCCGTCTGACCATCAGTCTGCGGATGATAAGCAGAACTCAATCTCAGCTTAGAACCTAACGCCTTTTGCAAACTTTCCCAAAATCTGGAAGTAAACCTCGGATCACGATCAGAAACAATACTCAACGGAACGCCATGTAACTTCACAACCATACTGATATAAATCTCAGCCAAATGCTCCATAGAATAACTGATATCAATCGGAATGAAATGCGCCGATTTAGTCAGTCTATCCACGATCACCCAAATAGCATTATGCCTACTCAGAGAATTAGGCAAACCCGTCACAAAATCCATCGATATACTATCCCATTTCCACTCCGGAATATCCGACGGTTGCATTAATCCTGCAGGCCTCTGATGTTCCACTTTCGACTTCTGACAAGTCAAACACGCATAAACAAACTGAGCCACATCTCGTTTCAAACCAGACCACCAAAATATTTTCTTCAAATCTTGGTACATCTTATTAGCACCAGGATGTATACTCATACTACTCCGGTGTCCTTCCTCAAGAATCATCTTTTTCAACTCTGCATCATCCGGTATACAAATTCTACCACGGAATCTCAAAATACCCTGATCATCCACTTTAAAGTCACCGTTCACTTCTTGATTTCCAACAAGCAACAAATCAACAAGTTTCAAGTCCAACTTCTGTTTCTCTATAACAGACAACAGAAAATCATTAGTGATCTTTAACATACCAAGCTTCACACTCTCATGTGAAAGCTCACAAACCAAACTCAAGTCTCGAAATTGTTCCAGAAGTTCCCACTCTTTCACCATCAAAGCAGATATACGCAAAGATTTCCGACTCAAAGCATCAGCTACCACATTAGCCTTACCAGGATGGTAATTCAAGCTAAAGTCATAGTCCTTCAGAAGTTCCAACCATCTTCGTTGCCACATATTTAACTCTTTCTGATCAAACAAGTACTTTAAACTTTTATGATCACTAAAGACTTCGAATCTAGCACCGTAGAGATAATGCCTCCAAATCTTTAATACAAAAACCATCGCAGCTAATTCCAAATCGTGAGTAGGGTAATTCTTCTCATGAACTCGTAACTGCCTCGAAGCATAAGCAACCACCTTACCATCTTGCATCAAAACACCACCTAAACCAATTAGAGATGCATCACAATACACAACGAACGATTCATTAGGATTCGGTAAGATCAAAATTGGAGCTGTAGTCAATCTCTTCTTCAGCTCGTTGAAACTTTCTTCACATTGAATATCCCAAATAAATGCCTTACCCTTACAAGTCAGTTGAGTCAACGGAAGTGCCAACTTGGAAAAACCTTCGATAAACCTCCGGTAATATCCAGCCAAACCCAGAAAACTTCGAATTTCAGTAACAGATCTAGGAGCCTCCCATTGTAGAACTGCCTCTACTTTGGATGGATCCACAGCAATACCATTACCTGAAATCACATGCCCAAGAAAACTCACTTCTGACAACCAGAACTCACACTTGGACAGTTTGGCATAAAGTTTCTTCTCCTTCAGAATCTGCAACACAACACGCAAATGTTCCGCATGTTCCTCCTGTGACTTAGAATAAACCAAAATGTCATCAATAAAAACAACAACAAAATGATCTAAATGCTCATGGAATATACGATTCATATACTCCATAAACACACCCAGCGCATTAGAAACCCCGAACGGCATCACAGAAAACTCGTAATGTCTGTATCGTGTCCTAAAGGCCGTCTTCTAAATATCCTCCTCTTTAACCCGAATTTGATGGTATCCTGACCTCAAATCAATCTTACTAAACACACTTGCACCCACTAGTTGATCCATCAAGTCATCGATCCTTGGAAGTGGATACTTATTCTTAATCGTCACTTTATTCAACTGCCGATAATCGATACACAAACGCATACTTCCATCTTTCTTTTTGACCAACAAAACAGGAGCACCCCAAGGTGATACACTAGGCCTTACAAACCTATTTTCCAACAACTCATTCAATTGTCTTTTCAACTCCACCAACTCAGATGCTGACATCCGATATGGTGCCATAGATACAGGTCTAGTACCAGGAACTAGGTCTATAGAAAACTACACCTCTCTTTCTGGCGGCACATTTGAAAAATCATCCGGAAACACCTCCTAAAAATCACACACAACAGGAAAACTTCCAATTGCAACTTGACTCTCCACAGACAACGATGCAAACAATCCAAACAACTGAGCTTCCTCCGCCAAAAGTTTCTTCAACTCTTTGGTAGATAAGAAACCAGATTCCCTTTCTTCTTCAAGAGAAGGAAATCTCACCCGCTTAAGATAACAATCAAGATGAACACGATTGAACTCTAACCAGTTCATTCCCAGAATCACGTCCAAACCCTTCAATGGCAAACATACCAAGTCCATCACAAAATCTCTACCAAAAATTGTCAAAGGACAACTTAAACAAACGAAAGAAGTAGTTACCGACCCCGAAGCTGGAGTATCGATAACCATCTCTCCAACCATCTTAGACAACACCAAATTCAAACGTTTCGCACAATCAATCGAAATAAACGAATGAGTCGCTCCAGTATCAATAATAGCAATTAAAAGATTACTATTAATAAAACAAGTACCTCTGATCAAACGATCTGCATTAGTAGGCTGAGCTCCTGCCAATGCAAATACTTTCCCTCTAGGTTGAGCTTGCTTCGGTTTCGTGCACTTTGTACTATAGTGACCATTCTCCCCACAATTATAACACTTGATCGCATTCCTCCTACAATCAGCAGCCACATAACCCGTCAAACCACAATTAGAACACTTGTTCATATTCCTCCTACACTCCGACACACGATGACCCATACCACCACAATTATAACATTTCACAGAAGAATTCATTCCTCCTCCACTCGGCTTCCTATCAAAAGTAGCCTTCTGTTTCCCCTTATCAGCAGGAGTCACATAAGGCCTACCTCTGAACTGCCCTTTTCCTTTCTTATCACCCAGATTCTTGTAATGCGTAGCACGTGCCTTACTATCTTCATCAAAAATCCGACTCTTGTTCACCAACACTGAAAACTGTCTTATCTCCTGATAACCGATACCCTGCTTGATTTCTGGCCTCAAGCCATTCATAAACTTCAAACACTTTGACCTCTCAGAACCAGCCGTATTATAATTAGGACAGAACTTCACAAGTTCCTCAAACTTAGCAGCATAATCCGCAACAGGGGAATTATCCTGCTTCAGTTCAAGAAATTCAATTTCCTTTTTACCTCTCTCATCTTCCGGAAAATACTTTTCAAGAAAAGCATCTTTGAACACAGCCCATGTAACCACTATCTCATCCTCCTCAAACCTCTGAGAAGCATTCGCCCACCAGTCTTCAGCTTCCTTTTCCAACATATGAGTACCAAACTGCACCTTCTGATCCTCGGAACACCTAATTAAACGGAAGATCTTATCAATCTTCTTCAGCCAAATCTGTGCTCCCTCAGGATCATGAGTACCCTTGAAGCTCGGTGGATTATTCTTCTGAAACTTATCCATACTACGCGATTCCTCGTCCGCCGCAGCATTGGGTAAATTCTGCATCGCTTGCGCCATAGCTTGCATGGCCGCAGTCATAGCAGCAGCACCTCTTCCAGCCATAATCTGAACATTCCCAATGATAGCAAATTATGGTTAAACAACCACTCAACAGAGTGCAACAGTCCAACAACGACACAAAGACGCGGTCGGACAGACCAAACAGACACTGGCTCTGATACCACTTAATGTAACACCCATTCTATACCCCGTACAAAAACGGAATAAACTAATCTTATAAATAAAACATCAGAGCAAAGAATAATTCATTTAGATATAAACAGAGATGTCACATCAACGTGAACTAAAACAACCTGCTCATATAGATATATAACACCTGGATAGTTTTTATAAACAAAGGAACTCCGTTCCAAAATATCGGCATTCAGTTACAGAATTAAAGCGGAACATCCATAACTGATGTCATCACAAAGTATAAGTATGTCATATACATATTCATACAAGGCCACTATATACAAGCTAAAAGAAACATCTACACTCGAACCCGACTACCCGTGTTACATATCAGAGCCGACGGAACGACAAAAAGGACGAAGACACTAATCTTCGCAAAAGACCTCCAGCGTCTAATCTGCAATGCCATTACAGCATTAAACCACAGCAGAAGGGTGAGAAACAGGATTATAATATAATTGCATATCATTATATAACACTTAGCAAAATATGCACAATTATTCTCACCACACAAATACGATACTTGTAAACAACACAAGACATATTAAACCCATCTCACATATCAATCACATAAGCATATACATTAACACAATGCATAACAAATCCTTCTCAAAATTCAACGCATAAACATTTATGTAATGAATTATGCAAATGCACAGAGACCGACACAACGACTCTATGCATGCGGTACCATTAGTCTCCCAGGAACTCTTGGAATCATCGCTCGTTACTTAGGGTAACTCTCAGTCGGGCATACGATGTTCCCCGTCGCTACCACTTATCAACAAGCATACGATGTTATGGATCGTTTTTAGTCCTTTATAATAGGCACACGATCAATACAACAATTGCTTACACCCATAAGGGATCTACAATTCAACATGCATTGTTTACACCCACAAAGGGATCTACAATGTCTAACTGCATTGTTTACACCCACAAAGGGATCTTACAATGTCTTCATGCATTGTTTACACCCACGAAGGGATCTTACAATGTCTTCAACATGATGCATGTCATATAATGACCCATGGAAATCGAGGCTCATATATTAAATCATGCATTTCAAGTACATATAATACAATGCACATAATTGCCAAACGGCCACAAATCTTCACCACAACATCATATACCCATCAAACATCCCTCACACAAGTCATACGTTACATATCATATCCTATCACACAATATAGAAAATAACTCAAAATTCCATTTTTACGGTTTCTCAGAAAAGTCGGCTAAAAGTCGGCCAAAAATAATATTTTCTATCATCATCAAAAAGTACTCATCGACAGCTTCGATTCGGTATAAAGAACTCTTAAATACGATAAACGGTTAACAAGATATGAATATTTCAAAATAACGCAAAAACATAAACCGGACGCCCGACACTACGAAATGGTTCGTAAAAACTGTACCGATTGGACCAAGTTCAGACCTCAAAACTATTTTTCCTAGAAATAACATCTCGTTAGCTTTCCAACGCTTCGAACGGGGGTTAAAACCGGCTTACGGTTCAAGAGATATGAATTTCCGAAGTTTCCCCGACAAACCAGAATTTTATGGTTCAGCACAGTATGTATCGATACATAGGCTTATGTATCGATACAAAAAGCCACATGTATCGATACATAGCACGCATGTGTCGACACATGCTGTAGTGAAAATGCTGTTTTTCCCAATTTCTTCAGTATGTATCGATACATAAGGGTTATGTATCGATACATAAACCATTTCGTATCGATACATAGCTGTTATGTATCGATTCATGACTCTGTTTTTCCTCAAAAACCAGATTTTCTCAAAATACACCTTTGCTGTCCCTTTTCCAAAATGCCCGGAAACTCGACTAAATCGAACATTTTCACCGAATCAAACATATACGCGCAACCACCAAATACATAAGAACAATTTAGAACACATAAACGAAATTTCTACGACGTTCGATTTTTCGATTAAATTTCAACCTTTCAAAAACCAGAATTTTCAAACATCACCAAATTGAATAAAAAGCACGATATACGACGACCTAACCTTACTCGATACAACTACGTAATTTATTTCGAATTCTAACCGTGAAAACATCGGTTTTTATCGATTTCCTACAATTCGACCTAAACGGACAAAACAACGGAAACATAACGAAAACTAACCAAAACATAACCAAACTTCATGAAACTTCAAACAGTAGCTCACATACACATAACCAACCAACACATGTATTTATACGACTTTTCGACCGTAAAAACATCGATTTCTATCGATTTCGTCCAATACGGCATAAACGGAAACATGTGGAAAACCAACCAAAACATCCACACAAAACATACATAATCATACACAATGATATAATAACCGAGTTTCGCACCCTTACCCGATTTAATCGTGTTCTAGAAAGTCGGGAGATTGATTTCTTCCTTCATAAGTTTTTCCTCTCTTTTCTTCTTTCTCTTCTCTTTTCTTCTTCTCTACTTTTCTTTTCTCTCTTCTTCTTTCTATTCTTTCTATTTCTATTTTTCTTTTCTTTTCTTACTAACTTAGTGAAATTAAATGTGAAATGTCCAAAATACCCCCACACTCAAATATCTCGCAAACGTTCCCAAAACGCGATAAAATATATTCCCGCCGAAAATAACATATTTTCACATAAAAGTCGAAATTAGAATAAAATAATAATAAAATAATCCAAAAAGACTCAATACAATAAAACTGGCAAAAACTGGGGCGTTACACTTGTACTAAGCCCAAGAGAAGGCATGAGAACTTCTAAGAAGCCGAAGGGTCCTTGTACAACGCCCAAGAGGAGGCGGGGATGCTTTTAGGAAGCCTATGGGTCCCCAAACCAAGAGAAGTTCAAGAAATGAAATTCACAGAGAAGAGATCATTCCAGGAAAGTTCGAGAATTTGGAAGAAACTCAAGAGATGCCATTCACGGAGAAAAGATCATCTCTGGGGAGTTAGAGTTTCTTTGACAATTTCTAAGGGTGACAGTCTGAGAAAAGGTTCACCGAGAATACTTCCTTTCTCTTTGTTCCATATTGTTTAACCCCAAGAGGAGGGAAGACTGTATCTGGAATCCTACGGGGATCTAGTTTTGTTTGTATTTAAGAGTGACTAACATGGCTTTACCTAGTTCTAGACATAGTTGCTGGGGAAAACTCTAAATAACTATACTAATATTACACAGTGGATATGTGACAAGTATATAAAAGGATGTGAAAGAAGACTTACAGTGAAGCAGCCCCACAATACAGTTATGTACATATGAAAGCGGTAAATGAAAGCGGATAAACACTTACCCGTTGTAGAGCTTCCATGCTGTTTGGTTAGTTGTTCAACAAAGAAATTTTTGATAACAACATATATTTGAATTCAAAATCAAAGGAGAAAGGGGTTTGAAAAGATTGTTGGGGCTTACAGCTCGAGGAGAGGCCCAAGTTTTAACGATGATTGCACCGTTGTTTAAAAAACTGTACAGAGGGACTTATACAATACGTGAGGCCCAAAATGTTTTTATGTACAAGGGGATGGGTCTTACATTCTATTAGAGGCCCAAAGATTTTGAAAAGAAAAGAAATGGGGCTTACAACACGAGGGTAAGACCAGATGATTTGTTTGGCAACGGCGATCGCGCCGAGGTTTTTCTTTTAACACAGAGGGACTTATACAATGTTTGAGGCCCAAAAAAGTTTTGGTTAAAAGGGGATTGGGTCTTACGCTCTATTAGAGGCCCAAAGAGTTTTAAGAAAAAGAATTGGAACTTATAGCTCGAGGAGAGGCCCAGTTGATTCTGTTAAAAAGGCGACGATCGCGCCGTTGTTTTTGAAAATACAGTGGGACTTATACAATGACTGAGGCCCAGAAGGTGGTGTATTTACAAAGGGGTTGGGTCTTACACTCTATTAGAGGCCCAATAATTTATTTTTGTACAAATGGTGGGGCTTACAGCTCAAGGAGAGGCCCAAATAATTTTTGTTAAAAAGGCGACGATCATGCCGAACCTTTTGACGGTATCGGGACTTATACAATACACTGAGGCCCAAATTATTTTGGTTTTAAAAAAGGGTTGGGTCTTACACTATATTAGAGGCCCAGAGAGTTTTAAAAAGTTTGATGAGGGTTGAATTAATCAAAACCCTAATTTGTTTTCAAAATATATTTTAATTGAATAAAAATTCAATTAAAATGATCAAAATTGTTAAACATGTGTGAAAACAAATTGTGATCTTGGATCAATGTTTCAAAAATCATGTTTCTATCCACAAAATGATTGGAAATCAATTAAGTTTGGAAAATCAAGGGAGAAAAAACATTTTAAATGTTGAAAAACAAATAAAATATTAATTCTTTGTAAAAATATCAAGTATATGAAATAATTAATATTTTTAGGATTTTTTAGTAAAATAAAATATTTTAGCATTTTTGTGAATTATTAAAAAAAGAATCAACTTAAAATCATTAAAACTCAGGGAGAAATTAACTTTTGAATCAATTAAATAAAATCACAAAATCAAATATTCAAATATTCAAAAAAATGGCGCCAAGAACACGCGCCACCCTCTGTTTCTGTAGATTTGCATTTTCTATTCAATCTCACTGACTACTTGATGATATCATGCAATCTACATATCAATCTGCTCGTTTTCACCTCACGATCATGTCTATGGTCTTTAATATCATTTATTTCAAGCACGGAATAAGAAATCAAAGAGAAACCTCAAGAACCGTAAAATTTGCATGAAAGCTCAGAAATTCCATACACGATTCAAACAAAGTAATTGATTGAGGGTAAACACTCTGTGCATGATTATGAACATATGGCCAAATTATTGTGCAGTAAAAAAATGAATGGATCATAGAGTTAGAAGAGCTCAGGCCTACCTCTTGAAGCTAGTGATCGTGTTTTGTGTTAGAGGTGTTGCAAGCTGGTTTCAATGATTTGCACGGCTTCCTTAGGTGCCAAGTGATGTGTCTGAATGCTTGGAGTGGTTTGAAACAAGCTGGAACTGAAGATGGTAACCCAACTGCAAGTCTGCTAAAAGCTTGAGCAGTTGGATGGTGATTTTGAGAAATCAGTGTTCCAGATGTTGTTTAAGTGTTTGGATCACTTTTATATGATGTTTATGAGGTGTGTGTGTGTGTGTGTGTGTGTGTGTGTGTGTGTGTGATTGGTTTGGTTGGAATGGATTTCAAACTCAAAACCCGATAGTGACTTGCTTTGGAAGGCAATTTTGGAGTGAAGGAAGAGATTTTGAGGAAAGCATCTGTTTGATGGCTTTGGTGTACTCAAACTGAGCACAAATGAGCTCTATTTATAGTAGAGCAAGTTTGTTTTGTAAGCAATAGTGAATGGCAACTGCTGCAGAAGTTTGGCAAATGTTGATCAATAGGAATCCAAGTCTCCTCTAGCCATTGACTAGAGGTTAGAGCACAGGCTGCTGGTTCCCTAGTTCTTGGACAAGTCTTAACTTAATTGAGTTGGAAAGGAATCATTCCATGCCACCTTGGTGCATCCATTAAATGCTCCAAACCAAAATTGGAGTCTTGTCCCTCTTTTAGGTATTTCTAGGTTTGGCATGCTACTTTTGGTTCCAAGGAATTGGGAGGCTGATGGATCAGTGTTTGTCCCTCTTTGGTCTCCCCATGAGGTGTTCAGATGGATAAACTTATTTGTCATTTGCAAAATTTTCTCAAATCGAGCAAAATACATAAATCTGCCTTGCCATGACAGTTTGCAGCAAGGCACATTGTCATTGTCATATCTCATGGCTTAAGTGGAGTTTCATGGAGTTCTTAGCCATTTTGGAAAGCTCTTATATGATAAAACACATGTGTGATCATAGTTTGTCTTGATACTTTTTGGATCCAAGTGAAAAATCCCCCTACTTTTGGAAAAAAAACATGACAGATTCTGACTTAGTGAAAATTTCACTAAGTGTTGGAAAAAGTGGCATTTCATGTTTTCAGCCATTTTGATCCAACCATAACTCAAAATCTATGATGAATTGGAATGAGGTGTAGTTAACACTTTTAAAGTATGCCATGAGAGCTACAAATCCATCTTTGGATCAGCCCAAATGGTTGCTTGGATCTCAAGTTATGATCCTTGGAAGTTGGTACCTTAGCCACTTTGTTCCATAACTTAGAAAATTTCTAAGTTTTTTTATGGTTACCCCTTTTACAATTTATCCCACTTTTCTTGATTTTTCTTGATGAATGATGATCACAATCACATAATAACATTATTTTAGGGTCAAAGAACCATAATTGTGAAAAATCTCAAAAAGTCAAAGTTGACTTTTGTACACAGTTGACTTTTTGTCAAATGAACTCCAAATTGTGCGATCCTCTATGAAACCAAGTCCTTGACCTAAATCAAACTTGATAGATTGATTTCATAGGTGTTATAGGGTGTATTGAATCATGTCTCAAGGTTTGGGAGCATGCCTGGGTCAAAAGTCAAAGGCACAGTTGACTTTTCCCGCGAAACCCTAATTGTGGTTCTGATGAATTTGAAACTTGTGGATCAAGCTTCTTGGATCAATCCATTGTTGTATATGGATCAATGTAGTGTTTTAGAGACCCTCAAATCCTCTCTTGAGGTCTTGGCTCATGTTTTGTCCCAAAAGTCAACTTAGGGGTGAATTAGGTTAAGAAACCCTAATTCCTGATTTTTTATGAATGCATCCCCTGAGGCAAAATTGACTTGATGATTGGGTTCATGATGTCCCTTGGAGCATCTTAGGTTGTGATTTGAAGTCTTTGGCTCATGCCCAGAGGAAAATTTCCATCTAGAGGCCCCAGTCGACCAAAACCCTAATTTGGTGACACTGGCGATCTTAAGGCTTAATCCACTTGGAATGTTGCAACTTTGTGCTTGATACTTGATGTGGGAGTCCTCTTGATCCATTGTGGATGTTTGAGAGGTTAGAAAAGTTGAAGATCATGTCATTCCTTGATTAATCCTTTGTCTAAGAGCTCTGAGAGGGCTTGAAACCCTAAATTTGATTGTAGTGGATGCTCACCCATCTTTGGGGAGACTAATGAGGTATAATGGTCCATCCATATTGTGATGATGATTTGCACAATGATGGGAAATCTTAGTGGTCAAAATTTGGGGTATGACAGTCGGCCTTGGCATCAAACTTGCCAAGTGTCTCTTTACCATTGTTCAACACGAAACACTTACAACAAAAAACGTGAAGGTGAGAAACATTGGGCTTTCTCCCTTTTAAAAGTTCATACAGTGTCTTGTTTAGAATAGGCTGGATGAGCACCCTATTCAAAACGTAACAAGCTGTACTTATGGCGTCGGCCCAAAAGTACTTTGGAAGTCCACTCTCATTGATCATAGTCCTTCCTAATTCTTCCAAAATTCTATTTTTTACGTTCCACAACCCCGTTTTGTTGAGGGGTACATGGTGCGGAAAAATTATGATCAATTCCATGGCTTTCACAAAATGCTTCAAAAAGATGATTTTCGAACTCACCTCCATGATCACTTCTAATTGATACAATGTCCGTGTTTAACTTATTTTGAGATAACTTGGCAAATCTTTCAAAGGCCGAAAAGGTATCACTCTTGTTTGCTAAGAAAATAGTCTAGCAAAACCGAGAAAAGTCATCGACTATTACAAAACCATAATAGTTACCACTTAGGCTTTTGATCCTAGATGGTCCAAAGAGGTCCATATGGAGGAGCTCAAGGGGTCCCATAGTTGAAACAATATTTTTAGATTTGAATGAGATCCTTATTTGCTTCCCCATTTGACAAGCATCACAAAGGTGATCCTTTGTGAATTTGATTTTGGGCAAACCGATGACTAGGTCTTTAGAGACTATTTTATTAAGCAAATCAAAATTGATATGCGCCAACCGTCTATGCCATAACCATGAATCTTCACTCATGGTGACTAAACACTTGTCGCCATTCAACGATACCTCATTTAAGTCTAACATATAGACGTTATTCACCCTCTAACCCTTAAACACGTCCTTTTTATCACTATTCTCAATTATGCAACAATCCTTAGAAAAAGATACTTTATAGTCCTTGTCACATAATTGGCTAATGCTTAAAAGGTTATGCTTAAGGCCTTCAACTAGAAGCACATCAGAGATAGTAGTAGATGAGGGGTTACCTACACTACCTTTGCCGAGAATCTGTCCCTTGTTGTTGTCTCCGTAGGTAACAAACCCCTTTTTCTTCGCCACAAAGTCGATGAAAAGAGATATGTCTCCTATCATATGTCTTGAGCAGCCACTATCCAGAACCCATCTTCTTTTGGTGGTCTCAAGACGTTGTACCTACATAGTCAATCAAGGGAAAGTAGGTACCTAATTCTTATTGGGTCCTTTATGGTGAGTGAAACCAGGGTTGCATTTGGGCAACCATTGATAAATGCCTTTTGGAACAAGAAATCTTCTAAAATGACATTTAGCAATAGTATGACCCTGTTTGCAACAATATAGGCAATTACGATTCATTTGAGGTTTACCTTTGCTATCTCTATTTCGAATCACATACGTATACCTTTGATATGGATTGTTCATACTTTCTCGATAGTGTGATCGATCAATAGCAAACGTAACTTTAGGCTTTAGAGCCTTGTCTAATTTGGCCTTAAGGGTTCTCACCTTTTTTTTTTCAAATATGACAAGTATCACAGCCCCAATTAAACCAAGGAGACTTGTCCTCTACAATCTCAGCTTTTGATGTATCCACCATAGAGTTTTTAAGAGCTTCCAATTCCTTTTCAGAATCGGAGATCTTTTTCTCCAAATATGAAAAAATCTTTGTGTTCAAGGCTAAGCGTTGAAAAGCTTCCTTAGCCTCATGGTGCAACATATCAAAAGCTTTTTGTAATTCTAAATGAGACATATTATTAGAGTGGTTGTATTTAGAGTGTTTTACCTCTTTCTTCTTGTTTCGATGTGCCATAAGACATAGATTGACGGATTCACTTTCGTCACTAGAGCTGTCATCTTTTTTCGACTCGTTATCACTCTCCCAAGCGATGTATGCTCGTCTAGATTTATTTGACTTTTTGTGTTGACGACTCTTATCCTTATCCTTTTCTTTCTTGAGTGATGGACAGTCCGGCTTGTAGTGCCCGGACTTTCCACAATTGTAACAAGATCCTTTCAACTTTCCACTCTTGTTACCTTCATTTCTTGATTGCCTTCTAAATTTGACAAGATTTTTATCCGAGTGTTGAATCTCATTCTTTCGGATATACCTATTGTATCTCTTCAAAAATAGCCCCATGTCATCACTCGAATCATCATCTTCATCATTGTTGGTTTCATTGTCACTTTGCTCTTGAGATGTGGACTTTGAGCAAGAAGCCTTAAGAGCTATCGACTTCTTTTCCGTTTCCTTTGTTTTCTCCTTCTTTACACTCTTCTCATGTTTTTCCAAGTTAATGAGCACTTGCTCATGTTCATCGAGTTTGCCAAATAATGTCGTGAGGTCTAGAGTAGTTAGATCATTGGCCTCCTTGATCGCGGTGGCCTTTGGTTGCCATTCCCTGTTAAGACACCTCAAGATTTTATTAGTAGCAACCTCGTTGGGAACCATTTTACCAAGTGTATGCAATTTGTTGATTATACGAGTGAATCGTTTTTGCATGTCAGCAATTGTTTCCCCTTGCTTCATGTAAAAAAGATCGAACTCTTGTGTTAATGTGTTGATTCGGGCCAATTTCACATCATTAGTGCCTTCGCGGGATACTTGTAAAGCATCCCATATGGCTTTGGCCATTTCACAATGAGAGACTCGATAATATTAGTCAACTCCCAAAGAGGAGATCAAAATATTCCAAGCATTCCAATCATAGTTGTACTTTTTCTCATCCTCATCATTCCATTACGCTTCGGGCTTGGGAACGACAACACCATTTTCACCGATCTTGGTTATTTCCATAGGACCGTTTAAAATAACATTCCAAACCTTCCGATCAATGGAATTTATATGCACGCGCATACAATCTTTCCAGTAGCTATAATTCTCGCCTGTAAAATCTGGAGCTCTATTATAAGCCCCTTTAGGTTCATTCGCCATTTTCTAAGAAATTATATCAAAGCACCAGACAAACTGGAGCTCGTGATACCACTTATTAGACGATGGCTTGGATCTAGAAGGGGGTTAAATAGATCCCACAATTTATTACACGCTTAAGGTGTTCCAAAAATTGGTTTTAAAAGTTTAATGCGGAAGCAACCACTGAATCAATTTGTCTACAATGAACTGCTACTAGAAAAATCAGATTTGCGTTAAGCCACTAAGAATGATGTGGCGGAAGAGAAAAATACAACAGAATCAACAACACACAAAGTAATCAACTCAAATATATTCACTTGATATTATCCAATCACCAACAGGTGAGAACAGCAAACTTAATTCTGAAAGTGCTTTTGAGACTTGTGCTTAATCAATTTGTCAAACACTTGGCGTGCGAAGCACTCCAAGTGTAAATTTCAAAGTAATGTAAGTGTAGAGCTAATCTAAATACAATCCAATGGATTGTAGTGTTTTTACAAATCAATTCTTCAGCTCTATACTACACTACACCAGAAATTTTTCAATCAATTAATAATTCACAAGTTCAATCAATATCAAAATGTAAAAGGTTAGGGAAAGAGAGAACAAACATAATCTATTTAGGCAGTTCCCCTTTCGTCCTCGATAAGGGTACCTCTGCCCCCAATTCCGAAAATGGAATTGAGATATGTATATATTACTGTTGCAAATTGTTTGTACAAGAGAAAACCGATACACCAAACCCTCAAACGTCTTTGATGTCGATGCAAAGTCTTCTCTCCCCTTGATTCGAGATGAATCAAGTGCCTTAAATTTGGTTGAACAAATCACCGTCTCACGCTACTAGATTGCAAGAACCCGCAGCTCTTCAATCCCCTTCACTCGGTCGATTTTGATCTTCTGCAATTCGATCCTAAATCTTTCTTCTACGATCCTCCGACTGTTGCTACTCGACTGAAAGAACACTCCGTTCTTCAATCCCGTTCGCACGGCTGAATCCTTGTAGAGAAACCGATTTGTGCAAAAAACCCCAACAATCACCAAGATTCTTGGAGGAGAAAACCTAGGGTTTTATTCACGAAATACCTACTGATTCTCAACCCAGCACGAAGGATACAACATACCTAAGTCTGAACGTTATCACTTCACACAATGCACAACACTAACAAAAATGGTAATGTGTAGTTGTTAGAGAACACAAGGTTGAAGATGAAGATAAAGAGAAAAATTAGTACCTATTTCACGTTTCTTGTTGTCTGTGTAAAAATGAATATATATATATATATACACACTATGCTAAGACAAAGTAAGAGGAATAACAGAATTTTGAAATAAAAAACTAAACAGAAAAACGGTGCAAAATAGCGAACGGTCGTCCTATGCAGGTGGGAGGGTCGACCTAAGCAAGGCAGTCAACCACACTGCGCAGAAAATTCATGTTTGCGTCGACCGGAACAAGACATGCGTCGACGCATACCTCCCTCTTTTTGACAATCTTGAATGCAGACAGTATGAGTCAACCGGAGGGTCGACGCGAGCACTCCAGCTGCCAACTCTAAGAAATGCAATCTAATTGAGTCGACCAGAACAGGGTTGTGAGTCAACTCAAACCCTTGAAACTTGCAAAATTCACTATTTTGACATTCCTAAAGGTTCCTAACCACCCCTAATGCACATACAACATTATCAACATGATCAAACACATTTAAAACCACATAGTATGCATTATATATGAACCTACATGTGTACTCTATATATGCTAGACATGATATACTATTCTACACATAAATGTTTTGACATCATTAAAACTGAGTATAGAGACAACTTCCCCTCACAATTTAAAGGTTGGGTGATTCGGTTTTGTTGACAATGGCGATTGAAAAGGGATTTTTTGAGTTATGGAAAGTTGAATCTCAATGTGCCTTTTGAATGTGTATTGGGTGTTTTTGCGTAAGAACTCTGCTTTTCTCCTCTCTCCTTTTTGAATTCCTCTCTTATTTGTGGTTTTTATGAAATTGGCCATGTGAGTTGAGACGTCTTGCGGGTCTTATTGTCTAGCGTGTTGTTGGCAGGTTTTTGCAGGTGTGGTTTCTTGGTGAAGGTTGTTTTTCCAGGTTGTACGAGCAGGTTTATTGGTCGGTTTTGTGGTTGTACAAGCTGCTTGCCGCGTGATTGTTTGGCGTGAAGTTTTTGTTTTTGGATAGTTGTTACAAGTTTGATTTTTCCTTTCGTTTGAAAATTTTTCTGCTCAGCATTACTGTGGGGTTCAATTGTGCAGGTTTGTTTTGGTGTAATGGTCGCAGGCTGGTAGCGGGTGTAGTGCAGTGTACGGTTTATCATGGCATGGTTTTATAGCATTGATGCGCATGATTTTTGTTATTGTGGGGCAGTGATGTGCTTTGTGAGGCTTAAGGTGGGGCCTATGGTGTGAAAGGCTGAAATAGCTTGATCAACCTTACTCCTTATTATTTTTTTGCTATGCTTCTCTTGCCTTGGCCTTTGAGATGAAAATTGTAACATGACATGAATTTGGAATTTGTATAACTTGATATAAATGGACTTTGACATTTTTAATTTGATATGAAAACTTGGAATTGAATTTAAATTTGAATTTTTGGGATTGAATTGAACTTGAATGGAATAAATTTGAAATGTGAATTGAAACTTAGGAATACACTTGAAAATGAGATTGAAATTAAACTCGAATAGGATTGAAAATAATTTTGAACATGAAGCTTGAATTGGATTGAAACTTGAAATTGAAACTTGGATGGAAATTGAATTATGGACTTAAATTGAATTGTAAATGGAATAGAAACTTGAAGATTGGTTTTGATTTGATGTAAATTAAATTGAAATTGAATCTTGGAGAGAAAAGTAACATGAACTTTGGAATTTTGAATCTTTGAATAAAATTTGCAACTTAGACCAAACCAAGAATCAATTTCAAAAGTGAGACACCAGATCTACATTGAAACCTTGAATCAATTTCACCATAATCCTGATTCTATCTTGAAATAGTCTTGACTTTAAATGGCTCTTACAACTTGACTTCACCAGATAAACTTGACTTCACCAGATAAAATTTGCAACTTAGACCAAACCAATAATCAATTTCAAAAGTGAGAGACCAGATCTACATTAAAACCTTGAATCAATTGCACCATAATCCTGATTCTATCTTGAAATAGTCTTGACTTTAAATGGCTCTTACAACTTGATTTCACCAAATAAACTTGGATCTTTGAACAAAACCCTAATATGGACCCTCACACACAAATGCTTGAATTCAATCCACACTTATCTACAAAATAGCCACTAACACATATGACTCAAGACATAAACTGTGTTGCCACTGCACCAAAACCCTAATTGAAATCCAACTGACCCTGATGATTATCCATCTTTCAACAAACTGTCCTTGCCACAGCCTGATAACTTGATAATTGAACCTGCTAGCCTCGAATAAAACTCAATTGAACGGCACTTGCTCATCTTAAACACAAGGGCTGAGAAACCCTAATCTTCGCCTTGAGTGCACACTGATGAAACAATGACTTGCTGAGAACCAAATCCCTGATTTAGAACCTTTGCCATGACCTGATATCCTGATATTGAAGAAAATCATTCGTTTGACCAAGATTAGGTCAAACTTGCTTGAATCTCAACCAAGACTGCACACACCCTTGACCTAATGACTTTGCCTGATACTTGATTCAGTCTTGCGAGAATTGAGCCTCGAAGAACTTGTGATGAAGCTATATTTCACGTAATTATTGAGGAAGGGAGATCTCTTGAAAGTATGAGAATTTGCTTGGTGGAGGATCTATCCAAAACGTTGATTGATCCATCCATTGAACCTTTTGCAGCAAACCCTAATTCACAAAA
This sequence comes from Lathyrus tuberosus, assembly GCA_022829125.1. Lineage (NCBI taxonomy): Eukaryota > Viridiplantae > Streptophyta > Magnoliopsida > Fabales > Fabaceae > Lathyrus > Lathyrus tuberosus. The sequence continues at coordinate 1,779,609 of JALAZF010000664.1, read as the reverse complement.
AAAACACACAAAGCAATGATTGATAATGTGGTTAGCTATGCAATATGATTGACCTATGTTGCTAATGCAAATGATGATGACATCTAAGGGGGTAAAATTTGGGGTATGACAGTTGCCCCTATTTAAATATCTTCACCGGATAACATGAGTGATAGCAATCCTCATAAAATCAAGGTGAAAGGTATTTAAATATAGCAAACCGAAAATTTTGCCCTTAAATGCGATGCTATGCTAAAGACAGCAGAAACCAGGCAAATGCTGAAATGCCATGAACTCTAGCATGATGATATGATGATGCAAAATGCAGACAAAAATGGGAAACAAAAGGGATAAAGGTCAACAACCGAGGGGTGACAACACACTAGGGATGACCAAGAGAACACTGGGGAATAGAGACAAACTGAGGAAGTCTAAAGTGATCAAGAAACAAGTTCAGACATAACCATATATCACTTTAGAAGCAAATATCCTCACTGGAGATAGAATCATGACAGACGGTCTCCACTGGGGAATAATCAGAGCGATTAATCAATAGGTTCAGACGTGACCGAATAACGCTAGAACAAAGATGAATAGACAAACTCTTTACTGGGGATAAAACTAGAAAGAAGTATGATCTCCACTAGGGATGTATTTGAACCAAAAGGTTGACTTCTGACAAGAAAACCAAACCAAACAAGACAATGATCTTCTAACAAGAGACCGAATAGATTGGGAAATAATAATCTGACAAGAGATTGGGAAAATATTGGGAAACATCCAACATTCTGGAAATTTCTTAGAATGAAGAGTTCAAATGGGATCTTCAAGAAATACCAGAAAAAGAAAGAAAAAACACAAAATCTGCACACGCAAATAAACTGGACTCAGACCACAAGCAAAGGTAACAACCGGCTTTTGACAGGTTGATGCTGGTAACTACTGGACTTTCAAGGGGACATCGGTGATAACCAAACTTCTGGTATCAAACAAAGTTGAATAAGAGCGCCAATAATGATTGTACTTTAGGCTCCAATAATAATCGGGGTCTGAATCAGTATCGGTATCAGCTGGATCTTACAAAAATAATAATAACAATTGGATTTTAAACTGTGCCAATTAAAGATTGGACTTTTGACTTGATCAACAACATCAATAACAATTGGGCTTTAAACAATACCAGTAATCACTGGACCTAGGTACCGATAATAATTGGATTTTCAATCAATGCTAGTAATCACTGGACTTGGATACCAATAATTATTGGATTTTGAAACAATTCCAGTAATCACTGGACTTGGATACCAATAATGATTGGATTTCAAACAACGCCGGTAATCACTGGACTTTAGGTACCAATAATGATGGATTTTAAACAATTCTAGTAATCACTGGACTTTGGGTACCAATAATGATTGGATTTTCAAACAATGCCAGTAATCACTGGACTTGGGGTACCAATAATGATTGGATTTTTAAACAATGCCAGTAATCACTGGACTTTAGGTACCAATAATGATTGGATTTTCAAACAATGCCAATAATCACTAGACTTGGGTACCAATAATGATTGGATTTTCAAACAATGTCAGTAATCATTGGACTTGGGGTACCAATAATGATTGAATTTTTAAAAAATGCCAGTAATCACTGGACTTTTAGGTACCAATAATGATTAGATTTTCAAACGATTCTAGTAATCACTGGACTTGGGTACCAATAATGATTAAATTTTCATACAATGTCTGTAATCACTGGACTTGGGGTACCAATAATGATTGGATTTTTAAACAATGTCAGTAATCACTGGACTTTAGGTACCAATAATGATTGGATTTTCAAACGATACCAGTAATCACTGGACTTTGGGGTACCAATAATGATTGGATTTTCAAATGATGCCAGTAATCACAGGACTTTAGGTACCAATAATTATTAGATTTTAAAACAATGCCAGTAATCACTGGACTTGGGTACCAATAATGATTGGATTTTCAAACGATGCCAGTAATCACTAGACTTTAGGTACCAAAAATGATTGGATTTCAAACAATGCCAGTAATCACTTGACTTTGGGTACCAATAATGATTGGGTTTTCAAATAATGCTAGTAATCACTGGACTTGGGGTACCAATAATGATTGAATTTTTAAACAATGCTAGTAATCACTAGACTTTAGGTACCAATAATGATTGGATTTTCAAATAATGCCAGTAATTACTGGACTTGGGTACCAATAATGATTGGATTTTCAAACAATGCCAGTAATCACTGGACTTGGATTACCAATAATGATTAGATTTTTAAACAATGCCAGTAATCACTGGACTTTAGGTTCCAATAATGATTGGATTTTTAAACAATGCCAGTAATCACTGGACTTTAGGTACCAATAATGATTGGATTTTCAAACGATGCCAGTAATCACTGGACTTTAGGTACCAATAATGATTGGATTTTTAAACGATGCCAGTAATCACTGGACTTTAGGTACCAATAATGATTGGATTTTAAACAATGGCAGTAATCACTGGACTTTGGGTACCAATAATGATTGGATTTTCAAACAATGCCAGTAATCACTGTACTTTGGATACCAATAATGATTGGATTTTCAAAAAAATTCAGTAATCACTAGACTTTGAATAGAATTGGTAATAACAGAGGACTCCAAAACCAACAATAGTTGGAGTTCAAACAATGACAGTAATTACTGAACTTCACCGAGATATTGGTAACAACCAGATAAAAATAGTGACAGCAGCAAACTTAAAGGTGTCAATGACGATCGAACTTGGAAACAGTGGTATTAATTACAACTACACCTCGTAGGAACACTAGTAATAACCAGATAAACAATATTTAAGGGAACTAGTAGCAACTAGAAATTACAGGGGAATACCGGTGACAACTAGACCGGTAGCACCAATAACGATTGGACCTGTGACAAGTGTCAATAATAGTTGGAGATTCACCGGAGATTGCTAGTTACGACTAAACTTCCTGGGGATATACACAACAACCAAAGTTTGACAAAAGCCGGTGACAAACAGACTAAAACATGAAATTGCTGATGACCAACGACCTCAAAAGAGGTGCCAGTTACGATTGGGCTTGAGAAAGGAATTGGTGACAACCGAAGATCTAAACAAAGATGCCAGTCACGAATGGCCTTTTCTGGGGATCTCATAAAAGAGATGCAGGCTATTTGCTTTGTGAGCAAATTTTCTCAAGTAAAGAGAAAAATCATCAGAGTCTTCATCAACTTTCTCAAAGAGTTGCCATTTGATAGAAGTAAGCTGGATACAAGATTTGTCGAGGAATCATCTTTTGCAATAAAATCCTTGTAGAGAGGGTAACTAAAATAAAGAGAAACCGTTTGTAAGGTCTTCAACAAAATCCTTATGACAGACTTTTAGGGGAGTACCAATTATAATTGCAACAGGTTAAATAACACTAAGGTAAGATAAGCTTCTCGGAAGAGACTGCCACTTATTTCCATATAAAACAAAGCTTCTCCAAGAGATTCTCACTTGTTATTGGGTATAAATTCCAAATAGATGTTGTTACAACAACTGCTAGAGAATGTCTCCTGTCTTCAACGAGGATCTGCAAAAGATTCTTCCTGCAAAACACTGTGCAAAATAAATGCACGTTCAGACTAGGTTCGGCGACCTAATCTGGTTCAAAAGCAACACCCGCCAGAGACCAAAGTTCAATCTAGGAACAAGCTAGAAAGAAACGGTTAAACATGACTCCAACCATTGAGGAATGAACTCAAATGGGGATTATCTTATCCAAACATGGAAAATATGACTGAAGAAACCATTATCCACAAGAATCAAGCCCTGTGGGGAATTTAGAAAGGATGGGCACTTTAGGCCTAAAGGTGACGACCCTATTGGAAAGAATAGACAAACCCAGTCACTTGGGGAGTAAATGCCAAAGTGAACCAAAACATGTAAACACTAGAAAGGTAGCAAAAATGCTCGGATGCCATGCATATGTATGAATGCATGTATGCCATATTTATGCTTATGATGACAAAACAAACAAGAGGAAGCACACCGAAGATGAAATAAACATCTCGACAAAGATACCCAGCCAACTTCACCAGATTAGACCATCACCAGGGATGAACATGCAGAATCAACATCCTTACTTCAAGGTTACAACCTTCTCTAGGGGAAAAGAGTTTTCCACTCGGAGGCATAACGTCATGACTTCACTATGGATTGCCATCATGATCCTGATTTCCTTGCTGGAGGAGGAGATCCATGGGAAATTGCCCAGATCAACTGAAGTAACAACTTACTGGGGAGCTAGCAAAAGTTATCACAAGAACAATATAGTTATGCACTTCAAATTGCATAATGATCATCACAATGAGCAACGGCTCTTGCAACAAAAAAAATCTCTAAACCCTCTCTGCCTCAGATTACATGATCTGTTGGAAGAAAAATACCAAGAGGATTTTAAAGAAGAATTGGCATACAAGATGCCTTAATATCTTCAAACTCTTGGAGAGATTCACAAATCTCAACGCAACTGCCCTAGTTTAACTGCATTTGTACAACAAAGTCCTCAGACTGTCATTTAAACCGTGGGGGTAACAACTGGGAAGCAAACTTGCCCCTGCTGACCTTTGAGAGATTTGTCTAATCTCAACCTAATTACTTTTGATTAACTAGTCTTCGAGAGATTTACCGAATCTCGATTTGGTTGCCCCATATTAACTGTATTTGCAATACAAAGTCCTCAAACTGTGGTAGTAACAACTGGGAAACAAACTTGCCCCTGTTGGTGGGTCATTAACAACTTTCCATAAGATGACATCAAGACGGCTTGCCCCCAATATTTTGAACCTTGAAGAGTTCTGCCCCTGATTCATCAACTCAAGGAATGGCTGATTAACAAATCCTTCAAATTGGTTGCCCCAGGCTGAACTTCCTTTACCAAGTTAAATTCCCTAGCTGGCTGCATTTGTTGGGATTCCTTTGATATTGAGTTGTCTTGCAAACAACATTGTTCATTAAAAATTGGAAATTTCAATGCAACATTCATGAAAACTTTTGAAATCAAATTTTATTGATAAAACACGCGATGGAGTGATTTAATAATAAAAAAAAGTGGATCTAGTCATTTACAGAATGGAAGATGAATTGATCAACACAAACAAATAGCAAAGATCATTAGGAGTCAACTTATCCGACCTGCTGTAGTATTCTTTCAAAACAACCTTACCTCAATTAGGTCTTTTAAAAGTTGTAACGTGGCTTGGTTCGCGGCTCATGAAACAAAGGATAAAGACTCAAAGTTTGTTTGTCCCCACCCAATCTTCATGATGAACTTCAATCCTACGTTTAGTTAACTCTGGCTATACATTCAGATTCCTATCGGCTAGGAATTGAACTGATGATAGTTGGTGATGGCTCAGAAACCTAAGGCATTCACTACTCCCTTACAACATTTGGTCATCCTTATTGAGAACTTTCAGAGTTAAAGCTTTAAAGAATTCCTCCTTTATTATCCCTAACTTTTTCCTGAACTGCTTCTTTTGGATTTACAGTCAGCGGAATGCCCCCAGTTTTTTTGCCTAAGTCTCCTTCATAGGTTTTGACTTAGCAGGCTTTTTCTCTTTTTTAATTTTCCCTTTTTATGAAAGAAGGTGACTACCTGGTTTAATGGATACAGCGAACCATCATTGGCCTTTAGGCTTGGAAAATACCTTCAACACTTGCTTGTTGTGTGCGAAGGAAAACATGTAAGCATAACCTTTATATGAAAGGTGTCTTGTATGCACATATCGCCAAGTCAACTGAGAACTACCCACCCCAAGGTTGAGATTGCAGGTTTTTGTAAGGAAAGAAAACTCTTACTTCTAAGCTCGAAGGGGTTAACAAGGGATTATCTTCCTTATTTCTCTAGTGTTTGGGAATTGAAACAATGCCTTACGTCATCGGCAAAGTTTAATTGAAAGCATACCATCAGCAGTTATGGGTATAATGTTCTCATCATCCTCCCTAATCTTTGCTTAAACAACAGTTTGATAAAGATAAATGGATGGAAAAAAGATAACTATCTTTGCTTTTTTATGAAAATAAAATAAACTGAGTGGATACGAATGGACTTAATCAAAAGATGCATAAACATTCTATTAATCTTGCCAATTAAAAAAAAAACAACAAAGATTACAAGCAAAAACAAATTCAACATGCAAAGAAAATACACAGAAAATGATGAAACAACCAAAAGATTTTCAGCTTCGAGGAACTGGGTTTTCCTTTCTTGATTTACCACTGAGCTAACCATCTTCAAAGTTGATTGTCGAGAACAGTCTGATAATCATCTTCACATCTATTCTCGGCAATTTCTTCCACATGGAATGATGAATTCGCCTTATTGGTTGAGGGATTGTTGATTTGAACACCTTGAGGCGTGAATGAGAACATCTCGAAGTCAAGCAGAGTCTGAACTTTCCTCCCAAGCACCTTACAATCTTCAGTTGAATCCCCCTGTGCCCCAGTATGGTAGCCACATCGAGCGTTGGCGTCAAAGCCTGGTCGGTATGGAGGAATCACTAGATCTATCTCCTTTGCGACTATCAATCCACCTTTGATCAAATTTGGCAATATCTGATTGTATGACATTGGCAACGGGGTGAAATACCTCTCTGTTTTTCTTGGCCTTTGTCGGGCGTGCTGACGCAATTGACGGTGGTCTGACCGTTGATACTGAGAAGGTTCTTGAGTTGGAAGAACCATAGTAGATGACGGAGTGACAACTTCTCTGGGTGCAACAGGGTAAGAGGGCCCCTCTTTCTTCATCAAGTTTTGCAAAGTCTCCAAGACCCAGTTCATCTGACCTTTGAGCACTCTGATCTCCTCCTTCAAGGCTTCCTGGCCTTTCAAAAGCTCATTCATCATTGCCATTTGTCCAGAATGCGTGCTAGGTATCCTTCTAGATATAAGAGAATGAAGATAAGACTCAAGGCTGAGAAACGCCAACGATATGCAAATGTGACGACATGCGCATGCAATGCAAATGCAAGCAAAATGGTTTCAAGGAACTCAAAGGCAAGTTGCAATTTTTTTTTTGAAAAAACTGAAAAGTTTCACTTTAAAAACCATGATCTCTACTGATTCTTGCAAAGGAATGAACAACTGAATTCCTTGAAACCAAAGGGTTATTCATGAATGCATGAATGTATGTATGCACAAACACACATATACAGGTATTCACAAATACACATATATACAGGCAAACAAACGAGGGCCTAGGTTTCAAAGATCACGTGCATAGATCCATGGTCTACCCATCCTAAAAAGGTGTGTATTAAAGGTTCTTGATCTGCAGTACGGGATTCTAAGAAGTTCCTAGAGTCGACAACCCACCTTTCGGATATTATCGATTTCCCAACTACTCGGTAGTCAATAATATTCTCAAGAGAGTCTCGTCTGAGTGTAGTATCGCGTATCAATTATTTTGGAAATACTCCCTCATAGTCATCGTACTACGTCCTAAGAGGCCAAGTGGGGTGAATTGGTAACTACAGGTTCTCAGCGTCACGGGCTCCTAGGTCAAAAGCAGTAATGTTTTCGCGAATACTCGTTTAACACAACTACTCCCAAGAAGGCCTCCACTAAGCGGTGGTTTCTCAAGTAAGCTTGGTCGGGAATCAACTCCCTATAAGCCTTCTTGAATATACCACCTTCCTACCATAGATGCACTCAAGTCCGGGTATAAGACTTATCCTCACCACTCAAGGTAACAACCCTGCACACAGAAAAACCCAAGCACAACAGGCATATATACAAATATTTACAAATATACAGATATATAAGACATATAGCAACACAAACACAAACAAGGTGGGCTCAACCCTTTTAGGGGAGTAACCTCCCCAATGAAGTCGCCTTTTCTGTTGCAGTGAGAATCGGATATCAAGCTATTAATTAACTTGAATCGCAAATCATGAAATTCACCACCGAGCTTTGATTTATCCAAAGGAAAGGGTAAAGATCGAAGAAAACCCTAAGTGCGCTATGTAAGAACACAGCTAGAGATCTAAGGTTCGGGGGTTTGCTATACCTAGGGAAGGAGTTAGCATCCTAAGTATCTGTAGTACTCTACAGGAACCTCTTGTCAGTATTTGTGTTATGTTAAAGTTTGCTTGCTAAGGGAACTGTGCTAAGGTAAAGGCCTAAGGGTATATACACTAAGCATGCTCGCCAAGACATCGCATCTCGTGCCTATGTATCCTAACTAGGATGGAATCAAAGCATTCGTAGTTCACCTGACTAGGGGTGAGGAACTCTTGATAATGATCAAGGTTCCAAAGGGAAATGAGTACTCATAACTATGGTACTCACATAGAGTTAACAAACTCTCTAAGTCTAAGTTGAAAGAATAACTAAAGAGTTAACTTTTAACAAAGTCAAAGGAGGGAAGTGAGTACTCATAACAATAGTACCCACTTAGAGTTTCAAACTCTAAACTTAATTCTAAGTTATAAAAAAAATAGCTCTAACAAGGCCTAGGCAACGATCCTAACAAGGTCACAAAGTGGGTAGGAAATCAACACTAACTATCCTAAATATGACTTACTAGTCAAACAGGGAACCCTTCCTTTGGAATGAGGTATAGGCAACAGAGGGACAAAGAGAGAAACCTCAAGTATCGGTGTAAGATGAATGAATAGCAACATATGCAAAGTAGATGCCAAGGTAATCATGTCAACTCAAAAATCCAAAGTAACAAGTCATCAATAAGGCATACAACATGTTAGAGATAAGGGCAGACAAGGTAGTGCAAACATGTGTGTCACAAAGTGTCAAACAAACATCAACACAAGTATCAAATGAACTAAGTAAGGTATAAACTCATGTCAAAGCATAACAAGTATCATGAAAGCAGACATCAAGCAGAATCAAGAACATGCATAAAGCAAATAGTAAGAGATGGAAAGATCTAACCAAAAAGATAGTGCACGAAAAATATTCCCCTCTCTTGGACTGGTGAGCCAACAACAAGCCAAGCAATAGCCAACATCAGATGAACACAAAATATCCAGCACATAGAAAATTTCCCAATACAAACATAGCAACTCAACAGGTCCAAGGTCTCTAAATCTCAACTCCAAGAGCATAGGGCAAGGGTCCTAGATCTAGGTCCACAGTTCAAAACTCGAGACAGTAACCACAGTCCACCAATTAAAAGTTTTTAGGGTGTTGATATTTTTATCATGTTTTTGTGTTTTTTTTAATGAGATGAAGATGACAAGATAATGATAATATGAACATAAATCAAAGTTACTGGTTAATCGTTAACCGGATGAATCGGGTCCAATTTAGAACAAAACCATCATAGCACGATCTATGACAAAGATCATGTCATCGAAGGTTGTTCAACACGATATTAGTGCTAAAACACGATAGAGAAATGATATGTCGATCATTCTCAAAGGAATCGTGCCACACGAAAAGAAAAACGGATGGTCTCGTCTTAATCACAAACTCTCGTCGACTAATCGAAGGTAACCTATCACGATCCCAAAGTATAAAAAATGACCTCCAGAGATATTCACTACAGATTTGAAACCATGAAGGTTAAACAACCTCAACAACCAACATCTAAGATTCTAAAGACTTTATTGACCAAAGATGAAAAGAAAATCAAAAATAGAAAAAATGGAATGAAATCGAAATAAGTCCATATGGGAGGCCAAACATAGAAAATAGATTAAGATACAGAAACAAAATCTAAAAACTAAAATAATAAAAGACAAAATCGAAATGAAACAAAAATATGGCCAGAGATATAAACCCGGAAAACACTCCGAATAAAATGAAGATTGAAATATAATTAAAAAGAAATTGAGAAAAAAAAAAACATTTTTATTTACTCAAAAGAAATAGAATGAGTGAGGGAGTGTGTTCATAACTACAAGGGTGTAAAAATGGTGGAATCATGTGGGCCTTTTAAGCCCATCATCCACCCCCTCAAATAAAAGATGACTCGGTTAAAGAAAAGGGAGGATTTTACCTGCCACCCCCACAATTAAACCTGCCACCCCCACCCCCCATGACTTGTGAAAAGACATATTAGTCCCTCTCAAAAAAACATTTTTTCATTTCGAAATATCCGGTAGACGCACGGATTTTTCAAATTTTCAGAACATACCGGGAATTTCAAGCACCTACCGGGATTTTAGAATTAACAAGAATTTCCGAATTTTTTGAAATAACCGGTGAATATTACCGGGAATTTCAAAAATCCCGATAACATATTACCGAGAATTTTGAAATAACCGGTAATATTCACCTGTTATTTCAAAAAATCCGGTAGTTGTAAATTTTTTCTTTTCCGGGAATTTCAAAAAATTCGGTAGTTGGAAATTTTTTCCTTTCCGGGAATTTCAAAAAATCCGGTATTTTTCAATATTTGTTATTTTTTTTTAATCTTATTTTTTTTCAGTGAAAACTATAGGCCGTGATGGTAGCATTGCTGGGAGGGCGCTTGATTTGGCGGGAGGTGGTAGGGGTACAGGTACAGTAGATTCTGATGCTGAGTCTGCATGTAACGCCCCGATTTGTTTAATTGTATTTATTTATTTCATTTATGTGAATTTTGTTAAATGTGTGAATTTATTGTATTTTACCTGCTAATTGAGCTAATTGGTTAATTTCTCTGATAGATAAAATATTTGTATTAAATTATTATTTCTTTTCAACTTTTATTTCCCGAAATATATTTCATCGGTATGTTTATGTTTTATCGCGTTTTGAGAGCGGTTGCGAGATATTTGAGTGTAGGGGTATTTTGGTTATTTTAGGGGTTAGATATTTGTTAGTATTAGAAAGAAAGAAAAAGAAAAGAGAGAAAAGAAAGGAAGAGAAAGAAAAGGAGAAGAAAGAAAAGAGAGAAGAGGAAAAAGAGGAGAAAGAGGAAAACTCGGGGAAAGCTCCGTTTCAAGCACGATTAATCAGGTAAGGGTGAGAAGTTTCAATTATATCTTGCTTGTATATGTATATGTGTTGTTTGTGTATATGTTTTGGTTATTTTTACAATGTTTTCCTTATTGATAAATTGATGAATAATTAGTAGAAATCGATATAAACCGCGTTGTATGATTACACTGTGTTTAGGACCAATTGTTGGTACTTGTTTTGCTGTTAAAAATTGTTTTGGGGATGAAAAATGGGATTTTTGGGTGAAAATTCGTAACAGCAACGCAGCAGGAAAAATTCTAGGTTTCGCTGCCCATACGCGTATGGGACAGGGCAATACGCGTATTGGTTAGGGCAATACGCGTATGGCAAGGAAGGAAAGTAGGCAATACGCGTATGGCTCAGGGTAATACGCGTATGGCTCAGGGCAATACGCGTATGGCCAGCAAGGGTGCAGAATGTTGTCTTTTCGCGATTACTTTTCTTGTTAAGTCCGTAACTTTTGATCTGATTATCCGTTTTGAATGTTATTTATACCGTTGGAAAGCTAATGAAATGTTCTTTCTTATGAAAATGGTTTTGAGATTGTTGGCCGATTTATTTATGTCGGGAATTTGGAATAGTGTCGTTTTGTCGACTTTTGTCGTTGTAATTGTGTGTAATTGATGTGTATCATGAAATGTGCTTTTGATATGGATATTGTATGACTTGTGTGATGTTATATGATGTGAATGCAAGTGATGACATGTTGTGATGATGGTTTTTGGCCTAAGGGCAAGTAAATGCAATGTGTTGTATTTGGTTGTAAATGCATGATTATGGTTGCATATATGTGTGAAAATGCATTTGATTGTCATGAGTTCTTGTGTGTCAAGCATCATGATATGCATCTTTTGATGTTGTGTACCCGTGTGGGGTGTAAGCGACGAATCGATTCCATAGGGAATCCGCTATAATGTCGTGTGCCCATGTGGGGTGTGAGCGATGATTATAGACGATCGTGTGCCCGTGTTGGGTGTGAGCGATCGGGTCGTGTGCCAGTGTGGGGTGTGAGCGATCCATAAACGTCATGTGCCCGTGTGGGGTGTGAGCGATGGGGAACATCGTATGCCCGACGGGGAGTTACATTAAGTAACGAGCGATGATTCCAATAGTTCCTGAGTGAACTAGTGATGAGATTGATGAATGGATGGTACCACATATGCATTGCATAGAGTCGTTGTGTCGATCTCTGTGGATTTGCATAAATCATGAATGGATTGATTATGTGTGAGAATTGTGAATGGATGGACTTTGTGTGGAAAATCATGAATTGATTGAGTATGTGTTGAGATTTATGTTGAATTGGTGAATTGATGTGCATATGTGATAAATGCATTGGTTGTGGATAATATGTTTTATGCATAGATATATGCTATGTGATGTGGTGGGGTGTTTCCATATGTTATGACTTTGGTGTGCCTTATGTGTGAAATACGTGATTATGTTGGTGTAATTGATATATGCTATGTGTATTATTACGTGATGCTTGTGGTGAGAATAATTATGCATGTGAATTATATGTGTTTGCATATTATTATGCAATCTTGATTTAGTTGTTATTTCTCACCCTTCTGCTGTGGTTTGTTACTCTATGAGGCAACCGCAGATTAGTAATCTTGGAGGCTTTTGTGAAGATTAGTTCTCCATTCTTTTGTCGGTCTTGGTGTCTGCTCTGATACGTAGCACGGGAGTCGGGGAACGATTATGTTATATATGTATACCTTTGTTAGATTTATTTTGTATTACCTTTGTATGTATATTTTGATTTTAGAAAACAATTTATTTTGTAAAACAAGTCAGTTATGGATCTTTCCGCTTTATTCCATAATTGAACCTTCCTTTTATATGGAAAAAGTTTCCCTTTGAGGTGATTCCATGATGTGTTATGTATCAAAATTTATGAGCAGGGATTGTGTATTCTTTCTTTAATTGGGGCATCCTTGTTCCTGTTGGAAAAATAAATTTTTATTTACTCTGATTTGATTATGTATTATTTATTCGCGAGGGGATCTGGGGTGTTACAATAGTGGTATCAGAGCAGGTCGGTCCGTCCGGTCAAGTTGTTGAGTCAGTTGGTGTGACAGTTGAATATTGTCGTTGTTGTTTGTCCCTTAGTACGTGATATGTGTGGAAAACACTGTTAGTGCTTTCTGGTTTTCTAATCCTTTGTTTTTAGGAATTAGAATGAGATAAGTGGGGGAGAATTTGGTGCTTCTCCATGTTGCTTCAGGTGTGGAGCGTTGGCTCAGTGTGTTGTAAATTGCAAGAGTGTAAGTGTTGTTTGGACAGTGTTGTTCCCAATTCCGGAGGGAATGCGGAGGTAAGGTTTATGTCGACTAAGGATTTGTACCTTAGGTAGTTTTGTGCATAGGATGTAAGGAATACTTTTAGAGTTTGGCAAAGGCGGTTTATGCCCCATCATGATTGTCGCCTGTCTATTGACAAATTGAGGAACTGATCACCCTTAATCTCTTGTTGATAGTAGACGGAATTATGTTGGATGGAATAGACGTGTCTTTCCGGCTTTGATAGTGTGTTCAATGAATTGTTTGGAATTATGAAAATAATTACGGATTGTTTGGTTGAGTCGATGAAGATTCTTATATCGGAAGAGGAGGCGGATTAGAGGTTCTGGTATGTTGGTTAAGTTGGAAAGTCGTTGAGAGAGAATGATTGGGTGTTATTAATGGCTGCTTCTCAGAAGGTAGAAAGTGAACTTAAATTGGACAAAGGTGAATAGTTGAGGTTTATATCTGCTAAATAAGTAGAAAACTCTTAGGAGATGGGACTAAGAGGTTGGTTTTGTTTGTGATGATAGTGTTCTGGAACTTTGCAGGAAAGTCACAGTGATGGGTCGTCAGTTGTGCATGGTTTTCAGGTGTGTTTTTGGATGAAACATTAGTGGGTTGGCTTGACGAGGTCCAGTAGGGTTGGTAAGGAAAATGATGATAGCATGAGGTTGCGTGTTAACCAGTGAGTAGTATGGAAACCTGCGGTTGTGTTCTTGATAGCTTGAGTTTTGAATTGTGACGAATCGCAAACGATTTGAAATTTCCTTGATGGTATTGAGACTATGGAAATCTTGAGAAAACCCTTAGGTGTGGATGTAATATTTGAGAGTTCTTTTTGGTTGGTGGTTACTATATGTTAGGATTTATGGAATCTGGACTGTCACGAGAAGGAATGGTGTATGGATTACTGACAGTTGAATAAGGTAACGATTGAGAATAAGTGTCCACTTTCAAGAATAGATGACTGGAATGGTTTGGCTGAGTTTGATTGAAATTACAATTGTTTGGAATGTTTGATAAGGATAGTGAATTTTGTGTGAGTTGAGGCTTTGATCGTTTTCATGTGACTGGTTAGGTTTGTTATCATCGGATTAGGGTGTTATTTACTCGGTTAAACTTGTATGTGAGTAACCAGTTACCCAGTGGAAAGTTTTGCAAAGGCTTTAAGAATTTATATCTTTTGGATTTTGGTTGGGAATTACAGCGTACAGTGATGTTATTTGGTGTTAGTAATGCGTCTGTAATGTTGTAGAGTAGAGGAATCATATCTTCCATATTTATTTGGATAAGTTCGTAATGGCTTTGATTGAGGGTATTCGGATCTGTTATAAACTCAGGGGAAGAACAGGTAGAGTGTTTGAGAATGGAATTACAAGTATTGAAAAGAGATGAAGTTTTATGCTAAGTTATTCAAGTGAGAATTTTGGGTTGAAAAATGTTAGTTTTCTTGGATATGTTATTGTAGATGAGAGTATGGTTATGGATCCATCGGAAATAGATGTAGTTCTACGTTGAGGGACTCCAAAGTCGGTTAAAGTGCTTAGACGCTTTTTGGACTTTAGTTGGTTATTACCGCTGGTTATTGGAGACTTTGCTAAGTTCGTACTTCGGTTATCTCAGTTGACTTGCAAAGGGTGAGTCGTTTGTTTTGGATGTTCGTTATGAGTAAGTTTTGGTGAGCTGAAGTAGAAGTTGTCTACGGCTTCAGTTTTGATTCTGCGTGATCCTGATAAACCGTTTATGAGGATATTGGGATGCGTTTATGATGAGTGTAGCTAGTGTGCTAATGCAATAGGGTAAAGTCATTTCTTATGCTTTACGACAATTGAGGATTCATGAGTTTAAGAGGGTTGCGGTTACTTTTGTGTTGAGAATCTGGAGGTATTATTTTGAGGGTTTTAGGTGCCAGGTGTTTGGATGGAGAAAATGATGGTTTTGGATAAGTAACAGCACTGCTGGAATTATGAGTTTTCCATGGATCGCCTAGCGAACCTGGGGCGAAGACCAGCGAACAGCTTTCGAGGGTTCGCCTAGCAAACCCGACAGCGAAGGTCAGCGAATGTTCGTCAACGACGTTCGCCTAGCGAAGGTGGTAGTGAATGCTCGCTAGAAGGTTCGCCTAGCGAACATGACAGTTTGTGCAGTTTTGTTTCCTTCATAACTTTTGATTTGTAACTCGGATTAAGGCAAGGTCGGATGGTTGGAATTCCTGATTAGTTATGACCTTGGCTCAAATTATCCTATTGGTAAAGTTAATGTCGTGCCTGATGAGTTAAGTCGGAAAAATCTTTGCATATGTCTGCTTTGATGGTTAAAGAGTGGGAACTTTTGGGAGAATTTAGAGAGTCGGGTTGGTGTGTGAATTGACATCTGATAGTGTGAGGTTTGGTATATTAAAAGTGAATAGTGATTTTTGGTGAATATGAGAAAGAGTTAGACTTTGGATGTGAAATTGATAGTTTTGATGGTTACGAGTAATCAGAGTGTGCAACCGAAGCGTGAGGTGGCATGATTCGTATATGCAGGTGTGACTTGTGAGAGTTCATAGGTTGAATATTGGAAAATGTAGGAATGATGAGACCATTGGACGTTTCAGAATGGAAGTGTTAGGTGAAAGGTTTAAATATTATTCATGGGCTACTATGTAGATGGACGTTTTGGTTGGATGTTCGATTGGAGAATCGTAGCATTGTTGTAACATTGTTGGGTGACAAGGATGTGGGTTTTGTGGTTGTGTAGAGGTTGTTGAAACGTTGTTGTGTCGTGGAACCTTGTGTTCTTGTTTGTGGTGTTACCTAGGGTGAGGGTAACGATCTTGTTGTGTTTCGGTTCAAGAGTGAACCTGTGTGTTCGTAACTTGGGTATTCTTTGAGTCGTGAGTTGGTCGTCAAGTGCATTGTATGGGCTTTGCATCTTGTCGTTGTAGTTGTCATCGTTGTCGTGTCGTTGTAGTAATTGTTGTTGGTGAGGTGGTTTGTCAGTTGTGTTGTTCGCGGGGTGCCTTTTGTTGGCATGTTAGTATGTTAGTCGGATGCATGAGTCGTATCCGGAGTTGTTTGTCTCGGTGATATTTTCGAAGAACAAAATATCTAAGTGGGGGAGAGTTGTAACGCCCCGATTTGTTTAATTGTACTTATTTATTTCATTTATGTGAATTTTGTGAAATGTGTGAATTTATTGTATTTTACCTGCTAATTGAGCTAATTGGTTAATTTCTCTGATAGATAAAATATTTGTATTAAATTATTATTTCTTTACAACTTTTATTTCCCGAAATATATTTCATCGGTATGTTTATGTTTTATCGCGTTTTGAGAGCGTTTGCGAGATATTTGAGTGTAGGGGTATTTTGGTCATTTTAGGGGTTAGATATTTGTTAGTATTAGAAAGAAAGAAAAAGAAAAGAGAGAAAAGAAAGGAAGAGAAAGAAAAGGAGAAGAAAGAAAAGAGAGAAGAGGAAAAAGAGGAGAAAGAGGAAAACTCGGGGAAAGCTCTGTTTCAAGCACGATTAATCGGGTAAGGGTGAGAAGTTTCAATTATATCTTGCTTGTATATGTATATGTGTTGTTTGTGTATATGTTTTGGTTGTTTTTACAATGTTTTCCTTATTGATAAATTGATGAATAATTAGTAGAAATCGATATAAATCGCGTTGTATGATTACACTGTGTTTAGGAACAATTGTTGGTACTTTTTTTGCTGTTAAAAATTGATTTAGGGATAAAAAATGGGATTTTTGGGTGAAAATTCGTAACCGCAACGCAGCAGGAAAAATTCTGGGTTTCGCTGCCCATACGCGTATGGGACAGGGCAATACGCGTATGGGGTAGGGCAATACGCGTATTGGTTAGGGCAATACGCGTATGGCAAGGAAGTAAAGCAGGCAATACGCGTATGGCTCAGGGCAATACGCGTATGGCTCAGGGCAATACGCGTATGGCCAGCAAGGGTGCAAAATGTTGTCTTTTCGTGATTACTTTTCTTATTAAGTCCGTAACTTTTGATCTGATTATCCATTTTGAACGTTCTTTATACCGTTGGAAAGCTAATGAAATGTTCTTTCTTATGAAAATGGTTTTGAGATTGTTGGCCAATTTATTTATGTCGGGAATTTGGAATAGTGTCATTTTGTCGACTTTTGTCGTTGTAATTGTGTGTAATTGATGTGTATCATGCAATGTGCTTTTGATATGGATATTGTATGACTTGTGTGATGTAATATGATGTGAATGCATGTGATGACATGTTGTGATAATGGTTTGTGTCCTAAGGGCAAGTAAATGCAATGTGTTGTGTTTGGTTGTAAATGCATGATTATGGTTGCATATATGTGTGAAGATGCATTTGATTGTCATGAGTTCTTGTGTGTCAAGCATCATGATATGCATCTTGTGATGTTGTGTGCCCGTGTGGGGTGTGAGCGTCGAATCGATTCCAGAGGGAATCCGCTATAATGTCGTGTTCCCGTGTGGGGTGTGAGTGATGATTATAGACAATCGTGTGCCCGTGTGGGGTGTGAGCGATCGGGTCGTGTGCTCGTGTGGGGTGTGAGCGATCCATAAATGTCGTGTGCCCGTGTGAGGTGTGAGCGACGGGGAACATCGTATGCCCGACGGGGAGTTACATTAAGTAACGAGCGATGATTCCAATAGTTCCTGAGTGAACTAGTGATGAGATTGATGGATGGATGGTACCGCATATGCATTGCATAGAGTCGTTGTTTCGGTCTCTGTGCATTTGCATAAATCATGAATGGATTGATTATGTGTGAGAATTGTGAATGGATGGACTTTGTGTAGAAAATCATGAATTGATTGAGTATGTGTTGAGATTTATGTTGAATTGGTGAATTGATGTGCATATGTGTCATACCCCAAATTTTGACCACTAAGATTTCCCATCATTGTGCAAATCATCATCACAATATGGATGGACCATCATACCTCATTAGTCTCCCCAAAGGTGGGTGAGCATTCACTACAAACAGGATTTAGGGTTTTAAGCCCTCGCAGAGCCTTAGACAAAGGATCAATCAAGAAATGACATGATCTTCAACTTGTCTAACCTCTCAAACATTCACAAAGGATCAAAAAGGACTCCCACTCCAAGGATTAAGCACAAAGCTGCTCCCTTTCAGGTGGATTAAGTCTCAAGATCGACAGTGTCACCAAATTAGGGTTTTGGTCGACCAGGGCCTCCAAATAGAAAATTTTTATCTGGGAATGAGCCAATGTTCCAAAACACAACCTAATACACTCCATGGAACCTCATGGACCCAAACATCAAGTAATTTGACCTCAAGGAGATGCATACATCAAAATCAGGAATTAGGGTTTCTTGACCTAATTCACCCCTAAGTTGACTTTTGGGACAAATCATGAACCAAGACCTCAAGAGAGAGTTTGAGGGTCTCTAATGAACTATATTGATCCATTTGGAACAATGGATTAATCCAAGAAGCTTGAGCAACAAGTCTCAATTTCATCTGCACCACAATTAGGGTTTTAAGGGAAAAGTCAACTGTAACTTTGACTTTTGACCAAGACATGCTCCCAAACCCTAGGACATGCATCAACATACCCTATGACACCCTTGGAACATGTCCATCAAGTTTGATTTAGGTCAAGGACATGATTTCCTGAAGAATTGCACAATTTGGAATTCATCTGATAAAAAGTCAACTGTGCACAAAAGTCAACTTTGACTTTTTGAGATTTTTCACCAAAATGGATTTTTAACCCTAAAATGATGTTTATGTATGATTTGAATCATCATTCATCAAGGAAAATCAAGAAAAGTGGGATAACTTGTAAAAAGGGTAACCATAAAACTTAGAAATTTTTCTAAGTTATGGAAAAGTACCACTAATACACCAACTTTGGAGGACCATAACTCTTAAACCACAAGGCCATTGTGCCCCATCCAAATCTTGATTTGTAGCTCTCATTACCCTCTACAAAAACTTCAACTAGGCCTAACTCCAATTCATTATGGATTTTGAGCTATGAGTGAGCCAAAGTGGCTGAAAACATGAAAGTATACCATTTTCCAACACTTAGAAAAATTCTGTCCAAGACAGATTTTGTTGAAACACCAAAACTTGTGAGATCTTTTCACATAGTTGCAAGCTGAATCAAGTCCAAAGTTAAACATCAATATTGTTGCATATGTTACTAAGAATTCAAAGAGCTCAACAGCATGAATTTATTCAACTTAAGCCATGAGAAATCCATGCCCAAAGTCATGCTGCTGCAAGCTGTTTTGGAAAAATCAGTTTGCATGTTTGCTTGCCACACACGATTTTGAACCAAAGACTAAGGATCACTATGCCACATGTGTTCAAACCAATCACAATGCAACTGATCCAACTGATAAATCTGAGTCAAAAAGCCAAGGAATCTTCCAACTTGAAGTTCATCCACTTTGGCACATTTTGCCTTGAATTCAAAGTGCATTAATGTGGAATAGTGCATTATCAAGGTAGCTACCCTACTCAGTCAATTTCTCTGATTAAACAACATTAAAAACATCTGAGGAATGTGGTTTTGGTCAAGGCATAGCCCTGCTATTGGGAATGGCTAGCTTGCCTTGCTTGAGAAGAAATCCTCCAAGCCAATCCATGCAAATGTGATCTGATCTAGCAGCCATTCACTATTCCTCCAAAACAAAAGTTGATCACCTATAAATAGAGGTCCCAATGGATCATTCAACTCACACCAAAGCCAGTTACAACACTGCTTTCTCTCATTCTTTCTTAAACCTCAAGTTTTCTTGTTTTTGAGTAACCACTATCGGGTTTTGAGTTGCAGCCACAATCAATCCATTCCAATTGCTCAAACATATCACATATGATGTATTTGAGGTGTCTAAACACTTAAACACCAACTGTAACACCCCAGGCTCAAAATCATCCATCAACCTAGCCATTATGCTTCAATTTTGCAGGTGGAGGTCTCCAGCTTGATCCAAAGAGTTTTAAAGTGTTCCAAAGCTTGCAACACACTCCATAACATCCATTGAAGCTGTAGGGATCATCAATTCACGACTGGAACACCATCTGGGCAAAGTTCCATTTCAGCTTGCATCAAGGTGAGCTTCAAACTCAAACTCCATGATCCATGCATATTTCCTCGCATGATATTTTTGCCATTTGATTGCCATCATGTGTTGATTGTTTTGCCTCAATAAATTGGATCATAGACCTTATAACCATGCCTGCACGATTGCTTTTGCAAATTAGGGTCCATCGGTGTTCATCATGATTATTTTACTCCACACTGAAAATGAATAAAATTGGGTATTGCCATCTTATTCCTTGTGAAAAAACGCACGGGTTTGGTGTTTGAATCATGTCCAATGGTTGAGAGACGAGGGAGATAGGGTGCTTCATGCACGAGCTCGAGGAGGAAGATGGCCATGGTGCCATTTTCAGAAAATCCAACAAGTTCTCTATATATTTTTCCCTTGCCATATTATATTTGAATTGGCATTGCGCCCCAGCGGTTCATCAGCTGGTTTTGTGAGTATTGGCAAGCGAGAGGTCTGGGGTTCGAATCCCCCTCGCCCCAGACTTCTTTTTATCACTTTTTTATTTTGTTATTTTTCATATTATTATTTGTAATGATTTGAAAAATTAATAACTCCTTCAATTTTTATCATTTTTGATTGGTTCTTTTTGCAATAATTCACAAAAATGTTTAAATATTTTATTTTACCAAAAAATCCCAAAAATATTATTTATTTCATATATTTGGTATTTTTGCAAAGAATTAATGTTTTATGTGTTTTTAGCATTTAAAATATTTTTTTCCCTTTGTTTTCTAACCCTAATTTGATTTCAATCATTTTGTAGGAAGAAACATGATTTTTTGGAACATTGATCCAAGACCATAATTTGTTTTCACATATTTAACAAACATTGATCCTTTTAATTGAATTTTTATTCAATTAAAAATACATTTTTGAAAACAAATTAGGGTTTTGAATCAATTTAACCCTCGTCAAACTTTTTTCAAACACAAATGGGCCTCTATTAGAGTGTAAGACCCAACCCCCTTTTAACCAAAATCATTTGGGCCTCACTTATTGTATAAGTCCCTCTGCGTTAAAAGAAAACCTCGGCGCGATCGCCATTTCTAACAGAAAAATCAACTGGGCCTACCCTCGTGTTATAAGCCCCACTCTTTTTCTTTAAAACTTTTTGGGCCTCTTGAGAGAGTGTAAGACCCATCCCTTTGTACAGAAAACATTTTGGGCCACAATCACTTGTATAAGTCCATCTGTACAAATTCAACAGTGCGCTCACTGATAAAACCTTTGGCCTCTCCTTGAGCTGTAAGCCCCAAATCTTTCTTTTTCAAAGCACTTTCTCCTTTGATTTTGTATATACTGTTGTTTTCAATCTTTCTTTGTTGAACAACTAACCAAACAGCATGGAAGCTCTACAACCGAGTAAGTGGTTATCGCTTTCATTTACCGCTTTCATGTACATATAAACTGTATTGTGGGGCTGTTTCACTGTAAGTCTTCTTTCATAAACTCATATCAACTGTGTAATAATAGTATAGATATTTCGAGTTTCCCCGGAAACTACGTCTAGAACTAGGTGACGCCATTTCATTTATTCGTAGAAATTGACAACTAAATCCCCAATAGGATCACCAGATACAGTCTTCTCTTCGGCTGTCCTCATTAGGAATTGTCAAGAAACTCTACTCCCAAAGATGAATGTATTCTCCGTGAAATGGCATCTTTGAGTTTCTTCCAAATTCTCGAACTTTCCTGACTTGATCTATTCCTTGTGAATAGCTTGCCTTGAATTTCTCGGGGTTTGGGGGCCCACGGGCTTCTTAAAAGCATCGGCCTCCTCTTGGGCATCATACAAGGACCCACAGGCTTCCTAAAAGCAACCCCGCCTCCTCTTGGGCTTAGTACAAGGACCCTACGGCTTCTTAGAAGTATTCACAGCCTCCTCTTAGGCTTCGTATAATGATCTCTTCCTCCGGGAATGATAGCCTTCTCTTGGCCTTAGTACAAGGACCCGTCGGCTTCTTAAAAGTTTCCAGCCTCCTCTTGGGCTTCGTACAAATTGTCCCGACGACCTCCTAGAGGTATAGGAACAGAAACTAGTCACCTCCATAGAACAGTCCTTTCATAGAGTCTATTACTGTTTCTCAAAACATAGTATAGAAGACAAAACTCTAGACTTGGACAGTCTAATTTCCTTGAGTCTCAAAGACATTCTCAAGCACCCCTTCGTTAAATAGGAAGAAAACCCGTAGACTCGGACAGTCTCAATACCCTTCGGATCTCCCGCTTCCTTAAAGAACAGGAATAACCCGGATCCTCAAATCAAATCCATGAGTACAGTATTACTCATATAAGAACTGATTTTCTCTTTTACAATTAGTACATTAGACCTGTCACTCGACTGAAACAGTAACCCTAGCCTCTCTCTCGGGCTTTATACGAGATACCAAAAGATTCCCTCGTTGAGTCAAAACCTTTTCGACTCTCTCTCGGGCTTTATACGAGACACATATTAGCCTCCTCTTATGCTTTGTATAAGAAAACCACTGGTTGATCCAATCAACCTTTTAGCATCAAAGCTGTGCCTCGTTCACAGTACACAAACATCAATAACTCCTTCCTCTTCATCTAATCGCTGTAAGCGGCAAGCCTCTGGATCATCTACATCCATGCCACTGTCCCTCTTTTAGCATGAGAAATTCCTAAGGAAAGATAGCATTGCTCTACACTGAGTTAAAGTCTTCCCCTTCAGGTTAAAAACCCCCTATAAAGGAAATTATGGCATTGCTAGGATCCGCGTATCCTGGTTAAAGTAATCCTCCTTTATACAAACCCCTCTTTAGAAATGACAAATTCTCTCTAAAGTCGAGGTCCTTTCGTTTCACATCTTGGGCTTTGAACAAGACACTAAAAACACCCATTTCCTTCCATAGAATAGGAGGAACTACGAACGCTCTGATTTCCCTGTTTCGGTAAACGGGAATACGTAGGCATAAGATTGAAAGAAAAATCTTAGCGAGCACACTAAACAAAAACCCAAAATCCCATACTCTCATGTATCTATCAAAAACATCAGTCCTAACATCCTAATCCTTGTTCCCCGCCAGAAACCTTCTGTCAAGGTAAAAAGAAAGAAAACCGTATTGGCGAAAATACAAATAACCAGTACAAAGGCCCCCCACATTAATAGCATTCGTAACCTAACGGACCGCTGTTTAAACTCAGTATGCAAGCAGGGTTAATTGGAGACATCTATTTCCCTTCCTTCATCAGCTCACAATAGGATAAAAAATGAATCGACCTGTAGTTTAAGCTCAACCGCAGAGAGCGACCAGCGCTTAAGAACCGCGTCCAAAATCGCTCGCTACAGAAAAATGGCGCCCACCGTGGGGCCGATCTTTCTTCTTTCCTTGTATGAAACTACAGAATGGTGATTCCGTCGGGGAACCCATTTCTGTCTGGAACTTAGGATCCTTAGCTTTAAAGGTCTAGGATGTTTAGGACAAATATATATACTGCTTTTCCTAATTGCTATACATGTTTATTTTTCTACTAATGGGAATGTGGGTGATGCCGTATGTGGAAAGATTGAGTATACACTTAAGATAAGTTATGGCGACGGGGTCGACCATCAACCTCAGTGGAGGCTGACCAACGCAACCCATTCACTCTCTTAGCCAATGGGCCGGTTGTTAAGTCTGAGAAGCTGAGGAGCCAAACCCTTTCGTAGTGCAGAAACTATCGGGAATAGTTGTTACGCGATACTACCCTCATTTGAGGCTGGTGATCTATTCTCGGTGAATGGCACTTACTCTAAGATTGCACTACAACTCGCTGGCGATCCGCTTGTTGTTTTACTTTCCTGGGAGGAGCTGATGATAATGAGTACAGGTACAAAAATCACCCTAGTATAAACCTTTGGGGATGGGTAGAGCCTTGACTTCATGACAACGACCCTTTGACCCCATGTTTTTTCTATGTTTTTGTGTGCTGCATTCATGCATTCATCTAAAAAACATTAAAACATTCAAAAAACTTCTCTTCTAGTCTCTCTGCTGTTTTTCAAATTAAACTAAGACTGTTTTTGCAAATATCAGAGAAAAGGATTGCACTGATGGATTTCGGTAGAAGGAGAACTCATACGTATACCTTCAAGGTTACAAAGTTAGAGGATTTGAGAAGGTTAGCAAGGATGATCACTAACCCTGAGGCTTTCAGAGCCAAGCACGGAGGTTTGCTACCACTGTTAAGAGTCCATGTGATTGAGGGAATCATGGACGCGCTCATTCAGTTTTATGATCCAGTTTATCACTGTTTCACATTCTCGGATTACCAGCTCGCACCAACGCTGGAGAAGTATTCTCATCTGATTGATCTACACATTACTGATTGAACTCCATTTTCTAGACTAGAAGAAATTCCAAAGAATCAGACCATTGCAAGAGCAATTCATTTGGACGAGTCTGAGGTCAGGACTCACATAACCGCTAAGGGTGGCATACAAGGTTTGCCAGCCCAGTTCTTGACAAAGAAAGCCCTGTATTTTGCCAGTATAGGAAACGTCACTGCTTTTGAAAGCATCTTTGTCTTGCTCACCTACGGGTTATTTTTGTTTCCCAACATCAATAACTTCGTCGATATTAACTCCATTAAGGTTTTTCTCATTGGAAACCCTATGCCGACTTTCCTCGCAGATGCGTATCATTCTGTACACTTGGGAAATTTGTACAGCGGAGGGGAGATCACGTGTTGTGTACCTTTGCTTTACAAATGGTTTATCTCTCACTTGCCCAAGTCTGCTGCTTTTTGGGATTGCAAGAGTGCCTTACGTTGGTCGCAGAAGATCATGTCTCTTACCAACTCTGATATAGATTGGTGTAATAGGATTTATGAGGGAATCAGTATCATTGATCGTTGTGGAAACTTCCCCGACGTACCCCTCATAGGAACTAAGGGAGGAATCAACTACCATCCGGTATTGGTTCGCCGTCAATTTGGATACCCGATGAGATACATCCCACGGGGGGTTCATCTGGAAGGTCTTTTCTTCAAAGAAGGAGAAAACGACAGAGCACTGAAGATGGAAATAGTGCATGCTTGGAAACAGGTTCATAAGAAAGGACGAGAGTCTCTAGGAAAACCAGATTGTGTCTCGGTGGAGCCTTATCTCCACTGGGTACAAACTAGAGCTCTCAAGCTAAAAATGCCTTATCCTCGTTACAGAATTCTTCCGCCAAAGGAATCTGTCATGAACTTCATGACGGAAACTGAAAAACTTCAGGTTACTCTCAACAAAGTTCAACGGGAGAGGAGGTCTTGGAAGAACAAGTACCGCACCCTCGACATAGAATGCATCAAAATACAGCAATTACTAAAAGAGAAAGATGCTCTGATTGAGATTTTGGAGCAACATGCTGTAGAGAATCAAGATTACCAAAGGAATTTGCTCACTCCTTTCACTTGGCAAAGGAATGACAACCCGACAACGGCCTAAGAGCCCCGGTCAAAGAAAAGGAAAGTACCAGAGTCAGCACCCGATTTCTCTTCAGAGAGGACTCGGGACCCATTAGCTTAGGTTTCTGTTTCTGCACTTTGTAATCTGCTGTATTTCCATTTCTGTAATCCTTTGAAATTCAATAAAAGGGGGTTTCCCCACTGTTTGATATTTGCAATCTAATTGTCGAAGTTTATTTTGATTAAACAAGAAAAAAATTAATAATCATTGCATTCATCATTCTTACATCGCGTATTCTTCTTACCTATGAATCTCATGTTTGGGTCTCGATTCTAGAGTCAAACTGTCTCATTCGTACAATACTCGGGCCAATCGTCAGAAAAAGATGGATGATCTTGAGGAGGAAAATAGAGAGTTGAAAGAAGAGATCGACGCTCTGAGAGAGGATATGAGAAAGCTTCGTAACGACATGCAAGCCATGGCAGAAGCTCAGCTACAACGGACTGTGATCTCAGAGATCACCTCGACGCCCATCGTGGAGAAGTATAATCTTAGGTATCAGATACCGAAAGATCGTCCTTGGGGCATGCCTGTTAACTATATCCCAGAAGGATATGTTCCGCCGATCACTGAAGATCAGGGAATCACAACAGAAGCCGTTGGGCCTGAAGGTTACAAACTTCAGGAAAGCGAAGATGCCAAGGGCATACTGAAGACTCCTAAAGGTTACAAACTTTGGGAAATGCCAAGATTTACTGCCATAGTCACGGTACCACCCCCTGTGGTGCACACTGTCCCGGAAGGACAGATTCCACCAACACCTTCTGGTAAGAAGGAAACTATGTTCGATAGAATGGATGAATTCCAGGAACAGTTCCTGGAAATGCAGAAGAAGCTGCAAGCCATTCGCGGTCAGGATCTATTTGGAAAGGACGCCGCAGACCTTTGTCTGGTCCCCAATGTGAAAGTCCCGCACAAATTCCAAGTGCCCGACTTTGAAAAATACAAGGGTAACTCTTGCCCTCAAAGCCATCTGGTGATGTACGCTCGGCGAATGTCAGCTCAGACAGAGAATCAGGACCTACTGATTCACTACTTTCAGGATAGTTTAACCGGTGCCGCACTCAAATGGTACATGGGTTTAAACCGTGCTACGATCAGTACTTTCAGAGATCTTGGTACTGCCTTCGTCCAATAATACAAATACAATTTGGACATGGCACCCGACAGAGATCAACTCAGATCAATGTCGCAAAAGGAAAAGGAAACCTTTAAGGAGTATGCTCAAAGGTGGCGTGAAATTGCCGCTCAAATTTGTCCACCTCTTGAGGAAAAAGAGATGACAAAGATCTTCTTAAAGACCCTAAGCTCATTTTACTATGACCGAATGGTTGCCAGTGCACCCAGTGATTTCACCGAAATGGTAGGCATGGGTGTACATCTTGAGGAAGCCGTCCGAGAAGGACGTTTGGTAAAAGACACTGGATCACCGAGCGGTACTAAAAAATATGGTAGTGCTCTCCCTAAGAAAAAAGAGCAAGATATTGGGAATATCTCTCTCGGAAAGCAAAGGCGACGTTATCAACCAGTAGCAGCTGTGACTCCTGCTATTAGCCCTGCGCCTATTCCTACGTATCAACCTCAAGTTGCACAGAGCCAACCTGATCAGCAAAGGACACAACAGCCTCTTCAGCAGGCTCGTCCCCAATACAACAACAGCCGTACAACACGGCCACCAAGGTTCGATCCTATACCCGTAACGTACACAGAGCTGTTTCCATTACTGCTAGCCAAGGGGCACATTCAGACTAAGTCCCCTCTTACAGTATCGGAAAATCCACCTTTTTGGTTTAAGGTGGAGCAGACGTACCCTTATCATCAAGGAGGTCCAGGGCATAACATAGAAACTTGTCTTAATTTCAAGTCTGACATGCAAAATCTTGTTAGGAGCGGGCTCTTATCTTTCAAAGATACGAATCCTAATGTTCTCACGAACCCGCTGCCTCCACATGAGAAAGCTGCAGTCAATCTGATTGAGAAAGAGATTAACGACGTCTATCAAATTCACGATGTACTCTTGTTGAAAACCAATCTGGTCAAGATGCATTGTAGACAGAGTGGATATGGCCATGTGCCACCTCATAACTATCACCAGTGTGATATCTGCTCTAAAGACAACCAGGGATGTTCTGTGGTGCAAGCAGCTCTGCAGGAACAAATGGATCTCGGATGGATCCAAGAGCACCGAGTCCGTGGAGTTAACATGGTTTACACAAATTCCAACGTCATTCAAAACCACGATATCCGTGCAATGAATGTCAACCTGGTGGCAATGCACTCAAGGCAAAGCCAGTATCATAATCTGCCACGGCACGATTACAATTCCTGTCTGACTTGCTCGATAAACAAACAGGGATGCTCTTTCATACAAGAGGCCCTCCAGCATCAGATGGATCTTGGATGGATCCAAGACTACCATGATGGGAATTCCTATCAGATCAACATGGTTCAGATCTTTGACATTCGCATGTTGAATATCAACGTGGTAAAGTTACATGCTGAACAGGTCCGACTCGGATTCCTAGTATCACATAATTATCACAGCTGTAAAGCGGGTTGCGGAAACGATCAAGGTTGTACCCTTGTCCAGGAGGCACTTCAGCACTTGTTAAATCACTGGTGGATGCCAATTTACATGGATGAAGATACTCAGCAAATTAGTATCAGTAACAGGAATCCTACTCGACGTCAAAGTCAGGATGTCCGATCAGTGGAAGGTAACCTAGTGAGGTTGCATTGTATTCAAAGTGGGCGTGGCCAGGTGCCACCGCACAATTACGACCGTTGTAGTGTCTGTTCGGAAAATAACCGAGGGTGTTACCTTGTGTGAGCGGCTCTTCAGGGCCAGGTGGATCATGGAGAAATTCGTCCATATCCGGGTTCTGGACCCATCAACTGGACGCCGAGCTACCTCGCCGATCAAATTGAGGATGTTGTCACAATCTCCGGTCATCATAGGACCAGGGATGTTTTTGTCATCATTCCTCTACTTGACGAATCTAAAGTTCCCAACTGGGAACGGATCGAGATTACTTATGATGGTCAGAAAAATCAGAAGGTTCCCATAGTCATCTATCTACCGGGACCATTACCGTATGAATCAACTAAGGCTATCCCTTACAAATATGGTGCAACAATAGTTGAAAATGGAAAGGAAATTCCATTACCCTCCGTTGTGAATATTGCAGACATCAGTCGTGTAACACGGAGTGGTAGAATCTTCAACCGAGGGGTTGGGGAACTTAACAAAGAAAAGAAACTTCAGACAGAAGCTCCCGATCCACCAGTCGGTCAATCCAGTAATCTCGACCTTTCAAAAAACAACGATGAGATGATGAAGCTCATCCAAAGGAGTGAATATAACATTGTTGATCAGCTATTACAGACTCCTTCAAAGATCTCGGTATTATCGCTGTTACTCAGTTCAGAAGCCCGCAGGGAGGCTCTACAGAAAGTCTTGGAGCAAGCCTTTGTGGAACAGGATGTAACAATCAGACAGTTCGATAGCATTGTCTCTAACATCACTTCTTGCAACAATTTGGGATTTAGTGATGAGGAATTACCTGAAGAGGGTCGCCGTCATAACATGGCGCTCAATATCACAGTTAACTGCCAAGACGATGCTTTAGCCAGCGTACTGGTAGTCACAGGGTCAGCCCTGAATGTTATGCCGAAGTCCACTTTGACGCAATTATCATTCAAAGGCCCTCCGATGAGAATCAGCGAGGTCGTTGTCAAAGCGTTCGACGGATCCAGAAAAACAGTTATCGGCGAAGTTGATCTTCCCATAACTATTGGTCCTCACACTTTCCAAGTCACTTTCCAGGTCATGGATATCCGGGCAACATACAGTTGTTTATTAGGAAGACCTTGGATACATCAGGCTGGAGCGGTTATTTCAACCCTCCACCAAAAGTTAAAGTTCGTCAAGAACGATCAACTTATCACAGTCTGCGGAGAACAGGCATTGCTTGTGAGTAACTTGTCATCATCTACTGGCATAGAACCCGAGGAGGTTATTGGAACGCAATTCCAAGCACTGTCGGTGAGCAAGGACAATTATTTCAAAGGAGGAACCTCGATTTCCTCATACAAAGATGCTATCAAAGCGGTCGAGAGTACCGATACGACAGGATGGGGACAGCTTGTCATTCCCACTGACAATAAGACAAAGAAGGGTCTTGGTTTTTCTGCAACCTGTGCCCAGACAGCTGCCAATGACGAAAGTCTTCATCCACTTCAAAACTTCTTTCGCAGTGGAGGTTTCCTTCACCCAGTGTCTCAAGCGGTACATACTATCAACGAGGAAGATCCCTCTGACACGGATAAAGAATGGAAGTCCTATTTTAATGAGGACGGTTATATGTCTCAAGAAGAGGTGCCCATACCTTTTTGCTTTCCTACAGAAAGTCCGAGATTTATACCAAGGTCAGACGTCGAAATGATATATGGGGATTGTGATCCAGAAGGATGTCGTGCTCCGCCAAATTCATTAGAGGAAGACACTCCGATGAAAGACAATTTTGACTACAACTACTATGGCCTAATGGATGGTCTGCCAATGTGGCAACCTTATCCAGGAGATTTGGGGCAAGAAAGTCAGCCGAATGATGAAACTCAGCTGAGCATCATTGAACAGAATACCTGGTCCCCACCATGTCATGGGGGCAACACTTAGGTCATTCAGAAACTACTCAACATGAAGATGAATTTGCAACGTTCGCAGGACCTAAATTCATCAACTATGCTTTTCCCGAGGTCAACGTCATCGAGAGAGATGACTCCTCCAGTTCCAAAGAAGTGTGGGACACCCTGGGACAACCAAGTGGAAAATACGACTATATGGTCAAGTACACCGCTCCCGAAAGCTCTCGTATCAGGCTCGAAGATATCCAGCCAACTGGATGGGGAGATACGGCTGAGAGCACAAATGCTATGCAAAATGCCACAGAGGAATTCTCCTACGACAATCCTGCCTGGGAGACAGATTCCAGTGATCCTGCTCCACCAGAAATCAGCGTTATTTCTGAAGACAAATCAAGGAAGGTGCCAGACTTTGTGATTCATCGAGGAGTTCGCCGCCAATGGGTTGCCGTCGAGGTTCCGGATATCGTTCATCAGTCAAAGTAATTGCCATCTTTTAACCTTTCACCCTACCCAGGTGAAATGGATGTTTTGATAGGGCTCGCTTTCTGTAAATTTCCCTCTTCGCTTAGCCCAAAGCGACAGAGTTTTATTTTATAGGGTTGTAGTTTCAAGGATCGACTTGTTCATTAATAAAATAACGTCGTTCTGTAGTTTCCGCATTAATTGCTGTTTTCTCTTTTCGTTTTTCAGAAAATGGTAATCCTAAAAAACAATTCAAATAAAAACAAGCAGTAATAAAGTAAATGCATTGCACACACTTGCATTTTCTCTATCTCTTCTAAACACGACTCATCACATCATGCAGATTGCTTGTTTTAAACCCCATTGAAACATACGATCCGATGCCTTCTCCCAACTTTGAGTTCCCGATATTCGAGGCTGAAGAAGAAGTTAACAATGAAATTCCAGAAGAGATCTCCCGACTACTCAGACAAGAGGAAAGGTCCATTGAACCTCACAAAGAACCGTTGGAAACGGTAAACTTGGGTTCAGAGCAAGAGAGAAAAGAAATCAGGATTGGGGCACTGCTCGGTCCAACTGCCAGAGAGGGTTTGATAAAGCTTCTCAAAGAATTTCCCGATGTATTGGCTTGGTCCTATCAGGATATGCCAGGGTTAGATATCAGCATCGTGGAACATCACTTACCATTGAGATCGGAATGTCCGCCAGTAAAACAAAGGTTGAGACGCACTCATCCGGACATGGACATCAAAATCAAAGAGGAGGTACAGAAACAGATTGACGCGGGTTTCCTCGTCACATCAGAATATCCTCAGTGGTTAGCCAACATTGTACCCGTTCCCAAAAAGGACAGAAAGGTCAGAATGTGTGTTGATTACAGGGATGTAAAAAAGGCAAGTCCAACGGACGACTTTCCTTTACCACACATTGACATACTGGTTGACAGCACAGCAAAGTTCAAAGTTTTCTCCTTTATGGATGGATTCTCGGGCTATAACCAAATCAAGATGGCTCCGAAAGACATGGAGAAAACTTCGTTCATTACCCCGTGGGGTACCTTTTGTTACAAGGTAATGCCGTTCGGTTTGAAGAACGTCGGGGCAACTTATCAAAGGGCCATGACTACTCTGTTTCATGACATGATACACAAAGAAATCGAAGTGTATGTCGATGATATGATTGTAAAATCAAAAAAAGAGAGTGAGCACATTGAACATCTGTCAAAATTGTTCAAACGTCTAAGGAAATTCAAGCTCTGCTTGAATCCCAACAAGTGCACCTTCGGTGTCCGTTCAGGGAAACTACTAGGGTTCATCGTCAGCCAGAAAGGAATTGAGGTTGATCCTGACAAGATCAAGGCCATTCAAGAAATGCCTTCTCCAAAAACTGAAAAACAAGTCAGAGGATTCCTGGGACGCTTGAACTACATCTCCAGATTCATATTCCTTATGACCGCCACATGTGCGCCGATTTTCAAATTACTGAAAAAGAACCAGGATTGCGTTTGGTCAGAAGATTGCCAAACCGCCTTCGACAGTATCAAGGAATATTTGTTGAATCCGCCAATTCTATCACCTCCAGTGGAAGGGAGACCACTGATCATTTACCTCACAGTCCTAGAGGACTCAATGGGATGTGTACTTAGCCAACAAGACAAAACTAGAAGGAAAGAGTCTGCCATTTACTATTTGAGCAAGAAATTCACCGACTGTGAAACTCGGTACACGATGCTTGAGAAAACTTGTTGCGCTTTGGCTTGGGCAGCCAAACGTCTTCGCCAATACATGATTCGTCATACTACTTGGTTGATCTCAGAAATGGATCCAATCAAATATGTTTTCGAAAAGCCTGCTCTCACGGGAAGAATCGCCCGTTGGCGGATGTTGTTATCAGAATATGACATAGAGTACCACGCTCAAAAAGTCGTTAAGGGAAGTATTTTAGCCGATCACTTGGCCCATCAACCGATTGACGATCAGGAATCAATCGGGTTTGACTTCCCAGATGAAGATGTCATGTATTTAAAGATGAAAGATTGCGATGAACCGATACCCAGTGAAAGGCCAGAACCAGGTTCCCAGTGGGGACTTATCTTTGACGGAACAGTTAATCATTATGGAAATGGAATTGGGGCAATCATTGTTACCCCTTAGGGTACCCACATTCCGTTCACTGCCAGAATTACGTTCAAATGTACGAACAACGAGGCCGAATACGAAGCTTGTATTATGGGTCTCGAGGAAGCAATTGACTTAAGGATCAAAAACTTGGACGTATACGGCGACTCAACCTTGGTTATCAATCAGATAAAAGGAGATTGGAACACATACCAATCAGGACTGATTCCTTACAAAGACCACGCAAGAAGGTTGCTACCTTTCTTCAACAGAGTTGAGTTTCATCATATCCCTCGTGAGGAGAATCACATGGCTGACGCTTTAGCCACTATCTCTTCCATGATTAGTGTAGGTCAATGGAACGACCTACCTAAGATTGACATAATGCGCCTTGAACGGCCCGCCTACGTCTTCATGATCGAAGTAGTCATAGATGACAAACCTTGGTATCACGATATCAAATGCTTCCTTCAAAAACAAGAGTACCCACCTGGGGCACTAAGGAAAGACAGAAAAACCCTCAGAAGATTGGCTGGAAACTTCTTCCTGAGCGGTGACACTCTCTATAAGAGAAATTTTGACATGGTCTTGCTACGATGCGTAGACAGACCAGAAGCAGACATGCTTATGAAAGAAATTCATGAAGGATCCTTTAGCACTCATGCTAACGAACACACAATGGCGAGAAAAATTTTAAGAGCAGGGTACTATTGGTTGACAATGGAATCCGACTGCTACAAGTACATGAGGAGGTGTCACAAATGTCAGATATACTCCGACAAAGCTCATGTACCGCCATCACATCTCAAAGTTCTTTCTTCCCCATGGCCATTCTCGATATGGGGAATCGACATGATTGGCATGATTGAGTCCAGGGCTTCAAACGGACATCGGTTCATTCTAGTAGCCATTGACTACTTCACCAAGTGGGTCGAAGCAGCGTCATACGCTAATGTAACCCGACAAGTGGTGGTCCGATTTATCAAAAACAATATCATCTGCCGTTATGGTGTTCCAAGTGAGATCATTACTGATAATGGATCTAACTTGAACAATAAGATGATGGAAGAGTTGTGTACAGAGTTCAAGATTGAACACCATAACTCATCTCCCTACCGACCCAAGATGAACGGAGCGGTAGAAGCGGCCAATAAGAACATCAAGAAGATCGTTCGAAAGATGGTTGTAACCTACAGAGACTGGCACGAAATGCTACCCTTTGCTCTTCACGGTTATCGCACATCTATCTGCACTTCAACAGGGGCAACCCCTTTCTCTCTAGTGTATGGCATGGAAGCAGTGCTCCCCATAGAAGTAGAGATCCCGTCAATCTGAGTATTGATGGAAGCTAAGCTTACCGAAGCTGAATGGTGTCAAAGTCGACACGATGAACTGAATCTGGTCGAAGAAAAGAGAATCACGGCACTGTGCCACGGTCAGCTGTATCAACAGAGAATGAAGAGGGCGTTCGACAAAAAGGTCCGACCTCGTGTTTTCAGAAAAGGAGACCTTGTGCTCAAGAAGATACAATCGTTTCTCACTGACCCTCGGGGCAAATGGACCCCAAATTATGATGGCTCTTATGTGGTCACGAGAGCTTTCTCAGGCGGCGCCTTGAGACTTGCAACCATGGACGGAGAGGAATTTGCCTACCCCACGAATGTTGATGTAGTCGAGAAATACTTCGCCTAAAAAAAAGTCTCGGTGGATTGAAAACCCGAAAGGGCGGTCCAGGCAAAAGTTAGAGACATATAAAAAATCATCGCGATGGATTGGAATCTCATAGTACAATCCAGGAAAAAATTACGGATAATGGCGAGTAACTATGTTCAACAGAGGCAAATCCCTCAGCAGCAGCAGTTACATCATCTGTCAGAAAACCCCAGTCAAGGTCATCTTCGACTGAAGCTCAGGATGCCCCGAATTCAAAGTTGGTAGAAGGATAATGGTCGTTATGTTTCAATGTAGCCCTTTTCCCTGTAAATTACCATTTTTCTAACTTTGTATATGCTCTTTGGAATCACGCGCTTGGCTGATTCCCATCCTATCAATAAAATTTGAGCCTTTGTGCTTTTGTTTGTAATTCTTATTTGTTTTAGCTTTACGGAACGACATTTTAATATGATTATCGATTCTTGAAATAAAACAAAAATGAATTTACTTGATAAACTTTTTCTACTTTTAAAATAAAGATGGCAACTTCTTTTGACTGTTGAACATCAAAGGAACATCAACCGCTTCTCCAGAAATAAGCGAACTTCAAAGTGCAGAATCAAAGTGCTCCTTCTAAACCAGTTCGCCTGAATGAAGGGATCAACTGTGCCAGAGACCTTGTTTCGTCTAACACACTTCGGCCGAGTTCTCGTCTCCTAAGCCTGATCAACGATATCCCCAACAGGGACCGTTTCTCCTAAGCAAGGAAGAATTGCTATCTTGAACCAGTGATATTTCTTCCACGCCCCGCGATGGCCGAGTATCCAGTCATGTTCATCTTTTAGTTTGTATGTCGCGTCAGTTTTGTCCGCATATACATACATACATCATGCATTATTGATTTGCATTCACATTTCATATTGCATCGCTATCACTCTAGTTGGCTTGTCCCCTAGTGATAAAAGTCCTCTCAATCGAGTTGTCAGACCTTTCCTCGTTAGGAAGTGAATCATCTAAGCAATCTCTCTCCCGTTTATCTCTGGATTAGAGACGGTCCTTGACCACTTTGATAACTTGAACCTCTGAAAAGCCAGAGAAAACTTTCAACAAATATCGCTCTTTGCCATCAAAGACGATATCCTTGCTTTCCCAGGTTAAAGGAAAATCCATAGAGAAAGCCTCGTAATCAGAAATTCGACAGCATGCCAGTCTCGTTCCGAGAAGACCGCTGATGAAAAGGTCATCGGCACCTCAAAATTGGATCCCATCATATGGCATTTCTCTGGGAAGATCCCGAGAAAAGTATGATGTAAGCTCCCAAACGAAAACAGTCCCTCAAGAGACTCGCTTTCCCGGTAGAATCGACAAATGGCGTCTCCAACAGAGAAGTTTGTGCACCTCTACAACTCAGACGACTGGGTTCCCCAGCAAGTCTGACATCAAAACTTTTCCCACTCAAATGGCATCTCCCTAGGAAAATTCGGCGAGAAGTTTGAGGAAAACCGCTACGCATAGCGTCCCTTGTCAATAAAGCTTATTGACAAAAGAAACTAAGACGAGTTCCTTGGTAGGAAACCAAGAACGAGGGGAAGTTCATTTCAGAGACTAAGACCAGTTCCTTGGTAGGAAACCAGGATCGAGGGGAAGTTTACAAAAGAAACTGAGACCAGTTCTTGGTAGGAAACCAGGATCGAGGGGAAGTTTTTACCTTTTCTAAGCATCATTTCTTAGCTAAAGAAGATGAATGTGTAAGCTGTCATTCATAGCCATCAAAATGTTGGGTATTCCGATATTTAATCCGCTTGCACCCCGAATGCCCGAACACCTTCGTCATTCACACCTTCGTGTCCAAGAAGATTAAATAGGGGCATCTGTCATACCCCAAATTTTGACCACTAATATTTCCCATCATTGTGCAAATCATCATCACAATATGGATGGACCATCATACCTCATTAGTCTCCCCAAAGGTGGGTGAGCATTCACTACAAACAGGATTTAGGGTTTCAAGCCCTCGCAGAGCCTTAGACAAAGGATCAATCAAGAAATGACATGATCTTCAACTTGTCTAACCTCTCAAACATTCACAAAGGATCAAAAAGGACTCCCACTCCAAGGATTAAGCACAAAAGGAAAATTTTTATCTGGGTTTTGGTCGACCAGGGCCTCCAAAAGGAAAAGGAAAATTTTTATCTGGGTTTTGGTCGACCAGTGTCACCAAATTAGGGTTTTGGTCGACCAGGGCCTCCAAAAGGAAAATTTTTATCTGGGTATGATCCAATGTTCCAAAACACAACCTAATACACTCCATGGAACCTCATGGACCCAAACATCAAGTCAATTTGACCTCAAGGAAATGCATACATCAAAATCAAGAATTAGGGTTTCTTGACCTAATTCACCCCTAAGTTGACTTTTGGGACAAATCATGAACCAAGACCTCAAGAGAGAGTTTGAGGGTCTCTAATGAACTATATTGATCCATTTGGAACAATGGATTAATCCAAGAAGCTTGAGCAACAAGTCTCAATTTCATCTGCACCACAATTAGGGTTTTAAGGGAAAAGTCAACTGTAACTTTGACTTTTGACCAAGACATGCTCCCAAACCCTAGGACATGCCTCAACATACCCTATGACACCCTTGGAACATGTCCATCAAGTTTGATTTAGGTTAAGGACATGATTTCCTGAAGAATTGCACAATTTGGAATTCATCTGATAAAAAGTCAACTGTGCACAAAAGTCAACTTTGACTTTTTGAGATTTTCACCAAAATGGATTTTTAACCCTAAAATGATGTTTATGTGTGATTTGAATCATCATTCATCAAGGAAAATCAAGAAAAGTGGGATAACTTGTAAAAGGGGTAACCATAAAACTTAGAAATTTTTCTAAGTTATGGAAAAGTACCACTAATACACCAACTTTGGAGGAACATAACTCCTAAACCACAAGGCCATTGTGCCCCATCCAAAGCTTGATTTGTAGCTCTCATTACCCTCTACAAAAACTTCAACTAGGCATAACTCCAATTCATTATGGATTTTGAGCTATGAGTGAGCCAAAGTGGCTGAAAACATGAAAGTATACCATTTTCCAACACTTAGAAAAATTCTGTCCAAGACAGATTTTGTTGAAACACCAAAACTTGTGAGATCTTTTCACATAGTTGCAAGCTGAATCAAGTCCAAAGTTAAACATCAATATTGTTGCATATGTTACTAAGAACTCAAAGAGCTCAACAGCATGAATTGATTCAACTTAAGCCATGAGAAATCCATGCCCAAAGTCATGCTGCTGCAAGCTGTTTTGGAAAAATCAGTTTGCATGTTTGCTTGCCACACACGATTTTGAACCAAATACTAAGGATCACTATGCCACCTGTGTTCAAACCAATCACAATGCAACTGATCCAACTGATAAATCTGAGTCAAAAAGCCAAGGAATCTTCCAACTTGAAGTTCATCCACTTTGGCACATTTTGCCTTGAATTCAAAGTGCATTAATGTGGAATAGTGCATTGTCAAGGTAGCTACCCTACTCAGTCAATTTCTCTGATTAAACAACATTAAAAACATCTGAGGAATGTGGTTTTGGTCAAGGCATAGCCCTGCTCTTGGGAATGGCTAGCTTGCCTTGCTTGAGAAGAAAGCCTCCAAGCCAATCCATGCAAATGTGATCTGATCCAGCAGCCATTCACTATTCCTCCAAAACAAAAGTTGATCACCTATAAATAGAGGTCCCAATGGATCATTCAACTCACACCAAAGCCAGTTACAGCAATGCTTTCTCTCATTCTTTCTTAAACCTCAAGTTTTCTTGTTTTTGAGTAACCATTATCGGGTTTTGAGTTGCAGCCACAATCAATCCATTCCAATTGCTCAAACACATCACATATGATGTATTTGAGGTGTCCAAACACTTAAACACCAACTGTAACACCCCAGGCTCAAAATCATCCATCAACCTAGCCATTATGCTTCAATTTTGCAGGTGGAGGTCTCCAGCTTGATCCAAAGAGTTTTAAAGTGTTCCAAAGCTTGCAACACACTCCATAACATCCATTGAAGCTGTAGGGATCATCAATTCACGACTGGAACACCATCTGGGCAAAGTTCCATTTCAGCTTGCATCAAGGTGAGCTTCAAACTCAAACTCCATGATCCATGCATATTTCCTCGCGTGATATTTTTGCCATTTGATTGCCATCATGTGTTGATTGTTTTGCCTCAAGAAATTGGATCATAGACCTTATAACCATGCCTGCACGATTACTTTTGCAAATTAGGGTTCATCTGTGTTTATCATGATTATTTTACTCCACACTGAAAATGAATAAAATTGGGTATTGCCATCTTATTCCTTGTGAAAAAACGCACGGGTTTGGTGTTTGAATCATGTCCAATGGTTGAGAGATGAGGGAGATAGGGTGCTTCATGCACGAGCTCGAGGAGGAAGATGGCCATGGTGCCATTTTCAGAAAATCCAACAAGTTCTCTATATATTTTTCCCTTGCCATATTATATTTGAATTGGCATTGCGCCCCAGCGGTTCATCAGCTGGTTTTGTGAGTATTGGCAAGCGAGAGGTCTGGGGTTCGAATCCCCCTCGCCCCAAACTTCTTTTTATCACTTTTTTATTTTGTTATTTTTCATATTATTATTTGTAATGATTTGAAAAATTAATAACTCCTTCAATTTTTATCATTTTTTATTGGTTCTTTTTGCAATAATTCACAAAAATGTTTAAATGTGTAAGACCCATCCCTTTGTACAGAAAACATTTTGGGCAACAATCACTTGTATAAGTCCATCTGTACAAATTCAATAGTGCGCTCACTGATAAAACCTTGGGCCTCTCCTTGAGCTGTAAGCCCCAAATATTTCTTTATCAAAGCACTTTCTCCTTTGATTTTGTATATACTGTTGTTTTCAATCTTTCTTTGTTGAACAACTAACCAAATAGCATGGAAGCTCTACAACCGAGTAAGTGGTTATCGCTTTCACTTACCGCTTTCATGTACATATAAACTGTATTGTGGGGCAGTTTCACTGTAAATCTTCTTTCATAAACTCATATCAACTGTGTAATAATAGTATAGATATTTCGAGTTTCCCCGGCAACTACGTCTAGAACTAGGTGATGCCGTTTCATTTATTCGTAGAAATAGACAACTAAATCCCCAATAGGATCACCAGATACAGTCTTCTCTTCGGCTGTCCTCATTAGGAATTGTCAAGAAACTCTACTCCCAAAGATGAATGTATTCTCCGTGAAATGGCATCTTTGAGTTTCTTCCAAATTCTCGAACTTTCCTGACTTGATCTATTCCTTGTGAATAGCTTGCCTTGAATTTCTCGGGGTTTGGGGGCCCACGGGCTTCTTAAAAGCATCGGCCTCCTTTTGGGCATCGTACAAGGACCCACAGGCTTCCTAAAAGCAACCCCGCCTCCTCTTGGGCTTAGTACAAGGACCCTACGGCTTCTTAGAAGTATTCACAGCCTCCTCTTAGGCTTCGTATAATGATATCTTCCTCCGGGAATGATAACCTTCTCTTGGGCTTAGTACAAGGACCCGTCGGCTTCTTAAAAGTTTCCAGCCTCCTCTTGGGCTTCGTACAAATTGTCCCGACGACCTCCTAGAGGTATAGGAACAGAAACTAGTCATCTCCATAGAACAGTCCTTTCATAGAGTCTACTACTGTTTCTCAAAACATAGTATAGAAGACAAAACTCTAGACTTGGACAGTCTAATTTCCTTGAGTCTCAAAGACATTCTCAAGCACCCCTTCGTTAAATAGGAAGAAAACCTGTAGACTCGGACAGTCTCAAAACCCTTCGGATCTCCCGCTTCCTTAAAGAACAGGAATAACCCGGATCCTCAAATCAAATCCATGAGTACAATATTACTAATATAAGAACTGATTTTCTCTTTTACAATCAGTACATTGGACCTGTCACTCGACTGAAACAGTAACCCTAGCCTCTCTCTCGGGCTTTATACGAGATACCAAAAGATTCCCTCGTTGAGTCAAAACCTTTTCGCCTCTCTCTCGGGCTTTATACAAGACACATATTAGCCTCCTCTTAGGCTTTGTATAAGAAAACCACTGGTTGATCCAATCAACCTTTTAGCATCAAAGCTGTGCCTCGTTCATAGTACACAAACATCAACAACTTCTTCCTCTTCATCTAATCGCTGTAACCGGCAAGCCTCTGGATCATCTACATCCATGCCACTGTCCCTCTTTTAGCATGAGAAATTCCTAAGGAAAGATAGCATTGCTCTACACTGAGTTAAAGTCTTCCCCTTCAGGTTAAAAACCCCCTATAAAGGAAATTATGGCATTGCTAGGATCCGCGTATCCCGGTTAAAGTAATCCTCCTTTATACAAACCCCTCTTTAGAGATGACAAATTCTCTCTAAAGTCGAGGTCCTTTCGCTTCACGTCTTGGGCTTTGAACAAGACACCAAAAACACTCATTTCCTCCCATAGAATAGGAGGAACTACGAACGCTCTGATTTCCCTGTTTCGGTAAACGGGAATACGTAGGCATAAGATTGAAAGAAAAATCTTAGCGAGCACACTAAACAAAAACCCAAAATCCCATACTCTCATGTATCTATCAAAAACATCAGTCCTAACATCCTAATCCTTGTTCCCCACCAGAAACCTTCTGTCAAGGTAAAAAGAAAGAAAACCGTATTGGCGAAAATACAAATAACCAATACAAAAGCCCCCCACATTGATAGCATTCGTAACCTAACAGACCGCTGTTTAAACTCAGTATGCAATAGGGACCTTCTTTTGCATATATTTCTGTTAACTTAAAATGCTTTCTCGTGTTTATCTGCTGCGGATTAGGAAAGTTTCCCCTTTGGGAGTGCTGAGAGAATGTTTTTGTTGTTATCGGGTTTTCTGTTGTTTTTTGGGAAGGTACTGGACCTAAAGTTTTTGATTTGTCTGCTCGGTAAGATTTCGCAATCTTATGCCTACGTATTCCCGTAAAGAGATTTGGGAAATCAGAGCAATCGTAGTTCCTCCTATTTCTATGGGAGGAAAGATATTTGGTGTCTTGTTCAAATCCCAAGATTGAAGCTATCGGAGTATTTGTGGCTTGTTCAAAGCCCAAGATTGAAGCTAAAAGGGTGATTGAGAGAGAATTTGTCATCTCTAAAGGGAGATATCTCACATATTCATTACAAATGTTGAGAAGTTGGTTATAAGGGAAATTACTTTAACTGGGATACATGGAATCCAGCAATGCCATAATTTCCTTTATAAGGGAGATGTCATGAAGGAAGAAGCTTTAACTAAGTGTAGAGCAATGCCACTTTTTCCTTATGAGTCTTTCATTCTAAGAAAGGGACATTAGCTTGGATGTATGGAATCCAGAGGCTTGCCACTTATAGGTGTTAGATGAAAGAGAAGCTTTGGCCGGGATAAAGGAGGGACTCCAGCTTGGATTTTGAATCAACAAGTGTGCCACTTACAACAATTATCTGGAAAAAGGTTTTGATTATTTTGTTTTGATATATGATGTATAGAGGATATATCTTCCTGCAGAGAGAACTCATGGTCTCATCTGAGGGGATGTTGATTTTTGTGTGCCTTGATCAAAGCCCAAGGTTGAAGGTAAAGGAAACTGACTCCACTGGGGAGGGTTTTATCTGTCTTGTACAAAGCCCAAGATTGAGGCTGACTAGGGGAATTTCTTATATGAAGCCTAAGAGGAGGCTATCTTTTGCTGAGGATTTGTTGAAATCCAGGAGCAAGTCTAAATTGTGTTGGGGAATCCAAGAGAGTTTACTCTTGCTGGGAATCAGGAAAGAGTTGAAATAATAGATGCCATGAGGCTCTGACTTCATTGAGGATTTGTTGATTTTCAATTGACCCTGGTTGGGGATTCTTGAACCTTGTTAGAGATCAAAGAAGTTTAAAGGTGAGTTTGAAAACCTTAGAGGTTTTAGCCCTTCTGGAGACTGGTGTATTGATAAACTTCGAAAGAGGTCTTTCCTATGCTTTTGAAAAACTTGAGGGTCTCTGTGTGAGGTCCAAAAGGAGACTATGATGATGAGACTTTCCAAGTCTACTTGTATGAATCCCAAGAGGAGGCTGTTGGTTTAAGGGATGAAGATCAACCCTAGAATGGTATGATGTTCTGGAAATTTTGACTCTCCTGGAGATTGAACTAGTAGAGATAACTAAATTCTATCCTATGCTTTTAGGGAGCCTTTGGGTCCTTGTACTAAGCCCAAGAAGAGGCTGGGGGACCTTCTAAGAAGCCTGTTGGTCCTTGTACCAAGCCTAAGAGGAGGCTGGGGGAACTTCTAAGAAGTCTGTTGGTCCTTGTACCAAGCCCAAGAGGAGGCTGGGGATGCTTTTAGGAAGCCTGTGGGTCCAAGTCTAAGAAAAGTTCAAGAAAGGTTGTACTGGGAATTAATCCTTTCTTTGCTGAACAGTTTTAAGGTTTGAAGAAATTCAAAAGAGGTTTCACCGAAAATTAATCCTCTCCGGGGAAATAAATTTCTTGTATACACGTATTTCTAAGTTTTGACAGTCTTGAGAAAAGTTTCATCGAGAATAATGCTTTTCTCTGTTCCATATTGAATAAGCCCAAGAGGAGGCAGACTGTATTGAGGGAAGTTCCTATGAGGGAACTAGTTTTGACTATGTTGAAAGTAACCTCTGGTTTGACATATGTGTAGACCTAACTGCCAGGAAAACTCTAAATAAATATGCACAAGAATATATATACAGATGAATTAACAAATATATAAACAAGTATGCATTGAAAAGAAAAGATGTGGGAGTTATACTCTGAGAAGAGGCCCAAGTGTATGGTGATTTGTTGTGTTGATGACCACTGTATGATTGATTAGGGTTTTAAGAAATTGAAGAAAGTTTTGAGAAAAATATGAATTTGAATTTGAATTAAAAGAAATTTGTTTGAAAAGAAAAGAAAAGTTTGGGGCTTATAATTCAAAGAGAGGCCCAAGTGGTCTAAGAGCAGTTTCACTAGGAATAATGCTCCTCCTAGTACCAGTTTAAAACAGACAGATGATTTTGAAAACAGAGGTATGGGGATTACAACTCAAGGAGAGGCCCATGAAGGTTGTTTATTTTTTAAAACAATGTTTATGTACAAAATATTGGGGCTTATACTCAAGGAGATGCCCAAATGATTCATTTGAAAAGGCGACGATCGCGCCGTGATTTTTAAAACCACAGAGGGACTTATACAATGACTGAGGCCAAAAATTATTTATGTACAATGAAGGATGGGTGTTACACTCTAATAGAGGCCCAAAAGAAAAAAAGTGGGGCTTACAACTCAGAGAGAGACCCAGATGAAAAAAACAGTGATCGCACCGTTTATTTTGAAAATCATGTCAGGACTTATACAATGACTGAGGCCCAAAATTATTTATTTACAAGGGGATGGGTCTTACACTCTACAAAGTGTCCCAAAAGTGTTTCAAATGAATTTTGATAAAATTAAAATCAAGGAAAACCCTAATTTTAATT
Organism: Lathyrus tuberosus; assembly: GCA_022829125.1. NCBI lineage: Eukaryota > Viridiplantae > Streptophyta > Magnoliopsida > Fabales > Fabaceae > Lathyrus > Lathyrus tuberosus. Next base: position 1,735,393 of record JALAZF010000664.1, on the reverse strand, counting down.
TAAAAATATAATTTTCAAAGGAAATTAAATAAAAAATGATATAAAATATCAAATATATTCAAAAACAAGTTGTGAACTTTGAAAAATGTTTTGAAAAATCATGTTTAATCACATGAAAGCTTGGAATTCATTTGAATTTGAAAAAATCAAGATGAAAACTTCATTAAAAACTAGTGGGAAACCCGTGCGTCCACACGGATTCCGATGTGGATCGCGGATACGTCATCAGTTATGTTATGAAATATAAAAAAAACCCGAAAATATAAAAATTTTGTTGTAAATTAAAAAAAAAAATCATAACACCCAATAAAAAAACAATCGTGTTCAAAATTTTGATCAACAACTTTATGTTCATTTTCCACAACTAAGAATTTTGATCAGAAACTTCATGTTCCCGTTAATTTTCAATATTTTGATCAGTGAGTTCATGTTCCCGTTAATATGCAATATTTTGATCAGAAACTTCATGTTCCCGTTAATTTTCAATATTTTGATCAGTAACTTCATGTTCATGTTTATATTCAATATTTTGATCAGTAACTTCATGTTCCCGTTAATATTTAACATTTTGCTCAGTAACTTCATGCTCCCGTTAATATTCAATATTTTGATCAATAAGTTCATGTTCTCGTTAATATTTAATATTTTAATCAGTAACTTCGTGTTCCCGTTAATATTCAAATTTTCTATCAATAATTTCAAATTCACGTTAACATTCAATATTTTGATCAGTAACTTCGTGTTCCCGTTAATATTCAAACTTTTTATCAGTAACTTCAAATTTCTGTTAATATTCAATATTTTGATTAGTAACTTTATGTTCCCGTTAATATTCAATATTTTGATCAGTAACTTCATGTTCATGTTAATATTCAATATTTAGACTAGTAACTCCGTGTTCCCGTTAATATTCAAATTTTCTATCAATAACTTCAAATTCCCGTTAATGTTCAATATTTTGATCAGTAACTTCGTGTTCCCGTTAATATTCAAATTTTCTATCAATAACTTCAAATTCCTGTTAATATTCAATATTTTGATCAGTAACTTCATGTTCCCGTTAATATTCAATATTTTGATCAATAACTTCATGTTCCCGTTAATATTCAATATTTTGATCAATAATTTCATGTTCACGTGATAATTATTTTAATTTGGTGTTTTAATAGTATGGATAAGTTGTGATATTTCTGAAAAATTGTTTTCTATCGTTGATAAACATAAAAAAAATATGGACTAAAAAAAATAGAGTAATGAAAAAATATTTATGCATTTATTGATTTAATAAAAAAAATCAATTAAAATCAAAAGATATGGACTAAAAAATAGAGTAACATTTGATCATAAATTAAAAATAGAGTAACAAAGATATGAGCTGAATATAATATTGGTTAATAATGCAAGATACAATTACCATTTAAGTTGACATCCAGAAGTTTGTGTAAAGTTGTACAAGTATAGTACCCGAAACCATGAAAAATGCTAAATGTAAGTATACAATATCCTACTATAGATAAGTGAAAGCATGTTGTCATGTCAATCTGCAATAGTTAATTGTCTATTTTGTGGTTTCATCTCAACTTGTTTTTTGATAGTTTAGTTCATTTTTACAAATGGGTACCCATTACTTTACAAACGACATAGTTTAGTTCATTTTCTTTTAAAGTTTAATACCAATTGTTATATTTTAATGATTATTTTAGTACATGAAATAGAAGAAGTTTTAAAGATAGTTGTTTTTAGAATATAGGATAATTGTAATTTTAAAAAAATAAAATTTTAAAAATGTATATTAAAAATATTAAAAGAAAATAAAACAAATGTGTATGTTGATATGAATTATAATTGAATTGGAGAAAATAAAATGAAACATTTACGCCACATTATTAGATCTATATTATCAAAAAATATTATTTTGAAATTGTTTAATTATATATTACTATTATCCAATTGTATATTTCTGGTGTGTAGCAACAAAAGAAAAAATACAAAATGAAAAAAGATTACTAAAAACTGACTTCATGAATATCTACAATATATCAATGCAAGCCAAAAGAAGCCTTGGTAGTGTACATAATACATGGCTGAAGGGGGAAAATATCAAAGTTTTGTATCACATATCACAATTAAAATACAAGAATCACTCCAAATGCTCAAGTACATCATCAGAATCTCCAAGCCATTGTGATTCTGCTGAACTGTTATGTTTCCCTCTAGTTTTTCAAGTTCCCCCATTCTTTCAATGATAGCTTGCAAGCACAAAAGTTGGTTTGGTTCGAGAGTTGAGGTTTTGTGTGTCATAAATTTAGCTTGTGAAAAAATTTACATTAAATATGCACAAAGAAGCCAAGGAAATAAGACCAAAATCATAGTTTATTAACTATACAACTTAAACTTCAATTCAGTAATCAAATATCAAAAGTATAATAACACCAAAAGAAAATGTATATACCTTCTTGCTTGTTTCTTGCAGTTCACCCGCTAGAATGAATTCATCAAGTATTAGGTATACCTTCAAGTTGTTGAGAATCAAGTGTGAGGAAGAAGTCCCACATTGATTAGAAAAGGGAAGATTAAACACTTTATAAGTGGAAGAACCCACACACCTATCACCTTAAGGTTTTAGGTGGATATGTGGTGTGTCTCTCACAAAGGTGTGTCCCAAATAAGAAATGTCCCCTCGTTGACCCCCCCGATTGTTAATTCTAACAATGGTATCATGAGCCTGGTTCGAGAAAGGGACCGACTTTGTATCGAAACACTTCCCGCAGGTGTGGGTAGAAGGTGTTCCGTTGAGTTCAACGGTGATACAAGTGTATGTGGAAGAGAGAGCTTCCACATGAGGGGGAGCATTGTGTATAAACTCACACTTGAGGGGGAGTGTTGAGAATCAAGTGTGAGGAAGAAGTCCCACATTGATTAGAAAAGGGAAGATTAAACACTTTATAAGTGGAAGAACCCACACACCTATCACCTTAAGGTTTTAGGTGGATATGTGGTGTGTCTCTCACAAAGGTGTGTCCCAAATAAGAAATGTCCCCTCGTTGACCCCCCCGATTGTTAATTCTAACACAAGTTAGATAAAATTAAACTAAATGAGCAAGGAACAACGACAAAAAAAAATTAATCTTAAGAAATAATGAGATTCAATATTGTAATCAATTATAATTCCAATCCCAACCATCCACAATCACTAACTTCACTTGGACAAAAGAAAGAACATAACATACGTAGAGCACAGTAAAACTTGGGATATACATATCTACAATACAGACAGTGGATGAAGTTGCATATAAGGAATGCTCAATTAGAAACTAAATAACATAAAGATTGTATAGAAAAAGTAGCATGGATGATACAAACTGAAACATTCAGCAAATAAACAAAATGTAGCATAGCATATGAATCAGTGCAGGCGATGGTTTCACAAAACTCTAATATGCAAAACTCTAATACTTATAGAAATGACAGTTTGTATCACCATCTCTTGATATGCTTTCAATTTTGTCTGTTTGATATGCTTTATTTTGGAAGTTTAGTTTAATCAATAAAACCCTCTACCACTTTGAACCCCCTGAAAATTTTTATTTGCACCATTAATCCGTTTGATCTTGAATTTACTATTTATATTTGCACCCCTAAAGCATGGACCTGGCTCCGTCACTGATGCCATGGTTCTCAGAACTACATTACATTAGACATTAGTGCTTTTATGTGAAATATATTTATAGATGGGGAACTTATTATATGTTCTATATGGCAGCATAACATTATCACATTGGTTGGTAGCTTTTCCCCTAGCAAACTAATTGTTCAATCATGGTTGCAGGTGGAGAAAGTTCATTTAAATGGAAAATTGAAAGCAGTCACAACTTATTTCAGTCGTACACCAGTTGGAGGGTGCTGAGTTAACTGAATTCACTTCTACTGCTACAAGTTATAACTATCATGAAGTAGCAGATATTTATTATGTTCCATGCAAAAATGTTGGTTTTCTTGGTTGTAGTAAAATTCCACAGGTTAAATGCATAAACTATAAAGCATGGCCTTGAAATAACCAATGTCATTGCATTATTTGTATTACATAATTAGGGTTCACCTCATATTAATGTCGACGTCTCTCATCAATGAAGCTTTTGCCGCCATACCTAAGAGGCAGGGTATATGTGTTAGAAACTTAATACATTTCAGCCATCGGCATAAGCACAAAGAAACATGTCCTCAAAAAATTCAGTGAAGTAATGACACTCACTGTTTGGTAGATTTGTATAACTTATTCTAGAAATATGTCCTCCTCGATCCAAGACGCATGGTGCCTCCCATGTGTTTTTGACCCCTACATAAAACAATTCAAACATATCACAAATAGAGAAAAAAATGACATGCTTTTTAGCATTAGAATGAAAAAAACTGATGTAGATACCTCAAGCATAAATATATATTAGAGAATCACATCAAACATAACCTGACAAAAAGCATCCTTGACCAACAACCTCTAGTGATATTACAATATAATGCTTGAACTTGGCTACCTAATTCTTCAAAACTCTTGGCACAGGAAAGGTTGCTGCTTTTCAAATAAAAGGAAGGATGAGTCTTACACTCTAATAGAGGCCCAAAAGAAAAAAGAGTGGGGCTTACAACTCAGAGAGAGACCCAGATGAAAAAACAACGATCACACCATTTATTTTGAAAATCGCGTCGGGACTTATGCAATGACTGAGGCCCAAAATTATTTATTTACAAGGGGGATGGGTCTTACACTCTACAAAGAGGCCCAAAAGTGTTTCAAATGAAGTTTGATAACATTAAAATCAAGGAAAACCCTAATTTTAATTTAAAAATATAATTTTCAAAGGAAATTAAATAAAAAATGATATAGAATATCAAATATATTCAAAAACAAGTTGTGAACTTTAAAAAATGTTTTGAAAAATCATGTTTAATCACATGAAAGCTTGGAATTCATTTGAATTTGAAAAAATCAAGATGAAAACTTCATTAAAAATGTTTTAAAACAAATAAAAATGAAATTCTTTACAAAAATTCAAACTATATTAAATAAATAATATTAATTTGATTTTTTTTGTAGAATAGAATATTTTAACATTTTTGTGAAATTTTAAAAAAAGAACCAATAAAAATGATTAAAATTGAGAGAGAAATTAATTTTTGAAATCAATTAAGAAAATAATCGAAAATTCAAAAATTCAAATAATTTGAAAAATGGCGCCAACGGTCACCTTCTTCTTCCTTGTGACCGCGCCATGAACGATTTGCAAAACCTCATTTTTCTCTCTGATTACTCAATGGTTATGACTTTTGTAAACATCAATCTCACTCATTTTTTAACAAGGATTCCAATGGTACCAATTAATTGCATTTATATTAAGTGTGAAGTGAGAAATCAAGTGATGAACCCTAATTTTTGCAAGAACACTATGAAATCCTATACACGGTCCAGAATGGATGAACGTTTGTATAAATAGGGGTTAGGTCTTGTGGTAAAACATATCTTAAAAAAATGGCTTCTCCCGCATTTTTGATTAAGTCAGAAGTTTACTTCCAGAAAGGTTCTCGTCCTGTCAAATTCATGCTTCCCGATGACACAACCTCCTTTGTCGGCCTAACTTCGAAGTTGAAGGGATTGTTGCCTAATGGTGACAATAGAAAGGTGTCGAAGATCGAGTTTCGGGAGGATTGGGTGGATGGTAGTCTGAAATACGACCTAATTGAGCTGAAGGACGATGAAGATGTCATCAAAATGTGGAGATCATTTCGCCGTAGGCTAACAAAGGGTCCGATGGAGTTTGATGTGCAGCTTTCAAGATCAGTTGATGAAATAATGGAGATGCTGAAATGCCCTGAAGCATCTGGTAGTGTTTAGGTTTTTAATGTTGATTAATTAAGTTGTTTATGTAATGTTAAGTGTTGATTTGTTTAAGTTGTTTTTTCATATCACTGCGATTTAAGATTTTAATCGAAGTTATAATAATAATATATTGTTCTGACATAATATACATACAACACAATAATATACATATGATACAATATATTGTTCTGACAAAATATACTTATAATACAAAAATACATGTACAATACTAAATAGGACCCCCACGGGCTAGGTGTGCAATCCTAGCTAATCCAGCAGAAACACTGCCATCAGGGTCTACCAAGCCCATGAGCTCATCCGCCATGACTGCTATCATCTGAAAGCGCTGTGTGTCATTATGGTGATGTGCTGGAGGAGGAGGAGGAGGAGGAGGAGTTGCGTCATGAGAAGGTACACCCCCAGAAGGTGCATCCTCAGAAGGTGCTTCCTCAGCCGACGGTGGAGTAATGCGTGGATGTGATACGCTAAGAAACCACTCCAAGTAGCCATCCTCACACTGCGAAGGATACTGAACCGGTGCAGATCGGGCTACAATGGCATGACCAGAGCTGAGGAAGTGCGTCTAAAACCACCGATCAATACCTTCAGAAGCTGTATCTGGAACTGGTGGTGGTCTCCTCTGGATGTAGCCATACTGGCGCAAGCATCTCCCTTGAAGGTGCCTGGCAACCAGAGTCTCCCATCTCATATATCCGGAGTATAATGATGACTCCTCGAACTCACGGACGGCTATGTGCTCTTCGTAGGGTGTCCATATGACATCCTCTACGGTCAGCTCGTCCAGTCTCCTCCTGTACTCAAGAATGCCCCCCGGGTGTTTCTGCCTCGCCCTCCACCTCTTCGCCCATGGCTCGCCCTGGGTATATGGCTGGAACCTCCTATCGCATATCATAGGGAAATGCTCATAGATCCAGCACTGCGATCGCAACAAACAATAAATTAGAAATATAATGATTTAAATAAAAATATAAGGACATGTAAGAACATGAATTAAGATATACCTGCAACAAACTAAGGTACCCAGCAAGCTGCTTCGTCTCAAATCGGGTCGCCTCCCCGAGCACATGATACAACTGAGTCAGGGCTGCACAACCCCGGGCCCAGTTGTGCGTCTGCAGATCGCTGAAGAGGCATAAGTAGCGAGCATCAACATACGTACCAGACTTGTCTGCAAAGAGAGTACATGCTACTACATGCAGTATGTACGCCCTAGCGGCAGCCTGGAACCTCCCAGCAGCAACAAGCTTGTCGTACCTATCACGGAGCCACCGCATGCGTAGGTGAGCGCCTCGTGTATCGGTGAACTCCTGATACACCACTACCTCAGGCAGCTCCAGATCACGAACCACCAACGCATGTGCCTGGGATACACTCATGATCGGGGCCATCCAGAATCTACCGCCGATAGGGAGGTGAAACAAGGAGGAGACATCATCTAAGGTCACATTCATCTCTCCGAATGGGAGATGAAATGATGATGTCTCCTTGTGCCACCTCTCGACGAAGGCACTCAGCAGATCTGCATCGAGCATGGTGAGAGAGCAGTTCCCAAAATGCAGGAGGTCAAAGTCCTCCACGATCCTCGTCACCGCAGCGGGGAAGGGAATACGAGGGAAGTTCTTCATCTTCGCCCCGTGAGACTGAACCCTCAGTACAGGTCGTACCTGTGACACGAACCATTAAACAACTTTGTTAGTACAAAAACAATTTATGTATAAGCTAACAAAAGGAAAAATGAAACGCAAAAAACATATACCTAGCCCAGCCATAATCGCAATGCCACATGCTCACTGTACTCTGTAAGCACAGACGTATCTATCCGCCCACCAGGGAATCCTGGCTCAGTGTGCACCGATGGCTCGGTCGATGGGACCGTGACATTGGTCTCAATGGTCTCCTCGACCCCTACTGTGCCAACAACCCCTGATGTGCCAGCAACCTCTGTTGTACCAGCTACCTCTGATGTACCAGCCGCCTCTCCTGTACCAGCCGCCTCAACC